>CM018698.1:38945253-40145253 GCA_009363875.1 Mikania micrantha | reverse complement strand
TACTAGGTCCTCTATCTGGGCGTCCTAGTCAAAAGCATAAACTTCTTAGTCTGACCTGTTCGTCACCTGAGAAGTCATGCAAAAAGATCAAGTCAACACATGGTTAGTGAGTTCACATAGTTTTGTTAAAAATGAATTTTGTACAAACGTGGCCATATGAAAACCTTAACCTCACCATTAACCACCTATACCATCTAATTCAGTATGCTTATATATAAGGCATATGTAGGGTCAAGCTTATCGCTAACCCAGCCACCAGCCCACCACATACCAAACCGCATGATATATTGTTCCTGGTGATAATTAAGCGTTTCATCCCATACATTAGATTCCCAACACTTGAACAACCTGAAATTTGTTAACACTGATCACCTGTAATGACAACCTTAACCTCATCAGCAACCACCTATATTATCCAATCAAGTATGCTTATATATAGGGCATATGTAGGGTCAAGCTTACTGCCAGCCCAGCCACCAGCCCACCACATACCGAACTGCATAACATATTGTTGTTAATGATAATTAAGCGTTTCATTCCACATCATCAACACAATAGTTCTTTAGTTCTTAGTTCTTGTACTTCCACAAAAATAGAATTTCTATTGATTCCTTAAGTTCATCACACAATCATGATCAACCATAGCATTTGTAGAAACATTACATTAAATGCTTAAATAAATAAATAATTAAACATTTAATAAAATCTAAGACCTAACGATTGGGCTTGGTCATACTCGAGTAGACTAGTCTAGCAATCAAGCTTCTTAGTAGTAAAGGAAATCTTTAAACATCATCAAACATGCGATCTATAATCAATCAGTCTAGCTAGGACATCTTTTGATGTATAGGAATTTATAGTTCGTCTAGATCGTCCATAGTTCGTATAGTTCTTTAGTTCTTTGGCACATGTTATCTTTGAGTATTTCCCAAATGTTCCTTGAAAACTGGTTAAGAGATGCTGTAAATATCATCAAACATGCGTCCCATATTCAATCAGTCTAGCTAGGACATCTTTTGAAACATAGGAAATGGCACATGCTATCTTTGACATTTCCCAGATAGACCCTTGAAAATAGTTCTTTGTACATAGTTCTTTGAAATAGATCTTTAGTTCTTTGACAACACACCACCGAGAATAGTTCTTTGATTAGACCGTTAGTTCTTTGAAAGTAGACTTTTGAAAATAGTTTGTTGTTTTAGATCTTTAGTTCTTTGAAAATAGACCATTGGAAATAGTTTGTTGTTTTAGATCTTTAGTTCTTTTGGAAATAGACCTTTGAAAATAGCTCTCTTGTTTTAGATTAGTTACCTACTCATAATGAATAGATACCCATTTTGAAAACTTGCAATTGGTTTACCTACACAAAATCTAGGATAAAACTATACAAGTAAAGTATATATGAAGTAAAAGCATTTAAGTAAATATAATCCAAAGAAAATAATTTACGCATGCTTCTCAGCCCCGCGTTTGTAAAACAAAATGTTTAGAAAAGGGGCAATGAACTCACATGTGTTGTTATGCTATGAATCACAAAAGATATGCACGCTCGTTGGTTGTAGATTATGTTTCTTCAGCACCTGTGTTGATTTATTATGATTTGAATACTATAAGTATCGGAAGGTACGTATATATAGGGTTTTAGTCTCGGTGTGCAACTATGTGTCCTAAACCTTACTAATGTGTTTCTAAGCTTCTCTAACTATTCTTCACTATTTACCCCTTATGAACCATTATCCCGTAGATATTACCTTTAAACTTTATTCATATAAGGTCTAAATTAATCACATTCATGGTCTTTTAAGTAAAACATCATTAATAAAATCCATTTTAAGTTGAAATCTTTAAGTTAGAAACCATTTGATTTATTTTAAAATTATTTTAAATAAAGTAATTTATAAGTCATTTTGTTTAATTCAAATCATGAGTTATCTTTAAAAAAAATATACAAGTTACCATGTTAGGCCTAAGTTAATCTTACTTGATTAACTCCACGCCTTTCCTTAGATCTTTGTGATACATAGTTCTTCGTTCATTCTCGGGTTAATCATTATCTTAGGTCGTTAATTTTGAACACCCTAAGATGATTATCCATGGTATGAAATTACTAAGCGTTGAGATTTGATAATCAATATTAACTCCATACTTAGTCATTTCTTGAGCCCTCTTGTTATTCTCGTAGTTCTTTGGTCCTTTGAAGTTTAAAATCACTTTACAATCCTCAATTTGTTGTGATTTATACTAAGTATACTTAGCTTATTTGCCTAAAATTCACTAGGCTTATGTTTTTGTGTTATTAGTGTTTTTGGTTAACACTTTGGACCCATTCTTTCAAGTTCTCACCCTTGATTCTTTATTTACCTCTGTTGACAAAACCCTTAGTGATGATCTCATTTATTTAATAAAACATGAGTTTAGCTATTGAAAACCTTATTATGTAGTTTCATCAAAATCGATTAACACCCCTTGAAAACCCTAATGGATCTCCATTTGAGCATACCCACCATGCGAATGTGCATAAAAAACATGAATGATACTGCCATGCGAGTGTATTCCATTCTCTCATGAGGTTCATACGAAGGAAGGGTCGTACGAATGAGACCCCATGCACGGACCATTCGCATGCTGCTCCTTTCGTTCCTGCTGTTCATGTGAAGGAGATGATCTCCCGAATGAACTCCACGAATAGCCCATTCGCATGATGTTCTGTTTCGGTTGTCACCTCGCACGAACGGGGGCCTCATGCGAAGGAAACCTCATTCGGCCAAATCTGTCTGGTATCACTCATTCGCACGCAGCCATTCGGCCTAGCTGAACATCCTCATTCTCCTGGTTTGAAGCCGAAGTTGTGCAGGTCTCCATTATCGATTTTATGACTAAATCATGGAGTCTTACAAGTTCCTACATCACCCTAGACCATTTACGTGTAGTTCCTAAGAGATTGTGGTGGTTTAAACCGGTTGTAAGTGGGGTGTTCGAACCAAGAGGGTAAAACCCTAAAATCGAAAGTTTGAGGTCCATTTTACCTCAAATTTGATGATCAGAAGCTCGAAATCTCTGTACTTTCACGATCTACACAATGTTGTGGTTGTTTTGACACCAAAATCACTCGATTTAGTGAAGAATTGACGGTTTTAGGGTTTTGAATCTTAAAGAGAGAGTTTAGAGAGAGAGTGATGGAAATTAGAGAGAGTGGTAGGTTAATGGTGGTAAATGGCATTTAATGCCATTTGATTCTTTTAATCGTTCTGATGTGTTCGGGTTCGTTCGGTTTCGCTCGGTTTCGCGTCAATGCGTCGGTTTTTTACCGTCATCGTAACGAAACGTTACGGTTTTAAAAATAGAGTTTATTAATCTAATTTAGGTGGTAATTCCTAGTAAATTATCTAATATCTTTTGTTTATTTTACATTTCTGAGAACATTAAATTTAACTGTTTAAATCGAATCGTACAGTTGTCGCGCATATTCGTTCGGATCGTCACCCGTACGAACACGACGATAACTACACTTTTCGATGTGATTTTCTAATTATTGGACCCCATTTAGAACGTTAAAATTTCAGGTATATTCGTACAGATCGTCACCTATACGAATAACCCGGCAATTTAGCATTCACGTACGACATCCGTTATGGTTTTGTTATGTGAAATCTCGCATACGTCTATACATAATAAAGTCCTAACTAACATTCACGTAATAATTATGTGTTGTCAGATGAGTTTCTGACTGTTAAACCATGGATTTGAAACATGTTTCTGAAATAAATGTGTAATAGTTATGTGTCAAACATCAATTGATAACGGTATACATGTAATACACATAGTTCGTACCTGAGTTACTGTGTTAATCACTGTTCCGAATACGTTTCCGGCACTGATGTTACATAGTAGCTCTTGACCTTCTTTGATAGGGATTCCAATATACTTCTTGTGACAAACTATTTCAGCATGATGCTTTGACAACCAGTCCATACTGACTATGAGGTGAAAACATCCCAATTGCATTGGGATAAGGTCAATAGAGAAGTCATGATAATTAAGGTTCAAAGTGCAATATGGTATAAAAGAGTCAAGCTTAACGGTGTTTCCATTGGCTACTTCTGTTAGTACATTTTGTAATAGTTTGCTTTCAAATTGTATAAGTTAATTTAGGTTTTATGCTAGGTTTGTTTGGCCCACAAACCTAGGCATGAGTTTGTAAAGGTTCGGCGAACCTAGTGTTGTGTTATGTAAAGGTTCGTCCAGCGAACCTGTGGGTTCGTCTGACGAACCTATGGTTCGGCTAGGGTTTGTGTATATATTGCAGGTTTGTCTGATTTTGTAGGAGATAGTGACAGAACCTATATGTATTAGATCTGTGTGATTCTAAAGAACTGTGAGTTCTTATTGTGTATCTTTGTAATCAGTATTTCAGTGTCAATGAAGATGATGTTTATTAGAATGATTATATGTCTTTGATTCATATAGATTCTATCTAGATCTCGCATAGATTAAATTGTTAATAGAATTCCTATGATCGATCAAGAGTAATCTACAGTGGTATCAGAGCATTTGGAGGAGTTCTATACAAGTTCTTGAAGATTATCAATCATTTTGAAGATTCTGAAATGGCTGGAGTTTGATTTTTAGTTTCTGAATGTTTGCAGATATTTCATCATCATGTATTGCTATATTGCTGGTTAAAATCAAAGATTTTTTTTAAAAATAGTGAATTAGAAGGTTGAAGTTTTGAAGGTTTTCCCTCTAGATTTTAAAGACTTTCCCTCCAAAATTTTCAAGTTTAAATCATAGGTTCGTGAGACGAACCTGGTTGATTATCAGTTGAATTCTAAGGTTCGTTGAGGTTTGTAAGACGAATCTTTTCAAGTTGAGGTTCGTGTGTTAAAATTTTGGAGAGGTTCGTATGAAAGGTTTTGACAAAGGTTCGTCTATCAAGAAGGTTCGTTGGTCAAGGTTTGTTGCTGGTTCGTTGACTAAGGTTCGTTGGTCAAGGTTTGTTGCTGGTTCGTCGACTAAGGTTCGTTTGATCAAGGTTTGAAGGAGGTTCGTCTGATACATAGGTTAGTGATAAAAAAGAAATAGGTTTGCTGATAAAAATTTGAATCATGGCGGATATGTTTGGAGCAGTTGCTAATCAAAATTCTAAGATTCAGAGTATTTTGATTAGTGAACTGAGTCAGGAAGCACAAACAAAGTGCCAAAATTACTTGATTTGACTGATTATGAAAACTGGAAAGGTCGGTTTGAGATAAATCTCAATAGTACTGACACAAATCTTTGGGAAAGAATCTTATCACCATATGAACGACCAAAGGCGGTTGGAACAGATCTTGATCAAACTCTTGAGCGATTGGATGTCGAACAACGAAAGAAATATGATTCTGAGAAGAAAGCATATTGGATGTTAAGTCAAGCAATTCCCAATAAAATTCTTCATCAATTTGATGAACATAAGACGTCATATGGATTATGGAATGCATTGAAGGCAAGAATAGAGGGAAACATCAAACTCAAGAAAATGAAAGCCACTGATTTGAGAAAAGAATTTGAGAATTTCAATTATATTGGCAATGAGAGTCTTGATGCTTTGATTACAAGATATCGACATTTGTTGACAGAAAGTCGTAAGTGTGGAATTGAGTATTCTGAAGAAGAGAAGATAGATTGTTTTGCAGATGCTTTGCCAGAAACGTGGAACTCATTGGTGTTGATTTTGAGAGAAAATCTTCCTGGAATGACACTTGTGGAATTCGTTCAAAAGTTAGAAGAACGGGAAATGAAGGATAAAAGAAAAGCTAGACGAGTTAATATAACACAGGATCCTTCACTTTTTGGTGCATCTGTGGTCACACCTCCTGTTCAGTCTGCAAAAATACAAACAGCTTTTGTTTCAAGTACTACTGAGAGTACTTCTGTACCATCTGCATCTACTGGTTCAAGTTCATCTTATTCTGGGAATGAGAAAAAGTCTGATTCTTCATCTACTCCAATTCAATTGAATACAACTAATCTGGGAAAGGTGTCTGTGGAGGCTATCAAAGATCATATGTCAATATTGTCATGTGTTGTCAGTGCTTATGATGAACAGACAGCTGGAAGGATAGGAAATTCTAATCTTACTTTTGAAGATTATGAGCAGATAGATGATGATGAGATGGAATTGATTGATACACAGTGGGCTTTGGCTAGTGCAATAAGAAGAATTAACAAGTATGAGAAGAAAACAGGAAAGAAGTTTACTTTTGATCGTAATACAAAGTTTGGATTCAATCCAAAGGCTACACAATGTTACAACTGTGGTGAATTGGGTTATTTTGCTTGAGAATGTAAAAATCCAAAGAAGTAAGGTAACTTGAATCCTTTCAAGCCAAAAGAAGCTCATCAAAAGAAAAAGGAGAAGCCTGAAGAATCAACAAAAGCTTTAGTCAGTCAAGCAGACGAAGGATATGACTGGGGAAAACAATATGATGATTTAATGGGCGCTTTTATGGCTTCTATGGATGAAGAAGAAAGCAAGGGCAAAGAAAAGGCTGACGAGGTAAATAATGATCTTTTAAAGGTCATTGAAAAGTTGAAGGAAATGAATGCTCAATTGACTGCTGAACTGATCGAGTGCACTGAAGTTAACAAAAAGTTGGTTTCAAGAGAAAAAGGTTTTGACAAAAAGATCATAGACTTGGGAAAAGAAAATGAAGAATTAAAAATTAAAGTTTTGCAAAATAATCATGCAGTTTCTGTGCATCTCGAGTTAGTACAAAAGTTGAAAGTTGAAAGTTGAGCTATCAGCAGCCAGAGCAGAGGCAGAAATGAATAAAAGCAAGTTAGAGAATTATCAGAATTCTCAGTATGTTATCGATTACTATGCTTCTATGCAAAGATCATCGAATGATAATACTGGCTTGGGATTTCATCTTGTACCACCTCCTTCAAGCTATGTTCCTAGACCACAAATTGATCCTAATCTGGAAGTTCATCCAGCTTCTTTACATGAATCTGAGTCTGAAAATGTTTTTGCACAAGCTGGAGTCTCATCTTCTGATGAAAAGGTATCACTTGATAGTGATGCTCCAATCATTGAAGATATCACTGAGTTAGAATATTCTTCTGATATTTTGAGACAAATTGGTTACAAGGGAAAAAGTGTTGAGAAAAAGAATTTTGAATCTCAGCAGTCAAAATCTGAGATTAAACAAGTTGAGAAGATGTTGCTTAAAACCACACAGGTTTCCAAACCAATGATTAAAACCAAACCAACCACTACTCTTAAACCGATTGTGTATGTTAGATCATCTAATACACATCAAGGAGAGTCTAGTGGAAATTTTCAAAAGAAAAATGTGACTTCTAAGAAAGTGGAAAAGGTGGATTTTTTTCTTTGATAATTTTGGGGTTGGGCACAAGGTTAAATCAAAGAATTTTCAAATGCAAATGAATAATTCAAATAAAAGTTCAACTGGTTTTAGAAACAAAAGCTCATCTTCAAAGGTTTTCTCAAGACCTTTCAGTTCATCAAGTTTTTATGATGAACCCACACCAAAAACTCAAATTAAGGAGAGAAAGTGTTACCGATGTGGCAATATGGGTCATTTGGTTGCTAATTGCAATATGGATTTCAGTTCAAGTGATTGTAGCAGTTTTAAGTCTTTTTCACCAAGAGAAACAAGAAAGTGTTTTACTTGTTGTGGTAAATGACATATTTCTGCTAATTGTCCTAATAACAAAATCAGAAAGAGTTCTGATGAGGAGTGTCGGGTGCAAGTTTCAAGTGAAAGCTCTAGGAGAGATAGACCTAGTGAAAATGAGATGAGAGTTCTTAGGAAATTCGACCCTGATTGTTTTTGGGTGCAAGAAGAAATCAAACAAAAGAAAAGAATTTTTGAAAACAAAAGAAATGTTAAAAACATTGTGAAAATTGTGACTTCATCTGATAATGATTCCTTTGAAAATTTTTCATCAAGATCATTTTCAAACCAACCTATCAAATATAAATCATTTTGGAAACTAAAAGATAGATCAGGTGATGAATTTTCTAAGAAAGAGGATGACACAAGTGATGATGGTTATTCAATCAGGTCATCACAAAAGAATAGAAGGGGTCCATTCCGGGAGACTCGACGCCGATATGGCGGGGGTCATCCCTTTTGAATACCGACAAGTTTCTTTTAATTTATTGTGCAGGTTGCATCCACGGGCCATATTAACAATCGTTGGATTGTTGATAGTTGATGTTCCCGCCATATGACTGGAGAATTGAACTTGTTAAGATATTTCAAGTTGGTGAAAGGAAGTTATGTGAATTTTGCTTGAGATAAAGGAGGTCAAATTATAGGGTTTGGTAGTTTGACAAATATGAAGGTTTCGTTTGACAATGTTAATTTTGGTAAAGAATTAACTAACAATTTGTTGAGTGTATCACAGATTTGTGATAAAGATTACAAGGTGATGTTTGACAAAGAAAGGTGTTATGTACTCAAGCAAGGATTTCAGATTTCAGAGGAGTGGATTCTGATGACATCTGATCGGAGCAAGGTTCTTTATGTGCTTGACATGGCAAAAGTGGAGACTGTGAATAATGTGGAAATATGTCTAGTGTCCAAAGCTATTGAACAGGACACACGTTCATGGCACAGGCGAATGGGACATATTCACATTCGGAAAATGAATCATCTTGTGCATAATCATTTAGTTGATGGTGAACCTGTAAAACATTTTAAACTTCCGGATGTGTGTGTTTCATGTAAAAAGGGTAAACAGAAAAGGAAGTCTCACAAAACAAAGAAAATTTTTTCTATTGACATGCCACTTGAACTTCTTCGCATGGATCTTTTTGGACCAATTAATGTGAAAGTATAGGTGGTGGATCTTATTGTTTTGTTGTAACTGTTGACTTTTCAAGATTTTCAGGGATTATGTTTTTGAAACATAAATTAGATACTTATGAAAACTTTGTTTTGTTGATAGATAGGTTGGAGACTTTATATAAGTTGAGGGTGAGGCATGTACGATCTGACAATGGGACTAAGTTTAAGAATCATCAAATGGAGGAATTTTGTAATTCCAATGGCATTCAGTAGCAATTCAGTGCACCTTATGAACCTCAGATGAATGGTGTAGCTGAAAGAAAGAATAGGACTTTGATTGAATCTGCGAGAATAGTGCTAGCTGATTCTAAACTTCCCATTACTTTTTGGAGTGAAGCTGTGGCTACTGGTTGTTTTACCCTTAACAGAGTTTTAATTGTCAAAAGACACAATACAACTTGTTATGAATTGCTTCAGAATCGAAAGCCCAATTTGGAACACTTGGAACCTTTTGGGGCTCCTTGTACAATGCTAAAGAAAGATTCAAAATTCAATTCTAAACTTGAAGAGGGTTTCTTTCTTGGATATAGTCTTCCTAACAAATGTGTGTTTAACAAACGTACAGATGTTGTGGAATTGTGATATCATGTGGATGTCCAACGACATACACCTATACTAAATGGGAAGGGTCTAGATTGGCTTTTCGATTACAATAAGTTGTTCGAGTCTTTTAATTTATCTTCAAATGTTTCTGATGATGAAATAACCTTACAAATGTTGTATGATTTGCAGAATTCAAAAGAACAAGGTATTTCTCATCAATCTGAAGATGGAGTTATTACACCACATGGAGAAGGTACTTCATAAGTTATTAATGAAGATGGTCACCCGAGGATGAAAATGATGTCTTTGAAGATGCTATTTCCTATGATCAAGATCCTGATCAGAAGACCAACAATCTGGATCATGATGTGGTTGTACCGCAATTTCCTGTCACTCATATTCATGCTAATCATCCGATTGATCAAATTATAGGAGATCCTAATGCAGGAGTACAGACACGTAATCAAGTCACAAATGAAGGAAGTATGTATGTTGAGTTAGAGAAGACTCATGGCAGTCAAGAGCTCTGGATGCATTCACCATTTATTTCTCAAATAGAGCCAAAGACTGTGACTGAAGCTTTGCGTGAGCCGGCCTGGGTGGAGGCTATGCAAGAAGAATTGAATCAATTTCGCAAGTTGGGAGTTTGGCATTTGGTAGATTTGCCAAAAGGAGAGAAAATGATTGGCACTCGATGGGTGTTGAGATGCAAACGAGATGACAGAGGCGTAATTGTCAGAAACAAAGCTCGTTTAGTTGTTCAGGGTTTTAGACAAGTTGAAGGAATTGATTATGATGAGGTTTTTGCACCTATGGCGCGATTAGAAGCAATTCGACTTTTTCTTGCTTTTGCCGCCCACAAGAAGTTCAAAGTATTTCAGTTGGATGTTAAATCTGCTTTTCTGTATAGTTCGTTGAAGGAAACAATGTATGTTTGTCAGCCACCGGGTTTTGAGGATCCTATCCATCAGGATCAGGTTTACCTCTTGGACAAAGCACTGTATGGTCTTCATCAGGCTCCGCGTGCCTGGTATGAGACTTTATCGACTCACCTTATTGAACACGGGTTCAATAGTGGTTAGATTGATAAAACTTTGTTTTTTCGGGAAAAGGGCAAGGAGATTATCCTTGGTCAGATCTATGTGGATGATATCATTTTTGGATATACCGATGAACAAATGTGCTTGGAATTCAAAGAGGTGATGATTGATAAATTTGAAATGAGTGCGATGCCATATATCAGGTTTTTTTTGGGTTTACAAGTTGATCAAAATGATAATGGTATTTTCATTCATCAAACTAAGTATATTTAAGATGTGCTAAAACGGTTTAGCATGCTTGATTCAAAACCAATTTCCACACCCATTCAACCTAATCACGGGATTGAGCCTAATATTAAGGGGGAGTTGATTGATGCTACACTTTATCGCGGAATTATAGGAAGTTTGATGTATCTGACAGCCTCAAGACTAGATATTGTTTTTGCTACAAGTATATGTGCAAGATATCAATCTAAACCTAAGGTGTCACATCTGATAGCAGTCAAGCGAATTCTTCGTTATTTGAAGGGTACACCAGATGTAACATCAGTGCCGGAACCGTCACCGGAACAGCGATCTCTACAGTACATGAACAGTAAAACATGTACGAATCTTATACATTTCAGTATGTTTCATTATTCATATCATTTATCATTGTTATTCTGTATGTTCATAGAACAAATTTAGAAACATTTAACAGGAACACAGTTTAGAACCATTGTTCTTGAGTCAGATAATTATTTGACAATACAGAACCAACATGTGATTAATTGTTTAGGATTTATTATGTATAAACGTATGTGAGGCTTTAAAGAACAAAACACATGGATATTGTTACATGAATGCTAAATTGACGGGTTATTCGTATAGGTGACGATCTGTATGAATATACCTGAAGGTTTAACGTTCTGAATAATATTCTATAATTAGAAAACAATATTGAAACGTATAGTTATCGTCGTGTTCGTACGGATGACGATTCGAACGAATACGCGCTACGACCGTACATTTCGATTTAAACAGTAAATTAGTATTCTAAATTTTAAATAAATAAGAAGATATTAGTTAATTTATTAGGAATCACAACTTAGAATAATTGAATGAGTTCTAATTTTATGATCGTGTCGTTTAGTCGCGAAAACTACGCGAATCGACGTTTTACGCGAAACCGATCGAGACCGAACGGTGGGTATTATAACCCACATTTAATGAAACATTTATGTCCCCACCAACCACCCACACCTCCATTTTCTCCACATTTTCGTTTTCACTTCTCTCACTCTAGAGAACATTCTCTCTACCTTCTCTCTACAAATTCGAGCTCGATTCTTGACGGATTCAAGTGTGCTAGGTGCCTAAACGATCATCTTGCTGTGTAGATCAAGAAAGTACTAAGATTTCAAGCATCTAACCGCCGAAATTGAGGTAAGAACTCGATCTTATTTCGGTTTAGTGTGTGTGTTCCACGAACCTTTAGGATTATCATGATTCTAATCGAGTTTGAGCACTAGATAACCTTGAAATAAACCATATTTAGCACTTAGGTTGTCCAAGAAACCAAGTTGTAACAGGTTGAGCTCAATGGGAAGGAAGATGATTGCTTAAACATTACAGGTTCGTGGGAAATTCTTTGCGGCCGAACCTTTTTGATCGGGTAAGAAAGGGGCGAACCTATACCTATCATCACTATAGCCGAACCCTGTGGTCGTACAGATTCTGAGTGGCGAACCTGCAACGAGCCCTGCAAGACTGCAGCCGAACCTGTGCCCCTCTGCACCGAACCTATTACATTAAATAGGTTAGCCGAACCCTTAACCCCGAACCATTAGAGCCGAACCTTCTTCCTCCCTTAACTCCAGCCGAACCACTCAAGTTTCACGAACCCATGCAAACTCACGAACCCTATACCTTCTAGCCGAACCATCCAAGCTGGCTGAACCCTCACCTAATTGGAACGAACCTCCTTAGATGCGAACCTAGGGAATCCTTGGCCGGACCTTTACCTTATCATGGCCGAACCCTTAGGGTTCGTTGGTGTTGAACTATCAGCCGAACCTATGATGATGGTCCACGAAGGTTCGCTGCTTCTTGGGGGATACCGAACCCAATTGTTATAAAAACCTTAATTACTAAGGAACATGGGGGTGTAGATACATATACATGCACAAGGAAGGGTATGGGTGTGCATGGGGATCCACGTGAACCATGCATGGACAACAACTTGAAATTTGGAGTTAAGGGTTACTATAACAATATAATTCTTAACATGCAATAATAATTCAACATGAATGGTTAATGGTCATGAGATAGCTTAACAACTGAATAATACACTTATGTGATCAAGGGAAATCAAAAGTTCAAGTCTTGTAATCACTTAGAACTCAAGGATATTCAATTGGGCCTAAGTGGGCCCAATGGGGCTAAATTAAGCCCAACACACATCAAAAGTTTAGTTAAATTCAAGAAATGAGATTTTAATGAAAGAAACCTATTTGTAATTTGTTAGATGTCATTGAATGATTTTGACTTAATATTGAATTAAAATGGAATTTATTCATGTAAAGTTAATAATTTTCTAAAATCTTTCAGTTTGAAATGTGAATTATAAATGGCATTGTTTTCTTTTTAGTTTAATTTTGTTATAAAAGATTAGTTGTTATAGCATTGATTGGGATTTATTATTAAATAGGCAATGTATTTTTTGGATTTTAAACGAAAAACAAAGGAAACTCTGCCGAATTTTCTAAAATATAAATGAAAGCTATTATAACTAACCATGGGATTTGGGATCATAAGAATGGTAATTAAGATAGAATAGATCTTAGATACACTTAGTACTAAGACACTTGGTTGCACACTCAACAAGACCCAAACCTTAGGCACAACGACTATTACGCGTACTTATTATATTCGAATTCTTACAAAATAACTCAGGAACTGAAGATACTTGGCTTACAAACAAGAGCGCGTATTCTGTGATAGTACATTAGACATCAACACAGGTGAGTTCATTGCCCCCTTTTCTAACATTTTGTTTTTAAAACGCGGGACTGAGAAGCATGCGTAAACTGTTTATTAAATTGTTTACTAAAATGCTTTTAATTTTATATGTTTACATATATATATAAAAATGTTATCCTAGACCATGTCTAGAAAGACTTTATGCAGGTTTACTAACTGATTTACTTATAAATCAAGTGAATAATCAGATTTAAACTAAAAGATTTCGACAGATCAAAACATTTCAAAAGAATCACATCAAACATTTTGACAAAACAAGTGTGGGAGTCCAAGGAATCAAACTAATCATTTTGACAAATCAAATGGGTGAATTCAATGAATCAAATCAAACATTTTGACAAAACAAGTGTGGGAGTTCAAGGAATCAAACTAATCATTTTGACAAATCAAATGGGTGAATTCAATGAATCAAATGAAACATTTTGGTGAAACAAGTGTGGGACTTCAACAAATCAAACAAAACAATCTTTGCAAAGACAATATTCAATGTTCTACAAATCAAGTGTTTGTTGAACTATGAATCAAGTGTACATTTGATCAATGAATCTAGTATTCTATGATCAACGAATCAAGTACATCTTGTAACAAAATCAGACGAATCAATAAATCATTTTCAAGGGAAAACCTGGGAAATATCAGAGATAACATATGCCAAAACAGACGAAACAAAAACCCTACATTTCAAGAAGTCCTAGCTAGACCGTTTGATTTGTAGGTCATATGTTTGAGGATATTTACAGATTCCCCAAATACTAAGTACCTAGATTGACAGACTAGTCTACTCGAGTATGACCAAAGGCCCCAATCAATAGAACTTAGATTTTTATTAAATGTTTATTTATTTATTTAATTAAGCATTTATAACTGTTTATACAATTACTGTAGTTAATCATAATGTGTGATGAACTTGTGAAATCAACATGGATTTCAAATGATTGTAATGACAGGGACAACAAACAGAGGAACTTATGGAATTGTGTTAAGAGTAAAAATGCTTAATTATCATTAACAACAGTGTCATATACGGATTAGTATGTGGTGGGACGGTGGCTGGGCGGGCGGTAAGTTCGACCCTACATATGCCCTATATATAAGCATACCGATTCGGATGTTACATGTGGCGTTAATGAGGTTAGGGTCTTTACCAAAGGAGGTTTTCAAATCATTTTCAATTACTAAAAACTGTATGAACTCACCAACCATGTGTTGACTTGATCTTTTTGCATGACTTCTCAGGTGACGAACAGGTCAATTAGGAAGTCATTTCTTTTGGACTAAGACTTCATATAGAAGACTAGTATTTTGGACCTGCATACTTTTGAAGACAGCATTATGCAATTTATTTTGTATATCTTGTGTAAATACAAGATAGTCATTTTATGATGTTTACAATAGATTTACATTGTTAAATTATAAACGATTCTGATGTAATTTAACTTTGTAATTCTATTTTATTTAGCATTTCTCATTTATATCATGTGCAATGTAAACAATCTGATCACTTTCGATTATCACTCCCGATATCGCGCCTCGGGAACCTTCCGCCTGACAGGGATTCCGATCCTACCCCGCCGGCTCGGGGTGTGACAGATTGGTATCAGAGCCATGGTTATAGAGAAATATAGGTCACTTATTTAAATGGTTTGGCCTAGACTATAACCTAGGGACCTTGCATATAGAGAAAACAGGACTTAGGAATTAATTGCATACTGTCTTCTGTATTCGATCATTGCACTAACCGATAACTTTATTGGTTATGATCAGAATGCCGCCGAGAAGACAGCCTCCTTTGATACAGCTACCACCACAAGACTTGGCTCCACACTCCTCCACACCGTCACCAAATGATTCGCCACCACCACCTCCTCCACCTCCTCCTCCCCCTCCTCCATTGATTACTCAAGCATCTGGTTCGGGCACAGCACCGACCATGGAACCTGCTACTATCACTCTGGTGACGTTACTGAGTAGCCAGATGACAAATCAGATGAAAGAAGCAATACCGGAGATGTTCCTTCGACTTCGTAATGAAATCCTCAACACTGGCAACACATCAGGAGAAGCCAGTGGAAATACTGGAGATTCATCTCATTACTCCTACAACTCCTTTGTAGGATGTAAACCACCCAGTTTTAGTGGGTCTGAAGGCACAGTTGGGTTAATCCAATGGATTGAGAAGATTGAGGCAACCTTGGATCTTTGCAGTTGCCCTGAACATCACAAGGTCCGTTACTCAGCTGGAACATTCAACAAAAGGGCTCTGACTTGGTGGTCAGATCAACGCCCGAGGAAGAGAGGAAGCTATGGCAATGCCATGGAAGGACTTCAAGGCACTGCTGCGAACAGAATTCCGCCCCAAGAATGAGCTGCAGAAGTTGGAGGTTGAACTATCCAACCATGTGATGAAGGGGGCTGATCACATGGGGTACACTACTCGTTACCACGAGTTAGTTGCTTTGGTACCTGATATGGTACCAACTCTAGAGAAAAGGATAGACCGTTATGTAGGTGGACTTCCCGCCTGCATTCAGGGCATGGTTGTTTCAGCCAACCCTACTACTGTTGAATCTGCAGTGAGACTGTCTGGGAAACTCACTGACCTCATGGTAGCCTCTGGAGTTCTAAAGAAGGAGGCTGAACCCAGTAAGAACAAAGCTGAGTCTTCAAAGAAACCCTCCCATCATCAGAAGAAGAAACAGAAGACCATCAAGAACTACACGGTGGCCACACCTCTGCAACAAGTGGCAGCAACACCACAGAACCCCAACCGCAAACCTTACACTGGCACGTTTCCTTTGTGTGCCAAATGTCAGTATCATCACCCTGCTGACACTCCCTGCAAGCAATGCACGGGATGCGGAAGAAAGGGCCATTGGGTCCAGTACTGCCGGATGACACCTAATCAAGCAGTCAACAATGCTGCTTTGGCTCTCCCTCCACCAGCTAATCAGAACCATGGTGGATGCTATAACTGTGGCGAACAGGGCCACTATGCGAAGAACTGCCCGAAGAAGGGACAACCAACAGTTCAAGCACCCCGTGGACGAGCCTTTGCTATCGGAGCACCAGCTGCACGCCAGGACCCAAATGTGGTCACTGGTACGTTTCTCTTACATGACTTTTATGCATCTGTTCTATTTGATACCGGTGCGGATCAGAGTTTTATCTCTACCGACTTTGCATGTCAACTAGATTCCATAGAGGAACAGTTAGACTCCCCTTACATTATAGAAGTAGCTAACGGGAAACAAATCACAGTTAGTACAGTTTATAGGAACTGCCCATTGACATTAAATGATTATACATTTACCATCGATTTGATAGCGATGGAGCTGGGTAGTTTTGATATCATTGTTGGAATGGATTGGCTTTCGTCTCATCGAGTGGAGGTCATCTGCTCTGAAAAGCAGCTTCGAATTCCATTGCCGAGTGATCGTGTATTGGAAGTGAAAGGGGATCAAGCAAAACGAAGTGTCAAAATCATCTCTTGCATAAAGGCGCGTAAGTGTCTACAAAAGCAGTGCATAGCTTTTCTGGCTCATGTGGTGGAAAAAGAGAAAGATAAGAAGAAGATTCAAGATGTACCGGTAGTGAAAGAATATCCTGAAGTATTTCCTGAAGACCTACCTGGTTTGCCACCTGCGCGACCGGTAGAGTTTCGTATTGACTTAATTCCTGGAGCAACTCCTGTTGCTAAATCTCCTTACAGGTTAGCACCTTCAGAGATGCAGGAATTGTCTAATCAGTTACAGGAGCTACTTGACAAGGGTTTCATCAGACCGAGCTACTCACCTTGGGGAGCTCCGGTCTTGTTCGTGAAAAAGAAAGACGGATCGTTCAGAATGTGCATGGATTACAGAGAGCTGAACAAATTAACCATCAAGAATCGGTATCCTTTGCCGAGGATTGATGATTTGTTTGACCAACTACAAGGAGCTCAATATTTCTCAAAGATTGACTTGCGGTCTGGATATCATCAGTTGAGAGTTCAAGATGAAGACATACCGAAAACGGCCTTCCGAACAAGATACGAGCATTATGAATTTATGGTGATGCCCTTCGGATTGACAAATGCACCAGTGGTTTTCATGGATCTCATGAACCGAGTGTGCAAGCCGTACTTGGATCAGTTTGTCATTGTCTTTATTGATGACATACTGATTTATTCCAAGACCAAAACAGAACATGAGCAACACCTTAGAAAGATATTGGAGCTATTGAAGGAAGAGAAACTCTATGCCAAATTCTCCAAATGTGAATTCTGGCTAAGAGAAGTTCAATTTCTGGGTCATGTGGTCAACAGCGAGGGAATTCATGTAGACCCCGCCAAGATCGAGGCGATAAAGAATTGGGACACTCCGAAGACACCGACGGAGATACGGTCTTTTCTAGGATTGGCAGGTTATTACAGAAGGTTCATCTCAAACTTTTCTAAAATAGCTTTGCCTCTCACTAAGTTAACTCAGAAGAGTGAACCGTTTGTCTGGGAGCAGAAACAAGAAAATGCTTTCCAGACCTTGAAACAGAAATTATGTGACGCTCCAATCCTATCTCTCCCAGAAGGCTGTGATGATTTTGTTGTATACTGTGATGCTTCCCATCAGGGACTCGGTTGCGTGTTAATGCAACGGGACAAAGTCATAGCCTATGCATCAAGACAGTTAAAGTTCATGAGAAGAACTACACTACTCATGATCTTGAACTGGGAGCAGTAATCTTCGCCTTGAAGATTTGGAGACATTACTTATATGGCACCAAGTGTACCATATTTACTGATCACAAAAGTCTGCAACACATCTTTGATCAGAAGGAACTCAACATGCGACAACGCCGTTGGGTTGAACTTCTGAACGACTATGATTGTGTAATTAAGTACCATCCGGGAAAGGCGAACGTCGTAGCTGATGCCTTGAGCCGGAAGGAACGGGTCAAACCCCTACGTATTAGAGCAATGGGGATAACCGTGCAGACCAGTTTAAGTGACAAGATTATCCAAGCACAACAAGAAGCACTTGACCGAGGTAATTTGAAGAAGGAACTTGATTGCGGAGCAGAGAAACAGTTTGACACGAAGCCTGATGGAATGATCTACTACCGAGAACGTATATGGATCCCAGCTGTAGATGAATTGAGAAGACTTATCTTCGATGAAGCACACAAGACTAAATACTCTGTCCATCCGGGCGCTGACAAAATGTACCAAGACTTGCGTGGATTTTATTGGTGGCCGGGGATGAAGAAAGACATAGCTGAGTATGTCGGCCA
The DNA here is from genome assembly GCA_009363875.1 of Mikania micrantha. Classification (NCBI taxonomy): domain Eukaryota; kingdom Viridiplantae; phylum Streptophyta; class Magnoliopsida; order Asterales; family Asteraceae; genus Mikania; species Mikania micrantha. The sequence goes on along the minus strand of CM018698.1, from coordinate 40,126,523 downwards.
GTGTCTAACGTGTGCGAAGGTAAAGGCGGAACACCAGAGACCGTCTGGTTTACTGGAACAGCCTGAAATTCCGCTCTGGAAGTGGGAACAAATAGCTATGGATTTCATTACCAAGCTACCCCGCACTTCCAGTGGTCACGATACAATTTGGGTGATCATTGACCGTCTAACCAAATCTGCTCATTTCTTGCCCATGCGTGAGACCTTCACGATGGATAAACTGGCGAGATTGTATATCAATGAGATAGTGGTACGTCACGGTGTGCCATTGTCTATTATCTCTGATAGAGATAGCAGATTTACATCCAGGTTCTGGCAATCACTACAGAAATCTCTAGGGACACAGTTAAATCCGAGTACAGCTTACCACCCACAAACGGATGGTCAAAGCGAACGTACTATACAGACCCTAGAGGATATGTTAAGAACCTGTGTATTGGACTTCGGTGGGAATTGGGACTCCCATTTGCCACTAATCGAGTTCTCCTACAACAACAGTTATCACAGCAGTATCGGATGTGCACCGTTCGAGGCTCTTTATGGCCGGAAATGTCGATCACCGATCTGTTGGACTGAAATTGGAGAAAACCGAATAACGGGACCAGAACTTATCCAAGAAACCACTGACAAGATAGCTCAGATTCAAAGAAGACTACAAGCAACAAGGAGCAGACAAAAGAGCTACGCCGACAAACGACGCAAGCCGTTGGAATTCCAAGTGGGAGATCGTGTAATGTTGAAGGTATCCCCATGGAAAGGCGTTGTACGCTTTGGAAAGAAAGGCAAGTTAGCACCACGATACGTGGGACCGTTCGAGATCATCGAGCGTATTGGTCCTGTGGCATATCAGCTGAGATTACCAGATGAACTCAATGGTGTGCATGACGTGTTTCACGTCTCAAACCTAAAGAAATGCCTTGCTGACGAGTCTCTCGTCATTCCAATTGAAGAAATTCAAGTCGATGAACAATTACATTTCATTGAAGAACCTTTGGAGATTATGGATCGCAAGGTTAAACAACTGAGGCGAAGCCGTATTCCTATTGTAAAGGTTCGATGGAATTCAAGACGTGGGCCCGAGTTCACTTGGGAACGTGAAGATCACATGAAGTTAAAGTATCCCCAACTGTTTGAAGAGGAAGTTGTACCTGATAACAACTCTTAAATTTCGGGACGAAATTTCTCTAACAAGGGGAGACTGTAACATCAGTGCCGGAACCGTCACCGGAACAGCGATCTCTACAGTACATGAACAGTAAAACATGTACCAATCTTATACATTTCAGTATGTTTCATTATTCATATCATTTATCATTGTTATTCTGTATGTTCATAGAACAAATTTAGAAACATTTAACAGGAACACAGTTCAGAACCATTGTTCTTGAGTCAGATAATTATTTGACAATACAGAACCAACATGTGATTAATTGTTTAGGATTTATTATGTATAAACGTATGTGAGGCTTTAAAGAACAAAACACAAGGATATTGTTACATGAGTGCTAAATTGACGGGTTATTCGTATAGGTGACGATCTGTATGAATATACCTGAAGGTTTAACGTTCTGAATAATATTCTATAATTAGAAAACAATATTGAAACGTATAGTTATCGTCGTGTTCGTACGGATGACGATTCGAACGAATACGCGCTACGACCGTACATTTCGATTTAAACAGTAAATTAGTATTCTAAATTTTAAATAAATAAGAAGATATTAGTTAATTTATTAGGAATCACAACTTAGAATAATTGAATGAGTTCTAATTTTATGATCGTGTCGTTTAGTCGCGAAAACTACGCGAATCGACGTTTTACGCGAAACCGATCGAGACCGAACGGGTGGGTATTATAACCCACATTTAATGAAACATTTATGTCCCCACCAACCACCCACACCTCCATTTTCTCCACATTTTCGTTTTCACTTCTCTCACTCTAGAGAACATTCTCTCTACCTTCTCTCTACAAATTCGAGCTCGATTCTTGACGGATTCAAGTGTGCTAGGTGCCTAAACGATCATCTTGCTGTGTAGATCAAGAAAGTACTAAGATTTCAAGCATCTAACCGCCGAAATTGAGGTAAGAACTCGATCTTATTTCGGTTTAGTGTGTGTGTTCCACGAACCTTTAGGATTATCATGATTCTAATCGAGTTTGAGCACTAGATAACCTTGAAATAAACCATATTTAGCACTTAGGTTGTCCAAGAAACCAAGTTGTAACAGGTTGAGCTCAATGGGAAGGAAGATGATTGCTTAAACATTACAGGTTCGTGGGAAATTCTTTGCGGCCGAACCTTTTTGATCGGGTAATAAAGGGGCGAACCTATCATCACTATAGCCGAACCCTGTGGTCGTACAGATTCTGAGTGGCGAACCTGCAACGAGCCCTGCAAGACTGTAGCCGAACCTGTGCCCCTCTGCACCGAACCTATTACATTAAATAGGTTAGCCGAACCCTTAACCCCGAACCATTAGAGCCGAACCTTCTTCCTCCCTTAACTCCAGCCGAACCACTCAAGTTTCACGAACCCATGCAAACTCACGAACCCTATACCTTCTAGCCGAACCATCCAAGCTGGCTGAACCCTCACCTAATTGGAACGAACCTCCTTAGATGCGAACCTAGGGAATACTTGGCCGGACCTTTACCTTATCATGGCCGAACCCTTAGGGTTCGTTGGTGTTGAACTATCAGCCGAACCTATGATGATGGTCCACGAAGGTTCGCTGCTTCTTGGGGGATACCGAACCCAATTGTTATAAAAACCTTAATTACTAAGGAACATGGGGGTGTAGATACATATACATGCACAAGGAAGGGTATGGGTATGCATGGGGATCCACGTGAACCATGCATGGACAACAACTTGAAATTTGGAGTTAAGGGTTACTATAACAATATAATTCTTAACATGCAATAATAATTCAACATGAATGGTTAATGGTCATGAGATAGCTTAACAACTGAATAATACACTTATGTGATCAAGGGAAATCAAAAGTTCAAGTCTTTTAATCACTTAGAACTCAAGGATATTCAATTGGGCCTAAGTGGGCCCAATGGGGCTAAATTAAGCCCAACACACATCAAAAGTTTAGTTAAATTCAAGAAATGAGATTTTAATGAAAGAAACCTATTTGTAATTTGTTAGATGTCATTGAATGATTTTGACTTAATATTGAATTAAAATGGAATTTATTCATGTAAAGTTAATAATTTTCTAAAATCTTTCAGTTTGAAATGTGAATTATAAATGGCATTGTTTTCTTTTTAGTTTAATTTTGTTATAAAAGATTAGTTGTTATAGCATTGATTGGGATTTGTTATTAAATAGGCAATGTATTTGTTTGGATTTTAAACGAAAAACAAAGGAAACTCTGCCGAAATTTTCTAAAATATAAATGAAAGCTATTATAACTAACCATGGGATTTGGGATCATAAGAATGGTAATTAAGATAGAATAGATCTTAGATACACTTAGTACTAAGACACTTGGTTGCACACTCAACAAGACCCAAACCTTAGGCACAACGACTATTACGCGTACTTATTATATTCGAATTCTTACAATATAACTCAGGAACTGAAGATACTTGGCTTACAAACAAGAGCGCGTATTCTGTGATAGTACATTAGACATCAACACAGGTGAGTTCATTGCCCCCTTTTCTAACATTTTGTTTTTAAAACGCGGGACTGAGAAGCATGCGTAAACTGTTTATTAAATTGTTTACTTAAATGCTTTTAATTTTATATGTTTACATATATATATAAAAATGTTATCCTAGACCATGTCTAGAAAGACTTTATGCAGGTTTACTAACTGATTTACTTATAAATCAAGTGAATAATCAGATTTAAACTAAAAGATTTCGACAGATCAAAACATTTCAAAAGAATCACATCAAACATTTTGACAAAACAAGTGTGGGAGTTCAAGGAATCAAACTAATCATTTTGACAAATCAAATGGGTGAATTCAATGAATCAAATCAAACATTTTGACAAAACAAGTGTGGGAGTTCAAGGAATCAAACTAATCATTTTGACAAATCAAATGGGTGAATTCAATGAATCAAATGAAACATTTTGGTGAAACAAGTGTGGGACTTCAACAAATCAAACAAAACAATCTTTGCAAAGACAATATTCAATGTTCTACAAATCAAGTGTTTGTTGAACTATGAATCAAGTGTACATTTGATCAATGAATCTAGTATTCTATGATCAACGAATCAAGTACATCTTGTAACAAAATCAGACGAATCAATAAATCATTTTCAAGGGAAAACCTGGGAAATATCAGAGATAACATATGCCAAAACAGACGAAACAAAAACCCTACATTTCAAGAAGTCCTAGCTAGACCGTTTGATTTGTAGGTCATATGTTTGAGGATATTTACAGATTCCCCAAATACTAAGTACCTAGATTGACAGACTAGTCTACTCGAGTATGACCAAAGGCCCCAATCAATAGAACTTAGATTTTTATTAAATGTTTATTTATTTATTTAATTAAGCATTATAACTGTTTATACAATTACTGTAATTAATCATAATGTGTGATGAACTTGTGAAATCAACATGGATTTCAAATGATTGTAATGACAGGGACAACAAACAGAGGAACTTATGGAATTGTGTTAAGAGTAAAAATGCTTAATTATCATTAACAACAGTGTCATATACGGATTAGTATGTGGTGGGACGGTGGCTGGGCGGGCGGTAAGTTCGACCCTACATATGCCCTATATATAAGCATACCGATTCGAATGTTACATGTGGCGTTAATGAGGTTAGGGTCTTTACCAAAGGAGGTTTTCAAATCATTTTCAATTACTAAAAACTATATGAACTCACCAACCATGTGTTGACTTGATCTTTTTGCATGACTTCTCAGGTGACGAACAGGTCAATTAGGAAGTCATTTCTTTTGGACTAAGACTTCATATAGAAGACTAGTATTTTGGACCTGCATACTTTTGAAGACATCATTATACAATTTATTTTGTATATCTTGTGTAAATACAAGATAGTCATTTTATGATGTTTACAATAGATTTACATTGTTAAATTATAAATGATTCTGATGTAATTTAACTTTGTAATTCTATTTTATTTAGCATTTCTCATTTATATCATGTGCAATGTAAACAATCTGATCACTTTCGATTATCACTCCCGATATCGCGCCTCGGGAACCTTCCGCCCGGCGGGGATTCCGATCCTACCCCGCCGGCTCGGGGTGTGACACCAGACACCGGTCTGTGGTATCCTAAGGATGATAACTTTTCCTTCAATGCCTATAGTGACTCCGATTATGGAGGATGTAAGACATATGCAAAGTCCACAACTGGTGGTGCACAATTTTTGGGGGAACAATTGGTCTCTTGGCAATGTAAAAAAGCAAACTTATATGGCTACTTCAACTTGTGAAGCTGAGTATGTCACTGCTGCCAGTTGTTGTTCACAAGTTATGCGGATACAACAACAAATGTGAGACTATGGTTTGAATTATCTTAATACCCCGATACATATTGATAATGAGGTTGCCATTGCTATTACTAAAAATCCAGTGTATCATTCGCGTTCCAAACACATTGATATTCGTTTTCATTTCATACGCGATTGCTATGAAAAGAAACTTATTGATGTGGTGAAGATACACACAAATGAGCAACGTGCAGATCTTCTCACCAAGGCTTTTGATCAAACTCGTTTTGAGTATATACTCAAATTAAATGGAATTCTGGTCATTGGTGAGGTCATTTCAAATCAACTTCCTATATAATCAATTTTTACTGAATTGACATCAGATATTTTTATTTTTTTTGTTTGATTTGTGTTTTAGCTTTTAGGGGGAGAAAATTTGATAAATCAAAAACATTTGAAAATTAAAAACACAAAAACATAAAAAAATAAAAAATTTAGAGAAATTGATTCAACCTAGTGAGAAATGATAGTACATTGTGGCAATCAGAAGCACATCTGTGTCATACTTGAACTTAAACATAAAGAGCATTTACAATTACTTAGTATGATATGTTGGTAGGTTTATAACTTAGTTGAGATAACATTTGACAAAATTATTATTATACTTTGTGGGAGATAGTTGCTTAGATTACATTGCTTAGCTTTGTCATGAATGCGTGGTTGTTAATATTACAATGTGTTTCTTGAATTAAAATTCTAGTTTTTGATCATGTGTTCAATTTTTTAAAAGAAATTCTAATTTTTTTTTCTTTTATTTTTGTTTAAAGCTGAAACTTTCTCTGCGTATACTTACGTATCAACCTGATTGTTATAGCTTTAAACAATTCAAATTTGTTTTCTTGGTTTGATTAAGTTTTGGACAGTCTCTGCGTATATGAGAATATCGATCTGATTGTTAAAAGCTTAATCTTAAATTATTGTTTCGTTCATTATCTAGATCATCTGAGAATACGAAAGTATAAACCTTGATTCCAAGATTTTGAACAAATTCAAATTGTTTTACATTTTATTATTTTCAAAAAGAAAGTCTATTTTGTTTTTCCATGATCAAACTAGTTGCATTTGAATTAAATTGTTTCAAGAACATTATTGTTTGATTAATTATTCACAAAACGGGGATGTGTTCAAGTAAACGAGGAACATAATGTATTTGATTGTTTTGATTTCATTTGATATCTTAACTAAGTAATTAAATTTAAATTGGACTCATATACTGACAATCATCTTTGAATTGTGATTTGCTAAGTAACATGTTCATTAATTCAATCAGTTTGTGCAGATGATTGTAATGCAATATGATCTCATGTCTGGATCTTTCTCACCAAAAATATGTGTTTGTTTTATTCATTTTCACGTTTCATTTTAGGTTTATTACAGAATTAAAATTTTGGTGTGTTTTTATATAAAATTTTAAAATCCAAAAAGATTTTTGATATATCTGATGTTGAATCAATAATTATTGATTATTTGTTTTTTAACTCTGAAACACCAAATTTTGTTTTGTTTGAAAAATTTTTGAATGAATTTTAAAATTAAAAATGTCAAAAGATTTGTGAAAAATGTGTTTGTTGAGACGAACCTATGGTAGGTTTGCTGGGAGGTTCGTTCAGAATGTTTGGTGAGAGGTTCGTTCATCAGGTTTGCTAGAAGGTTCGTTTATCAGGTTTGCTGGGAGGTCGTTTATCATGTTTGCTGGAAGGTTCATTCAATTAGTTTGATAACAGGTTCATCAAGCAAGGTTAGTTTATAGGTTCATTGAAAGGTTTGTTTCACAGGTTCGTTTGAGACTTGAAAAGGTATAAATTCAAAGGTTCATGGAACAGCTTCGTCACTTTCATTAATTTCTCTCAGAAACAAACCTCATAGTATTAATCTTAATTTTTCGATTTTGTGATTATCTGTCACACCCCCAAATTCCCACTCGTGTTGTCAGTCCACGTGGGTGTGACGTGGCCAGAATCACAGCTCAAGGTCATATAGAACAACTCTATATGCGTTTCAAATCAATGTTCGACACACACACTTAACAGAATAGTTTGCAGCGGAATAATAGTTATAGCAGCGGAAAATATGTTTGATACATGCAGCGGAAATTAAATTGTCAGACAAAACATTTCTTAATACATAATCAAATGTAATTGTTTTCAAAAGTTAAACATAAACAGAAATGCATGAATGTCCCTATAATCGGTTCCTTAAACGTGCATTCCTGGATGTCCATCATCCTGTCAATTACCTGAGAATAAAAGTTTGAAAAGTGCCAACACAATGGTTGGTGAGTTCACAGGTTTTGATATACATATATAGTGAGAAAACGTGTCATGTTGTTTATCATATGTTAGTACCGAGCCCTAGGCTCCAAGTGTTAGTGCGTCACTACCGAACTAGACTTGTTTGTCCTTGCCTCTACTGTGTCTCGTACACACAGTAAATTAGGTCAGAGTTTGCACAAGTTATGACATCCAGTCAACATTGTGCCCCGTGGGGTTAGTCATACCCTAATGGATCCATCCAAATCAACCACGTTGTTCGTACATTAACGGTAAGACTTTGTAAGGACTTGTTACGAGTTCAACACTTAATGTTTGTCCAATAAACCATCATACACAATAAAAATGTTTGTATAGTAGTAGTTGTTTGACTCGATACAACTAGTATTCTCCCCCAATTTGAAATGTTTGAAAAGAGTTAAAGAGGGGCCGTAAACTCATCTTAGTGAAGAGAGTGATAAACAAGCGTAAGCTCCTGTGTCGAAAGGCGTGTCGGTCACCGGCGACGTATATCGTATACCATACGTGAGTTTGTGTAGCGACTGTGTTCATGTTCATGTTAGTACTCGTGTTTGTGCTCAACAACCCTCGGTTGTTCATGTTTGTCCATGTCGGTCCACAATGAGCGTGTTTGTTCGTCTTGGTCCACATTGACCGTGTTTGACCGTGTTTGACCAAAGTTGACCGTGTCAAGTCAACGACCCGTTGGTGAACCATGTGACAATTGTGAATCGTGTAGCAATCGTGTAAGTGCTCGTCGTGTGCAAAACGCGCAAGTCGCGTATATGGACAACTTACTATTCATAGTAAGTTTCCATTTATGGAAAGTTCACAAAGCATAACGATTTTATAGTTCTAGCATGCTCGTTAGTCCTACGTGATCATGTTAACACATAGCACATTATCCTACGAAATCACATAAGTCATTTGTAACAACCTCGAAAATTCAGGTCCAATTTGAACTTTTATTATTTATTGAATTGTCTAGAATATTTCGTAAGTTAATTGCTACGTTAGAAATGTATTCGATATCCTATGGATCAATTAAAGGAATATGTTATTTCGAATAACGAACTTAGAACCAAACACGAAAGGGATTCGCATTGACATTAGACGGTTAATTGAAAGTCACTTTACTCGGCCCAAACACCTTAACAATTTAATTACGACAATTGGTAAATACAATGCCAACATAATTATGTTATACAAGAATGTATATACATAAATTGCTATAATCATACACATAAAAGTATATACATGAAATCATTTATGTAAAACAACTAATTTATTTAACACACATAATTAATTGTAATAAAAATACAATATATATATATATATATATATATATATATATATATATATACATAGACATGCAACATTTATATATATGTATATGGACGCGTATATATATGTATAGACAAGAAATGTTTATATATATGTATACATATACACACAAAATACACGCATACATACATTTATTCATACACATGTAAACAAAAGAAATCAAACAACGACAAAACACATAAAATAAACACATGATACACACAAGCATGCATGAGTATGAAACCCATGCATGCATACTTGCATTCATACGTATACACACATGTATACAAGAATAAATTTTGAACACTATCAAACAAATAACCAAGTCAACATATCTAATCAACCTTATTACACACATTATATCTTCACCTATCCACACTCTCCTACTATCCAAGAAATCTCTTTCTCTCTCCCCATATCACTCTTTTCCTTCAAAGATTCCTTTTGGCTTTTTCAGAATTCTGGCAGCACTGATATGCCAACTTTCAAAGCCTATAACTCATCCCATACTCAACCAAATTCGTCCATTCTTTTTTCAAAATACACCTTAATGTCCTCCAGAAGTATCCCAAGCAGTCTCACTTATTTTCATCAAGATTTCAACCTCCAAACAGCCCTCTAAACTCAGCTGCGCAGAAACCGACCAGCTTTGCTATCTTCACTTCTTCATCACGGTTAAGGTACCAAATGAACTCTAAATCACCTCATTCTTTTTTTTATCTTCTTGGACTTCAATTTAATTTGTTTGGTAAAAATCTCAGGAGCTTTTGAGACCCAAAACTAAGCTTAGAGTCCTAGAAAACGTGGAACAAGTGCAGCAACATTACATGCAATGGCTTGCATCTTCCTTCTTCCTTGATTCTTGAACTTTTGAACTCAAATCCTTGCAACAACTCCTCATAGAAGATTCTTTGGTATCATTTTCAGGTCCTACCATCTAATAACCCATCTCTCTTCATTATCCTTCAAGAACTAGGTACAAATCTTACATTCTAAAATCAAAAACTCACTTTTATTAATGTTTTTGCACACTATCATATATTCTTTCAAATCTATGACCAAGACCTATTTTTAAACAGAAAATAAAGACCATTTAACTTCCAAAATTTTGTGGTTTTGAAGCCAAGGTCAAAACTCTTACATGCAACAAGGTGGCATGTACAAAAAGACGAGTTTTTGAGTTCTAAAAGCAACAACTATGTATTTTTATCATTACTTCTTGTTGACCACGACCAAGAAATTGTTTGGGCAGTAAAAATAAATGTTTTAACTAACAAAATTTGTTGGTATAAAAGCTTGGTCGAAAAACACACATGCATGAAGGTTGCATGTGCCTAAACTTAGTTTTTGAGCACTAATTCCTTCACCTTTGCACCATCACTTCATCTAAAGCCAATACACTTTTGTTAACCACATTTACAGCCCTAAAACCCTCTGGATACAGCAGCCTCACACGTAGGATTGGTTGAGCACCGGTCAAGGCAAAGCAACGTCGTTAAGGGTATTCATTCAACTAGTTTAGTTATGTTTTACTTGCATAGTTTGCACTTAACACTTGTATTAGCACATGAACACTTATAACATATAAAACACATGTAATATAAGTTAAAATGAGAAATATGATCTGAACATAAAAGGTAACATGATGCATGCAACGTCTTGTACGTTAAAAATGATCATAACGAGTTAAAATCTCAAAAACCGGCACAAACCGTACATGCATGACTTCAAACATTCCAGAAGTTAAAAACATCTTAAATGATGTTAAAAATAATTTAAAGATGTTTTATAAGACATCCCTAACATGGTTTAAGCTTAAAATCGTTGTAGTACCGAACCGACGTGTTCAAACTACTAAAACGGTTATTTTTGTGCATATTTAAATTCTGGAAATTTTATAAGTTTATTTATGATAAATAATGTACTATATCATATTTTTATGAGTTATGGTGATTAAAATGACTAACAACGTATTTTATGCAAAACTATCTACGAAACCGACGTCTTTAAATTGTTAAATCGCATAGTCTTGGGCTATAACTTATTTTTGAAATATTACAGAATATATACAAGTAAAAATATATAAAATAATGTTATAAAAATATTTGGGATGATAGGAAATACGAAAGACTCTTTAAAAGCGAAACTACGTACATAACCGACACGCGAAATGCGTAAAAACGGGTTTATATATATATGCAAGCCAATAACTATTTAGACCAGAATATTATTCTTAATATATTTTATATATAATGAAAATATAATTTCTAAAACTTATGGGCTTAAACTATTTATTTAAAATGGATAAAAACCGCGTTATGGGCATTACCGGCCCAATTAGCCCACTAAGTAAAATAAGGTATTTTTAGTCAAAAGATTTTATTAATAAATAGTCTATTTTGAATATTTGAACAAGTATATACTTATTTAGACAAATTATGATTTATAAACGTATTGTTGGGCTTTAAACGTCTTGACGGGCCCAATAGGCCCAATAGTAACTTTACATGTAAAAATAACTTAAAGCCCAATTGTTAACCTATCTAGTTTATTTAATTATTATTATTTGTATACAATAACCATGTTAAAAATTCTAATTACATACATACAAAATGTTACGTAAATGTTATAACTTACAAAACATATAAAATGGGCCTGAGTAAAGTATGACACTATGCATAGAGCACAATGATATTAGCAACTAAGTCTAATCTTAGCAACATGTTTAAACATAGGTATACACCTATCTTGTAAAGGCAACCACGTGGAACACTCAACTCACAACATTGTTTGCAAACCGTGACCTCGGTGAGTTTTCGTGCAAACCTTTCCCTTCTTTACTATGTTTTGGGATGGAATACATGCTACTAAACTTTTTATGTGTACTAATGTTTGAGGCTTGTTACTTCCCATATTGTGTCCCTTCTTTAGAGCACACCATTAACCCTAGTTGGGGCCATTAGTATTATGGGTAGCGCTGTCTGAGAAACCCTCACACACAGTGGTCTCCCCACTGAGATTGGCAAATCGTTGTGGCATAATTACTAACTATTTTATTTAGTTCATTAATGGGAAATGAACTACGCAGGGACGGAACGCCGGCATATGGTCTTGTTGCGAGATCATATGGGTGGTGCAGGATTGGTTGTGCGACTTGAACATTGTACACGAACGAACAAACTATTGTTATCTTTGTTTATTACAAAGAATACAAACTGTTTACTTATTAAATGTTTTTAGCTGCTCGAGCTCACCAGCTTTATGCTGACCCAAAATCTTTTAAGCATGTTTTTCAGGACGTTAAACTAAGAAGGAGAGGTAGACGGGAAGCTTTTGGTGCCTAATTATACTTTGGAGTCTATGTTAGAGACTTGCTTTATTATTTCCGCTGCCTAGGAACTAGATTTAAACTTCATCTGTTTTGTTATTTTAGACATTATGATATTGGGTTGTTCATGCCCACTTTTGGTTTTAAGAAAATTGTTAAGAGTATTTTGTACTAGTTGATGATGAAGTTATATAAGTCCTACTTAATTAAGTGTTTTACCAATCTTTCGTCTTGCCCCTACCGGTGGGGTGCGACAAATTGGTATCAGAGCCAAAGGTTTTAGCGAATTAGGAAGTTTAGAATAAGTATTTGAACTTTCTAGGCTTTAACTGAAAGACATAAGTACTTTGACTTTGATCTAGGGAGATTAGAGCATTATGATATATTACTTTGCTTATAAATACTACTTTAAGATAAATATAAATGTTTTAGATGGATGCAAATGGTTGTGCTAACTCACCAATACTTGGTATAAATATAGAACGATGGCGCCTAAGAAACAACAAACCAAGAAAGCAACGGCTTCGGCACCTGTGATAATTAAACCAATTGCTGAAGGATCTGTTCACACAGTGCATGACAAGAACTCTGAAACCCACACTCATGAACCACGTGATGAAAAACTAGAAAAGATAATTAAAGAACGGGTTGCGGCGGCAATGGCAAAATACAAAGCAGCTGAGACGAACAATGGGAAAAAGCCACAAAATGAGGAAGAAACGATTGATAAAAGAAAGGAGTGTAACTACAAGATGTTCAAATCCTGTGATCCAGCTAACTTCACAGGAAATGAAGGAGCTTCAGGAGCTATAAAATGGCTAGAAGAAATGGAAGCTGTGTTGGATATCAGTGATTGCAAGGATGAAAACAAAGTAAGATTTGTGTCACACTCGTTGAAAGATGAAGCTTTATTCTGGTGGAAAATGGTGCTAGAAACGAAAGGAAGAGATGCAACGAATAGGATGACATGGGAGGAATTCAAGAGTCTAATAATGGAAAAGTATTGTCCGATTAATGAAGTTGAACGTATGGAAGTGGAATTTTCAACTCTTGAGATGGTTGGTTTCGAGCACCTGGCATACACCAACAAGTACATTGAATTAGGCCGATTAGTTCCTCACTTGGTCACTCCAGAGTCAAAGCGAATTGGAAGATACATCTGGGGTTTAATACCACAAATACGTGGTATGGTGAGACCTGCAAGAGCTGCAACCTTCCAATCAGCAATTGAACTTTCAGGAATTTTAACTGATGAGGCAAGACGAGTGGCTGAGCAACAAGGAAGTTCAAGTGTAGGAGGAAAACGTAAATGGAATAGTTATCATCCAACTGGAAAGACTGATGAAAAGAATGTAAAAAGATTTGATGGTAATACAAAGAAAGTAGGAGAGAAACAATTAAGCAACACTGGTAATTACAAAGGAAAAGCTCCATGGTGTAATCAATGTAAGCGGCATCATTACGGGAAATGCACTGTAATTGAGTGCAACAAATGCAAAAGAATCGGACACCTGGCTCGGGATTGTAAGGGGACAATGCCAACAAAATGTTTTGAATGTGGAGAAACTGGTCATCTGTGGCCCAACTGTCCGAAATTAACTAACCAACGAAAGAAGGATCAAAACAAAAAGGGAGGTGAAGCGAAGGCGAGAGCATTTGTGTTAAACACTGAAGGAGCTCATGATGATCCAGAAGTTGTGACAGGTACGTTTTTGGTGGAAAATAATTATGCTAGTACATTATTTGATACTGGAGCAACTCGTAGTTTTGTATCAACTGCTTTTAGACCTAAGGTTAACTTAGAAGCAAATCAATTACCAAATGCTTATACAATAGAACTGGCTGATGGAAAGGTTACTAAAGCAAATGAAGTAATTAGGAATTGTGCCTTAAGTCTTGACGATTATGAATTTTCAATCGATCTATTGCCTATAGAGCTAGGGAGCTTTGATGTAGTGATAGGGATGGATTGGCTGTCCAAAAATGGAGCCGAAATTGTGTGTGGAAAGAAACTCGTGAAAATTCCTTTAAGTGAAGGAAGGACCATCGTCATACATGGAGAGAAGTCGAGGAAAGATTTGAATATCATATCATGTATGAAAGCCAACAAATGCCTAAGGAAAGGATGTGTCGCTTATCTTGCATACGTAATGCAAACCGAAACGGAAAAGAGAATAGAATATGTACCCGTTGTGGCGGAATACGCTGATGTGTTTCCTGAAGAACTACCAGGACTACCTCCAACAAGGCAAGTCGATTTCAGAATTGATTTGATTCCTGGAGCAGCACCTGTAGCCAAATCTCCTTATCGATTAACACCTACTGAAATGCAAGAGCTGATGAAACAGTTGCAAGAACTCATGGACAAGGGATTTATTCGTCCGAGTTATTCACCTTGGGGAGCACCAGTGTTATTCGTGAAGAAGAAAGATGGAACTCTAAGAATGTGCATCGATTATCGTGATCTCAACAAAGTGACGATTAAAAATCGTTACCCGTTGCCACGAATTGATGATCTCTTTGATCAATTACAAGGAGCAAGTTACTTTTCTAAGATTGATTAAAGATCGGGATATCATCAATTGAAGGTCAAGGAAGAGGATATACCAAAGACTGCATTTAGAACAAGATATGGACATTACGAATTCCTAGTAATGCCATTTGGGATGACAAATGCACCTGCTGTTTTTATGGATTTGATGAATCGAGTTTGTAAGCCGTACTTGGATAAATTTGTTATAGTATTCATTGATGATATACTAATTTATTCCAAGAATAAGGAAGATCATGAACAACATCTAAGGTTAATATTACAGTTACTTCGAGATGAGCAACTGTACGCTAAGTTCACGAAATGTGAATTTTGGTTACGAGAAGTACAATTCCTTGGTCATATTGTGAATGATAAAGGGATCCAAGTTGATCCAACAAAGATTAAAGCGATAAAGAAATGGGAAATTCCTAAATCGCCGAAGGAAATTAGGCAATTCTTTGGTTTAGCAGGATACTACCGACGATTCATTCAAGATTTTTCAAGAATAGCCGTACCTTTAACCTCACTGACTCAAAAGAACAAAAAGTTTGAATGGGGAGAAAAGCAAAATGAAGCTTTTGAAATTTTGAAAGATAAGTTATGTAGCGCTCCAATTTTGTCCTTACCAGAAGGAACAAATGATTTTGTTGTATATTGTGATGCTTCACATTACGGCATGGGATGTGTGTTAATGCAAGAAAATAAAGTAATAGCCTATGCATCACGACAACTAAAAGTGCATGAGAAAAATTATACGACCCATGATTTGGAACTTGGAGCTGTAGTGTTTGCACTTAAAATTTGGAGACACTATTTGTATGGAACAAAGTGTATTATCTACACTGATCACAAAAGTCTTCAACACATACTTGATCAGAAAATGCTCAATATGAGACAGAGAAGATGGGTTGAATTACTCAATGACTACGACTGTGAAATACGTTATCATCCCGGGAAGGCGAATGTCGTTGTTGATGCATTAAGTCGTAAGGAAAGAGAGAAACCCTTAAGGGTACGAGCAATGCAAATAGTTGTGAAACCTAATTTAATGGATCAAATCAGGATTTCTCAAAAAGAAACATTTGAAAAAGGAGGTAACACAGAAAAAGATATGATCGGGATGGATAAGCATTTAAGTAATGGAGATGATGACATTCGGAGATTTAAAGGTAGAGTTTGGGTACCTGCCTCTGGTAATTTAAGGGAATTAGTGATGGATGAAGCACATAAGTCTAAATATTCTATTCATCCAGGAAATGACAAAAATGTATCAGGATTTGAAATGTAATTATTGGTGGCCTGGTATGAAAAAGTCCATCGCACAATATGTTGAAAAATGTTTGACATGTTCAAAGGTTAAGGCTGAATATCAAAAGCCGTCAGGCTATCTACAACAACCAAGTATTCCCGAATGGAAATGGGAGGGAATCACAATGGATTTTATCACCAAATTACCAAGAACATCTAGTGGATACGATGCAATCTAGGTAATTGTTGACCGTCTGACGAAATCAGCACACTTCCTACCAATGAAAGAATGTTATAGCATGAAACGATTGGCAAAATTATATGTGGATGAAATAGTGACAAGACACGGAGTGCCTATTTCCATTATATCCGATCGTGATAGCCGATTCACGTCTAGGTTTTGGCAAACTTTCCAACAAGCATTAGGCACACGTTTGGATTTAAGCACCGCTTATCATCCACAGACCGATGGGCAAAGCGAACGAACCATACAAACCTTAGAAGATATGCTTAGAGCATGTGTTCTAGACTTTGGAGGAAGCTGGGATACTCATTTACCGTTAATTGAGTTTTCCTACAATAATAGTTATCACTCCAGCATTAAGATGGCACCGTTCGAAGCTTTATATGGTCGAAAATGTAGGTCCCCACTGTGTTGGGCAGAAGTGGGTGATAGTCAAATCACTGGACCCGAAATAATCCAAGAAACAACTGACAAGATTGTCCAAATTAAAGAAAGGCTAAAGATTGCTCGTGATCGTCAGAAGAGTTATGCAGATAAGAGACGAAAACCTTTAGAATTTGAAATAGGTGATATGGTGTTACTAAAAGTGTCAACTTGGAAATGTATGATACGTTTTGGAAAACGGGGAAAGTTAAGTCCACTGTATATAGGACCTTTCGAGATTATAGGAAAGGTTGGACTGGTAGCCTATCGTCTAAAGCTACCCGAAGAATTAAGCAACATTCACGATACATTCCATGTGTCGAACTTACGAAAGTGCTTGATTGATGGAACACAAGTCATCCCACATGAGGAAGTTCATGTTGATGACAAATTGCAATTTAAAGAAGAACCAATTGAAATTATGGATCGAGGAGAAAAGAGGTTAAAAAGAAGTAAGATACCAATTGTACGAGTAAGATGGAATTCTAGACGAGGCCCAGAGTTTACATGGGAACGTGAGGACGAAATGAAAAAGAAGTATCCACATTTATTTAGCTCACAAGTTGAAGACAACCATAACTAAATTTCGAGGACGAAATTTCTCTAACAATGGGAGACTGTAACAACCTCGAAAATTTAGGTCCAATTTGAACTTTTATTATTTATTGAATTGTCTAGAATATTTCGTAAGTTAATTGCTACGTTAGAAATGTATTCGATATCCTATGGATCAATTAAAGGAATATGTTATTTCGAATAACGAACTTAGAACCAAACACGAAAGGGATTCGCATCGACATTAGACGGTTAATTGAAAGTCACTTTACTCGGTCCAAACACCTTAACAATTTAATTACGACAATTGGTAAATACAATGCCAACATAATTATGTTATACAAGAATGTATATACATAAATTGCTATAATCATACACATAAAAGTATATACATGAAATCATTTATGTAAAACAACTAATTTATTTAACACACATAATTAATTGTAATAAAAATACAATATATATATATATACACATAGACATGCAACATTTATATATATGTATATGGACGCGTATATATATGTATAGACAAGAAATGTTTATATATATGTATATATATACACACAAAATACACGCATACATACATTTATTCATACACATGTAAACAAAAGAAATCAAACAACTACAAAACACATAAAATAAACACATGATACACACAAGCATGCATGAGTATGAAACCTATACATGCATACTTGCATTCATACGTATACACACATGTATACAAGAATAAATTTTGAACACTATCAAACCAATAACCAAGTCAACATATCTAATCAACCTTATTACACACATTATATCTTCACCTATCCACACTCTCCCACTATCCAAGAAATCTCTTTCTCTCTCCCCATATCACTCTTTTCCTTCAAAGATTCCTTTTGGCTTTTTCAGAATTCTGGCAGCACTGATATGCCAACTTTCAAAGCCTATAACTCATCCCATACTCAACCAAATTCGTCCATTCTTTTTTCAAAATACACCTTAATGTCCTCCAGAAGTATCCCAAGCAGTCTCACTTATTTTCATCAAGATTTCGACCTCCAAACAGCCCTCTAAACTCAGGTGCGCAGAAACCGACCAGCTTTGCTATCTTCACTTCTTCATCATGGTTAATGTACCAAATGCACTCCAAATCACCTCATTCTTTTTTTGATCTTCTTGGACTTCAATTTAATTTGTTTGGTAAAAATCCCAGGAGCTTTTGAGACCCAGAACTAAGCTTAGAGTGCTAGAAAACGTGGAACAAGTGCAGCAACATTACATGCAAAGGCTTGCATCTTCCTTCTTCCTTGATTCTTGAACTTTTGAACTCAAATCCTTGCAACAACTCCTCATAGAAGATTCTTTGTTATCATTTTCAGGTCCTACCATCTAATAACCCATCTCTCTTCATTATCCTTCAAGAACTAGGTACAAATCTTACATTCTAAAATCAAAAACTCACTTTTATTAATGTTTTTGCACACTATCATATACTCTTTCAAATCTATGACCAAGACCTATTTTTAAACAGAAAATAAAGACCATTTAACTTCCAAAATTTCGTGGTTTTGAAGCCATGGTCAAAATTCTTACATGCAACAAGGTGGCATGTACAAAAAGACGAGTTTTTGAGTTCTAAAAACAACAACTATGTATTTTTATCATTACTTCTTGTTGACCACGACCAAGAACTTTTTTGGGCAGTAAAAATAAATGTTTTAACTAACAAAAGTTGTTGGTATAAAAGCTTGGTCGAAAAACACACATGCATGAAGGTTGCATGTGCCTAAACTTAGTTTTTGAGCACTAATTCCTTCACCTTTGCACCTTCACTTCATCTAAAGCCAATACACTTTTGTTAACCACATTTACAGCCCTAAAACCCTCTGGATACAGCAGCCTCACACGTAGGATTGGTTGAGCACCGGTCAAGGCAAAGCAGCGTCGTTAAGGGTATTCATTCAACTAGTTTAGTTATGTTTTACTTGCATAGTTTGCACTTAACACTTGTATTAGCACATGAACACTTATAACATATAAAACACATGTAATATAAGTTAAAATGAGTAATAGGATCTGAACATAAAAGGTAACATGATGCATGCAACGTCTTGTACGTTAAAAATGATCATAACGAGTTAAAATCTCAAAAACCGGCACAAACCGTACATGCATGACTTCAAACATTCCAGAAGTTAAAAACATCTTAAATGATGTTAAAAATAATTTAAAGATGTTTTATAAGACATCCCTAACATGGTTTAAGCTTAAAATCGTTGTAGTACCGAACCGACGTGTTCAAACTACTAAAACGGTTATTTTTGTGCATATTTAAATTCTGGAAATTTTATAAGTTTATTTATGATAAATAATGTAGTATATCATATTTTTATGAGTTATGGTGATTAAAATGACTAACAACGTATTTTATGCAAAACTATCTACGAAACCGACGTCTTTAAATTGTTAAATCGCATAGTCTTGGGCTATAACTTATTTTTGAAATATTACAGAATATATACAAGTAAAAATATATAAAATAATGTTATAAAAATATTTGGGATGATAGGAAATACGAAAGACTCTTTAAAAGCGAAACTACGTACATAACCGACACGCGAAATGCGTAAAAACGGGTTTTTATATATATGCAAGCCAATAACTATTTAGACCAGAATATTATTCTTAATATATTTTATATATAATGAAAATATAATTTCTAAAACTTATGGGCTTAAACTATTTATTTAAAATGGATAAAAACCGCGTTATGGGCGTTACCGGCCCAATTAGCCCACTAAGTAAAATGAGGTATTTTTAATCAAAAGATTTTATTAATAAATAGTCTATTTTGAATATTTGAACAAGTATATACTTATTTAGACAAATTATGATTTATAAACGTATTGTTGGGCTTTAAACGTCTTGACGGGCCCAATAGGTCCAATAGTAACTTTACATGTAAAAATAACTTAAAGCCCAATTGTTAACATATCTAGTTTATTTAATTATTAGTATTTGTATACAATAACCATGTTAAAAATTCTAATTACATACATACAAGATGTTACGTAAATGTTATAACTTACAAAACATATAAAATGGGCCTGAGTAAAGTATGACACTATGCATAGAGTACAATGATATTAGCAACTAAGTCTAATCTTAGCAACACGTTTAAACATAGGTATACACCTATCTTTTAAAGGCAACCACGTGGAACACTCAACTCACAACATTGTTTGCAAACCCTAACCTCGGTGAGTTTTCGTGCAAACATTTCCCTTCTTTACTATGTTTTGGGATGAAATACATGCTACTAAACTTTTTATGTGTACTAATGTTTGAGACTTGTTACTTCCCATATTGTGTCCCTTCTTTAGAGCACACCATTAACCCTAGTTGGGGCCATTAGTATTATGGGTAGCGCTATCTGAGAAACCCTCACACACAGTGGTCTCCCCACTGAGATTGGCAAATCGTTGTGGCATAATTACTAACTATTTTATTTAGTTCATTAATGGGAAATGAACTACGCAGGGACGGAACGCCGGCATATGGTCTTGTTGCGAGATCATATGGGTGGTGCAGGATTGGCTGTGCGACTTGAACATTGTACACGAACGAACAAACTATTGTTATCTTTGTTTATTACAAAGAATACAAACTGTTTACTTATTAAATGTTTTTAACTGCTCGAGCTCACCAGCTTTATGCTGACCCAAAATCTTTTAAGCATGTATTTCAGGACGTTAAACTAAGAAGGAGAGGTAGACGGGAAGCTTTTGGTGCCTAATTACACTTTGGAGTCTATGTTAGAGACTTGCTTTATTATTTCCGCTGCCTAGGAACTAGATTTAAACTTCATCTGTTTTGTTATTATAGACATTATGATATTGGGTTGTTCATGCCCACTTTTGGTTTTAAGACAATTGTTAAGAGTATTTTGTACTAGTTGATGATGAAGTTATATTAGTCCTACTTAATTAAGTGTTTTACCAATCTTTCGTCTTGCCCCTACCGGCGGGGTGCGACATCATTTTCATCATGTTAGCACACAAAAGTTTCCTAAAATGGAAAGTTTCCATTTATAGCATACGTGACATCGGAAACCATCTACTTAGCATGCAATCATCATACTAAAACATAATAAACCACTTAGCATGCTCAAATAATACAAAACATTAACGTGTCGGTTTTTGTAAAAATAAAGTTACTATAAATAGTAACTTTGTAGTTTTTGCATAAGATTGGCCCTTCTAACATTTCTAAACCATTTTCATATCACCATTCATCATAATAAGCCATTTACTATCATCTAACCATGCTCATATAGCCAACATTATCATCAATCAACATTTTGACTACAAAAGTTACTAAAAATAGTAAGTATGCTAATTATGACCATAATCACATTCAAAATCACATTCTAAGCATTAATATCATCATATTAACATACTAATAACAAATCCACCTACATGCATGTTTACCATTTCCTCCATAACACCATTTTACAAATAAAAAGTTTCTAATAATAGAAAGTTCATCAAAACTCATTATTTTAACAATTTTAATCAAATCTAACCATGTAATCATCTTCCAATATCATCAATAAACATCTACAATCATTCAAAATCATCCCCATATTCATGGATCATACATGCATGCATCCATAACATCATAAATCATCATTTTAAGCATCAAGACATATACTCAACATCTTGGATCATTATAAAACATCATACAATCATCATGGATCATCAAGAAACTTATCTAAATGAATAAACCCAGAAATAAAATTCGTGCATGTGCCACAAAGGTGCTTGCATGTGGGTATAATGCCTTGCATGTGTGTGTATTAGGTGTGAAAGTGAGCTTTGGGCATAGAACTACCTTCTAGAGCTCCTTGAACACCAAGATGATGGATAAGCAGCTCCTAAATCCCCTGAGATTGCTGGGTTCGACAGAAAGAAGAGAGGTGGTGGTGGTTAATGGAGGTTCCATAGACTGATGATGGTGGTAGGGAGTGATAATGTCGATCAGAACTCGAGAAATGAAGTTGTAGGGTGGCTAGTGATGATGGTGTCTTGGTTTTATAAAGATTTGCCGTCTGACACCCGTCGCGTACCGCGAGGAGAGGCCAGAAAGATCCTTCGCGTATTGCGAAGGAATTCGGGATTTAAATCTCCTGAAACTCATCGCGTATCGCCATAGGTACCCTTATAAGCCATCGTGTACCGCGATGGGTCCCTGGAGAGCCCAATAAGCCTAGTTTAATGGGCTTGATCCGTTCGTCGTCGTTTTCACGTTTCCGAACTATTGTTTGGCCTCGTTTGAACTTCCAAGTTCAATGCTTGTGTGTTTCATGAGGTTTCAAGTGTTGTGTCACATCCTCCCCTTGTTAGAAAGAATTTCGTCCCGAAATTCAACTTGCGTTGCCAGTGTTTGTCTGTTCCGCGAACAGGTGTGGGTATTTCTGTTTCACCTGGTCTTCACGTTCCCACGTGAATTCCGGTCCTCGTCGCGAATTCCATTGCACTTTCACGATCGGTATCTTACTAAGTTTGAGCTTCTTGGTTTCCCGATCCATAATCTCCACCGGTTCCTCAACGAAGTTCAATTGTTCGTCGATCTGTATCTCCTCAAGAGATATAACAAGCGTTTCATCAGATAAACACTTCTTGAGGTTTGAGATGTGAAATACGTTGTGCACGCTGCTCAGCTCGTCTGGCAGGTTCAGCTCGTAGGCCACAGGGCCTATTCGCTTTGTGATCTCAAAAGGTCCAATGTAACGAGGGTTCAACTTTCCTCGTTTGCCAAACCGTATAACTCCCTTCCAGGGCGAGACTTTGAGTAGCACTCTGTCTCCCACCTGGAATTCCAAAGGTTTGCGTCGCGAAGGAATTCGGGATTCAAATATCCCGAAACTCATCGCGTATCGCGATAGGTACCCTTATAAGCCATCGCGTACCGCGATGGGTCCCTGGAGAGCCCAATAAGCCTAGTTTAATGGGCTTGATCCGTTCGTCGTTGTTTTCACGTTTCCGAACTATTTTTTGGCCTCGTTTGAACTTCCAAGTTCAATGCTTGTGTGTTTCATGAGGTTTCAAGTGTTGTGTTACACGATGTGCTAAACGTTCACCAACGTTCTTGTGTTTTGACACGTGTGTGCTGTTTCTCGATAATTCCTCGAATTATCTTGTTGTGTGTCGGTGTCTGAATTGTCGTGCCACGTGTCACACTAAATTAAACTAATTCTAGTGCTACGTGTAAAAATAGTATTTAAATAAACATTTAAATAAAATCAAAGCTGACCTGGAAATTATGGGGTGTCACATTATCAGTGAGATTGCCATATATCATTAGATTCGTATTGGTGTTGTGATTCAAAAAGGAAGATAGATTGATTTTTCACCCGCTAGATTTGTAGAAATCTAAGTTTTTTTAGTCCAGTTAGTCGAACCTGAACATTGTTGAATAAACCTGTTTAAATCAAATTTTGATGAAAAATGTTTTTATTAAAGTTGTTAATCGACTGATGGCGAACCTATGGATGTGATTATTTTGGTCTAATTCGTAAATTTGAATTTTGAACTGGATTTCAAACAGGTTCGTTTGATTGAACAGGTTCGTTTGATTTAAAAAGGTTCGGGCCGAACCTTTTCTAAATCATTGACCGAACCTCTGATGGTCAAAGGTTTGGCTGACCATGAGGTTCGCATTTGAACAATAGGTTCGTTTAGTTGTGAGGTTCGTGAACATGAAATAGGTTTGTCTGTGTCTTATGTTCGTTTATGAGCAAAGATTCGGCACAGGGGAGGTTCGCTGGACTTATGACTTAGAAAAATTTTTTAATTTTTGAATTAAATTTTGTTTCTGATTTTTGTTTGTTTTAATTGTAGATATGGCAAATTTAGCATTACGTGATTAACACAATCTGTGTGCTTATCTGGATCCCACTACTAAGAATGGCAAGGAGTTCAAACCCATGATTGAGTTTTTGAGAAGATCAAGGATATATTATGCTATCTCCAATTCTTGTCACATTTATAGGTCTCACATTCAGAGTTTCTGGGAATCTGCAAGGCTGATTACCGTTGATGATGTAGTTGTGATTAAAGCTAGTGTTCTGGGACAAGTAATCAGAATAAGTGAAGCTGATGTGAGGAGAGTTTTACGGTTTGGTGGAGAACCTGAAGGAATGACATTGATTCCTGAGAGGTGTATCAAAGGATGCTTCATGAGGATTAAGTATTTTGGTGTCAACAGCGAATATTCCATCAAGAAAGGGAAGTTACCTCTACAGTACAAGTTTCTTGCACATGTACTTCTACATTGCATAAGTATGAGGAAAGGAACTTTTGATGAGCTAAGGGATTTGATGAGATCAGCTATGGTTGCATTGATTCCGAACAAGCCATTTAACTTTTCTGCTATGATTTTTAGATATCTATCTGACAACATCACTAAGGCTAAAGACAAATTCTTGATGTATCCAAGGTTTGTACAGATGTTTATTGATGAGAAGTTTCCAAAGCAGAATTTACTAAGAGTTGTGACTGATATTCTGAAGTTAAAGCATATGACTGATTCAAGTTTGGGTCAAGTGAAGATTTATCAGAAGAGTAGTGATGTGGTTCTTACAAAAGATTTGGTTTGTCTTTGTGCTAGAGTCAATTATGTAGCTCCACTAAATGATGCATGGAGACATGATGATTCAAATTCTGAAAGTGAACAGATGGATGATGATCAACCACCACCACCACCTCCTCCTCCACAAGATCCACAAGTTAGACAAGCTCATGAACAATCATCACAATCTCATCATCAAGAACAAAAAACTCCAAGTGTGACTCAATGTACGTTTGTGTCTCTTCAAGTTATTTATCCTGAGCAACAGAATGTTTCTGAACAAGCTGCCACTACTACATCATCTACAAATATTGAGACTGAGAATGTTGATGATGAAATTGAAGAAGAGTCTATTGAATCTGAAATGGAAGATGTCCAAGTTGGAAACAAAATGGTTAGGAGGATGAAGAGGAATCCTATGCAAATCAACAAAACAGGGAAGAGAGAGAAGAAAAGAATGATCCAAATTTCACTGTTAATGAGCCAGAAACATCTCGACAAAGAAGAAGAAGAGAATGGCAAATGTGCCTAAAAGAAAGAAAACAAGAACACCAAGAATTATCGTTTCTTCTCTTGTGATTACATTTTCTGCACCTGCATCTGTTTCTGTTTCTATAGTACCTGTTTCTATTCTTGTATCTTTTCCAGATGTTGATGTATCTACATCACAAGTTCCTGTGCATACTGAAGCTTCAATGCCAAGTTCTTCTGGTTATGTTCATGTAAATGTTGCACCATTCTTGGCTTCTTTTGTTGAAGCTACCACTGTTACTACTTCATTTCAAGAAGCTTCTACTTCAAGAGTTGATACTATGTTTGAAGGCTTAGATGATCTGGATATAAATTTTTCTTTGGATTATGATGATTCGGAGTTAAGAAGAAGGATATCTATCCTGTCTCTAGAATTTGATAAGTACAAGAAGCAAAAAAGAGAAAGCTGATTATGAGAAACAATTTTCTTCAGTTTAAAATGATATTGAAATGATGAAAAGTCATATCAATCAATTACAGAAATGGAGAGAGGAGGATTTACAAGATAAGAAGACAATGAATGATAGAATTGTATCATTGGAGAGATTTGCTAAAGAACAGAATAACAAGATAGTAGATTTGGAAAAAGTGAATCAGATGTTGCAACAAAGAAAAAATGAGATTCAAGATAAAGCTTTTACTGTTGTTCACACTGAGACACAAGTTGCTGATAATGAAAGAGTTCATGTTTCTGAAGGAACTGATGTTGATCCTGTTTATGTCAACATAGAAGATGAAGATGATGAAGAGAAAGTTGACTATGAGGATTCTGATTTTGATGAATATCCAGGTCTGGGTGCCTTTAATGATGATGATGGTGATGTAGCTGGAATTGGTGGTTCAAGTGGATTGAATTCAATTACAGGAGCTATTGTTGTTTATGGATCATCAGAAATTTCTTTGGATGTAAATCCAGTTTCTTCAGTTGATCCTTGTGACTCGTATTATAACTTATTGGTTCAATCTTCTAAAATACAAAATTTTCAAAGATATAGAGTTTTAGTAATTTTTATTTTATTTTTTGCTTGCTTACAATGTGTTTTTGTATAGCTAATATTTTTTGGTGTAGTATAACAAGCAAGCATGTCCAACAAATCTTACTATTCATCAAAGAAAGAAATAAAAGACTAAAACAAACATTACTTTATGTCATTAAAATAAAAAGATTCACGGCTCATTTAGTGCAATGCCATAAGTTAAAATTTTGAGATACAAATAACCTATTTTAAGCACCACTACTTGTATTGCTTCCCAAGCTTGTGTTACAAACTAAAGCAATAGCAAAAATCACAGAAAATGTCAAAAATGGTTGGATTTGAGAAGCACGTTGAAACTTCAATGATCAAAAGGGGATACAGTCTGGCTTAGTAGCCGTAATCGTTTGATACTTTGATCATACAGATTTGTTCATCTTCAATCAATCAGCAACTGACTCACTGAATTCGCTTTCAATCCACCAGATAAATCACCGATACCGGCACCGGCATCGGCATTGCGATGGATGATACTGAGGATTCGTTGTTCGCGGGTATGGTCCTCTTCAACCCTACATCATCTTCTCCATCTCAATTGCCAGTAGATGATAATGATAAGCACGATGATTCTGTTCAACTATCTAATCATCGTGAAATTCGTCAGCAATCTGTTCAATCCACCACTTCCGCCGTCACAACCACTGCCGGAGCTTCGTTTGAGCCTCTTGATGAAAACCTATTCTCCGATCTAACCGTGATGCAACCACAATCTCAAGACGACGACGTTTCCTCCTCTCTCGATCCTCCTCTTTCGCCATCATCTTCATCAACATCATCACGCAGTACTACTGATTTTGCATCGACGACGACATTCGCCTCGATATCACAAACCTCAGCCACCATCAGTTCAACTCGGTCGCTCACATCGCAAATTTCATCCACCAGGAAGAAGAAGAGAGCCGGATTAAGAATCGGATATGGCAGAGCTGCTCAATCGCAAGATTCCGCCATTGATGTTGATAATTCGCAACCTCAATCCTATCTCCCCTCACCATCACCATCTCCAGTGGTTGTTTCTGAAGAAACAGTTGAACTAGAAGAAGAAATACAGCAAAATCAAATCCTTCCTGATTCTGAAATTAGTTCTGACTCAACTGTAGCAAAAGCGGTCACCTTAGAAGTTGAAGAACAGATCAAGATAGACGATGCTGTTCTGGATTCAGAGTCTGTGGATTTAACATTAGAACACAAACCAAAAGAAGAACAAGAGGTTAAACAAGATCAAATCAGAGAGGATTCGATTGAGTTGAGATATGAGCAAATTAAGAAACAGATTGGTGAGAAACTGAATTGTGCCCGGCAAGCAGTAGCTTCTTTATCTGCCAAACGCAAGGAGATCATTCAAAAGAGAAGGAAAGCTGCAGTGGAATTGAATCTTGCATCTGCAAAGCACAAAGAAATGGAGAAGGAGCTTGAGGAAGCTGTTGAGTCTGAAGACTTTGAGACTGCTGAACGGGTCAGTGATGGACTTGCATCAGCTGAGAAAAACAAGGAGCTTCTTTTGATTGCCTTGAGAGAAGCTGAAGCAGACTGTGATGCCATTGAATCCAAGATGCAGAAGGCTTTGGAGCTTCAAATTGTAGCTGAAGAGGAATGTGCAGCTCTGTTAAAAAGCTTTGCGATGGTGAGTTTGCTGTCTTTTTCATCAGGATCATGATCTATAAATGTTCAGTGATTTCAAAGGCAGTTTTATGTTTTCACTTTCTAATGATTTACATAACATATATGCATGTTCTTAATTGGGGATCGTGGCTTGTTACATCAAAGACACGTTAAGTGGCTGCATATGTTAGTTATTTCAAAGATACAAGATTATAATTATTACACATATGAATTATGAAGTTTTGGATCTAACACAAACTGATCATATGTAGGAAATTAGTTTCAAGTCTAATACAACTCCAACCTAAATGTGTTCAAAGCAAAACAGATTACTGAGAAAGTGAGAAGAAACTGGTAGTTTTAAGTGATTTACACCTCAGATGGTGATGCAATCTTATGCATATTTTATTTTCTCTTTTGTCAGCGTATCTTTAGTCTAGCAACTTAAGTAATCTGGGCTGATGGTTTTTCTATACAGGATGCTGATCATAATGCAGATTCTGTCATCTCAAACGCTAAAGCTAAAACTTCAGAAGAAATGGAGAAATGGGTTTCATTATCTGAAGCTTTAGAGGCGAAGAAAATGGAAGCTGAAATTGAATCTGATGTTTTATCAGGAGCACGCCAAGGGTTAGATGATTCTATTGAACACATAGTGAAAGAGGACAAACAAGAAAGTGAATTCCTGTACAAGAAAAAGACGATTTTAGCATACGAACTACATGAGTTACTTACTTTAGTGAAGCAAAAAGAAGCAGAAATATCAGAAAACAATTCACTGATAGAAGAGATTGAAAAAAGGATGGCTGGTGCAGTCTCTAGCTTTCAGGGTGCACTATCAGACATCAATTTGAAGTCTGAAAAAATTCAATCAGACCTTTCTCAACTGGAGCTGGAGAATGATAATTTGTCAAGAAAAAAGAAGGAAATTGATGATTTTTCCCTTCAGGAAGAAGGCAGAGGTTTAAAAATCAGCGAAGTTGGACAGGTTTCTGCAGATGAAGCAGGTGTGTACCAAGAAGTTGTAAACCTGCGTAGGTGTTTAATAAAATTTATCTCAAAATCACGGGAAGATAAAATAAGGTTGGCTACAACTGAGCAGAAGTTGTTTGATAATGTCCAAGTGCTCAAACAAGAGATCACTGCTGTAAGAGCTTCTCTTCAGGTTAGTCATCAGATTAATAATGGACTTACTTTTTAAGGGTATAAGTGTAAATAAACTAGAATGTCTTTCCTTAGGTAACGTTTTGGTATGATGAAATCAGAGAAGTGAAATGGTCCATTCCATTGAAAAGGAAAATTACAGGTTGTTTTGTCTGATAGAATGGTTCATGTCTGAAAGAATGTTATTCCTTCAATGTGGTGGTTTTTTAACATCTTGTGGGTAGAGGGTGATTTATTTCAAAACTTTAATTAATTTTATATATATTTTTTGTTTCCTAAAAGTAACTAAAAATATATGAATCTATCTGAGGTTCAGGGAGGTCTGATGTTTAATTTGTATTTATTTGTACATAGAATATTTAATTTAGGGATAATATATGTATAGGCTACCAAAGTATTGAAAATGTTACACTTATGCCACCTGAATTTCAAAGGCCACCCAAGTAAACATTTGGTTTTGGTTTTAGGCCAATTCTGGCCAAAAGTTTCCTGGAAAATTGCAAAAATTGCTTTCATAGGTGCCCTGCCCTAATTTCATAATCATATAGATTTTCATGGGTGTCCTTAATGTAATATTTTGAGTACTTTGATGCCTATGTAGATAGATATAGCGAAGATAATTGCTTTCTCCTTTACTATTTCATTCCAACAAACCCAACAAATATAATAGTTGCTTATTTATAAAAAATCATTTCAAAACAATAAAAATTCGTATGGGATTCTGTATTTATGTTTTAGGATCTATCTTCAACGAAATCAGGAGCCCAACAATCAATTGAATCTTCCAAACAGCGGCTTCTTTTCATAGAAAAACGTGTCCCAGAGATAGAATCTGAAAAGCGAGTCTTTGCTACTGCAAGAAACTTCAAGGAAGCAGCCCGAATAGCCAATGAGGCAAAGACATTGTACGCTGAAAAAGAAACGTTGCAGCTTAAAATAGAGGAAGATACAATAACCCTTCAAAAGATAGAAGACGATATCAACCACAATATTGAAAAATTAGAAGAAAAAGAAGAAAATATGTCACTAATGGAAAATGAATTGGAAATGGTTAGATACCAACGTCTAATTCTGCTTGCTGGTGCTGCAACTGCTGAAAGATCAGCTGCTTTAGAGTTGGGTGATGTTGAAGAAGCTGATATTTTACTGAAAGAAGCTCAGGCTGCAGATTTGGAAGCCAAAAAGATTCACTTAAGTTTTAAAAATGAAGAATTTGATGGTTTAATGAATTCATTCATTTCAATGGAACTTGTTTCCACTCTTGACAAGAATCAGTTGGCTGAGCTGGCAGCATCCGCTCAGATTTCTGCACCATGATCAACATCAGTGATATGCACCATGCTCCCAGATTTTTGTAATTTTGAGAATTCGGGAATTTGAGTTTTAAAGGGAGAAGATCATTTGATTTAATGGGTAATTAATTTTTTTTTGTTAAAAGGGTTGGGCTTACTCTTAATCTTGGTCTTTACAACGGAGTTGAAGCTGTTTGTTTGTGTTTTCTATACAGTGTTGTACAAACAATTGAACTTGATGATTTGCTAAATAGTCAAGACCTTTTATATGATTGTTGAGTTTTGAGTACAAAGATGTGCATTAAACTATATTGATTGTGGATCTAAAATTGTTTTCTTGATGATGAACCTTTGTTTTATGTTTCAATCGATGTTAAAGGAGCCACAGATGTATTGAACTTGAAACTCATTTCAGACATGGATCCGAACACAACATGATTGATTGTTAACAGGTTGATAGATTAATGACCGTTTAAATCCAAGTTTTATATATATATATATATATATTTGCATATTATTCAACATTATTAATTTGCAACCAAAGATATAAACTTGATGTTTTTTAAGTTTAGTATAAAATATCTAAGGTTGTTCAAAAAGCTTGAGGCTCGAAACTCGCTCAAAAAAAAGCTTGGCTTGAAAACTATGCTCAAAAAGCTGGTTTATATAAAACCCTTCCTTAATGTAAAAACTATGAAAATCATGTAAAAATCATATAAAAAACATATTTTTTTAGTTTTTTTTACAGGTTTCTAACATTATTTGTCACATTTTTATAAAAAAAATTAATAAAAAAAGTGCCGACTAAATATTTTTAAAAAATATATTTTATAAACCCACGTAAAACATGCGTAACTCTATGCCCAGATCTTACGTATGTTTTATATGGTTTTACCAAATTTTTTTTTTTTAAAAATATCTTCTTGGCGTTTTTTTTATTTTTTTATAAAAATGTGTCAAATAATGTTACAAACCTGCAAAAGACATTAAAAAAAACATTTTTTTACATGATTTTTACATGATTTTCATAGTTTTCACAATAAGGAGGGGTTTTCAAATTATCTATACCATATATAAATATATATATATAGGATCAGGAATTTTACATAACCCACTATTCCGGCGATAACCCAAATAACTTTTGCAAGATGAAGCCGAATCTTGGATATTTTTTTGAACATCATTGTAACACATTTTGAACAGCATGTTCTTTTATGAGTTTGGGCTAATTCATCACCGTTTAAAAACTTACAGTACTGTAAGTTTTTAAAATATTTAAACTTACAGTACTGTAGCACAAAACTTACAACGATGATATTTTTTAAACGGTGATGAATTAGCCCAAACTCATAAAAGAACATAGTGTTCAAAATGTGTTACAATGATGTTCAAAAAAAAAATCCAAGATTTGGCTTCATCTTCCCAAAGTTATTTGGGTTATCGCCGGAATAGTGGGTTATGTAAAATTCCATGCAAGGATAAAAATATAACCCACCAAAAATAAGATAACTCATTAACTATCATCCAATAGTTAATTCAAAACGTAAGTGCATAGGATTGTGCCACTTGTCATTTTCATTTTTTAATATGGGAGGGTATTTTGGACATTTTGTAACCATTTAAAAAGCTAGACATGATAAAGTGGTGACAAGTGTCACCATCTAATATATTTTAATAAATTTAATTTTTTATATAAAGTTTAACCCCTCTTTTTTTAAGCATTCATAACTTTTTTACACTATTATTTTTTTGTAAGAATTACATCATTATACTCGTCTTATTTTTCTCTTTAATTCTGTTATGGCCTCGACTAGTTTTTTTATATTTATCGTATTTACATCATTGTAACAAGCTTAAAGTTACCAAATTAATTTGATATTTTTTTTCTAACAATGGTAATTACATCACTGTATACTGTGTCACTGTAATTATCATTGTTAGAAAAAAAATATTCAAAATAATGTGTTATTATAATATGTTATATTACATCATTATAATTTAGCATTGGTAGAAAAAAAATTCAAAATAATGTGTTATTTTTATTCTGGTTATATCGGTGTAAATATGGTACATATGAGGAAAAAACTATTCAAAATTAAAGAGAAAATTACATTAATTTAAATAATATGTTATATCACCGTAATACATTGTATATTATTTCATTTTGTATTACATTACTTTAATTTACCGATGTTAGAAAAAAAAACAAAATAATGTGTTACGTTTTTGTTCATTACATCGATGAAAAGCGAGATATTTGGTATATTTAAGTTCGTTACAATGATATAAATTACCTTAAATTACATCACTGTAATTTACCATTGATAGAAAAAAATTCCAATTAATTTGCTACATTTAAGTTCGTTACAATGAAGTAAAATACATGACATATAAAAAAATAAAAAAAAAAAAAACTAGTCGAGACTATAACGGTATTAATGAGAAAAATGAGACGAGTATAATGGTACATTTTTTTTAAAAAAAATAATATAATATAAAAAATTATGAATGTTTAAAAAAAAGAGGGTAAACTTTATATAAAAAATTAGATTTATTAAAATATATTAGATGGTGACACTTGTCACTACCATATTAAAATTATCTTTTTAATTAGTTACAAAATGTCTAAAATACCATTTCTTATTAAAAAAATGAAAAATGACACATGACCTGATCATATACACTTACATTTTAAATTAACCATTAGATGATGGTTATAGATTAGTTCATTTTTAATGGGTTATGAAAACTTCCATAACAATGAAAAAAACCATCAAGATTTTTTTTCATTTTTTTACAGTTTAGTTACATAATTAGGGTCATTTTTATAAAAAATAAAAAAAGCGCAGACTAGATTTTGTTTTTAAAAATTAATAAAAAATCGATGTAAAACAGACATAACATCGTTGTAAATGACTGGAAAAAGGAGTTACGTCAGTGTTACATTTTTTTATTATTTCTTTTTTTTAAATTAAGTTGGCCCTTTTTTATATTTTTTTTATAAAAAATGAAACTAATAATGTTACAAAACTATAAAAAAAAATTACATAGGGTTTTTTACATAGAGTTTTTTAAGGTTTTTTCATCTCAAGTGGGTTTCCATTTAATACATACCCTATATATATACATAGGGAATACATAATTTAAAAACTTCTTCTTAGCGCGAATACCGTGAAACCATGTAAAAATCATGTAAAAAAACGTTTTTTTTTTTGAAAATTTTTTTAGAGGTTTGTAACACTATTGGGCACATTTTTATAAAAAAAAATCAAAAAAGCGCCGACCATGTAATTTAAAAAAAATATTTTATAAAACCATGTAAAATATACATAACGTTGCGTCAAATCTAAAGAAATTTTTTTACGTTTTGTTACGTATGTTTTCGTGTAGCCCTAAAATACCCGATTAGTTTAAGTTACGACATAAAATATATTATAAAGATAATTATAAAATTAAATGAATTAACCTGCACATCCACAAGGTCAGTGGCGGATCCAGGAATATTTTTCAGTGGGTTCACTATTTTCAAACACTTCAGTTTGATAGAACCGAACATAAAAATTTCCGGGTCGGTTTGACAGTTCGGGTCTTGTAATGTTCATCACATAATAACTATGCGATATATTAAGTCAATAATTAAAAAAATCTTCATAAAGAGTTTGGAGGTGCGGAGTGAACACTCATTTAAGATTTCTGAGATACGGACCAAACGGGAGTCAAGGGGGTCGCGCCCCCTTGCGAGGACCTAGGGGAAAAGCTCATGGTGGGGTCCAAGAGGCTGAGCCCTTGGTGGCTGTCCCTCTAGCCAGCCAGGGGTAGGGGTCAAGGGGCAACGCCTCGAACCTAAATGAAATTTGGGAAGAAAAATTGATTCAAGAAAATGATTTTAACACGATTATGTTGAAAATCATTGATTGTTAAAAAGTCTCTAACAAAGATTGTTTAATTCATTCAAATTGACAAACTGTTGGGGTGGCGGCCCCTCTAGCCAGCTAGGGGGCAAGGGTCAAGGGGGCAGCGCCCTGAAACCTAAATGAAATTCGGAAAGAAAACATTGATTTCGGAAAGTGATTTTAACACAATCTTATAGAAATACAAGCATTGATTGTCAAGAAGTCTGTAACAAAGATTATTTAATCTATTCAAGTTGACACACAGTTGAAGAAAAATTACAATAAGGATTCACCCTTAAAATATTAATGGGTTCACCCTACCTTTTAATCCTTTCAAAAAAAAAATTTCATACTAACGATTCGATACGCAGTGGGTTCCGGTGAACCCACAACTTAATACCTAAATCCGCCATTGCACAAGGTTGACCTGTGCTAGATCTGTGGATACAATCCAAACCCGTTTAAACTAAATTCACACCCACAGATAGTAAAGTTAGATTGGACTTGAAAAAAAAAATCAACCAGTTGATATTAATGAATCTATCAAATAAACACAAGAATTTCTATAACTGCATAAACAAATGGACTTGAAAGCTACACGAAAACTATAAATTCCAATTCCTCACCTTTGTCATCATATCTTTGAATGCGCATCAACAACAATGAACAAAACCACAATTAAAAAAAAAAAAAAACATGTGAAATATGATGTTTGATGCAAATTTAGTTAGATTCCCCAAACTCAAGGTCCTTAATTGGACCTTTCTCCAACCCATCTTTCAATAAATTCAACTCTTCTTCGGTCAAACTGAGCTTAGCATGGGGTAAGCTTTTGGCAGCTGCCTTTTCAACCTCCACTGCCCAACTATAGATCACCATACCAGCAACTGCAACAAGCATTCCCGCAATGTTCTTGAAAGTCAACTCTGAGTCAAACAACAGCCAGCCTAAGGTCAACACAGCTACGGTTTTCATGTGACCCAAAACTTGAAATGAAACAGCTGAAAACCGTCCAATGCAAAGGTACTGGCTAATGTTGCAGAAAACCGCCAATGAGCAGGAAATCAGTATAAAAATCTGTAATTGGTGAGATTGAAATTAGACATATGCTTCACCAATATGACTGATATGAACACTCAAATCCCTCTGGGTTCCAGCCTTAATCCCTAAAAGGCCACCCCCTCCAGCATAAGTTGTGCTTTACCTGGTCTAACCGACCAGGGTATTGGTGAGTTTTTCATAGCAGGTTCTCTTGGTTACCAACCAAACAAAATATTTGAAACAGAATAAAAAAAATAACGAGTTTTGCTTACAATTGCACTCGAAGATATAGTTTTCATGTAATCAGAAATAAGTCTTCCACTTAGATAATAATCGATGAAAGGGCCCAATATAAGAAGTGAGAGTGCCTGAATAGGAGCCGTTTTACTCAACAACTCAAAAGCTCCAATTGAGTATTTCTTTTGCAAGGACCCTATAGACTGCATCATAATATCAATATCAAAATCAATATTAAATATTAAATATTTGAATTTTAGGATATACTGATGAACACTGAACACCCATGAACTCACAATTTGTTGCAATGATGTTGCTAGAACTGCTACACACGCACATATAAAACCTTTGGCATTAACTTTAACATCAGTCACAGTGCAAACACCAACGCCTATAACCACAACTACCACAGAAGCTTTGACTTCCTTTGAATACTGTTTGCTATGAAGAATCCATTCCATCACACAAACTACTGGAATCATGCTGAGTTTGGAAATCTACACCATAGAAAAAACATAAGTTTTTTTTTTTTTTATTTATTCTTTCTAGAACAACAAACACACAGACCCATCAAAATATACACCACAACCTACTTCCAGCAGGATTTAAACTTCCTACCTGGTGCACCTTACCTCCAGGATTCATCCTTTTAGAGACAGAAAAATACATATGTAATGCCTAAGGAATGCAATTTCTGTTTTTTTTTTTTTTTTTTTTTTTTTTTTTTTTTTTTTTTTTTAATATGAGATCATGAGAACCCGTTAGGAAAAACTCACATGCCCCACCAAGTCCCTGCTAATCAATAGGATCAGGCAAGCACCAGGCAAATGGGCTTCAAGGGGTTAAGACATCTGTAAAAGCTTAATTCAAACCAATGACCTCTGGTAACGAATCAGACAGCTTACCACTGTGCCAGCCCTTGAAGGTTTCAACTTTCAAGAATGCAACTTATATAATGAAACTGTAACATTAATGATAGAAAATGTGTGCAAAGAAAGCTTATAACTCCATACTTGGTAGAATCCAACTGAATTCAGCATCAGACTGAGGTTCATCCCTGTGATCGACATATTTGCAACAATCGAAAACCAGAGAAGCTCCCACATAGGAACATGTTTTGATGCAGTGTATCCAGTTGAATTTGACACAAATCCAACCAGTGCAGTTACAGCAAAGTGGAATCCTGTTAACGTTGTAGCTGGAAACAAAAGCATTGCACCAAATTCAATCAATAATGTTATTAAATCTGAGTACAACCAACCACTTTTGTTGAACCAAGACATCAAACTACCAAATTCAAGATCAATGGACCAGATATTCAACTTCAATTTCAAAAACTTGTTGCATAATTGGGGGAAAATTCAGGATCATGGATTGAAATTAAACATAAATCAATCACATTCAAACCCATTAAACCATGAATGCACAGCTATGATCCAAGATCAGAAAAGCATAAATCAACAACAGGTTTCAGATCTAAGCGAATCGTAAAATGGGTTGATTAAACATGATTATAGAGGAGATCTAAGAAACAACTGACTAACCGAAGGTGAACGAATAGCCTTTGGCGGACATGAGTTGCTTGTTCGCCATGATGATTCCGACGGAACTTATGACGTTCATCGCCCATGCACCGACATCCGATACCGGCGAAGTTTTCTTCTCGCTCGCCATTATCGATTACTGATCGTAATCAGTCGATCTCTCAAAGGGATTTCTTTGAATTTGAAGAAGGATGAATCAGGTGACGGCAAATTCAAGAAGTCCAAATGGGTATGACGAGTGAAGTTGAATAAGAACACGACGATTGACAGCGAGAAGAAATCAAGATTCCGAAGAATAAGAGGATATCAAACGATGGATGATATGAACGGTGATTTAGGATCATTATCATATGTAAACAAGATCCATCTGAGGGAAATAAATAAAGTTTCGAAATTTATTATTATTATTATTATTATTATTATTGTTATCAATTATCATTAAGTTGGGGTCTTAATGTTTCTATTTTTGTCAACTTTTTTTATTCACTTGCTTGAAAAGATTCAAGTGATAACACTATACTTAAAAACAGTTATTACAATTAAGTTGGGGTCTTCATGTTTCTATTTTATTTTTATCACAAGTCTTTACACGAGATAAAATTGTTCAAATCCTGACCAAATAGTTAGAAAGAGGTTTGCTAAATATAGTAAGTTTTCTTCTAAAAGGCAGATAAATTTACTCGATACAACGTTTATTAATTGCTTGAGTATTGGATGCTGAAGAGTTGATATCAAACTATGATCATAGCTCGTGAATTGTTGGGTCCATGGGATGATGGGTCAGTGAAATCAATTTCAGGCTTTTAACAATAAAAAGGTATGTCGTTATCTCTGGTTTGCTCTTCAAAACAAAATATCAAACTTTTAAAAGCACGAGACTTAAAAACGTGTCTACTTAGCACAATTGTAATAGGCGGCCCTCTACTTTGTCGATTTTTGGCCTAGGCGGTGCCTAGTCTTCTAGGCGGGGTCTAGTCGGCCTAGTCAGATTTTATTTTTTGATTTTTTTGACGTTTTAATATTTTTTTTTGACTTTTTTATGATAAAAAGGGACCAACTTCATTATTATTTAGACATTTGTCAACCCAAAATCCTTAATATATCTCTAAAATATCGAATCTAGCCACTTCATATCGAAATTATTCCCTAAACTTTGAATTCCGTGTTTAAATTGAACTTTGAAGTACTTTACTCATCATAATTAAGTTTATTTTTTAAATTATTTGAAATATTATATTAAATTATTGATACTGATGTGTGCATATAATATATATTTGTAAAATTAGATATAAAAATTCCAATCTTCCTAGCGCCGATTAATCCCGATTAATCCTTAGGCGGTACCTCACCGTACAACTAGCGTCTAGCGACTTCTATACCCATGATACTTATATATAATATTATAGAAATTACATATATTAAAAAAAATCAGAAAATCATCATAAAATATATATTCAAAATAGTGTCGTCGTCGTCGTCGACGACGTCGTCGTCGTCGTCGTCGTTAAATTTT
The DNA here is from genome assembly GCA_009363875.1 of Mikania micrantha. NCBI lineage: Eukaryota > Viridiplantae > Streptophyta > Magnoliopsida > Asterales > Asteraceae > Mikania > Mikania micrantha. The sequence goes on along the minus strand of CM018698.1, from coordinate 40,087,628 downwards.
GTACCATTGTGTTAAAAAAAAAAACTAAACACATTTGTGTGATTAGTTTTTTTTTTTACTTACTCGAAAAGATTCAACTAATAACACTAGACTTAAAGAAAGTTATTCCTATTATGTTGGGGTCTTCGTGTTTCTATTTTTTTTATCACAAGTCTTTACACGAGATAAAATTGTTCAAATCCTGACCAAATGGTTAGAAAGAGATTTGCTAAATATAGTAAGTTTTCTTCTAAAAGGCAGATAGATTTACTCGGTACAACGTTTATCAATTGCTTGAGCGTTGGATGCTGAAGAGTTGATATGAAACTGTGATCATACCTAGTGGATTGTTGGGTCCATGGGATGTTGGGTCAGTGGGATCAATTTTAGGCTTTTAACAACAAAAAGATATGTCGTTATCTCTAGTTTGCTCTTCAAAACAAAATATCAAACTTTTAAAAGCACGAGACTTAAAAACGTGTCTACTTAGCACTGTTGTAATATGCGGCCCTCTACTGTGTCGATTTTGGTCTATGCGGTGCCTATTGAGATTTTTTATTTTATTTTTGATTCTTTTGACGTTTTAGTATTTTTTTGACTATTTTATGATAAAAAGAGACCAACTTTATTGTTATTTAGACATTTGTCAACCCAAAATCTTTAATATGTCTCAAAAATATTGAATCTAGCCACTTCACATCGAAATTATTCTCTAAACTTTGAATTCCGTGTTTAAATTGAACTTTGAAGTACTTGACTCATCATGATTAAGTTTATTTTTTAAATTATTTGAAATATTATATTAAATTATTGATATTGATGTGTGCGTATAATATATATTTGTAAAATTAGATATAAAAATTCCAATCCGCCTAGCGCCGATTAATCTCGATTAATCCTTAGGCGGTACCTCACCGTACAACTAGCGTCTAGCGACTTTTATACCCATGATACTTAGATATAATATTAGAGAAATTACATATACTAAAAAATAAATCATAAAATCATCATAAAATATAGATTCAAAATAGTTGTTTTATTATTGTTGTTGTTATTATTATTATTAATAAATTTTATAACGTTGGGTTAAAAAAAAAAAAACTAAACACATTTGTGTGATTAGTTTTTTTTTTTTTTACTTACTCGAAAAGATTCAACTAATAACACTAGACTTAAAGAAAGTTATTCCTATTAAGTTAGGGTCTTCATGTTTCTATTTTTTTTTATCACAAGTCTTTACACGAGATAAAATTGTTCAAATCCTGACCAAATAGTTAGAAAGAGATTTGCTAAATATAGTAAGTTTTCTTCTACAAGGCAGATAGATTTACTCGGTACAACGTTTATTAATTGCTTGAGCGTTGGATGCTGAAGAGTTGATATCGAACTGAGATCATAGCTCGTGGATTGTTGGGCTCATAGGATGTTGGGTCAGTGGGACCAATTTTAGGCTTTTAACAATAAAAAGATATGTCGTTATCTCTGGTTTGCTCTTCAAAACAAAATATCAAACTTTTAAAAGCACGAGACTTAAAAACGTGTCTACTTAGCAATGTTGTAATAGGCGGCCCTCTACTGTGTCGATTTTGGCCTAGGCGGTGCCTAGTCTTCTATGCGGGGTCTAGTCGGCCTAGTCAGATTTTTTATTTTATTTTTTTTTACTTTTTTGACGTTTTAGTATTTTTTTTGACTTTTTTATAATAAAAAGGGACCAACTTTATTATTATTTTGACATTTGTCAACCCAAAATCCTTAATATGTCTCTAAAATATCGAATCTAGCCACTTCACATCGAAATTATTCTCGGAACTTTGAATTACGTGTTTAAATTGAACTTTGAAGTACTTGACTCATCATGATTAAGTTTATTTTTTGAATTATTTGAAATATTAAATTAAATTATTGATATTAATGTGTGCATATAATATATATTTGTAAAATTAGATATAAAAATTCCAATTCGCATAGCGCCGATTAATCCCGATTAATCCTTAGGCGGTACCTCACCGTACAACTAGCGTCTAGCGACTTCTATACCCATGATACTTAGATATAATATTATAGAAATTACTTATATTAAAAAATAAATCAGAAAATCGTCATAAAATATATATTCAAAATAATTTTTTTATTATTATTGTTGTTGTTGTTGTTGTTATTATTATTATTATTGAATTTTGTACCGTTGTGTTAGAAAAAAAACTAAGCACATTTGTGTGATTAGTTTTTTTTTACTTATTCGAAAAGATTCAACTAATAACACTAGACTTAAAGAAAGTTATTCCTATTATGTTGGGCTCGTCGTGTTTCTATTTTTTTTTATCACAAGTCTTTACACGAGATAAAATTGTTCAAATCCTGACCAAATGGTTAGAAAGAGATTTGCTAAATATAGTAAGTTTTCTTCTAAAAGGCAGATAGATTTACTCGGTACAACATTTATTAATTGCTTGAGCGTTGGATGCTGAAGAGTTGATACCAAACTGTGATCATAGCTCGTGGATTGTTGGGTCCATGGGATGTTGGGTCAGTGGGATCAATTTTAGGCTTTTAACAATAAAAAGATATGTCGTTATTTCTAGTTTGCTCTTCAAAACAAAATATCAAACTTTTAAAAGCACGAGACTTAAAAACGTGGCTACTTAGCACTGTTGTAATAGGCGGCCCTCTACTGTGTCAATTTTGGTCTATGCGGTGCCTAGTCTTCTAGGCAGGGTCTTGTCGGCCTAGTCAGATTTTTTATTTTATTTTTTTACTTTTTTGACGTTTTAGTATTTTTTTTTGACTTTTTTATGATAAAAAGGGACCAACTTTATTGTTATTTAGACATTTGTTAACCCAAAATCCTTAATACGCATCTAAAATATCGAATCTAGCCACTTCACATCGAAATTATTCTCGGAACTTTGAATTCCGTGTTTAAATTGAACTTTAAAGTACTTCACTCATCATGATTAAGTTTATTTTTTAAATTATTTGAAATATTATATTAAATTATTGATATTGATGTGCGCATATAATATATATTTGTAAAATTAGATATAAAAATTCCAATCCGCCAAGCGCCGATTAATCTCGATTAATCCTTACGCGGTACCTCACCGTACAACTAGCGTCTAGCGACTTCTATACCCATGATACTTAGATATTATATTACAGAAATTACATATATTAAAAAATAAATCAGAAAATCATCATAAAATATAGATTCAAAATAGTTGTTTTATTATTGTTGTTGTTGTTGTTCTTATTATTAATAAATTTTATACCGTTGTGATAAAAAAAAACTAAACACATGTTTGATTAGTTTTTTTGTTTCACTTACTCGAAAAGATTCAACTAATAACACTAGACTCAAAAAAAGTTATTCCTATTAAGTTAGGGTCTTCAAGTTTCTATTTTTTTTTATCACCAGTCTTTACACGAGATAAAATTGTTCAAATCCTGACCAAGTAGTTAGAAAGAGATTTGCTAAATATAGTAAGTTTTCTTCTACAAGGCAGATAGATTTACTCTGTACAACGTTTATTAATTGCTTGAGCGTTGGATGCTGAAGAGTTGATTTCGAACTATGATCATAGTTCGTGGATTGTTGGGCTCATAGGATGTTGGGTCAGTGGGACCAATTTTAGGCTTTTAACAATAAAAAGATATGTCGTTATCTCTGGTTTGCTCTTCAAAACAAAATATCAAACTTTTAAAAGCACGAGACTTAAAAACGTGTCTACTTAGCACTATTGTAATAGGCGGCCCTCTACTGTGTCGATTTTGGCCTAGGCGGTGCCTAGTCTTCTAGGCGGGGTCTAGTCGGCCTAGTCAAATTTTTTATTTTATTTTTTGATTTTTTTGACGTTTTAATATTTTTTTTTGACTTTTTTATGATAAAAAGGGACCAACTTTATTATTATTTAGACATTTGTCAACCCAAAATCCTTAATATGTCTCTAAAATATCGAATCTAGCCACTTTACATCGAAATTATTCTCGAAACTTTGAATTACGTGTTTAAATTGAACTTTGAAGTACTTGACTCATCATGATTAAGTTTATTTTTTAAATTATTTGAAATATTATATTAAATTATTGATATTCATGTGTGCATATAATATATATTTGTAAAATTAGATATAAAAATTCCAATCCGGCTTGCGCCGATTAATCTCGATTAATCCTTAGGCGGTACCTCACCGTACAACTAGCGTCTAGCGACTTCTATACCCATGATACTTAGATATTATATTACAGAAATTACATATATTAAAAAATAAATCAGAAAATCATCATAAAATATAGATTCAAAATAGTTGTTTTATTATTGTTGTTGTTATTATTATTAATAAATTTTATAACGTTGTGTTAAAAAAAACTAAACACATTTGTGTGATTAGTTTTTTTTTTTTCGCTTACTCGAAAAGATTCAACTAATAACACTAGACTTAAAGAAAGTTATTCCTATTAAGTTAGGGTCTTCATGTTTCTTTTTTTTTTTTTTATCACAAGTCTTTACATGATATAAAATTGTTCAAATCCTGACCAAATAGTTAGAAAGAGATTTGCTAAATATAGTAAGTTTTCTTCTACAAGGCAGATAGATTTACTCGGTACAACGTTTATTAATTGCTTGAGCGTTGGATGCTGAAGAGTTGTGTAACACCCAACTTTTTATATTGTTTTATTTAAAACAATCGCGGAAATTATGGTCCCAGATTTTTCTCAAAATTTCGCCATGACCCATTTTAAAACATATATTTCCTTACGAAATAAACCTGTTCAAAATCAACACTTTACACAATAACAAACTATTACCACCATCACTAATTCATGTTATCGTAACTAGTACTATTTGACAATAACATTATAGAAACCTCCGACTCATTATAGCTTATTTATCAACAGAAACCCAAAACGATACCACACTTATTATAACGTTCAAGTTTCACCAAAACCATTTAGCAACGGGTCATACGACATATTAGACAACCGATCCGAGACTTGTTCCGTTCCTTATTGCATTGGAGCTTTACCTACAATTATCACCCAACGATTTAAATTAGCAAAACGATAAGTAAGTAATAATGCCACCATATTTGTACAAAATAATAGTTGTCACCACCCACGTTAATTAATACTTGCCACCATTTTATTTAAACTGACATTAGTCAGAGTCCACCATCTACCATATAGTAAGAGAAATCATCTCTTACATAACCACCATATTTGTACAAAAGGATAGTAATCACCACCCACCATTTTGTTTAAACTGACCTTAGTCAGAGTTCACCATCCACCATCCACCTTATAATAGGATTACTACCACCATAAGTAAAATATACATCTTACAGTTTTCCACTATAATGAAGGTATAAACCTTACATTTTGCCACTATAAGGAAATAAATTTCCACTACCATATTAGAGGTGTACCTCTATTGAACCATTATATAATTTATAAACTACTATGAATCCACCATATATACATACCACGTGTATTCTACTATATGTATACATTTATCTTGTTTATTCATTATTGGTAGAACCAACATAACTCTAACCCACCATAAATTCACATGACTCTGCATCGAATCATGTTTACATCATTTCTCATATAGTAATCCGGTTAGATTACTTACCTCTATCTGCAGATGATCCTACTTGATTATCCTTTCGATTGGAATCTTGTTTTCCTGTTAAACTCTAACGGGTCAATATATTTTTATATCCGTTCAACCTTCTGTTCGAAATATTTATATAAACATTTGCATGAATATATATATATATACGCACATATATGTGTGTGTATATATATTTCACATACTATATATATTCTACCCGTTTGAATTTGCTTAACATATTTATCATATTTTGTATGATTTCTCATACTGATCACCTTTCACTCAACCTTCAGGTTTCAATCTTTCTAGGATAATATTTATACTAATTTGATCAAATTAACCCATTTGACCCGTTTAGGTTAAACTCATATTAATCTCATCATATGAGTTTTAGACCACTACAACATCTCAATTTCATCTCTACACGTATTTTCAGATTTAGACAACAAAATCATATTTTTCTTAATCACTCCAAACGAGTCATTTTTCTCATCTCACTCTTATGAACCCTAACTTGGGTTCCTTTTCCAAAATCATGATCCATGTGGAATGTTTAAAACAAACCAAAACGACTATACACAAGTTTAGGATCCCACAACTACTCAAAACTCAACCCAATTTCACGTTTCTAAAACCCTAGTTCATAGTCCACATCACATCCTTATATGGAGATTAAAAGATGAGAAAACGTGATTACCTCAAATGGTTCACGGCCTAGTCTCACAATCTAAGCTCGGAATCATGGATTGTTGCTCGACTTCTGCTTCGTTCTTGCTCGTCGTGCGTGAGCTCCTCACTGGTTTTGCCTTCTACCTTCGACCACTTCTTTTTATTTTTATTTTTGCCTTCTTTTCGTTTTTGCCGACTCAGATGTGCACCTCTTAATATATATGTTTTATTTTATTATTATATGTTTTTTTTTCTAGAATTTACCCCAACATTCCATTACATACGTGTATATATATATTTTTCTTTTATTTGATTTTTTTTTTGAATCCACGTTTACACATATATATTTTTATATATGATTTATTTATTTAACTTTGCCATTTTTTTTAATCCACCAATTTATAATTATATAATTAAGATGTTACAAATCCACCCTCCGTATTTAAGGTTTCGTCCCCGAAACCCTTACATTAAGCAAAAAGGTAAGGGTATAATTTCTTCATCTCCTCCGCTGATTCCCAAGTATATTCTGACCCTTTCCTATGCTTCCACCTTACTTTTACTTGATCAATGGTTTTGTTACAAAGCAACTTTACTTTATGATCAAAAATTTCAACCGGCTTTTCTACATAATTAAGTTTCTCATCCACCTCAATGTCCTCTAATGGAACGTATGTAGATTCATCAGCTAAACACTTTCGTAAATATGAAACATGGAAAGTGTTATGGATTAGCTTCAACTCCTCAGGTAGCTCTAAACGATAAGCAACATTGCCCACACGAGCTATGATTTTAAATGGTCCAATAAATCTTGGACTCAACTTTCCTCGTTTACGAAAACGTATGACACCTTTCCACGGTGAAACTTTTAGTAACACCAAATCCCCGACCTGAAATTCAATTGGTCTTCTACATTTATCAGCATATGATTTCTGACGGTCTTGTGCCGCCTTCAAATGAGCTCGAATTTGATCTATTTGATCATTCGTAGCTTTAACTACCTTTTTGTGTGCTAGTTCTCGTTGCCCCACTTCTCCCCAAGAAACAGGAGTCCGACATTTCCTTCTATAAAGCATTTCATAAGGAGGCATCCCAATACTAGAATGATAGCTATTGTTATACGAGAACTCTGCTAAAGGTAGATAATCATCCCAACTACCACCAAAATCAATTATACACGCTCGTAACATATCCTCAAGAGTCTGGATGGTCCTTTCACTCTGACCATCAGTTTGAGGATGATATGCTGTGCTCAACAACAGTTTTGTACCTAATTCTTCCTGAAAGTTCTTCCAAAAACGAGAAGTAAATCGGGTATCTTTATCAGAAATAATAGTCACCGGCACACCATGCCGAGATACTATTTCTTTCACATATATCTCCGCCATTTTATCTGAAGAATAGGATTCACGGATGGGCAAGAAATGAGCACTCTTAGTTAACCTATCAACGATGACCCAAATGGCATCAAATCCCTTTCTAGTTTTAGGAAGCTTAGTAATTAGGTCCATCGTGATATGTTCCCACTTCCACAATGGAATCTCCAATGGTTGCAGTTTACCATATGGTTTTTGGTGCTCTGCTTTCACTTGCATACAAGTCAAACACTTTTGAACGTATTTAACGGTATCTCGTTTCATACCAGGCCACCAGTAATTAACTCGCAGGTCAAAATACATTTTAGTAGCCCCTGGATGAATTGAGTATTTTGATTTGTGAGCTTCTTCCAACAATACACACTTAAGTGAACAAGTGTGAGGTATCCACACTCGACCCCACCTAGTCTTTAATCCATTATTGTTTTCGTCAAGGTTATGTGCTTGCCCCTTTATTCTGTCTCGTTTCCAGTCTTCTTCTTTTAAGGCCTCTGTCTGAGCCTCTTTAATCTGCTCAATCAGAAGTAATTACAAGCTTCATAACTTTTACCTTAATAGGTGAACATTCATCTTTTCTACTCAATGCATCTGCTACCACGTTTGCTTTCCCCGGATGATACAGAATCTCGCAATCATAGTCCTTGAGTAATTCCAACCACCTTCTTTGCCTCATATTCAATTCCTTCTGAGTGAAGAAATATTTCAGGCTTTTATGATCTGTGAAAATCATAAATTTGGAGCCATAAAGATAATGTCGCCATATCTTTAATGCAAACACTACCGCTGCCAGTTCAAGATTGTGAGTTGGGTAAGTTGTCTCATGTGGCTTCAACTGTCGAGAGGCATAGGCTAACACCTTTCCTCTTTGCATTATAACACACCCAAGACCCATGCTTGAAGCATCAGAGTATACCACAAGATCTTCGTTGCCCTCAGGTAATGCAAGAACTGGAGCATTGGTTAATTTTTCCTTTAATAATTGAAAAACATTATCTTGCTCCGGACCCCAACAATATTTAACGTCTTTTCGGGTTAGTTTTGTGAGTGGGGAAGCTATTTTGGAGAAGTCTTGGATAAAATGTCTGTAATATCCAGCTAAACCCAAGAAACTTCTAATTTCAGTTGGTGTCTTAGGAGGAAACCACTTCATTACTGTCTCAACCTTAGAAGGATCAACAGATATACCACTTGAGTTAACCACATGACCGAGAAATTGGACTTCTCGTAACCAGAAGGCACATTTAGAAAATTTAGCATATAACCTCTCCCTACAAAGTATCATCAACATCTCACGAAGATGCTGAGAATGATCATTTTTCGTACGTGAGAAAATCAAAATATCATCTATGAAAACAATTACTGATTTATCCAACATGGGTCGACACACCCGATTCATAAGATCCATGAAAGCTGCAGGTGCATTCGTAAGTCCCCTCATTCAAACTTGAGCTACCCTTGGATAACTCTTGTTGAATTATTGTTCTCATCTTCTCGAGAAAGTGTGGAATCGTAGCTTCAAACGCTTTTGCTACTTCTTCCGAAATCTGCTTCCTGGTTTCTTCCTTTAATATTCCAGTTACATCTCCGCCATTATGTGAAGACTCATTGTCTTCATTTTCGTGTTCTGCCACAATTTTTGGTATTTCTTCACCCTCAGCCATAAATTTCAGCTGAAAATTTACCTCTATCAGGGTTTATATATTTACAGATACATATATTTGTATCACCACTTTCTTACTATGTCTAATTAACACCATTCATTTGTATTTAACATGCATTTAGTCACCACTATATAAAAGCCACTATATATATAATATCATAAAGCTTCCATGAATTCAATCTTATTCATCTCAACGTAATAACGATTAATACTTTAGAACGATGATCATAAATGACCTGAGTGACGTATATAAATCATAACACTGGCCAGGTGTGATGTATAAGATACTTCACTCAAGTAATTATATTCACCTTATTCTAACGTATCAAATGTTATACTAAGATAAAATCAACATACCTGTAAGCTCGTGCAATATCTTTGGAACGTCTCGGATCAAGTTTCACCCTTCCAATTTACGAGCAAAGAATGTTTGAGTTTAAGTATCTTTACACCCAATACTTAAGTCTCTCAAACCAGTGCTCTGATACCAAAACTTGTAACACCCAACTTTTTATATTGTTTTATTTAAAACAATCCCGGAAATTATGGTCCCAGATTTTTCTCAAAATTTCGCCATGACCCATTTTAAAACATCTATTTCCTTACGAAATAAACATGTTCAAAATCAACACTTTACACAATAACAAACTATTACCACCATCACTAATTCATGTTATCGTAACTAGTACTATTTGTCAATAACATTATAGAAACCTCCGACTCATTATAGCTTATTTATCAACAGAAACCCAAAACGATACCACACTTATTATAACGTTCAACTTTCACCAAAACCATTTAGCAACGGGTCATACGACATATTAGACAACCGATCCGAGACTTGTTCCGTTCCTTATTGCATTGGTGCTTTACCTACAATTATCACCCAACGATTTAACTTAGCAAAACGCTAAGTAATAATGCCACCATATTTGTACAAAATAATAGTTGTCACCACCCACGTTAATTAATACTTGCCACCATTTTATTTAAACTGACATTAGTCAGAGTCCACCATCCACCATATAGTAAGAGAAATCATCTCTTACATAACCACCATATTTGTACAAAAGGATAGTAATCACCACCCACCATTTTGTTTAAACTGACCTTAGTCAGAGTTCACCATCCACCATCCACCTTATAATAGGATTACTACCACCATAAGTAAAATATACATCTTACAGTTTTCCACTATAATGAAGGTATAAACCTTACATTTTGCCACTATAAGGAAATAAATTTCCACTACCATATTAGAGGTGTACCTCTATTGAACCATTATATAATTTATAAACTACTATGAATCCACCATATATACATACCACGTGTATTCTACTATATGTATACATTTATCTTGTTTATTCATTATTGGTAGAACCAACATAACTCTAACCCACCATAAATTCACATGACTCTGCATCGAATCATGTTTACATCATTTCTCATATAGTAATCCGGTTAGATTACTTACCTCTATCTGCAGATGATCCTACTTGATTATCCTTTCGATTGGAATCTTGTTTTCCTGTTAAACTATAACGGGTCAATATATTTTTATATCCGTTCAACCTTCTGTTCGAAATATTTATATAAACATTTGCATGAATATATATATATATATATATACGCACATATATGTGTGTGTGTATATATATTTCACATACTATATATATTCTACCCGTTTGAATTTGTTTAACATATTTATCATATTTTGTATGATTTCTCATACTGATCACCTTTCACCCAACCTTCAGGTTTCAATCTTTCTAGGATAATATTTATACTAATTTGATCAAATTAACCCATTTGACCCGTTTAGGTTAAACTCATATTAATCTCATCATATGAGTTTTAGACCACTACAACATCTCAATTTCATCTCTACACGTATTTTCAGATTTAGACAACAAAATCATATTTTTCTTAATCACTCCAAACGAGTCATTTTTCTCATCTCACTCTTATGAACCCTAACTTGGGTTCCTTTTCCAAAATCATGATCCATGTGGAATGTTTAAAACAAACCGAAACGACTATACACAAGTTTAGGATCCCACAACTACTCAAAACTCAACCCAATTTCACGTTTCTAAAACCCTAATTCATAATCCACGTCACATCCTTATATGGAGATTAAAAGATGAGAAAACGTGATTACCTCAAATGGTTCACGGCCTACTCTCACAATCTAAGCTCGGAATCATGGATTGTTGCTCGACTTCTGCTTCGTACTTGCTCGTCGTGCGTGAGCTCCTCACTGGTTTTGCCTTCTACCTTCGACCACTTCTTTTTATTTTTATTTTTGCCTTCTTTTCGTTTTTGCCGACTCAGATGTGCACCTCATAATATATATGTTTTATTTTATTATTATATGTTTTTTTTTTCTAGAATTCACCCCAACATTCCATTACATACGTGTATATATATATTTTTCTTTTATTTGATTTTTTTTTTGAATCCACGTTTACACATATATATTTTTATATATGATTTATTTATTTAACTTTGCCATTTTTTTTAATCCACCAATTTATAATTATATAATTAAGATGTTACAAATCCACCCTCCGTATTTAAGGTTTCGTCCCCGAAACCCTTACATTAAGCAAAAAGGTAAGGGTATAATTTCTTCATCTCCTCCGCTGATTCCCAAGTATATTCTGACCCTTTCCTATGCTTCCACCTTACTTTTACTTGATCAATGGTTTTGTTAGAAAGCAACTTTACTTTATGATCAAGAATTTCAACCGGCTTTTCTACATAATTAAGTTTCTCATCCACCTCAATGTCCTCTAATGGAACGTATGTAGATTCATCAGCTAAACACTTTCGTAAATATGAAACATGGAAAGTGTTATGTATTAGCTTCAACTCCTCAGGTAGCTCTAAACGATAAGCAACATTGCCCACACAAGCTAAGATTTTAAATGGTCCAATAAATCTTGTACTCAACTTTCCTCGTTTACGAAAACGTATGACACCTTTCCACGGTGAAACTTTTAGTAACACCAAATCCCCAACCTGAAATTCAATTGGTCTTCTACATTTATCAGTATATGATTTCTGACGGTCTTGTGCCGCCTTCAAATGAGCTCGAATTTGATCTATTTGATCATTCGTAGCTTTAACTACCTTTTTGTGTGCTAGTTCTCGTTGCCCCACTTCTCCCCAACAAACAGGAGTCCGACATTTCCTTCCATAAAGCATTTCATAAGGAGGCATCCCAATACTAGAATGATAGCTATTGTTATACGAGAACTCTGCTAAACGTAGATAATAACCCCAACTACCACCAAAATCAATTATACATGCTCGTAACATATCCTCAAGAGTCTGGATGGTACCCGATTAATCCTTAGGCGGTACCTCACCGTACAACTAGCGTCTAGCGACTTCTATACCCATGATACTTAGATATTATATTACAGATATTACATATATTAAAAAATAAATCAGAAAATCATCATAAAATATAGATTCAAAATAGTTGTTTTATTATTGTTGTTGTCGTTGTTCTTATTATTAATAAATTTTATACCGTTGTGATAAAAAAAAAAAACTAAACACATGTTTGATTAGTTTTTTTTTTCACTTACTCGAAAAGATTCAACTAATAACACTAGACTTAAAAAAAGTTATTCCTATTAAGTTAGGGTCTTCATGTTTCTATTTTTTTTATCACAAGTCTTTACACGAGATAAAATTGTTCAAATCCTGACCAAATAGTTAAAAAGAGATTTGCTAAATATACTAAGTTTTCTTCTACAAGGCAGATAGATTTACTCGGTACAACGTTTATTAATTGCTTGAGCGTTGGATGCTGAAGAGTTGATGTCAAACTGTGATCATAGCTCGTGGATTGTTGGGCTCATAGGATGTTGGGTCAGTGGGACCAATTTTAGGCTTTTAACAATATAAAGATATGTCGTTATCTCTGGTTTGATCTTCAAAACAAAATATCAAACTTTTAAAAGCACGAGACTTAAAAACGTGTCTACTTAGCACTGTTGTAATAGGCGGCCCTCTACTGTGTCGATTTTGGCCTAGGCGGTGCCTAGTCTTCTAGGCGGGGTCTAGTCGGCCTAGTCAAATTTTTTATTTTATTTTTTGATTTTTTTGACGTTTTAGTATTTTTTTTGACTTTTTTATGATAAAAAGGGACCAACTTTATTATTATTTAGACATTTGTCAACTCAAAATCCTTAATATGTATCTATAATATCGAATCTAGCCACTTCACATCGAAATTATTCTCGGAACTTTGAATCACGTGTTTAAATTGAACTTTGAAGTACTTGACTCATCATGATTAAGTTTATTTTTTAAATTATTTGAAATATTATATTAAATTATTGATACTGATGTGTGCATATAATATATATTTGTAAAATTAGATATAAAAATTCCAATCCGCCTAGAGCCGATTAATCCCAATTAATCCTTAGGCGGTACCTCACCGTACAACTAGCGTCTAGCGACTTCTATACCCATGATACTTAGATATAATATTATAGAAATTACATATATTAAAAAATAAATCAGAAAATCGTCATAAAATATATATTCAAAATAGTTGTTTTATTATTATTGTTGTTGTTGTTCTTATTATTATTATTAAATTTTGTACCTTTGTGTTAAAAAAAAAAAACTAAGCACATTTGTGTGATTAGTTTTTTTTTTACTTATTCGAAAAGATTCAACTAATAACACTAGACTTAAAGAAAGTTATTCCGATTATGTTGGGCTCATCGTGTTTGTATTTTTTTTTAACACAAGTCTTTACACGAGATAAAATTGTTCAAATCCTGTCCAAATAGTTAGAAAGAGATTTGCTAAATATAGTAAGTTTTCTTCTACAAGGCAGATAGATTTACTCGGTACAACGTTTATTAATTGCTTGAGCGTTGGATGCTGAAGAGTTGATATCAAACTGTGATCATAGCTCGTGGATTGTTGGGCTCATAGGATGTTGGGTCAGTGGCACCAATTTTAGGCTTTTAACAATAAAAAGATATGTCGTTATCTCTGGTTTGCTCTTTAAAACAAAATATCAACCTTTTAAAAGCAGAGTCTTAAAAACGTGTCTACTTAGCAATGTTGTAATAGGCGGCCCTCTACTGTGTCGATTTTGGCCTAAGCGGTGCCTAGTCTTCTAAGCGGGGTCTAGTCGGCCTAGTCAGATTTTTTATTTTATTTTTTTACTTTTTTGACGTTTTAGTATTTTTTTTTGACTTTTTTATGATAAAAAGGGACCAACTTTATTATTATTCATACATTTGTCAAACCAAAATCCTTAATATATATCTAAAATATCGAATCTAGCCACTTCACATCGAAATTATTCTCGGAACTTTGAATTCCGTGTTTAAATTGAACTTTAAAGTACTTGACTCATCATGATTAAGTTTATTTTTTAAATTATTTGAAATATTATATTAAATTTTTGATATTGATGTGCGCATATAATATATATTTGTAAAATTAGATATAAAAATTACAATACGCCTAGCGCCGATTACTCTCGATTAATCCTTAGGCGGTACCTCACCGTACAACTAGCGTCTAGCGACTTCTATACCCATGATAGTTAGATATTATATTACAGAAATTACATATATTAAAAAATAAATCAGAAAATCATCATAAAATATAGATTCAAAATAGTTGTTTTATTATTGTTGTTGTGGTTCTTATTATTAAAAAATTTTATACCGTTGTGATAAAAAAAAAAACTAAACACATGTTTTATTAGTTTTTTTTTTCACTTACTCGAAAAGATTCAACTAATAACACTAGACTTAAAAAAAGTTATTCCTATTAAGTTAGGGTCTTCTTGTTTCTATTTTTTTTATCACAAGTCTTTACACGAGATAAAATTGTTCAAATCCTGACCAAATAGTTAGAAAGAGATTTGCTAAATATAGTAAGTTTTCTTCTACAAGGCAGATAAATTTACTCGGTACAACGTTTATTAATTGCTTGAGCGTTGGATGCTGAAGAGTTGATATCGAACTGTGATCATAGCTCGTGGATTGTTGGGCTCATAGGATGTTGGGTCAGTGGGACCAATTTTAAACTTTTAACAATAAAAAGATATGTCGTTATCTCTGGTTTGCTCTTCAAAACAAAATATCAAACTTTTAAAAGCACGAGACTTAATAACGTGTCTACTTAGCAATGTTGTAATAGGTGGCCCTCTATTGTGTCGATTTTGGCCTAGGCGGTGCCTAGTCTTCTAGGCGGGGTCTAGTCCGCCTAGTCAGATTTTTTATTTTATTTTTTTATTTTTTTGACGTTTTAGTATTTTTTTTTGACTTTTTTATGATAAAAAGGGACTAACTTTATTATTATTTAGACATTTGTCAACCCAAAATCCTTAATATGTATCTAAAATATCGAATCTAGCCACTTCACATCGAAATTATTCTCGGAACTTTGAATTCCGTGTTTAAATTGAACTTTAAAGTACTTGACTCATCATGATTAAGTTTATTTTTTAAATTATTTAAAATATTATATTAAATTATTAATATTGATGTGCGCATATAATATATATTTGTAAAATTAGATATAAAAATTCCAATCCGCCTAGCGCCGATTAATCCCGATTAATCCTTAGGCGGTACCTCACCGTATAACTAGCGTCTAGCGACTTCTATACCCATGATACTTAGATATTATATTACAGAAATTACATATATTAAAAAATAAATCAGAAAATCATCATAAAATATAGATTCAAAATAGTTGTTTTATTATTATTGTTGTTGTTGTTCTTATTATTAATAAATTTTATACCGTTGTGATAAAAAAAAAAAAACTAAACACATGTTTGATTATTATTATTTTTTTCACTTACTCGAAAAGATTCAACTAATAACACCAGACTTAAAAAAAGTTATTCCTATTAAGTTAGGGTCTTCATGTTTCTATTCTTTGTTATCACAAGTTTTTAAACGAGATAAAATTGTTCAAATCCAGACCAAATAGTTAGAAAGAGATTTGCTAAATATAGTAAGTTTTCTTCTACAAGGCAGATAGATTTACTCGGTACAACGTTTATTAATTGCTTGAGCGTTGGATGCTGAAGAGTTGATATCAAACTGTGATCATAGCTCGTGGATTGTTGGGCTCATAGGATGTTGGGTGAGTGGGACCAATTTTAGGCTTTTAACAATAAAAAGATATGTCGTTATCTCTGGTTTGCTCTTCAAAACAAAATATCAAACTTTTAAAAGCACGAGACTTAAAAAGGTGTCTACTTAGCACTGTTGTAGTAGGCGGCCCTCTACTGTGTCGATTTTGGCCTAGGCGGTGCCTAGTCTTCTAGGCGGGGTCTAGTCGGCCTAGTCAAATTTTTTATTTTATTTTTTGATTTTTTTGACGTTTTAGTATTTTTTTGACTTTTTTATGATAAAAAGGGACCAACTTTATTATTATTTAGACATTTGTCAACCCAAAATCCTTAATATGTCTCTAAATTATCGAATCTAGCCACTTTACGTCGAAATTATTCTCGGAACTTTGAATCACGTGTTTAAATTGAACTTTGAAGTACTTGACTCATCATGATTAAGTTAATTTTTTAAATTATTTGAAATATTATATTAAATTATTGATACTGATGTGGGCATATAATATATATTTGTAAAATTAGATATAAAAATTCCAATCCGCCTAGCGCCGATTAATCCCGATTAATCCTTAGGCGGTACCTCACCGTACAACTAGCGTCTAGCGACTTCTATACCCATGATACTTAGATATAATATTATAGAAATTACATATATTAAAAAATAAATCAGAAAATCGTCATAAAATATATATTCAAAATAGTTGTTTTATTATTATTGTTGTTGTTGTTATTATTATTATTATTAAATTTTGTACCTTTGTGTTAAAAAAAAAGAACTAAGCACATTTGTGTGATTAGTTTTTTTTTACTTATTCGAAAAGATTCAACTGATAACACTAGACTTAAAGAAAGTTATTCCGATTATGTTGGGCTCATCGTGTTTCTATTTTTTTTATCACAAGTCTTTACACGAGATAAAATTGTTCAAATCCTGACCAAATAGTTAGAAAGAGATTTGCTAAATATAATAAGTTTTCTTCTACAAGGCAGATAGATTTACTCGGTACAACGTTTATTAATTGCTTGAGCGTTGGATGCTGAAGAGTTGATATCAAACTGTGATCATAGCTCGTGGATTGTTGGGCTCATAGGATGTTGGGTCAGTGGGACCAATTTTAGGCTTTTAACAATAAAAAGATATGTCGTTATCTCTGGTTTGCTCTTCAAAACAAAATATCAACCTTTTAAAAGCAGAGTCTTAAAAACGTGTCTACTTAGCAATGTTGTAATAGGCGGCCCTCTACTGTGTCGATTTTGGCCTAAGCGGTGCCTAGTCTTCTAAGCGGGGTCTAGTCGGCCTAGTCAGATTTTTTATTTTATTTTTTTTACTTTTTTGACGTTTTAGTATTTTTTTTTGACTTTTTTATGATAAAAAGGGAACAACTTTATTCTTATTCATACATTTGTCAAACCAAAATCCTTAATATATATCTAAAATATCGAATCTAGCCACTTCACATCGAAATTATTCTCGGAACTTTGAATTCCGTGTTTAAATTGAACTTTAAAGTACTTGACTCATCATGATTAAGTTTATTTTTTAAATTATTTGAAATATTATATTAAATTTTTGATATTGATGTGCGCATATAATAAATATTTGTAAAATTAGATATAAAAATTCCAATCCGCCTAGCGCCGATTAATCCCGATTAATCCTTAGGCGGTACCTCACCTTACAACTAGCGTCTAGCGACTTCTATACCCATGATACTTAGATATTATACTACAGAAATTACATATATTAAAAAATAAATCAGAAAATCATCATAAAATATAGATTCAAAATAGTTGTTTTATTATTGTTGTTGTTGTTGTTCTTATTGTTAATAAATTTTATACCGTTGTGATAAAAAAAAAAACTAAACACATGTTTGATTATTATTTTTTTTTCACTTACTCGAAAAGATTCAACTAATAACACTAGACTTAAAAAAAGTTATTCCTATTAAGTTAGGGTCTTCATGTTTCTATTTTTTTTTTATCACAAGTCTTTACACGAGATAAAATTGTTCAAATCCTGACCAACTAGTTAGAAAGAGATTTGCTAAATATAGTAAGTTTTCTTCTACAAGGCAGATAGATTTACTCGGTACAACGTTTATTAATTGCTTGAGCGTTGGATGCTGAAGAGTTGATGTCAAACTGTGATCATAGCTCGTGGATTGTTGGGCTCATAGGATGTTGGGTCAGTGGGACCAATTTTAGGCTTTTAACAATAAAAAGATATGTCGTTATCTCTGGTTTGATCTTCAAAACAAAATATCAAACTTTTAAAAGCACGAGACTTAAAAACGTGTCTACTTAGCACTGTTGTAATAGGCGGCACTCTACTGTGTCGATTTTGGCCTAGGCGGTGCCTAGTCTTCTAGACGGGGTCTAGTCGGCCTAGTCAAATTTTTTATTTTATTTTTTGATTTTTTTGACGTTTTAGTATTTTTTTTGACTTTTTTATGATAAAAAGGGACCAACTTTATTATTATTTAGACATTTGTCAACTCAAAATCCTTAATATGTCTCTAAATTATCGAATCTAGCCACTTCACATCGAAATTATTCTCGGAACTTTGAATCACGTGTTTAAATTGAACTTTGAAGTACTTGACTCATCATGATTAAGTTTATTTTTTAAATTATTTGAAATATTATATTAAATTATTGATATTGATGTGTGCATATAATATATATTTTTAAAATTAGATATAAAAATTCCAATCCGCGTAGCGCCGATTAATCCCGATTAATCCTTAGGCGGTACCTCACCGTACAACTAGCGTCTAGCGACTTCTATACCCATGATACTTAGATATTATATTACAGAAATTACATATATTAAAAAATAATCAGAAAATCGTCATAAAATATATATTCAAAATAGTTGTTTTATTATTATTGTTGTTGTTGTTGTTATTATTATTATTATTAAATTTTGTACCGTTGTGTTAAAAAAAAAAACTAAGCACATTTGTGTGATTAGATTTTTTTTACTTAGTCGAAAAGATTCAACTAATAACACTAGACTTAAAGAAAGTTATTCTTATTATGTTGGGCTCGTCGTGTTTCTATTTTTTTTATCACAAGTCTTTACACGAGATAAAATTGTTCAAATCCTGACCAAATGGTTAGAAAGAGATTTGCTAAATATAGTAAGTTTTCTTCTAAAAGGCAGATAGATTTACTCGGTACAACGTTTATTAATTGCTTGAGCGTTGGATGCTGAAGAGTTGATATCAAACTGTGATCATAGCTCGTGAATTGTTGGGTCCATGGGATGTTGGGTCAGTGGGATCAATTTTAGGCTTTTAACAATAAAAAGATATGTCGTTATCTCTAGTTTGCTCTTCAAAACAAAATATCAAACTTTTAAAAGCACGAGACTTAAAAACGTGGCTACTTAGCACTGTTGTAATAGGCGGCCCTCTACTGTGTCGATTTTGGTCTATGCGGTGCCTAGTCTTCTAGGCGGGGTCGTGTCGGCCTAGTCAGATTTTTTATTTTATTTTTTGATTTTTTTGACGTTTTAGTATTTTTTTTGACTTTTTTATGATAAAAAGGGACCAACTTTATTGTTATTTTGACGTGTTTGTAAACCTTATCTTGATAAGTTTGTCATTGTTTTCATTGATGACATTTTCATCTATTCTCAGACTGAGGAGGAGCACGCTGAACATTTTCGGTTGCTGTTGGAATTACTGAAACAAGAACAACTGTACGTGAAATTCTCGAAATGTGACTTTTGGATGCGAGAAGTTCAATTCCTGGGTCATATAGTCAATGAAAAGGGTATACATGTTGATCCAACGAAAATTGAAGCGATTAAGAATTGGGAAGCACCAAAGACCTCTACCGAGGTACGACAATTCCTTGGTTTGGCGGGTTATTACCGACGATTCATTGAAGGTTTCTCAATGATCGCTCAACCACTTACAACTCTTACGCACAAGGGAACGAAGTATAACTGGACGGATAAACAGGAAGCTGCATTCCAGTTATTGAAACAGAAACTCTGCAGTGCACCGATTCTGTCCTTACCGGAAGGGACGGAAGACTTTGTGGTGTATTGTGATGCATCTGCACAGGGTTTGGGATGTGTGTTGATGCAACGTGATAAAGTGATTGCTTACGCTTCAAGGCAGCTACGACCACACGAAAAGAATTACACTACTCATGACTTGGAGTTAGGAGCAGTGGTTTTTGCTTTGAAAATTTGGAGGCATTACTTATATGGAACCAAGTGTACCATTTACACTGATCATAAGAGTTTGCAACATATCTTTGATCAGAAGGAGCTTAATATGAGACAGCGACGGTGGGTCGAGTTGTTGAATGATTACGAATGCGCAATCAAGTACCATCCGGGAAAAGCTAATGTGGTAGCCGATGCTTTAAGCAGAAAAGACACATCAACAAGACGGGTTCGCGCACTTATGATGACGATACATACTGACTTACCTGACAAGGTACGTAGTGCTCAGCTGGGAGCCTTAGAAAAAGATAATTTGGTACATGAATCCTTACGGGGAATGGAAACACAATTGGATGTCAAGTCTGATGGAATTCGTTATTTCATTAATCGACTGTGGATACCTTTGTATGGAGGTTTAAGGGAACTCGTGATTGATGAAGCACACAAGTCTAGATATTCAGTCCATCCGGGATCAGATAAGATGTATCATGACTTGAAGGCAATGTATTGGTGGCCTCACATGAAAGCAGACATTGCTAGATACGTTAGCAAATGTTTGACTTGTTCGAAAGTCAAAGTGGAATAGCAGAAACCATCTGGTTTGCTACAACAACCAGAAATACCAATGTGGAAATGGGAACAGATTTCGATGGACTTCATTACTAAATTACCCCGTACACCAAGTGGTTGTGATACGATATGGGTGATTGTCGATCGATTAACGAAATCTGCACATTTCTTAGCAATCAAGGAAACCGACAAGATGGAGAAACTGACTCGTATTTACATCAAGGAAGTGGTAGCACGGCATGGCGTGCCAATTTCCATTATATCAGATCGGGATGCTCGATTTACTTCCAACTTTTGGAAATCACTTCATAAGTCATTGGGAACTCGTTTAGACATGAGTACCACCTATCATCAACAGACCGACGGTCAAAGTGAACGTACGATTCAAACGCTCGAGGATATGTTACGAGCTTGTGTAATTGATTTTGGTGATAGTTGGGAAAACCACTTACCGTTAGTGGAATTCTCTTACAACAACAGTTATCATACAAGTATTCAGGCGGCACTGTTTGAAGCTTTGTATGGTCGTAAATGTCGTTCACCAGTTTGCTGGGCTGAAATTGGTGACAGTCAGATTACAGGTCCTGAACTAGTGCACGAAACGACAGAGAAGATAGTTCAAATCCGGAACCGTATGGCAGCGGCCCGGGATCGACAAAAGAGTTACGCTGACAAACGTCGCAAGCCGTTGGAATTTCAAGTAGGAGACCGAGTTCTTCTAAAAGTATCACCTTGGAAAGGTGTGATACGATTCGGCAAGCGCGGGAAGCTTAGCCCACGTTACATAGGACCTTTTGAGATCCTGAAAAGGATTGGTCCGGTTGCGTATCAACTCAAATTACCGGATGAACTCAGTGGAGTTCATGATGTCTTTCACGTATCGAACTTAAAGAAATGTCTTTCTGATGAGACATTGATTGTACCATTGGAAGAAATACAAGTGGATGAACAATTACGATTTATTGAAGAACCAGCTGAAATCATGGACCGAGAGGTCAAACAACTTAAACAAAGCAAGATCCCGATAGTCAAAGTCCGGTGGAATTCAAGACGTGGTCCTGAATTCACATGGGAAAGGGAAGACCAAATGATGAAGAAGTATCCTCATCTGTTCAAAACAACAGCAATAAACACTGAGAGCGCACGTTAAATTTCGGGACGAAATTTCCTTCAACAAGGGGATGACGTGATGCTTCACACATTAACATTTTGGTTTTGTTACAAACATTTGTGCTACATTACATTTCAATTGGTTTTGTTACAAACATTGTGTCACATTACATTTTTATGTGCTACATTTCATATGTTACATGTTATGGTAGTACATGCATAATTAATTATACACATTTTGCTATGTGCGAGGTTACATAGTACAAACAGTTGCAAACACTCACTACGTGCAAGGTTACATAGCACACTATGATCAAATACCAACAGTCAGTTAGGTGAACTAACTAGTGTATACGCAAATAGTTACATAGAACGATCACACTTAGGTGTGTTGTTGCAAACATTGGGTTTTGTGTGTGAGTACACACAAGCACACAGAATGATCAGACATCACACTAATACGTACAATCTGAACTCAAAAGTAGTGTCCTAACTACTTCTAACATTTTACAATTTTCGGGACGAAAATTCCTTCAACAAGGGGATGATGTGACAATCCGGAAATTTCGGGTTAACTCCGTTAATCAGAAATTAACAGAAAGTGTTCTGAATCGTGAAAAATCAAACCTAAAGGAATAAAATCACACAAAAATCAGTTTTAAATTGGTTAATTTGCAAAAATCAAATTTATAAATGATTATAAGTATCAATTTTGACCTTCATTAGTCAAAATTCGGCTAGAACATCAAATTGAACTCAAATTTCTCACCCATAAGTAATTATACCCGAATTAAACTTGTACAATGATCACAATAATGATTAGTAATCACAACCAACGGTTATTGAAACCATTAGTCACCAAATTAAACTCAATTTAATGTTAAAACATGAAACCGTAGCATTCCATTACCCAAACCGTATACCTTGACCATAATCCACGAAATTGGCTATTCAGAATATCTATTCGGCACCTTCAGACCATATCCCATATCACAATTTGAAGCAACAAACTCGGATTGAAGAAGTCGAATGAGAGGAGGCCGAACCTAGGCCTAGAAGTCGATCTCGTTCGATTGATCATCAAAACAAGTAAGTTCTCGTTCCTACACCTTCTTATCATGCCGACTAAGACTAATCCTAAGTCAATTTCGGTTTATCACATCGAATACTATGAATGCTAATTCTAGGGTTCTTATTAGAAACGATTTTGGGGGTTTTCATACAAGCGAGTCTAAAAATCAAATTAAAGTGCATAGGAAGTTTTAGAGACCTCCGATCAAGCTAAACCATATTTCAATTTCATGAAACATACACAAATCTATTGATTTCAAGTTCTAGGGTTTATATGAAAAACGAATTGGGGGATCCTTCTCAAACGTGATTTAAAATCAAATTAATATACATGGATAGTTTCAGAAGGTTTCGACTAAGCTAACCCATGTATCAATTTTATTGAGTTACAACGAATTGATAGATTTCAATTCTAGGGTTCATACGTTACAACGATTTTGGGGATTTTAATTTAAATGAGTTCAAAATTGAAATTAAGTGTTACTGTTAGTTTCAGAAGATTTCGAAAAAGGATAACCCTATAACAATTGCATCTAATTATATTGAATTGTTCAAGAACGAAATTTAGGGTTCTTGGGTTGAAAGGATTTGGGGATTTTAATCCAAAACGATTGTGATATTCAAATTTCTTGCACAGAAGGTTCGAAACATCTGGTTTAATGAAAACCTTATGTTTTTTTAAGAATAACATTAAGGAATTTAAACGATTTGAATAGAGATGGGAGTATATATGTTCGAAACATTTATGAATTGCAAATTGGGACTTTGGGCTGAAGAATTATCGAATTAAAACAACCTGTAGACTCAAATTGATCACAGGAAACATAGCCCTATGGTTCTAGGTCCGATTGGGTTCGAATTGTGGGTCAATTGGGTGCCATATGCTTCGGTTAAGATTAGAAGAAGTGATAGTGGGCCGTTTGGGCTTAAAAGAGTTAAAAGCATGATCTGTTAACAAAAATTTATCTAGATGAGATGGTGAGATTGGTCTGTTGTGTCCGGGAGGTCACAGGTTCGAACCTGTGCCTCACTTGTTTTGATATTTAAACCAAATTTTAGTATTTTGGGCCTAACTCGCTTATACTAACTCAGATTTAGTCCGTTTCAGTTTCGTTGGAACCGTAATGAGAATACGAACAATTTGAAATAATAGAATTTATATTTTAATCAGAAAATGTAATCGCATATAATTACGTTTATTTAAATAAAATCATATATGGTTATATGATTTTACTTAAACGATTTTAAAGATATGCGTACTTACGTATGCACAGTTTTAACAATCTAACATATGTGTGTTGACACGTATGTGATTTCAAGCACAAAACGACATCCCGAATAACACTAAGTTATTGTTAAAACACAGGTTCTTCGTAAGAGGACCTTCTACGCGAGTACACGTGTTTGATCATTCTAATCACAAGCAAAGGTGCGTACACGGCCCCTTTCTTATTTTAACTGTTTTGGGGGAGAAAACATGTGCAACAAACACTTTTAGATACATATCACTTGCATGAGTTAGCTGTTTACATTGAGTGCAAACATAGCATTACAAGTCCTTGCATTTCGAACCGTTTAGTTTGCCGTAGTGCAAAGCGTGGTAGTTGGAAATAGATCTATTAGGTTTGACAAACCTTACTTGGTAGATGGGATCTACGCAAGTGTTTGACTGACCAAACACACATTACTATTGTTTGTGCTAGACAATAGTGGCAAGGCAAAACCTGCGTTAGCATGCAACAGTCAGCTTCGGTGTCGACCACTTATGTAAATAGTATAAATGACTAGCTATCATGACTATGCATGTGTGATTATGTTATCTGCAAACATTATATTCAAACTGTTGTTTCAAACATTTGTGAATGCTTAAACCTGTGTAATGCACCAACCTTTGTGTTGACTTGATTTACATGTTTTCTCAGAACGCTAAGGTACACAAGCGAACAAGCATGGACTAGGAGATCGAGTCGCATGCATACTTTATATTTCAGTTATTTGGATTTGAACAATTGAAAGTTTGTTTTGTAATTTTCAGTTTACAAACTATTATGTTTGTTTTTATTTTGAAAACGCTTCCGCAACGTAGAACTTTGAAACTACATTTTTAGACCAAAGTATGTTTTGAAATTCATATAGAGGTCTTCATTATGTCTAATGATCTGAGATCCTGGTTTGTCACGTCCCAAACGGTATGATTCCGTTAGTTGAAAATTGGGGGTGTGACAATATTGATGTGTGCATATAATATATATTTGTAAAATTAGATATAAAAATTCCAATCCGGCTTGCGCCGATTAATCCCGATTAATCCTTAGGCGGTACCTCACCGTATAACTAGCGTCTAGCGACTTTTATACTCATGATACTTAGATATTATATTACAGAAATTACATATATTAAAAAATAAATCAGAAAATCATCATAAAATATAGATTCAAAATAGTTGTTTTATTATTGTTGTTGTTATTATTATTAATAAATTTTATACCGTTGTGTTAAAAAAAAAAACTAAACACATTTGTGTGATTAGTTTTTTTTTTTCACTTACTCGAAAAGATTCAACTAATAACACTTAACTTAAAGAAAGTTATTCCTATTAAGTTAGGGTCTTCATGTTTATATTTTTTTTATCACAAGTCTTTACACGAGATAAAATTATTCAAATCCTGACCAAATAGTTAGAAAGAGATTTGCAAAATATAGTAAGTTTTCTTCTAAAAGGCAGATAGATTTACTCGGTACAACGTTTATTAATTGCTTGAGCGTTGGATGCTGAAGAGTTGATATCAAACTGTGATCATAGCTCGTGGATTGTTGGGTCCATAGGATGTTGGGTCAGTGGGATCAATTTTAGGCTTTTAACAATAAAAAGGTATGTCGTTATCTCTAGTTTGCTCTTCAAAACAAAATATCAAACTTTTAAAAGCACGAGACTTAAAAACATGTCTACTTAGCACTGTTGTAATAGGCGGCCCTCTATTGTGTCGATTTTGGCCTAGGCGGTGCGTAGTCTTATAGGTGGGGTCTAGTCGGCCTAGTCAGATTTTTTATTTTATTTTTTGTTTTTTTGACGGTTTAGTATTTTTTTTGACTTTTTTATGATAAAAAGTGACCTACTTCATTATTATTTAGACATTTGTCAATCCAAAATCCTTAATATGTCTCTAAAATATCGAATTTAGACACTTGACATCGAAATTATTTTCTGAACTTTGAATTCCGTGTTTAAATTGAACTATGAAGTACTTGACTCATCATGATTAAGTTTATTTTTTAAATTATTTGAAATATTATATTAAATTATTGATATTGATGTGCGCATATAATATATATTTGTAAAATTAGATATAAAAATTCCAATCCGCCTAGCGCCGATTAATCCCGATTAATCTTTAGGCGGTACCTCACCGTTCAACTAGCGTCTAGCGACTTCTATACCCATGATACTTAGATATTATATTACAGAAATTACATATATTAAAAAATAAATCAGAAATCATCATAAAATATAGATTCAAAATAGTTGTTTTATTATTGTTGTTGTTATTATTATTAATAAATTTTATACCGTTGTGTTAAAAAAAAAAAAACTAAACACATTTGTGTGATTAGTTTTTTTTTTTTCACTTACTCGAAAAGATTCAACTAATAACACTAGACTTAAAGAAAGTTATTCCTATTAAGTTGGGGTCCTCATGTTTCTATTTTTTTTTTATCATAAGACTTATACATGAGATCAATTGTTCAAATCCTAACCAAAATGATTGGTAAGAGATTTGCTATATATAGTAAGTTTTCTTCGAAGGGACATATATATTTGTTCGGTACAACGTTTATTAACACCTGAACGTTGGATACTGAAAAGTTGATAACATACTGTGCTCGTAATTCATGGGTTGTTGGGTCCATGGATGTTCGGTCTGTGGGATCCATTTTAGCAATAAAAAGGTATGTCGTTAGCCCTAGTTTAGTTTGCTCTTCAAAATAAAGTATCAAACTTTTAAAAGCACTAGACTTAAAAACACTTCTACTTAGATGTAATATTATAGAAATTACACATATTAAAAAAATCAAAAATCATCGTAAAATATAGATTCAAAATAGTCGTTTTATTATTATTATTATTATTATTATTGTTATTATTAAATTTTACACCGTTATGTTAAAAAATATATATTCAAATTTGTGTGATTAGTTTTTTTTAAAAAAAGTTCAATTTTATAAGTTATCTAATAAATATTTGCAAAAAATTATTAAAAACATAATTTATCTCTCTTTAACTAAAAAAACCTTATCACGAAACAAATAAGGTAAACCTATAAGTTTTTATATTAAAAACAATTTTTAAAAAATAACACCGTTTTTAATAGAAATAATGCCGAGTTATTAACAAAAATAATAAAGAAATAAATAAAATAAAATAATAACACTAAGCAAGACTACGTGATTAGATTTTTTTTATAAAAGTTAACAATTTAAGTATAAGAGAGTAATCAAATAATCTGTGAAATTTCTTCTAAGAAAAAGGAATAAAAAATTAATTATTATGAAGAACCAATTGTATGTTGCCTTTCGTTTCTTTGCATGAAAAGGTAAGCGGTAGAAATCTGGTTTTGGAATAACCAAATCGATTAACCAGTCAAAGTTTGGTTACCTGTTTACAATTAAACAGTTCGGTTAATAACTGGTATTTTAAGCTTTAAAACCGAAATCGATTAACCGCCAAATAACCTTTTTTACTTACATAGACCGTTTAACCGATTTGATCTCTTTAAACCTTAAATTGGTCTTAAACCGTCGGTTTTTTTAAGACCTAAAATCGATACGGAAAACCGTTTTTTTTCTTTGTAACTCTAGTTGCTCCATAGACGAAGCTGCCTCAATAATTGGTAGGGGTGTTCAAAAAAATCCGTATCCGAATCCGAATCCAAAATATCCGAAAATCCGAATCCGAAATATCCAAAAAAATCGGATATCCGGAAGTTCGGATTCGGATTCGGATACCTTTTTAGAAAATTTTCGGATAGTTCGGATATCCGATATCCGAAATAGTTTTTCATTTCGGATATTTTTTCGGATATTCGGATATTTTTTTCGGATAATTTTTCGGATATCCGAATATTTTTCGGATATTTTTCGGATATTTTTCGGATATTTTTCGGATATCCGGATATTTTTCGGATATCCGAATAATTTTCGGATATTTAGATATCCGAAATATATATTTTTAATTTTTTTAATTTTTTTTTTCTGATTTCGGATATCCATTCGGATATCCGAATCCGAATCCGAAATTTCGGATATCCGAAGATCGGATATCCGAAATTTCGGATTCGGATAGTGAAAATCACTATCCGAAATTTTCGGATATCCGAAGTTCGGATATCCGAAACTTCGGATATCCGAAAATTAACACCCCTAATAATTGGGGCTTTTTTTTTTAATCAAATACCTTTTTTTTGGATACGGCGGCCGATTCGAAAAAATGTTTTTTATATAAATATTTAATGATTAAAATGGACAACGAGACTCACCTAAGCCCGCTTTATTTAGTTTGTTGTCGATTGGCCTGTAAGTAAACCGAAGGTTCTGTAAATCGTTCAGTAAAAGTTCGTTTATTTAGTAAATAAACGAACATGAACAAAATTTTTTGTTCATTTAACTAAACGAACTAATATGAACGCACGTCTCGTTCGTTCATTTACGTTTGTGAACGTTTGTTTATATTCGTTCATTAACGTTCGTTTATATTTGTTCATTTAGGTTCGTCTATGTTCGTTCATTTTTTTTATTAATAAATCAATTCATTTATTTTAATAAATCAATGATATATTCGTCTTTTTTAATAATTAACATGCTTATGGCATTTTTATTTTACCAAAATTTTAATAAATTTATTAATAGAAATAGACTAATATCAAAACAAGTTTAGAATTCCCGTGTTTGTTCATAATCATTTAGTTATTTGTGTTTAATTATGGTTGTTTTGTTTCTTTAGGCATGTTCGTTTATGTTTGTTCAGTTATGTTTGTTTACCTATGTTCGTGTATGTTCGTGAACTGTTCGTTTATACTATTAACGAACGAAATTAAACGAATATGAACACGCTGTAGAGCTCATCCAGATGACTAAGACTGACAAAATCAACAATCAGACAAAGCTGAAGATTCGCGTACTTAGTATTTTCGTGTACTTTGTATTTCGTGTACATAGGACTTTGTGTACTCCTAGACCAGTATATATAGACGTACAATGTACTGGTCTAGGTCAGAATCCCAATGTAAAACGCTTCTAGACGTATTGAAGCTGCCTTGTAAAGTTCACGTTTTTATCAATAGAAATTCACTTTTCTATCTTCTATTATGGATTCTGCACATTATAGGAGAGTTTTGACGCTGATTTGGTAGATAAAGTTTGAGTCTTGACTGGCTATGGACCTACAAGTGGTATCAGAGCTTTGGAGCTCTTTTCAGCATATAGGTAACAACTTTCTTCATCAAGTTCACGAATTTATTGTTCAAGATCTTGAAGAAATTTCATCTGGATTTCTTTAAGTATTTTTCGAGAACTTCAGATTCGAGTACTTCAGTGTTCGTGAACTTCAGCTTCGTGATCTTGGCAATTCGGTTACTTTGAGCTCGAGTACTTTAGAGGTCGTGTACTTCAGGCTTCGTTTAGTTCAATCTTTGAATACTTATGCATTCGTATACTTGAAGTTCGTGTACTTCATTTTCGAGTACTTGGGTGGTTTCGAGTACTTTCTAGATTTCGAGTACTTTCAGGATATCGAGTACTTCTAGGACTTCGAGCTCTTCGGAATTTTCGATTACTTTCTGAGCTTCGAATACTTCTGAATTTTCGTGAAAATGGCTGCCAAGAACCTCAGTAATTTGTCTAACTTGCTCAACTTAGATAATGAGATTGTAATGGGTATCAAGCCTCCTTAGCTCGTCTTTGGTGACAACTTCCAGGACTGGAAATTTGAATTCCAATCTTTTATCTAGTACACTGACCCAAAGTTGTGGAGATCTATTGAGGAAGCGCCATATGTTCCCATGTATGAGAGTGAACTCAACAGTTTAATCCCAAAACAACTAAGGGAGAAGGATGATAAGGCATATGCCTCGATTACTTTTGGAAAACGTGTTTTTATTGGTTTTAGTTTGATTAGATTTAAAATCGAGTCTAAGGTTGGGTTATATCGATACAAACGGTGTAAGATAGAACTTTCAACACTTAGTCTTTTTTGGGCTGTTCTTGGTGCGAACGAGTGGTTCATGCGAATGGCCCCCATTCACACGAACGGAGTGATGCGAATGCATGTTCTCCTTCTTGTCATCTGTTCGTGCGAATGGGCCTTCGTTCGTATGGTTGTCCCACACGAAGGAACCTAATTCGTTCGTGCGGTGGCTCGTTCGTCTGGCAGCTCGTTCGTGTGACTCTTCTTCACGAACGAGGCTTCTCATTCACAAGAATGCGCCCTTCGTACGGCTCATTCGTCTGCAAGTTTACCAAGAACGCCATTTTTGAAATCGGTGGTTGTTTTTGATGTTTTTATGGTCGAAATTGATGGTAAAAAGTTTTGGAGTGTTTTGGTGCCAAGGATCGGTGCTAATACTCACTGTAGAGCTCGTATTTGACCGAAATGAGATGAAAAGGGTTGAAATCTTGAAATGGAAGTGTTGGGGTTGAAATACACACGATTTGGAAGGTGGAATGGTCCGATTTCGTGTAGAAATGGCCGAATATCGAGAGGGGTGAAAGGGGGGGTTCGGTTAAGAGAGTTGGGTGAAAAATGGGTTTGAAAAACGTAAGTGCTGCTTTTATAGCTGTGTTGTCGCACGAATCAGCCGTTCGTACGAATGGTTCCCATTCATGGGAACGAACTGCTATAAAGCTTCACGAATTAGACCGGTTTGTACGAATGAGAGTCCATTCGTACGAACGAATGTGTGTTTTAAATTTTGATTGTTTATTAAATTGTTTTGGTGGGCTTTATTTAAAATTGTTATTATTTTACGTCAACATTAAAGACCCACGCTGACATCTGTATGAGTTGTCACCCATACAAACGCCGCGTTGTATCTAACTGCTGACATTGTTTAATACTGTAAGGATTTCATTTAGGGTATCCCAATCTAACAACATATCGACATGGATCGTCACCCATGCTGACATCTCGTTGGACCGATACTCCAAATGTTATCCACTGAGGTTTTGTTCATTGTTTTCCCCTCACAGTTGTTTTCTTTTCTTCTGATTCATGTTCATGTGATCAAGTGGATTTTCCTAAATGTTTTAGGAAAACCCGTGTATTTTTTTATGGTCATTTATTATTGTTGTCTTTACTCTCGTAAGCCTATGTCTTACACTGTGATTGTGTACACCCTTGGATTTCCGACTCATGGTTGCTCGGATGCCGGTTGTCACAGTCTCCCCCTGTTGAAGGAATTTCGTCCCGAAATTTGAAAACGTGTTATCGGGCCCTCATTTTCCTTTTGAATGTTTTGGGAGATAACCGGTTATGATTTTGAGTCTCCATGTTCTCCATGTTGTATTGAGGCGTACTTGGGAAAATGTTGTCACAGTCTGACATCCATTTGTGCGCACTTCGCTCGAGTCCTATGAGTTGCCGACTGTAGTGTCGGTTTGTGGTTCGGCAAAGATGTACCGAATGTCCACTTGAAGTCTTACAGTTCACGATGGAGTAATGTGATCAACTTGGTTTTACACAGACGATTTATACACCAATGATGTTACAATACCATCTGTGTCTCTGTGTCCTTTCTTGACTGAGTTGATGGCTGTGGTTTGATTGAAGCAGATGTATAACTGGGATCAGTTATTTCTGATGCTTCTCAATTGGGATAGCCTTCGAACTTAGCTCGTATAGATTTTGGGGTTTGCTTAGTGAGTTAGTCTATCTGTTTAGACTTTTCATTGAAGCAGTGTTTCCACTTTGCGTTTCCAAGAACGTCTACTTCCTCAATTTACTCACTGTTGACAATGCAATGTGTTGAACCATGTTCTTTGCACCGTGCGGTTTTCTTGCATTGTTCCAGGTGTGGTTACATGTGGTTTCCTTCCTTCAAATCCCCAAGTCCACGGTTTGCTCTTGGAGTTGTATGGATGTCCCCTCACCTAGAAGTTGTGACTGCTCTGAGTCTTAGGTTTTGCAATTTGTTCGGGTAGAACAAACTATGGATCGTCCTCGATTGGGTTTTGGAAATTCTGCCCATTGGCGATTGACCTCTCGCGTCTATTACCCAGCGTTTGGGTACAAATAGGCCAGTTGTGGCATTGCACAATATGGTAGCTTAGTTCTCTCGGAACTATCCTGGATTGTTTCTCTTCCAATCCCATCCAGCTCATGGAGAAATTTCCTCCGTTGATTTGCACGCAGGGCTCCCACATCAGTGGTTACATTGGATGCCGCATGTAGTGGATGCTTTCTGATGTTGGGTTGTTGAAAGTGATACTCATTTGGGAGGTGAAGATTATCATTTCTTGACATTCTTGTTTGTTCTTTCGTCGTCCACGATCTTAATGTGTTAAACTGAGACAGTCAATGACCGTCCTTTCACATTCATCCTTAGAATTGACTTTTTCACCATACCGTGTAATCATTGATACTGCATGCACTGAGTGTATTTTCCCTGAAATTTCAGGTTTCGGAAAATATCTCTGTCAGTGGGAACTTCGCCTCCCTTGCTTGGAAGGATGTTTTGAGTTGTTCTCACAACATGTAAGCCCTCCCTGCTGAGTTTCAGCTCCATTGCGGTCATGTTGGTCTGGGAGGGGTGAGCAGACTGTAACTACACTGCCAATCTAGGAATGATGATTCGTAAGAAAATGGCAGTGGATGCCTTGTTTTCAATCTGCTGATGGTGTGAAACTCTCGCCTCCACCATAACATCACAATTTAGGCGTGTAAGGTCTATGCCTTTTTCCTTGACGCACTGTAATGTTAGCACTACCTCCTCAAAAGGACTAAAGTCCTTATGTTTTGGAGTGAGGTACTTACTATCTCTTCTCACCAGTGTCAGCCGCCTGTAGTTGGCCTCCTCACAAATCCTTCGATCTAGAGCATTGTGGTAGAGAAATGATCATGGCTGTAGGCGGTCTGTGTTCTACTACGCTTTCGAATCACAAAATTAATGGTCAGGATTCATCCGCGTGAAGACGTTTAGTCGACGAACGATTTTTGAATGTGTAGGAAGTGACTATTCAAAATCAGACCGAAGTGGTCAAAAGTCTTTCATTTAACCAGTTTGACAGCCCAATTTGTGAACATTTCTCTTATCATTTCCTTCGTCTGTGTTATCGTGCTCAGTATTCGTTGACTTAGGCTTCAATGGCTCACCCGAACAGGACCCGTAGGTTTCAGGGTTAGAAAGCTCAATTGAAGGGATATCGGGCTCGCATGAGTTCTCTTGATTCCTGAAATAACACATGCTCTCTCAGGAGTACTGGTGTCCTTGTAGTTTCCAGGTGATCAGGGTCGAGCTTTGGAGTCGCATCGGCTCGTCATTATTCAAGATGTCCCGAGGAACGCCTTTACGGACTCGCTGCTCGCTGTAGTGAGTTACCGTCTCCTTTCTCTTTGTGTCCCTCATTAGCTAGTGGTGACTAAGGTTGTCCTTGCACTCATTCCTCTAGTCCTAACCAAAACCCTAGGGTGTGTCTTGCTAGTCGGTCCCTTGGGGTTTAGGGTTGTCAAAGGATTTGGTATGGGTGAACACATGGTAATGCATATATTTAAATTATGCACACTACGTCTATGAAGGATATAGGAGAAGGTACATGTGTCGGTGCTGCGTTGACGGTGTCTCGGGTGCGTGGGCGCGGTCAATGACTTGCTGCAGTCATTTGTGGTGATTCACACTCTCTTAGGGCACTTCTTAGCTATGTGTCCGGTTCACCGCATGTGTAACAAGGCTTGACATTGCTTGATGGAAGGTGGGTTGTTGTCACACTGCTTGGACATTGAGTTGTTGGAGTCCGGCAGTTCTTGTCACACCCCGAGCCGGCGGGGTAGGATCGGAGTCCCCGTCGGGCGGAAGGTTCCCGGGGCGCGATATCGGGAGTGATAATCAGGAGTGATCAGATTGTTACATTGCACATGATATAAATGAGAAATGCTAATTAAAATAGAATTACAAAGTTAAATTACAGCAGTAACGTTTATAATTTAACAATGTAAATCTATTGTAAAACATCAATAAATGACTATCTTGTATTTACACAAGATATACAAAATAATTTATATCATGATGTCTTCAGAAGTATGCAGGTCCAAAATACTAGTCTTCTATCTGAAGTCCTAGTCCAAAAGAAATGACTTCCTAATTGACCTGTTCGTCACCTGAGAAGTCATGCAAAAATAAAGGTCAACACATGGTTGGTGAGTTCATATAGTTTAGTATTTGAAAATGATTTGAAAATGATTTGAAAACCTTCTTTGGTAAAGACCCTAACCTCATTAACACCACATGTATCATCCAGATCGGTATGCTTATGTATAGGGCGTACCCCTGAGTCGAGGCTACAACCCCGCCCAGACGCCGTCCCACCACATACTAATCCGCATAGGACATTGTTGTTAATGATAATTAAGCATCTTTACCTATCACACACTCTTGTTTACAATGACTCAATTGTTCTCACAAAACCTTTGTTTATCCCACGGGTAACAACCTTAATCTCATTAACATCACATGTATCATCCAGATCGGTATGCTTATATATAGGGCATACCCCTGAGTCAAGGCTACAACCCCGCCCAGACGCCGTCCCACCACATACTAATCCGCATAGGACATTGTTGTTAATGAAAATTAAGCATTTTACCCCTACCTTTAACCCAATGATTCGTCAGTCCTTTGTTCCTGTAAATACCACAATTTGGAATCTATGTTGATTCCTTAAGTTCATCACAATAGTGATCAACCACAGAAATTGTAGAAACAGTTTAATAAATGCTTAATTAAATAAATAAATAAACATTTAATAAAATCTAAGTCCTCATGATTGGGGCCTATGGTCATACTCGAGTAGACTAGTCTGTCAATCTAGGTACTTAGTAGTTAGGGAAACTGTAAATATCCTCAAACATACGACCTACAAGTCAAACGGTCTAGCTAGGACTTCTTGAAATGCAGGATTTTATGTTTCGTCAATGTTTTTGGCGTATGCTATCTCTGATATTTCCCAGATTTTCCCTTAAAAATGATTGTCTGATTCTGTCACAAGATGTACTTGATGTGTTGATCACAGAATACAAGATTCATTGATCGGTAGTACACTTGATTCATTGTTCAACAAACACCTGGTTTGTAGAACATTGAATGTTGTCTTTGCAAAGATTGTTTTGTTGATGTCTTGATGTCCCACACTTGTTTTGTCAAAATGTTTGATTTGATCCCTTGAATTCACCCACTTGTTTTGTCAAAATGTTTGTCTTGATCCATTGAACTCACCCACTTGTTTTGTCAAAATGTTTGTTTTGATCCATTGAACTCACCCACTTGTTTTGTCAAAATGTTTGTTTTGATTTGTTTGAAATGTTTTGACTGGTTGAAAAGTCAAGTTTAACTTGATTATTCACTTAATATATAAGTAAATCAGTTAATAAACCTGCATTAAATCTTCCTAGACATGGTCTAGGATATCATTTATATATATGTAAAACATATAAATTTAAAAGCATTAAAGTAAACAATTTAAGTAAACAGTTTACGCATGCTTCTCAGCCCCGCGTTTTAAAACAAAAATGTTAGAAAAGGGGCAATGAACTCACCTGTGCTGCTATGTAATTTGATCTAACACAAAATGCGCGCTCCTGTATGTAAGCTAAGTTTCTTCGGTTCCTGAGTTATTTTATAAGAATTCGAATATAATAAGTACGCGTAGTAGTCGTTGTGCCTAAGACCTTGAGTCTTGTCGTGGGTGCAACTAAGTGTCTTAGTACTAAGTGTATCTAAGATCTACTCTATCTTAATTACCCTTCTTATGATCCCAAGTCCCATGATTAGTTACTTAGTTGTAATAAATTACCTTTACATTTTTAGAAATTTCGGCAGAGTTTCCTTTGTATTTTGAGCAAATCCAGACAATTATATTGTCTATTTTATAACAAGTTCCCAATCAATCAATTCAAGTAAGTAACTTAAATCAAACAAGTCTTTAAACCTAACATTACATTACTTTTATAATCAAGTAAACTTAAAGGAAACAATGCCATTTATGATTTCAAATTAAACAAGATTTTAGAAAAATTATTAAATTTCATTACTCGTTTAACATGTGATGGACTTAATCAAGTCCCATTGGGCCCATTTAAGCCCAATTGACAATACTTGACTTCTAATTGATTTACCAACTTCTTTTTAATGAAATCTCATTACTTGAAGTCTATAATGTTAGACATGTGATGAACTCAATTACATCCCATTGAATCCACCTAAGTCCATTGTTAGTCTTTGATTGTTCCGTTTAAGGCATTTAGATTCACAAGACTCCAACATCATTTATCCACATTCTATGTTATTCCCATGAAATCCCATGCAAAATTCTAAGTGATTTATTCCATGCATAGCCTACGTGCCTTCCCATGCACTCTCATAGTGTATTCCATGCATAGCCTATCCATTATGGGCTTGATTTCTCATGATACTTAGGTTTTTAAGACCAACTAACATTCCCTAGATCGTTTACACTTGTTCTATTGTTCTTAGATCTCCATGCATCATAATAATCTAGGTTTTATAACATTTTGGTCCGAATACCCCTACATGGCAGCGAACCTTGTTGGGTTAGTGACCAAAGGTTCGGCTAACACTTTGAATTCAACGAACCTTTAGGGTTCGGTTCATAGTTCGGCTAAGTTGGCAACATATAGGGTTCGGCTAATAACAGATGGTTCGTAACTATTCAAGTCTGCATGGCCATGGTTCGTTGCATTGTCTTATGGTTCGGTGACTGACTAAGGTTCGGCCGAAGAGGGTTCGTCGCCACAGGGTTCGGCCATTGAGGGTTCGTGATTGAGGGTTCGCCATGCAAAGTTCGTGAGTTCTAGATTCGCCCCATGTAAGGTTCGGCCCATGAACCAGTCCGGCGAACCTTGAGAGGTTCGGCACCCAAAGGTTCGGTTCAGGATGGCACAGGGTTCGTCTGCAGGTCGCAGGGTTCGTTGCAGGAAGAAGGGTTCGGTGCAGGTTCGTGGTTCAGGAGCTACAGGGTTCGGCTCATCATGAGAAGGTTCGGCCGATCACCAAGCCTGCACGAACCTGTTTCTTCATCATCCTCTTCGATCTAATCTGTTACAATCACATTTCTAACAATACCTAAACATGTATACACCCTCGTCTAAGTGTTCTAAGTGCTCCAATTCGGTCATAACATCAAAACCATATGTATTCAAGAAAAACCCTCTAAAATCGAATTTAAAATGGGTGTTTACCTCCAATTTCGTGGATGAAATCTCGAAATACTTGTACTTCCTTGATCTACGTCGTGTAGTGGTCGTTTTGAACCGAGAATCACTTGAATCCGATGCAAGATGGTTGAGAAATCTTAGAGAGATGTTGAATATTTGTAGAGAGAGAGAGAGACGAGATTGAGAGAGAGATGTGAGGTTGGTGATGATGATTATGGCATTTAATTGCCATAATAAATGCTTCACCACACCCGGTTGATCGGTCTCGTTCGGTTTCGCGTATTATGTCGTGTCGCGTAGTTTACGCGACGAAACGACACGGTTATAAAATTAGAAATCTTTTAATTATTCAAGGTTGTAATTCCTAATAAATTAACTAATATCTTCTTATTTATTAAAAATTTAAAACAAAATTAACTGTTTAAATCGAAATGTACGGTCGTCGCGCGTATTCGTTCGAATCGTCACCCGTACGAACACGACGATAACTATACTTTTCAATCTTGTTTTCTAATTTAAGAACATCACTCAGAACGTTAAACTTCCAGATTTATTCGTACAGATCGTCACCTATACGAATAACCCGTAAATTTAGCATTCACATAGCAACATTCGTGTGTTTTGTTCTGTAAAGTCTCACATACGTTTATACATAATAAGTCCTAAGCAAATAATCTCATGATGGTTCTGTATTGCCAGATAATTATCCGGCTCAAGAACCATTGTTCTGAACTGTGTTTCTGTTAAATGTTTTTGAAACTGTTCTACTACAACTCACTATGATAATGATAAATGATATGAATATGAAAAGTACTGAAATGTATATGATCCGTACCTGTTTTACTGTTCATGTACTGTAGAGATCACTGTTCCGGTAACGGTTCCGGCACTGATGTTACAGTTCTGGATTTTGTGGCCCATCATCCCGCATGTCGTGCATTGTTTACACAGTTGGCCCGCGACATGATGGTGTTTGCAACGGGCACACTGAGGAGAGGTGCCTGCATACCGCTTACAAACTGGGCCCACTGTTGGGTTGCAGTGTTGGGCCCAATGACCCGGCTTCCCACAATTTGGGCACAACTGGCACCTTCTACTGTCAGGGTGGTGATACTGACATTTGGTGCAAAGGGGAAATGTTGCAGCGTAGGATCTGCGAGGTTCGCCTTGGTGGCTGGGGCCCGATTGGTCAAGGCTGTTGGTTCTTCGTCTCTTGGGGAGAGGGCAGCTGAATTCGCCCGTCGATTCCCTTGTAGCGGATTCGGCTTCGGTGGTCGGCACGATGGGGGTGTCTACTGGGTATCGAGGTCTGTGATTGATTTGATCCACAATGTCGGGGATGGAAGCGATGAGTTGCTCCGCGATGAGAGTAGCTAGGGCGGTGGTGTCCAGGTTGGCACGAGGTTGTTCCTTTGGAGGCATTCGGATTATCCCCTGAAGTGGAAACGATTAGTACCTGTGCTTAAACACAACTATACATGCACATAATGACCTAATTCTCTATAACCATGGCTCTGATACTAATCTGTCACACCCCGGGTCGGCGGGCCAGATCAGAGACCCATCTGGCGGAATAGTCCTGAGGCGTGATTGAAATCGGGGTGATCAGATTGTTACATTGCACATAATGATATGAGAAATACTAAAATACATTAAATGAATAAAATTAAATTACAACTGTTTCATAATTTAATTCTATTACAGCTTGACTTGGACATCTGGAAAGAGGACCAGATGTCCCACAAGGTTGCTTGCACAGACGCAAGTTTTGAATTTTGTATCCGGGCTAACCGGAGAGATTCCATGCAGGAGTTGTAGGTTCCTCTAAGGGATCCTATATTTCTCTCCCTAAAGTCATCCTGCTTTCACCTGTTCTTCACCTGAGAACATGTAAAATCTGTCAACACTAGGTTGGTGAGTCACATTTGTTTTGAAAATATTAGGTTTTGTAAAAGGTTTAGTGAAAGTCTTTCCATTCACATCGATTTAAAATAAGATGTGTGAATGGTGTTGAAACACAAATGAATCCACACAAGTGCGTCGGTCTGACCATCATTACTGGCACCATCCCAAATCACCGAAGGTAGTTTATGTATAGGGCATATGTAGGGTCAAGCTTACGGCCTGCCAAGCCGCTAGCCCACCACCCCTTCGATGATCCACGAGGGTGTCCTTAACTGAAATCGGACCTTGTCACTTGTGTATCTCCACTCTACTCGACACGATAGATGATTAAAAGAAGTTGTGAGAAAGAAGCGTATGCTCTGTCTCCTGGTATAGGAGACATGTTTTGTTTGTTTAGAAAATCACACAAGTGACGCTCTTTTCTTCTAGTAAAACATTTTTTACTATGTACTCATTTGAAACTCGTTCAAGACCAGGTCTTGAACATTTGTTTGATTTGAAAACTCTTGTTTGTGTTGTGTGGCCTGTCTGTAATATCACCCTTATGATCATTTACCAACCCTAACTGATATGTTTGTGTGATTAGTTCCCCTGGAACTAATCTGAGTTGTTGTTGTATGTGTGTTGCATGTAACGTACCAGCCTCAGCGCTGGAGGTTTGTTAAACCTATGGTACCATCTACGTTACCGTCGGTTGACCCGCGTCAACTAATGGTAAATGGCTCTGATGTGTGTTGTTCGAGAATTCCTCAGCAAATTCCCGATGTGTTGTTGTGTGGAAGCATGTCCTAGTGAATTACCCTAGATAGATACCATACAAAAATGTTGTTTGTTTGATAGGGGATTCCCATGAAAATGATGGTATTCGATTGTGCACTACACAATTCCATGACTTG
Organism: Mikania micrantha; assembly: GCA_009363875.1. Classification (NCBI taxonomy): domain Eukaryota; kingdom Viridiplantae; phylum Streptophyta; class Magnoliopsida; order Asterales; family Asteraceae; genus Mikania; species Mikania micrantha. The sequence continues at coordinate 40,047,020 of CM018698.1, read as the reverse complement.
TGTTCGTTCACCTCTTGGTTGGGTACAAAGCCTCGGACATCTCCTCGATGATTTGTGTTTTGAACCCTCAAAACTGGTTTGTTTCTGTTGTTTGATGAAAAGTTAAATGGAGTGATGAACGCTCAGTAAAAGTAATTGGAAAGATACTTATACGTATAGCATTCTTATAAGTGGTTGAGGGTTGATCCTTTTATTGAAATCATTTGAAAATAACTCTTATTTGTTGATCACTCGAATAAGAGGTTTCATGTTCTCAGCCCCAAATGATTTGGAAGCAAGAAAATTGAAAACAAGGGGTCTGTGAACTCACCTGAGGTCTTGGGTCGTCGATGCACTCACTGAGTATGATCTCTCGGTTTGAATCTTGTGTTAAACATTAGTTAGTTAGGTGTTAGGTGATTATGTGCTCTATTTCTTGATGTGATTTTGGAAAATGTGTTTTTATTGGTTTTAGTTTGATTAGATTTAAAATTGAGTCTAATGTTCGGTTCTATCGTTACAAACAGTGTAAGATAGGACTTTCAACACTTGGCCGTTTTTGGGCTGTTCTTGGTGCGAACGAGTGGTTCGTGCGAATGGCCCTCATTCACATGAACAGAGTGATGCGAATGCGTGCTCTCCTTCTTGTCATCCGTTGGTGCGAATGAGCCTTTGTTCGTATGGTTGTCCCGCACGAATGAACCCAATTCGTTCATCTGGCAGCTCGTTCGTGTGACTCTTCTTCACAAACGAGCCCTTCGTACGGCTCCTTTGTCTGCAAGTTTACCAAAAACGCTATTTTTTAAATTGGTGGTTGTTTTTTGTGTTTTTATGGTCAAAATTGATAGTAAAACGCTTTGGAGTGTTTTGGTGCCAAGGATCGGTGCTAATACTCACTGTAGAGCTCGTATTTGACTGAAATGAGATGAGAAAGGTTGAAATCTTGAAATGGAAGTGTTGGGGTTGAAATGCACACGATTTGGAAGGTGGAATGGTCCGATTTCGTGTGGAAATGGCCGAAAATCGAGAGGGGCGAAGGGGGGTTCGGTTGAGAGAGTTGGGTGAAAAATGGGTTTGAAATACGTAAGTGTTGCCTTTATAGCTGTGCTGTCGCACGAATCAGCCATTCGGACGAATGGTTCCCATTCGTGCGAACGAACTGTGTCTATAAAGCTTCACCAATTAGACCGGTTCGTACGAATGAGAGTCCATTCGTATGAACGGTTGTGTATTTTAAATTTTGATTGTTTATGAAATTGTTTTGGTGGGTTTTATTTAAAATTGTTATTATTTTACGTCAACGTTAAAGACTCACGCTGACATCTGTATGAGTCGTCACCCATACAAACACCGCATTGTATCTAACTGCTGACATTGTTCGATACTGTAAGGATTTCATTTAGGATATCCCAATCTAACAACATATCCACATGGATCGTCACCCATGCTGACATCTCGTTGGAACGATACTCCAAATGTTATCCACTGAGGTTTTGTTCATTGTTTTCCCTCACATGTTGTTTTCTTTTCTTCTGATTCACGTTCATGTGATTAAGTGGATTTTCCTAACTGTTTTAGGAAAACCTGTGTATTTTTTTATGGTCATTTATTATTGTTGTCTTTACTCTCGTAACCCTATGTCTTACACTGTGATTGTGTACACCCTTGAATTTCCGACTCATGGTTGCTCGGATGCCGGTTGCCACAGTTCGTTTGTTTTTCAGATGGCAGAGCTACATTTTTGTTGTAGATCACAACATGACTGCATTTCTTGGTGATCCAGCAGAGAAGCATGAGATGTTCAAGTCCATTGTCCATGGGTTAATTCTTTCTCCTGTCAACTTCGCAATCATGGAGAGTCCAATCATTATATCCTGCTTCATCATGGATTTCTGGAACACAGTTACTGAGGACAAAGATGTCAATGGCAATGTATGCTTGATTGGAAAAGTGCAAGGACAGCCGGTGGTGATTACCGAGCAGATCATATGTGAATGTTTGCAGTTTGGAGAGAAAGATTCAGATCCAATCGAGATTGATGATCAGCTCATTGAAGCTACCTTGCTAAGAATGGGATACGAGGGTCTTTACCCTCCCACTGAGAAGAAGCTTCTACACCCCTACTGGAGGTACTTGGCTCATGTTGTCACTCAGTGCCTTTCAGTGAGGAAAGGAGGATACGATGTGCCGAATCAGAATTTGAGCTCCTGTACCGTTGCCATTGCCCTCGGTGTTGACTTCAACTATTCCTAGATGGTGTTTAGAGACATGTACGACAAAATTACGGCAAGAGGAAGGAGAGGTTCTGGGCATTCCCATGCTTCATTCAGATCATCATCAACAAACGCCACGAGAACCTCGTCCCAACTATCGGCATGTTAGTACAGAAGAGAACGAACCATGACATCTTTTCTTACATGGGGATGAATGAGAAGGGAAAGAAGATCTTTACCGGCATGAGGCCTCTTGAAAAGGTTCAAAGATTGTTCACTGGCTTGGAAGACGAGATAGCTGAGCATGCCACTTCTACTGCCTGTGCTGCCGAGGAACATGATCAGGCACAGGCTGCTACATAATCACAGGCTGCTGCATGAGAGAAATCAACGTCCTCAGACTCTTCAAATCCTGAAACAGAATTCATCTTTGAGAAGAGGGAGAGATACCCGACTAATGAGTGGGAAAGAGAGATTCTGTGGAGGCCAGAAGCATCAAATCCTTCATCCAAAGACACAAATGAGGATTTTGTACCATCACCAGAGCCAACTCCCAAGAAAAGATTGAAGATGGTGTCAAGGAGGACCAGGGATCCTCGCTTGAAGAGGAGAAATATTTCTGAAGCCCCACTTGCTCAATCTTCCCAACCACCTGCCCAAACAACCCAACCACAAAAGCCACAACAATCCACTTCTTCCACCAAACCACCATCACCACCACCACCAAAACCACCATCACCACCACCATCAAAATCACCACATCAACCTCCATCACCACCACCTTATAACCCACCTTCACTTCCATATTCACCTACTCCTATTCACTTCTCACACCATACATCCCCACCAAAGGCCTAAGTTGACTAAGGAAAAGCTTCTATGGGAACCTCATCACCATCTTCATTCATACCAGAGTATGAGCCAGTAGATCTGTATCTTCTTCAGGCAAGACTATTTGCCTTGGAGCAAGACTCTACAACAAAAGATTTGTTGATTGAGAACCTGAGAGAAGGAATGTTGGCTTTTGTAGACCGCATCAACAGGAAAAGAAACGACATCAGCTACCTTTTGAAGGTGAACACAAAATTAAGAAAGGAAGTTGATACTCTTAAGGGAGTAAAGTATGACTTAGAGCAGAAAGATGATAAAGATGATGATGATAAATGTGGTAAGGATGATGATGATTAAAATGGTAAAGATGATGATAAAGAGAAGAAAGATGATGACGATGATGATGGCAAGAATGATGATGCTGACAAAGGTGGAGCATCAGATAAAAAGGAAGACAATGATGATGATAAAGGTGATGATAAAGATGGAGCTGAAAAGAAAGATGATAAACCAAATGATAAAGATCAAGGTGGAAGTGACTAAGGAAATGCTTCTTCAAGCAAGCCCATAGACGAGTTTGATGACTGTAGGTCCAGATCTGATCAAGACTCGAGCTTTATGGCTCCAATCGACATCAAATGACTCTAAAGTGTGCGGAATCCAGATTAGAATCACAAGAAGAGATGGAAAAATGCAATCTTTGTATATTTCGTGAAGTTCGCAAGAACAATGCCTCAATACGTCTAGAGAGCAATTGCCTCAGGAACCAACCTAAAACAGTACAAAATACGTCTATTTATACTACTCTAGGAGTACTCGAACCCTGTACACGAAACTGGTTCGTGTACTTGAAAATCTAAGTACACGAAAATCACTGTACACGAAAATAATCAAAATCAGGTCTTCAGCTCGTCACAGGTTGACTTTGTCAGTCTTTATCTCTGATTGGGCTCTACAAACTCCCCCTAGAATGATGAAGTCACCCAATAGGAAGTGTGACCGAGTGAGGACCAGCACCAACATAGAGCTTCATCTCCATAGCAAATGCAACAACCCTGGTGAAAGGTTTTGCCTCTTCATCCCAATCGTCATAGAATCTGATAGGTGTATCGTGAAGCTTCTGCATATCTTCTTTTTCATACTTCAGAAGATCCATGGGATCCAAAATCATATCGATGTCGTTGATGTCGTCCTTAGTTCTGAGGATAATGGCGGCGTGAGTCTTCTCATCAACGTACCAAGAATCGAAGTTCATGAGCGAATTGTCGGGGACTCTTGTGGAAACCGGGACTGGTTTTTCAGTAGCTAGTGGCAGGTACTTGTAGTAAATCCATAGCTCCTTCTTGACTAGATCCAAAATGCAAGTAAAGAAAAGTCTTCTTCCTTTAGATGTCTTCATTATGGAGAAGTCTCTATAACACTGATCCTTTATAAACATTGCAAAAAGATTGGCTTGAGTATCTTTGGATGGATTGAAGAACATATCACTGTTGATGCTTCTGATATCAAATTTTGGCGTCGAACAAAAATCTCTGGGCCTCTTGCTGTACTCCAACTTCCCGTTCATCCTTTTGACAAGATAAAGTTGCTTATCCTTGTCATACATCCAGCATGTGACGTTTGATCTTTAATTTCGTACCGCAAACATGTCATGAGATCCGGACGTCCATGTAACGTCATTGTGCTCTGCTTGTACTTCCCCCATCCATGTTTGCTGCACCTTAGGAGGAGTAGGAGTCCAATCGCTTTGTCTATCAAACCAACTATCAATCATCTTGCCTAGCGATGCGACATCTTGTCCTTGAGGATTGACATACTTGTGAGCATACAAGTAGTCTACATAGCGATTAGTGGAGACATTGCCGAGTATGATGTTTTATGGTTCTTCTTCTGTGGATGCTCCCGAGAAGATTCGGCAAACTCCTTGCGTTCTTGGTCACATACAACATCAAAAATTGAGTCCATAGTGACATCAACATAAAGATTTCCAAGACCAGCTGCATTCAACTCCTCTCCAAATCCCTCGAACAGGAAATTCTCAGGAAGGTCCTCGAATAAGTCATCAAATTCGTCTATAGGCTTCTCTGAGGATGGAGGATTCTCTGCATCATCACCGCCTTTAACATCCTTTTCGGGCTCATCCTCCTTTTGTCCTGACAAGCTTGTGCCTTGGCCCATATCCCCGCCTGCATTATACTCATCATCATCGTCTTTCTTGTCATCTTTCTTTTTTAGTTTTATCATCATCTTCGTCTTTCTTTTCTTTCTCTTCCTCATCATCATCATCTTCGTCGTTGTTTGCTTTGTTATCTTCCTGAATCTCAGACTTAGATCTAGTTAGCTCTTCAATCACTTTAGACAAACAAATGTTTTCCTTTTTCAGCAGGCCGACGTCTTTGATTTGCTTTCGAAGCTTCCCTCATATCATAACAAAACTTCTTGCAGATTGGTGATGAGTCAGTCCTTAGTGGCAGAGTCTTGTTCTAATTGGAACACTCTTTCTTGGAACCACTCTAAATCCATAGGCACCTTCTCAGGCATGTAAGGTGATTCTGATTGTAGTGGCGCCTTTCCCTTGTCTTTCTTGGCCTTTGGTGGTGATGGTGGTGGTTGAGAGAAGTGGATGGGGATTGGAGAATGTGGTGGAGATGATGGTTTAGCTTGGGTGGCTTCGGTGGTGATGGAGGTATGTGGTGGAATAGGAGTTTGGGTGGATGCTGTTGGTTGTGTGGGTGGTTTAGGCTTTGGTGGTGGTGGTGGTTTTGGTTGTGTGGGTTTAGGTGGAGGAGGTGGAGGTTGTGGCTGGGTTTTTGGTGCCTGAGAAGATGAAGAAATGCCTGTGGTCTTCTTCCTTAGACTTGGGTCTCTTGCCCTTTTGGACATCATCTTTAACCGCTTTTTCTTTGGAGATGTTTCGGGAGTAGGAATATAGTCAGTGTCATGTATTTCTTCCCACTCTGCCCTGGAAAGTGATGGAATGAAAGACTCGGGTTCTCGAATGATTTCTTCTGATGATTATTCTTCTATAGCCTTACTGGCTTTAGCACTGGTTCCTGCGGGAGGAAGATCGTGCTCATCAGCAACAAAAGCTATAGTTCCCGTAGGATGAAGATCGTGTTCTTCAGCAATGAAGGCTGAAGGAGTACCCTGATCTTTGACTTCCTCATCCAATCCTGCAAATAGCCTTCCAAATTTCTCTAGAGGGTGATCACCGATGTTCTGTTTCTTCCCTCTATTGTTCATCGTCATGTATGAGAAGATATCTTCCTTCATTCTCTTGATGCCCAGGGTCCCGATAGTTGGGAAGAGATTTGGATGACGTTTGTTAATGACGATCTGAATGAATCTGGGAAAAGCCAGGAATCTTTCTTTCCGTTTTCCTTTTATGTTGGCGTGCATATCTCTGAAGATCATTCTTGAGTAAATAAACTCAAGTCCCAAAGCGATGGCTACCAGGAAAGAGTTGAGGGTCTAGTTAAGCACATCATATCCTCCCTTTCTTCCAGAGAGACACTGGGTAACCACGTGTGCCAAATATCTCCAGTAAGGGTGGATAAGCTTCTTCTCAATCAAAGGGTAAAGACCCTCGTGTCCCATCTTGTAAACAGTCCTCTGCACTAACTTGTAATCAAGATCGACAGGATCCGTAGCTTTATTGTTGATGCATATAGTGTCCCTAGTTATATTTAATGGTCGATTAGGATTGTACAAAGTTTATATTATAAATGAAATCAAGTATTTTGTATTGTTTGTTTGTGTTTATTTGAGTTTAACATGTTTGACCTTGACTTTATATAACAAACAGGCCCATTCGCCCGAATGAGACCTACGAATGAGTCCATTCGTACGTAATGAAGGCTAGCGAATGACTGGGTTGCACGAATAAGTCACTCGCATGACTCATTCGTGTATCTAGCTCGTTCTTCAGACCCATTTGCCTGTATGAGTATTTCACACAACTCATTCGGTCGAATGAGGACAGACTATAAATTCCCTGCAGTCAGAATGTTTAATCAGTCTTTTTTTCTCTCCTCTGCCCATTCCCTGTCACATATCCTAGGTTTTAGCGTGCCTCCCTGCATCCAACTTCGATTCTTGACCCGTGGTGATCGATTTCACGCAAAACATTGATTCCTTATCATCGGTTCACCACTTGGAGCTTGGTTTTTCGATTGGAAAACCCCCGAATAGGATTCCGAACTATTCGAGGGGCTGTCGAGCAGAATCCGCACGGAACAAAGTGGTATCAGAGCCGTGGCTCTTGATTCTGCTCGTTTTTCAATCTGGATCATCGTATTACAGCTTGTTCTGTTTTGTTTTCTTAAAACCCTGTTTTTCTTGTGCTTAAAGTTACTGTTTCATTGCTAAAAAGTGGGTTTTCTTGGTTTTTTTTTGCAAAAACGTTTATTCCTAAAGCTTAGAAATGACGTCTTGAGTGTGTGTACCAAATTTTGTCGCCAAAATCGGTATAGATCCAAAGTGTCATCTGAATAACTCACTTCTTCTTTCAAAGTGTCATCTGAATAACTCCTCATTCGGTTGATTGATCTCTCATTCACATCAGGTTGCTCATTCGGTCCACAAGACATTCGTACTAGTCACGTTTATTGTCATTCGGTTATTCATTCTCCTGCATTGTCATTCGCCCCAACCTTTCATTCGTGTCTATTCATTCATTTTGTGCTCATTCGTATCCATCATTCGCACATTACAGCTTCATTCGGTCCAAGGATTGAAAATTTGTCTAAATTTTAGATCAGCTTATTTTCACCAAGATGGATGAACTTGCACTGATGGCTAATCAAAACCACAGGATTCAGAATCTCTTGGTCACTAAAATTGAGACGGGAAATGCCAACAAAGCTCCAAAGTTACTTTCATTGGATGACTATCCACATTGGAAGTATAGATTCGAGATTCACATTAATGGGGTGGATACCAATCTGTGGAAGATGATTGTAGGTGGATATTTGAGACCACTAAATGAGGATGGAACTCCCATGCTAGTCACCCGGATGACTGAACATCAACGAAAGTTGTATGATTTTGAGAAGAAGGCCTATGCAATATTGTCTCAGTCTACTGTTATTGACATATTCCATCAATTCAGGCAGTTTACTTCTTCCAAATTGCTATTGGATGCTTTGCAACAGACATATGAAGGAAATGATGCACTAAAGAGTATCAAATCTAAAGCTCTAAGGAAAGAGTTCAATAGTTTCATGTATATGGGAAACGAGTCTTGGATGAACTTAATTCCAGATTCTATCATCTTCTCAGTGAGCTTTTCAACCATCAAGTCAAGACAACCACTCAAGAGAAGATTCAATGTCTGGCTGAAACATTACCTCCTAAGTGGGAATCATTCCTCATGGTACTAAAGCAGAGTGAGATGCTTGCTTCTATGGATATCAATGACTTCATTCAAAAGCTTAAGGAGCAGGAGATAGAGAACAAGTGAAAAGCCAAAAGAGTGGCACAAGTTCAAGATCCTTCTATCTATTATTCTGCTCACATTGTGGAACGATCCTCTTCACATGCTCCTTTGAAAACTGCTTTTGTATCTCAGACAAAGGAGGCTCCCAGTTCAAGCCAGGCTCATTTCAGTCAGTCGGCTGCTACTTTTACTTCACATTCATAGGATAGTCCTTCTCTCATCAATTTGAAGACAGACGATTTTGGCAAAGTGACAGTGGAGGTTGCTAAAGACCGCATGGTCTTTTATCAACACTTGTGAGTTCCTATGATGGGTTGTTAGCTGGACAGATTGGAAATCCACATTTGACCAATGAAGATTACTCACAGATCGATCCAGACGACATGGAAAGGATTGATATTATGTGGGCTCTAGCAAGTGCTGTCAGAAGGGCAAAGGATTTTATAAGAAGAACTGAGAAGGATATCAACTTGAAAAAGTATTCAAACTTTGGTTTTGAGATGTCCTCAGTTACATGCTATAATTGTGGTGATAAAGGACATTTTGCCAGGCAATGTAACAAACCAAAGAAGATGGGAAAGAAGAATCCCTTCCAAAATCAAAGATCTGCTGCTGCAAACCCAGAAAGAAGATTTGTACCAATTGAGAGTCCTTCTCATGCTGGTTCATCAAATGCAAACAAGGCCCTAATGGTTCAAAATGATGAAGGGGAGAACTGGGATTTTAGATTCAATTATGATAAGGGAGCAGATGAGAAAGCTTGTGTTGTAGAAACCAAGGAAGTTGCTGAACTTACTGCAGATTGGATTCAGAAGGAATAAAGACTAGGCTGAATGAATTATCTGGATCAGAATATGAAAGCAACTCAGATTCAAAAACTCAAGGAGATACGGATACTGATTCTGAAGATCAACATGCTACACAATTAGCTTTGATGGTAGATACTGCTGCTTCATCTCAGACTGGTCAGGTATATGATGAATTTTCATCATCTAATTCCAGATGTTATCATTGTGTTGACCTTGAAGGTAAGGTCTTGGCTTATCAGGAGCATAATGCAGACCTGATCAGTGATCTCAACCAATGTATAGAGGCAAATTGTGTTTTAAAATCAAATGAGAAAGATTTTCAAGCTAAAATTGATTTATTAAACAGGCAATTACATGAGGCTGAGATCGTTGTGCTTAATAACCAAGATGCTATCACTTCTTCTCTCAACGTCATTAGTGAGACGAAGAAGAAGCTACCATAGTCGAATGTGACTATGAGACTTTGAGTCAAAAGGTCAAGAGCTATGAGAGTGCTTCATATATCATTGAGCACATGATCAGTGATGGGACTGATCTGAATGGGAAGGGTAAAGAAGCAAAGTACAACCATTGTCCTCCACCGGTGCTAAATTGTTTTGTAAATTCACCTAACGATAAAGAAATTTCAGATGTTCAAGTTAAAACTCCATTAGTAATTGATCCTATTGGAGTCATTTCAGATAAGGGTTCTTCATTGTCTGAAGAATCATTTGTGGAGGGAGTGGTTGAAGATTGGATCTCTGATTCTGAGGCTGATTCTGATTCTTCACCTCATGTATCCATTGTTAAGAATCGGACATCTTGTGTCAAAAAGGTTGACCCAATCCCACATATGACAAATTTCTCTTCAAAATTCTCCAAAGCAATAGGCTTTGTGATGGCTTCACAAGAGGGTGAAGCAAGTGGGTCCAACAAGACTGATAATCTTGTTTTTAATGGGACTAAGGGTTTGGGTTTCAAACATGATAAGAGAAAATCAACTGATTTTAATAGAAACCATGTTTCTAAAGTTCCTAACAAACAACTTCAGAATAAAACTAAAAAAATCTTTTCTAAAGATAAACCAGCTTGTTTTGAATGTGGTGCATTAGGACACTTTGCTAGATCTTGTCCTAAATTGGTTACACCACAATTAGAACCATATAGGAAAACAAATCAGTCTATTGTTAAGGAGGTCAAACCCAAACACCCACCTGTCATCAAGTCTCTAGATAAGGGTAAAAGGGTAATTTTTGATCAAGATGTACCCAAGATTGTTCCTGTCAAACAATCCAAGCCATCTTCTATCTATTTGAAAAACTCTTTCAATAAAAACACCATCTGGAAGGCTATGTCTTCTGAGACTTCAGTTTCAAACATTGAAAATTCTTTAAATCTTCCAGATAAAATGACTTCAGATGGACAATGGATTGAAATGAAAATCCTAGACTCATTGGGTAAACCCAAGACTGTAAAGGCATGGGTTCCCAATTTCAACTAATGATTTATGTATGTGCAGGTTGCCCCAAATGCTGCTCTTAACATCACTTGGATCGTTGATAGTAGGGCATCAAGGCACATGAATGGAGACATATCTTTTCTAACAGATGTCAATTCAATCAGAGGAGGATATGTAGCTTTTGCTGGTGACAAAGGCGGTTTTATTACAGGTGAAGGAACTCTTTCAAATGGTCAAGTTTCATTTGAAAAAGTAAGGATGTGAAGCAGCTAGAGAACAATCTTCTCTTCGTGTCACAAATCTGTGACATGAAGTATCAAGTTCTTTTTGATGATTCTAGCTGCTACATTCTCAAGCAAGGTATCACCATTCCTAAAGACTGGATTTTGATGTCAGCTCCTAGAAAGCAGGATTTGTATGTTCTCAACATGGCCACAGCTTCAACTACATCCTCTACAGCTTTATGTTTTATGTCTAAGGCAACAAAAAAAGATTCAATCCTTTGGCATAAGAAGATGGGTCATTTGAGTCTACGCAAGATGAATCATTTGGTTCACAACAATTTGGTTGAGGGAGTGACTTTAAAGAATTTCAAACTGTCTGATGTCTTTGTATCATGCATGAAGGGAAAGCAAACCAAGCAGTCTCATAAGCTCAAAAAGTATGATTCAATTACTGTTCCACTTGAGCTTCTCCATATAGATTTGTTCAGTCTGGTCAACCGCAAGAGCATCGCTAGAGATCAATATTGTTTAGTCATCACCGATGAGTACTCCAGATACTCTTGGGTGTTCTTTATGAAGGAGAAATCAGAAACGTTCAAGTGTATTCAGGTCTTGTTACCAAGCTTGAATCACTCTATAAGCTCAAGATTAGGATGCTCAGAACAAATAACAGAACAGAATTCAAGAATCATAATATGGAGGCTTTTCTATATTGAACGTGGAATTTTCCAACAATTTAGTGCTCCGTATGTCCCCCATATGAATGGTGTTGCTGAGCGCAAAAACAGAACGTTAATTGAGGCTGCTCGGACTATGCTTGCTGATTAATCCCTTCCGTTTCAGTTCTGGAATGAAGCAGTAGCAAATGCTTGTTATACTTTGAACCGTGTGTTGATTGTGAAGAGACATGGGAAGACTTGCTTTGAAGTTCTCCATAACAGAAAGCCTAATCTTAAGTATCTTGAACCATTTGGTGCTCCATGCACAATGCTTAAGAAACATGAGCAAGGCAAGTTCAATGAGAAGGTGGAAGAAGGCTATTTTGTTGGGTATGACACTCCAAATAAAAAAGTATACAATAGATCAACTCGTAATGTGGAGGAATGGTACCATGTGGATGTTCAGAGATACACAATGCCACCACCTAGAAAGGGTCCAGACTGGATGTTCAATTATTCTGACCTTTTTGATTCATTCAATACGCCTCCCATGTACTCTGATGAAGATGTTGCTGTTCAAATAATGTATGATGCACAAAATGCACCTGATGAACCTGTGCCTTCATCAACTCCAGTTTCAATGAAGACACATGATGACAGTTCAGACTCAGCTGATCATCACTCTCATCCAGATGTTCCAGAACCTGATGTTGAAAATATTGTACCTGCTCTTGAGGATCTTAATATTAATAATCTTGATCCAGAAGTTGTTCCTGCTCATCCACTGGGTAAAATTAACAACATACATCCTCAAAGGAATACTATTGGAGATCAGAATGATGGAGTAAAGACCAGAAACGAGTTATCTTCAGGTGGTCTTGTTGACATTCTTGACTTTGCAGATGTAAAATTTTGTGCCCATTCATGTTTTATCTCCTAAGTTGAACCCATAACCATCACTGAAGCATTGAAAGAAGAATCATGGGTAGATGCTATAAAGGAGGAGTTGCTGCAGTTTAAGAAGCTTGGAGTTTGGCAGCTTGTTGATAAACCTAAGGGTACTAAAGTTATTGGCACCAGATGGGTTCTACGCTGCAAGCGCGCGGATCATGGAATCGTGGTTAGAAACAAAGCACGTTTGGTGGTTCAAGGATTCAGAAGAATTGAGGGACTTGACTACAATGAAGAATTTGCACCCGTTGCTCACCTTGAAGCAATTAGAATTTTCTTGGCTTATGCATCCTGCAAGAAATTTAAAGTTTATAAGATGGTTTTCAAGAGTGCATTTCTTCATGGTGTGATTCAAGAAACTGTGTATGTCAATCAACCTCCCGGTTTTGAAGATCCATTACATCGTGACTAAGTCTACAAGTTGGACAAGGCCTTATATGGATTGCACCAAGCTCCGCGAGCATGGTATGAGACACTATCCACTCACCTTCTGAACAACGGGTTCAGAAGAGGTGTCATTGACTGCACATTATTCATTCAAGAAAAGGATGGAGAATTACTCTTGGTGCAAGTATATGTGGATGAAATTATCTTTGGGTCCACAAATGATGTTTTGTGCAAAGCTTTTGAGAAGGTCATGAAAGACAAGTTTGAGATGAGCTGCATGGGAGAGATGAAATTCTTTCTTGGATTGCAGGTGGATCAGTCTGAGGCAGGGATTTTTATTCATCAGACCAAGTATGTTGGTGACATTCTGAGCCGGTTCAGTATGTTGGATGCAAAACCTGCTGGTACCCCACTGGCTCTTAATCACGGGATTACTCTAGATGAAAAGGGGGAGTTAATTGATGCTACACTGTACCGATGAATGATCAGATCTCTCATCTACTTGCTTGTGTGCATGCTACCAATCAAAACCAAGACTATCTCATCTCATTGCTGTGAAAAGGATTTTTCGTTATCTGAAGGGCACTCCAGATATGGGATTGTGGTACCCTAGGGATGATAATTTTGAGCTTACTACCTACAGTGATTCGAACTATGGGGGTTGCAAGCGATATTTCAAGTCAACATCTGCGGGGTGTCAATTCTTTGGAACACGCCTACTTACCTGGCAGTGCAAGAAGCAGACGTCGGTGTCTTCTTCCACGTGTGAAGCTGAATACATTGCAGCTGCAAGTTGCTGCTCTCAAATAATCTAGATTCAGCAACAGCTCAGGGACTATGGGTTAAATTTTTCTAGCACTCCTATCTTTGTTGATAACACTGCCGCCATAGCTTTCACTAAGAATCCAGTCCAGCTGTGACAACTGGTACCTTACCGTTCGGAAAATCCGTACGGTATGTGTACTTACACCTATAACTATGTGTGAATGCTATGTAATAAATAGTGTGTGATAAGTACTTAGTGGAAACAATTAACAATTGTATATATTTTGATGAGAATTGAAATATAAATATACAACAACACAAAGTGAAATAACAGTTGTGAAAACAAATGACAAAATCAAATCGGTTGTGATCTAATATCCATAAACAACGGGAATCAGATGGCCGACAATTCAGTGAGAAAACAAGGTGAAACTATTCACAACAAAGTGAAAATAGTTAGGATTAGTTGAGTCTGTCTGTGAGAATGTACAATTCAAACAACAGTTCAGTATCGTTTATGAACGATGAACTGACTGAGTGTTTGCGTGGGTGATGATTAACACAAAAATATCTGTGTGTTTAACGTTCTAAATGGAAATTGGAAAATAGAAAACCAAATCAAAAAGTGAAATGTACGATCGTATTCGTATAGTTAGCGCTTTGTACGAAAACGCACGTGAGTTACGTTTTCTGACGAAACGATGAAAATAAACGATTGCGAACCTTAAAATAATAAAAAAATAATAAAAATATTATTTATTAGGAATTACAACCTAAAAAGATTTAAGTTAAACTATTTTTATAAAACTATACGTAATTAACGTTAAGTAACGAAATGACGCGAATTAACGCGACCGATCGAAACTGAACACGCGGGTAAACACCCGGGCTATAAAACCCCACTCTTTTCTTCTTCTCCTTCATTTTTCAGCAGAAAATTTCTCTCTCTCTCTCTACAAGAAATCGTCCTCTCTTTGCTCTCACTCTAACCTTCAACCACACTCAACCGTAGCAAATCATCACCAAATTTCGCGTTCTTGGTGTCTAAACGACCCTCTCGACGAGTAGAACACAGAAGTTCAAGGGATCTAGTCATAAACGAGCTTAATCGGATGGAAATTTAGAGAGAAGATTCGGACTTTTGAGGGTTTTCATCCTTCTTCGTTTTTTAAGCCGGTAATCAGAGTTTTGTCTTCAAAATCACTTAGCATGCGCACAAAACCTGTTTAGGAACATTAGAAATATGTTAGATTAATGGTTAGAAGGCTCAAAGGAGGCTGGGGTATCTGGGCAGCATTTGTCTCGATGGAGGACATGTGCTGGGATCCACTTTCAACGAAGTTAACAGAGTCGGTGGATCTGTTTTGGCCAGGATTTTGTCGAGAGTATCAAGCTCAACCTTATCCACGTTTCATCAAGCCATTTCATTGATGTTAGCTGGAGGGTGATTAGAAACCATCGATAGTAAGTACATCATTATTGTAGTATCGATGAAACACATGACCCTCGTTCCCAGCTCTACGTCGACACTGTTAATGGCAATAGTAACCAACTAACCTTCAGAACTGTTAAACAGATGAATGCCAAGGAGGTTAGGGTCACTAACTACTGAGAATAAGCAGAAACCAATTAAGGAAATCAATTGGAAGTGACTTATATCGATGAGTACATGCATCGAATTTTCTCAGCTTGGTGTCGACACTGTTAGTGTCGATACTAGAAGTTGGCCATCGATATTGATACAATGAGCTGGTTCAAGAAAATTAAGATCAATAACAAGTAGTTTAAACCAAACTAGAGATTTTGGAATGGAGATCGAACCATCTAGAATAGATAAAGATGATGGGTTATTTTGGACTAATCTTAATATCACCGATATTAGATTTATTGGGGCATTAAACTATCGATACTAGCTTCCAAGAGTTTTAAAACTCTGATATTGAGATTAAAAACCTTTAATAATAAATCTAAGGAAATAAAAGATTGGATGTTATAAGAATGTATCAACGTGAACATTAACCAGTTTCAAGAATTCATCGATTCTATTGTGAACCCTCGATATTACCCTTAACTGTCACACCCCGAGCCGGCGGGCCGGATCGTGTGTCCCGTCGGGCGGAAAGGCCCCGGGGTGCGATATTGGGAATGCTAATCGTGATGATCAGATTGGTTACATTGCACATGATATATAATGAGAAACTACTAAATGAAAATAGAATTACAAAGTTAAATTACATCAGTTTTGTTCATAATTTAACAATGTAAATATACTATCAACATCATAGTTCTTCTATCTTGTATCTGCACAAGATATACAAAATAATTTGTAAAATGATGTTCAAAAATATGTAGGTCCAAAATACTAGGTCCTCTATTTGGTATCCTAGTCCAAATGCAATCACTTCTACTCAGACCTGTTTGTCACCTGAGAAGTCATGCAAAAAGATCAAGTCAACACATGGTTGGTGAGTTCATATAGTTTTATTTGAAAATGAATTTGATAACTTGTCCGAATGACAACCTTAACCTCACTAACAACCACCTACACTATCCAGTCAAATATGCTTATATATAGGGCATATGTAGGGGAACAAACCCCAGCCACCGTCCCACCACTTATCGAACCACATAATATATTGTTGTTAATGATAATTAAGCATTTCATCCCATACACTGAATCACATACTTGAACCGTTTGAAAATGATAACACTTGAATCGTCTGAAAATGATGACCTTCGAACACCCAAAATGACAACCTTAACCTCACTAACAACCACCTATACTATCCAGTCAAATATGCTTATATATAGGGCATATGTAGGGGAACAAGCCCCAGCCACCGTCCCACCACATATCGAACCGCATGGTATATTGTTGTCAATGATAATTAAGCGTTTCATTCCACACCATAGACACACTAGTTCTTTGAGTTCCACAAAATAGAATTTCTATTGGTTCTTTAAGATCATCATCCAATCATGATCAACCATAGCATTTGTAGAAACATATCAATAAATGCTTAAATAAGTAATTAAATAAACATTTAATAAAATCTAAGACCTAACGATTGGGCCTTGGTCAACTCGAGTAGACTAGTCTAGTAATCATGGTTCTTAGTAGTAAAGGAGATCTATAAATCTCATCAACCATGCGACCTATAATTAATCAGTCTAGCTAGGACATCTCTTGATATACAAGCTTTTATAGTTCTTTAGATCGTCCTGGTTCGTATAGTTCTTTAGTTCTTTGGCACATGTTATCTTTGAGTATTTCCCAGATGTTCCTCAAAACTGGTTTAGGGGATACTGTAAATATCATCAAACATGCGTCTTATATTCGATCAGTCTAGCTAGGACATCTTTCAAACCTGAGATTGGCACATGCTATCTTTGATATTTCCCAGACAGACCCTTGAAAATAGTTCTTTGTACATGGTTCTTTGAAATAGATCGTTAGTTCTTTGACAACACACCACCGAAGTTAGTACTTTGATGTGACCGTTAGTTCTTTGAAATTAGATCTTTGAAAATAATTCTTTGTTTTAGATCTTTAGTTCTTTGAAAATAGTTCTTTGTTAGCTATTCATGATGAATAGCTAACTCATTCTGAAATTTCTGAAATTAGTTTACCTAGATAGGATCTAGGATAACTATTTTACATATAAAACATATATTAAGTAAAAGCATTTAGGTAAATATAATCCACAGAAAATAATTTACGCATGCTTCTTAGCCCCACGTTTATAAAACAAAAATGTTTAGAAAAGGGGCAATGAACTCACATGTGTTGCTATGCAATTGAAACACAAAAGATATGCGCGCCCGTTAATTGTAGCCTATGTATCTTCAGCACCTGAGTTGATTTATTATGATTCGAATACGATAAGTATCTAGATTTGACGTATATAGGGTTTAGGTCTCGGTGTGCAACTAAGTGTCCTATATACTCTCTAATGTGTTGCTAAAGTTTCTCTAAGTTATTCTAATTTGTCATACCCTTACCCTTAACTGATAAAGAATTAACCTTGTTTACCTATGGTTTACAAAATAAAAGAAGTAATCTTTGAACAAATCATCATCTAAAAATTCTTATTTGAATTATAACATTTTACAGTTAGAAAATCATTTAAGTTACTTTAAAATATAAAATATGTTTATGTATTATAAATCGTTATATTTTAGTAAAATACAAGTTATTTTTATGTAATGTATAAGTTAAACGTGTTGGGACTTAACTTAACCCAAGTGGGTTAATCACTAAGCTCCTCAATAGTTCTTTGTTATCATTCTTGATTATTGTCCCTTATTGAATTGATTATAGATTAAGTTATTCATTTGAACAACTCAATTGATCATCAACTTAAGTGAAAACGCCAAGTATTGGTAGTTGACATCTAAATGTCACCGTTCCAATGCTTCGTCAAAGTGAACTCCTTTTGTTACCTTGTTCAAAACATGACTTAGTTTTAAACCTTTGACATGTTTTAAACTATGGTTTAGGATCAAACCTTTGTTTTAAAGTTTGCCTATGTTTTTAACCCAAAGTTTAGATTAAAGTAGGACGCCCAACTACACCCCATACCTAACTACATTGTATGCTATTTTTTTGGATTTATAATGTCTTAAACCTCTTAATTAAGAGATGTTATATTCGGTGGTGTAGGTGTGTGTGTCCCACCACACCAACAAAAATTTTGAACTACAATAATTTCTAGCCATTAGTTCTCGGTCATATTGGAAATTCCCAATTAACTCCATAAAATATTTGGAGTTCTCGGTCGAGATAAATCCCTTAAGGTGTCTCGGCCTAAACTCATATTTGTGGGGTTCTCGATAAGATTTTTCACCCAACAATTGGGGTTCTCGGCCAATTTCATTTAAGAAAATGGGTTTTCGGCCAACTGAATTGGTTTTCGGTCAAACAAAGTGTTTTCGGTCAATTTCAAGAAAAAGGGTGTGTTCTCGGTCAACCTATATGGTTTTCGGTCAAAGGCATCAACGAAAAATGCGTTTTCGGTTGATGTCGTCTTCATCCGTGGTTTTCCAGGGTCCATTTTTTTTCTTTTGCAGGTTTTTAACAAAACATCCCCTATCTCAACTCATTTTAAGGTCAAATAATTCATAAGAACCCATTTTAACATGAATCTATCAAGACTTAATGAGATTAAATTGGGTTCTAAGGTCATTCATTCAGGTTTGTCAAAACCCTGAAATTACTAGAGTTTGAGCTCACATTACCTCCAAATCAGCGGGTTCCAAGCTCGATCTGCTGTACTTTCACATTCTCCTCGTCAAGGGCTTCGATTTGGTACCAAGTTTGCTCAATTTGAGCAAGAAATGAAGGAGTTTTGATGAGTTTTGTGAAGGAAAAATCTAGAGAGAGATGGACGGGTTTTGAGAGAGAGAGCTGGTAGGTGAAATGAGAAATGACATTTAATGCCATAATAAATGTTTTCAGCATTTGGGTGCGTTCGGGCTCGTTCGGTTCCGCTCGGTTTCGCGTAGAATCGTCGGTTTGTAACGAAACGATACGATTTTAAAGATAAAAATTTTAAAATTTAAATTAGGTAGTAATTCCTAATAAATTAACTAATTATCTTTTTATTTATTATTTATTATTTAGAATTATAAAATTATTTAATTTAATTGTTTAATCTAATCGTACGGTTCTCGCGCGTATTCGTTGGGATCGTCACCCGTACGAACACGACGACAACTATACTTTTCGATTTGATTTTCTAATTATTGGACCTCATTCAGAACGTTAAACTTACAGATATATTCGTACAGATCGTCACCTATACGAATAATCTGTCAATTTAGCATTCACGTAACGACATCCGTTGTTGTTTTGTTTTGTTAATCCTCACATACGTGTATACATAATAGGATCCTAACTAACAATCACATGATGGTTCTGTGTTTTCATATATGTTTCTGACTTTTAAAAGGTGGATTTGCACTATGTTTCTGAAATGAATGTGAAATAGTTCTTTATCAACCTCAAATGAATATAGCATACAAGTAATACACATAGATCGTACCTGAATTACTGTTCATGTTACTGTGCAGATCAATGTTTCGGTTACGCTCCCGGCACTGATGTTACATTAACCATACTTAAACATTATGAAACTATTAGACTAATGTTTTATTGAATAAAACATGAGTTATACGATAACAATGGATGACAAGAGGAGATCAATGGGATTCAACCAATTATGAACACTTAAGAATTTTGTTAAGTGTTCAAAGAGATTTTATAATTTAAACTTAGTTTTTATAAACTAAATGTAACCTTTTATCAAGGTATTTTAAACAAAATTACATAGATAAGGTTCTTTTACAAATAAACATAAGTATTATTAAAACATCTCCTTTATGATGTAATTTCAATCTCTTTTTAAGTTAAACATAAAATCTTGAAAACTATGATTTTATAATAACTCAAAACATGTTTGGATACAAACCACATATAAATAGAATGAGTTAGGGGTTAAGGGTTATTTGAAGACAAAATGACATATAGTTATAAACCTAGTAACTCATTAGTGAGGTCTAGGACACTTAGTCGGATTGCACAATTCTCGTCACCACTATTAAACGTATACTAATTTTAACGATGTGAATACAAACAAATCAAACACAGGATCGTGAATACAACATCATCACAACAAGTGAGCGCGTGCATTTCTTGAGTCTCAGTTAACCAATACAACATCCAGGTGAGTTCATATACCCCTTTTTTTATCTTTTGGATTTTAAATGCGGGGCTGAGAAACATGCTAAACTCTTTTATTCATTTAAAAGCTTTAGTAAGTTATTTCAATTATGCTGCTTTCTAGATAATAATGTTTTAATCTTTATTATCATATCATTATCATTATGTGTGTTTGTGTGTGAAATGACATCTAGGATAGAACAGGCATGATATCATGATAATATAATTTCATGATGACATTATTCACCACATTTACTAACACAATGTAATAAGACGAGCTCTTATAACACGTGTTAAAGTCATTGAGAACACATAACATAGAGATAACAGTCGAGACAAATACTTGTGATATCGAGGATGACATCATGATAACACATCTTCATGATGTCATTCCCCACATATGCTAACATTGTTTAATTAGACAAGATCTTATAAAACAATGTTAAGGACTTAAGATCATACATTGTGTTCATTTCAAGTGACACCACATCCTTGGAATAGAATGACAGAAACCTAAGACACTATGTAGAGTTCATCTTATAACTTTAAATGTGTATGCCAATTATTATATGCATATCTCACCATTCTAGATATTATGGAGAGGATATCTTACAGGCCGGACTGGTCAGTAATGACAGTCATCGAGACTCTTAAGTCTCATCCTTCTTATCATGGAGAGGATATCTTATAGGCCGCACTGGTCAGTAACGACAGTCATCGAGACTCTTAAGTCTCATCCTTCTAGATATCATGGAGAGGATATCTTACATGCCTGACTGGTCAGAAATGACAGTCATCGAGACTCTTAAGTCTCATCCTTCTAGATATCATGGAGAGGATATCTTACAGGCTGGACTGGTCAGAAATGACAGTCATCGAGACTCTTAAGTCTCATCTTTCTAGATATCATGGAGAGGATATCTCGCATTTCAGATTTATCAATAGTGACAGGCATAGAGACAAATAAGTCTCACCCTTATAGATATTATGGAGAGGATATCTTATAGACCGGACTGGTCAGTACTGACAGTCACAGGGACTATTAAGTCTTGCTCTAGATATCGTTGGGGGATATCTTACACTCCGGGCTAATCAGTAATGATTAGCTAACAGAGACTATTAAGTCTCTATCTCATAGGTATCGTTGGGGGATATGTACAGGCCGGGCTACTCCACAAGGAATGGCTAACAGAGACAATTATGTCTCTATTCTAAATTGTTGGGGAAAAATTAAATTGGGGATTTATATGTGAGATGAAATGGGTATCCATAGTTACAATACAAGTGGCATGTGATTCAGTTAAGCATGTGGTGGGCTGGCAGCTTCATTCGTGATATGTATGCCCTATATATAAGCACGCTTAGCTGGAAAATATACTATCTGTAGGTGTAACTATGGAGAAAACATTGGTGTGCGTGTTAAAGCAAATCAATTTAAAACCAGACTCATGTGTGGGATATCTTGAATTAGGAATATCAAATTTCAAACGTTTTCATTTACTAAAACTTATGAACTCACCAATCTAGTGTTGACTGTTTGTTTTAAATGCATGTTTTATCAGGTGATGGACATGTTTAGACACCAAATCATCAGGGCTTAAGCTAGAGGACTTATTAGAAGACCTAGCTTACTTCTGGATGCAAATACTTTTGATGACATTTTGAATCTCTTTTGTATATCTTGTGCAGATACAAGATAGAAACTATATGATTCTTTTGAGTAGTTTTACTTAGTTAAATTATGAACACGTACTGTGTAATTTAACTTTGTAATTCTATGTATTCAATGTCATGTTAGAATATCGCACCCCGAGAACCATACGCCCGACGGGAAAGTCGATCCAACCCGCCGGCTCAGGGTGTGACAGATTGGTATCAGAGCCATGGTTATAGAGAAATATAGGTCATGTACTTAAATGGTTTGGCCTAGACTATAACCTAGGTACCCTTCATGTAGAGAACATAGGACTTAGGACTTATTTTCATGTGTCTTCTGCGTTCGATCATTGCACTAACCGATGTTCTTTCGGTTGTAATCAGAATGTCGCCAAGAAGACCGCCAACTTTGTTGCCACCACCACTTCATTCACCTCAACATTCACCACCACCACTATCACCACATCCTCCTCCACCTCCACCTCCACCTCCTCCTCCTCCGCATACCCCACCATATCAGCCACCACCCAACTATGAGTTGGATCCTGCCACCATCGCACTGGCCACCTTGTTGATCAGTCAACTGAGGGAAGTGATTCCCCGACATGATGAACATGATTAACAGTAACAACAGCAACAACGGCCACTCATCTGGTGAGGGCAGCGGAAACACAAGGAATCAAACAAACTACTCCTACAAGAGTTTTGTGGGATGTAAACCACCTAGTTTCAGTGGAAACGAAGGTTCTATGGGCTTGATCCAGTGGATCGAGAAAATGGAGACTACCTTAGACATTAGTGGCTGTCCTGACCAAATCGAGTGAGGTATGCTGCAGGATCGTGTGAGAAACGAGCACTAACCTGGTGGAATGCCCAGGTTCAAACCAGAGGAAGGGAAGAGGCATTGGCTATGCCTTGGGAGGATTTCAAAATCTTGTTGAGGGGCGAGTTTTGCCCGAGGAATGAACTGAAGAAGGTAGAAACAGAACTGCTGAACGAGGTGATGGTGGGAGCTGAACATCTGGTCTACACCACCAGATTTCACGAACTGGCAGCCTTGGCACCTGACATTTTGCCAACACTAGACTATTTCAAACACATTGGTGCAAGTATTAGCTACCAAATGGGATTTAGTTGAGAACACAAAGAAACTCTAAGGAAAAATCAAGAAAATGACTAAGTACAAGGGTTGGCCACCATGAGTTAACTCTTAATACTTATATATTCTATGCAAATGTAAAACTAACTTAGATAGTTTGAATTGAATAATCTAAGGCAAGTATTACACAAAGATGAACAACGAACTACGTGTAACAAAGATCTAAGGAATGGATTGGAGTAATCAATTGAGATTAACTTAAGTCTAACATGTCAACTTATATTTTTTTAAAATAACTTATGTTTTAATTGAAATGAATTGGTTTATAAACTTCTTTATTTAAATGTTTTAAAATAACTTAAATGATGTCTTAACTTAATATTTTGTAACATAAGGATAAATTTCAAATAAAATAATACGAACCATACATAAGTAAGGTTTAGTTGTGACTAACTACAGGATAATGGTTCATAGAGGGTAATTAGTATAGAATAGTTAGAGAAACTTAGAAACACACTAGTGAGTATGTAGGACACTTAGTTGCACGCCGAGACCGAAACCCCGTATACGTCAACTATAAATGCTTATCGTATTCAAATCATAACAAATGAACAAAGGTATTGAAGATATTTAATCTACAATCAACGAGCGCGCATATCTTTTGTAATTCATTGCGTAACAACACAGGTGAGTTCATTGCCCCTTTTTCTAAACATTTTTGTTTTATCAAAAGGGGGCTGAGAAGCATGCGTAAATTATTTTCCTTGGATTATATTTACTTAAATTCTTTTACTTCATATATATATATTACATGTATAATTGTTATCCAAGATTTTGTCTGGGTAAACTATTTGCAGGTTTGCAAAACGAGTTATTTATTCATCACGAGTAAATAGCTATTTCAAATCAAAGAACTATTTTCAAAGGTCTATTATTCAAAGAACTAAAGTTCTAAATCAAAGGACTATTTTCAGAGGTTTATTTTCAAAGAAGTAACGATCTATTCAAAGAACTATTTTTCGGTGGTGTGTTTTCAAAGAACAAAAGATCTATTTCAAAGAACTATATACAACGATCTATTTTCAGAGGAATGTCTGGGAAATATTCAAAGATAGCATGTGCCAAAGAACTAACGAACTATACGAAGAAGAACGCACTACGGACGATCTAGACGAACTATGAAATCCTATACATCAAAAGATGTCCTAGCTAGACTGATTGATTATAGGTCGAATGTTTGATGATATTTACAGATTTCCTCCGCTACTAAGAACCTTGATTGCTAGACTAGTCTACTCGAGTTGGCCAAGGCCCAATCATTAGGTCTTAGATTTTTATTAAATGTTTATTTATTCATTTACTTAAGCATTTAACATAATGTTTCTACAAATGCTATGGTTGATCATGATTGTGTGATGAACTTAAGGAATTTAGAGGATTTCCATATTTTGTGAAACTACAAGTACTAAGAACTAAGAGCTGATGTATTGATGATGAGGAATGAAATTCTTAATTATCATTGACAACAATATGTTATGCGGTTCGGTATGTGGTGGGCTTGCGGCTGGGCTGGCGGTAAGCTTGACCCTACGTATGCCCTATACATATGCATACTTGGCTGGATAATATAGGTGGTTATTGATGAGGTTAAGGTTGTCAATACATGTGTTCAGTTTTAACAAATTTCAGGTTGTTAAAATGTTGTGAATTGAATGTATGGGATGAAACACTTAATTATCACTAGGAACAATATATCATGTGGTTTGGTATGTGGTGGGCTGGCGGCTGTGCAGGCGGTAAGTTTGACCCTACGTATGCCCTATATATAAGCCTACTAAATAAGATGGTATAGGTGGTTATTGGTGAGGTTAAGGTTGTCATCTGGTCAGGTTTGTACAAGATTTATTTTGAAACAAAACTATATGAACTCACCAACCATATGTTGACTTGATCTTTTTGCATGACTTCTCAGGTGACGAACATGTTTAACTAAGAAGTTCGTGCTTTTGACTAGGATGCCCAGATAGCGGACCTAGTATTTTGGACGTGCATATCTTTGAACTTCCTTATACAAACTTTTTTGTGTATCTTGTGCAGATACAAGATAGAAGAATTATGATGTTGATAGTAGATTTACATTGTTAAATTATGAACGAAACTGAGGTGATTTAACTTTGTAATTCTATTCCATTTAGTATTTTCTCATTATATATCATGTGCAATGTAAACCTTCTGATAATCACGATTATCATCCCGATATGACGCCCCGGGACCATTCCGCCAGACGGGACATTCGATCCGGCCCGCCGGCTCGGGGTGTGACAGATTGGTATCAGAGCCATGGTTATAGAGAAACATAGGTCACTTATTTAAACGGTTTGGCCTAGACTATAACCTAGGGACCCTTCATGTTTAGAACATAGGACTTAGGAATTTACCTGCATTGTATCTTCCGCATTCGATCATTGCACTAACTGATATTCTTTTGGTTGTAAACAAAATGCCGCTGAGAAGACAACCTCCTCTATTGCCTCCACCACCACCGCCACCTCCTCCTCCACCACACACTCCACCTCCTGACCCGAACGTGAATCAGAATCTGGATCCTTCCACTATGGCATTGGTCACTTTACTGAGCAGTCAGCTGACTAACCAGCTGAAAGAGGTGATCCCAGACATGATCAACCGCATCCAGAATAACGTCAACAACTCCGGGCACTCATCAGGAGAGGCCAGTGGGAATATTGGCAATGCAACTAATTACTCCTACAAGTCATTTGTAGGATGTAAGCCGCCTAACTTCAACGGTAATGAGGGAGCCGTTGGTTTAATCCAATGGATTGAGAAGATTGAGACTATTCTGGACCTTTGCAGTTGTCCAGAAGATCACAATGTTTGTTACTCTGCGGGATCAATCAGGAAACGAGCCTTAACTTGGTGGAACGCACAAATTCAAGCCAGAGGAAGGAAAGAAGCAATGGCGTTGCCATGGGAAGATTTCAAGACTCTGCTAAGAAACGCATTTTGTCCCAAGAATGAATTGCAGAGAATGGAGACTGAACTGTCAAACCATGTGATGAAAGGAGCAGATCACTTGGGTTATACTACTCGTTATCACGAACTAGTAGCATTGGTTCCAGACATGGTACCAACCCTAGAGAAACGGATTGACAGATATGTAGGTGGATTGCCTGCTTGCATACAGAGTTTGGTCATTGCAGCGAACCCTGTCACTTTGGAGTCAGCTATCAGTCTGTCAGGAAAACTTACTGACGTAATGGTAGCCTCTAGAACTCTAAAGAAAGAGGCTGACTCATGCAAGAACAAGGAAGAGTCATCAAAGTGATCCACTCACCACCCAAAGAAGAAACAGAAGGTCATCAAGAACTACACGATGGCCACACCGCTCAATCAAGTAGAACCTGTACCACAAAACCCTAACAAAAGACCCTACACTGAACATATCCCTTGTGTGCCAAATGTCAATACCATCATGCTGCTAATACTCCCTGCAAGCACTGTACGGGTTGTGGACGAAAGGGGCATTGGGTCCATCAATGCTGAATAGCTCATGCTCAAGCACTGAACAATGCTGCTTTAGCTCTCCCACCACCCAACAACCCGAATCAGAACAACGGTGGATACTATAACTGTGGTGAAATTGGTCACTTTTGAAAGAACTGCTCAAAGAAGGTGCAACCGGCAATTCAAGCACTGCGTGGAAGAGCTTTTGCCATAGGAGCTGCAGCTACTTGTCAAGACCCGAATGTGGTCACTGGTACATTTCTTTTACATGACTTTTATGCATCTATTCTATTTGACACTGGTGCAGATCAGAGTTTTATTTCGACCGACTTTGCATGCCAACTTAATCATGTTGAAGAATCTTTAGACTCCACTTTTATCATCGAAGTAGCGAATGGAAAAAAAATCACAGTAAGAACAATATTTAGAAGCTGCCCATTAACACTTAACGGACAAACATTCACCATCGATTTGATACCGATGGAATTGGTTACTTTCGACATCATTGTCGGGATGGATTGGCTATCTCTCAACAGGGTGGAAGTCATCTGTTTTGAAAAGTTGCTTCGAATTCCATTGACGAACGATCATGTGTTGGAAGTTTGAGGGGATCAAGCATAACGGAGTGTCAAAATCATATCTTGCATAAAGGCGCGTAAGTGTCTACAGAAGCAATGTGTAGGTTTCCTGGCTCACGTGGTGGAAAGAGAGAAAGACAAGATCAAGATACAAGATGTGCCAGTATTAAAAGAGTATCCGGAAGTGTTTCCTGACGATCTACCAGGTTTGCCACCAGCTCGACCGGTAGAGTTCCGTATCGACTTAGTTCTTGGAGCAAACCCCATTGCTAAATCTCCTTATAGGTTAGCACCTTTCGAGATGCATGAATTGTCAAATGAATTTTAGGAATTACTGGATAAATGTTTCATCCGACCGAGCTACTCACCGTGAGGAGCTCCGGTTTTGTTCGTGAAAAAGAAGGATGGATATTTTCAGATATGTATAGACTACAGAGAGCTGAACAAACTAACCATCAAGAATCGATATCCACTATATTGATGATCTTTTTGACCAACTACAAGGGGCTCAGTATTTTTCGAAGATCGATTTACGCTCCGGATATCATCAACTCAGAGTTCAGGAAGAAGACATACCTAAAACGGCTTTCCGAACCAGGTATGGGCATTATGAGTTTATGGTGATGCCCTTTGGATTGACAAATGCACCTGTGGTTTTAATGGACCTCATGAACTGAGTGTGCAGGCTGTATCTGGATCAGTTTGTCATTGTCTTCATTGATGACATACTGATTTATTCCAAGAGCAAAGCTAAACATGAGCAATATCTCAAGAAGATTTTAGAGCTGTTGAAAAAAGAACAACTCTATGCCAAATTCTCAAATTGTGAATTTTGGCTGAGAGAAGTTCAATTTTTGGGTCATGTAGTCAACAGTGAAGGAATACATGTAGACCCGGCCAAGGTTGAGGCTATTAAGAACTGGGATACTCCGAAGACACCGACGGAGATACGGTCTTTTCTGGGACTCGTGGGTTACTATAGAAGGTTTATCTCAAACTTTTCTAAGACAACCTTGCCTCTTACTAAGTTAACTTAGAAGAGTGAACCGTTTGTTTGGGAACAGAAACAAGAAAACGCTTTCCAGACATTGAAACAGAAGTTATGTGATGCTCCAATATTATCACTTCCAGAGGGTACATGCGACTTTGTAGTGTATTGTGACGCTTCTCATCAGGGTCTCGGTTATGTATTAATGCAACAAGACAAAGTTATCGCGTACGCGTCAAGATAGTTGAAGGTTCATGAGAAGAACTACACAACTCATGATCTAGAATTGGGAGCAATAGTCTTCGCGTTGAAGATTTGGAGACATTACTTGTATGGCACAAAGTGCACCTTCTTCACTGATCACAAAAGTCTAAAGAAAATCTTTGATCAGAAGGAACTCAACATGTGGCAGCGGCGTTGGGTTGAACTTCTGAATGATTACGACTGTGTGATCAAGTACCATCCGCGTAATGCAAATGTTGTAGTAGATGCTTTAAGCCGGAAGGAACGGGTCAAACCCTTGCGCGTAAGAGCAATGGGAATGACTGTGCAGACAAGTCTACGAGACAAGATTGTACAAGCTCAACAGGAATCAATGGAACGGGGTAATCTGACGAAAGAACTTGATTGTGGAGCAGAACGACAGTTCGAGACAAAACCAGATGGAGTTATCT
This sequence comes from Mikania micrantha, assembly GCA_009363875.1. Taxonomy (NCBI): domain Eukaryota; kingdom Viridiplantae; phylum Streptophyta; class Magnoliopsida; order Asterales; family Asteraceae; genus Mikania; species Mikania micrantha. The sequence goes on along the minus strand of CM018698.1, from coordinate 40,018,086 downwards.
ACTACCAGGATCGCGTGTGGATTCCTTTGGTAGAAGAATTGAGGAAGCTTATTCTTGTCGAATCGCATAAGACCAGGTACTCGGTACACCCGGGCGCCGATAAGATGTACCAAGATTTACGGGGATTTTTTTGGTGGCCGAGAATGAAGAAAGATATAGCTGAGTATGTCGGTCGATGTCTGACATGTGCGAAGGTTAAGGCGGAACACCAGAAACCGTCAGGTTTACTGGAACAACCCGAGATTTCACTATGGAAGTGGGAACAAATAGCTATGGATTTTATTACCAAGCTACCCCGCATTTTTAATGGTAATGATACAATTTGGGTTATCATCGATCGGTTAACCAAAACTGCTCACTTCTTGCCAATGCGTGAAACCTTCACAATGGATAAACTGGTGAGATTATACATCAATGAGGTAGTGGTGCGTCACGGTGTACCACTGTCTATCATATCAGATTAGGATAGCAGATTCACATCGAGGTTTTGGCAATCCTTGTAGAAATATCTAGGGACGCACTTGAACTTGAGTACAAATTACCATCCACAAACGGACAGACAAAGCGAACGTACTATACAAACCCTAGAGGACATGTTGCAAACATGTGTTTTGGGTTTCGGTGGGAACTGGGATTCTCACTTGCCACTGATCGAATTCTCCTACAATAATAGCTACCATAGTAGCATTGGATGTGCTCCATTCGAAGCACTCTAGGGTAGAAAGTGTCGGTCGCCAATATGTTGGACCGAGGTAGGATATAACCGAATAACTGGACCTGAGCTTATTCAAGAAACTACTGATAAGATTGCTCAGATTCTGTAGATGCACTTAATGTCCCTAGTTCAATTTTGTATTAATCATCATGTAAAGATTAAAGTTATATTAATGAAAGTTGTCTTTATATATTGTTATGAATGTTTAAGTTTGATTATATGGGTGTTTGATTTGGTTTATTAATATTTGAGTATGAGTGTTACTCATTCGGGCGAATGACTCTAACGAATGAAGTCATTCGCCGAATGAGAATAGAGAATGACTATATTCAGCGAATAAGCCATTTGCCGAATGACTCATTCGACTGACTTGTCTATTCAACATAGTCACTCGCTGAATGAGCTGCTTCGGCCACTCATTCGGCCGAATGACTACAGTCTATATATACTAGTTCAAATCATTTCAAACCTAACTTTTCCCAAGTCCTAATTCTTCCCAGTGCACTCTAGTGTCAAACCCTTGAAGTTTTGAGCGATTCTTACTGTCCAACTTCGATTCTCAACCCGTGGTGATCGATTCTCATTCACACGTTGATTCTACTCTCTCGATTCACCACGGTTGCTGTTGGTTTCGATTGGAAAACCCTAGAATAGGATTTCACACTATTCTAGAGCCTATCAAGCAGATTTCTCTTGGAATCGGATTGTTTCCGAGCTCATACGAGGTCCTACAAAGTGGTATCAGAGCTTTGGCTCTTGATTCTGCTTGATTTCCATTCAAAATCATTAAATCTGAGTTTGTTTGTTCGAAACCTGCAAAACCCTGATTGCCTTGGCCTCAAAGTTACTGTTTCATTCAAGATTAGTGAGTTTTTGTGGTGTTTTTGTCCAAACTTTAATCCTAATTTGTTCATAATCATATCATGGTGTTCTGTACCAAATTTGGTACTTAGATATGGTCTAAATCAAAAGTTATCGCAATTTTTGTTGCTAAAACCTTCAGAACGACCGAATGAGAATGGCGGCCGAATAGGTTTACCCGAATCAGTCGTCATTCGCCGAAAGAGTTCATTAGGCTAGTCATTCGGCGAATAGCTCTCATTCGATCCTGTCATTCGGCGAATAGCTCATTCTGGTCTTTCATTCGCCGAATAAGCTCATTCGACCTATACAGTCGCCAAAAGAGTTCATTCTCCCAGTTGTCATACTCAGTGTTACATTCTTCAGTTCTCTTTCATTCGGCCCCCGACATTCGCCCCAAGCTGTTTCATTCGGCCATCAGTATGCAAATTTTTCTAAGTGTTGAATCTGGTTGTTCTTGATTAAATGGAGGATTTAGCACTGATGGCTAATCAGAATCATCGCATTCAGACTTTACTGTTGACTGAGACTGAGACAGGAAACTCCAACAAAGCTCCCAAGTTGCTGTCCTTAGATGATTATCCTCATTGGAAGTACAGATTTGAGATTCTCATCAATGGAGTGGATACTAATTTATGGATGATGATTGAAGGAGGTTATCTGAGGCCTTTGAATGAAGATGGAACTCCTATGCTAGTCACACGGATGACTGAGCCACAGAGGAAGGTATATGATTGTGAGAAGAAAGCTTATGCTATTCTTTCTTAATCCATTGCTACTAACATCTTCCATCAGTTCAGACAGGTTTACTTATTCTAAGTATTTGTGGGATGCTTTGCAGCAACGGTATGAAGGCAATGATGCTTTGAAGAACATCAAGTCAAAAGCTTTGAGAAAGGAGTTTAATAGTTTTATGTATGATGGAAATGAATCTTTGGATGAGTTGATTGCCAGATTCTATCATCTTTTGAGTGAGCTGTTCAATCATGAAATAAAGACTACTACTCAGGAGAAAATTCAGTGTTTAGCAGATGCTCTACCTCCAAAGTGGGAATCATTTTTGATGGTGCTTAAACAAAATGAGATGATGGCACATATGGACATCAATGATTTCATTCAGAAGCTGAAGGAGCAAGAAATAGAGAACAATTGGAAAGCAAAGAGAGTTGCTCAAGTCCAAGATCCATCACTGTATTAATCTACTCCTACAGTTGAGAAAGCATCTTCTCATGCTCCATTGAAGACTGCTTTCCTTTCTCAGACTACTGAAGCTCCATCTAATTCTCAAATTCATTTTAGTCAGTCATCTTCTTCATCCAGCTCTCAAAAGGAAAATCACCAACCTGTCACAAGTCTAAAGACAGAGAATTTTGATAAAGTTACAGTTGAGATTGCTAAAGAACATATGGGTCTTTTGTCCACTTTGGTTAGTTCTTATGATCGACTGGTAGCAGGACAGATAGGCAATCCTTATATGACAAATGATGACTATTCTCAGATAGATCCAGATGACATGGAAAGGATTGACATCATGTGCGCTTTGGCAAGTGCTGTAAGGAGAGCTAAGGAGTTTGTCAAAAGGACTGGTAAAGATATCAAATTGAACAAGGAATCTAAGTTTGGTTTTGACATGGCCTCTGTCACTTGTTACAATTGTGGGGAGAAAGGTCACTTTGCTAGACAGTGCAAACAGCCAAAGAAAGCAGGAAATAAAAATCCTTTTCATCATCAGAAGTCATCTTCTACAAATCCAGAAAGAAGGCTTGTTCCCATTGATTCTCCTGTTCAAGCTGGTTCATCTAACTCAGGCAAAGCATTGATGGTTCAACAAGATGAAGGTGAAAACTGGGACTTCAGATTTAATCATGATCAGAATGAACAGGATAAAGCATGTGTTGCTGAGATCAAGAAGTTGGATAATCAAAATGAAGATAGTACTTCAGGAGAAGCAAAGATTAGTGGAGAAGAAACATCAGGTTCAGAGTCAGAAAGCTTATGAGACTCAGACACTCTAGCAGATTCTGATGCTGAGTTTGAAGAATCTCCTACTCAGTTTGCTTTGATGGTAAACTCATATGCTACTCCTGCTGCAACTTCACAATCTGATCAAGTATTTGATGAGTGTTCATCTTCTTGTTCTAGTTGTTTTAAATGTGTTGACCTTAACAGCAAGGTCCTTTCTTATCAAAATCACAATGCTGCTTTGATCAGCGATCTCAACCAGTGTATTAAAGCAAACAAATTTTTAAAATCTAATGAAAAAGATTTTCAAGCTAAAATTGAACTTTTAAAAAGACAACTTCATGAGGCTGAGATTGCTATTCTTAACAAGCAAGATGCTATAACTTCTTATCTCAATACCATCAATGAGATAAAGAAAAAGTTAGCTATAGTTGAGTGTGATTATGAGACTCTAGGACAAAAGCTCAAGAGCTATGAGAGTGCATCTTATATCATTGAGCACATGATCAGCAAAGGTACTGATCATAAGGATAAGGGAAAAGTTAGCTATCAACATTGTCCTCCACCAATCTTGAACAGCTTTGTCAATTCACCTGATGACAAAGATGTTAAAGATTTTCAAGTTAAAAATCCATTAGTAATTGATCCAATAGGGATGATTACTGATGAGGGTTCCTCCTTGTCAGAGGAATCTTTGGTGGATGGACTTGTTGAAGATTGGGTCTCAGATTCTGAGGATGAATCTGATAATTCATCAGATTGTCCCGCTGTTCAGAATCAGTCTTCTGTAGTTATGAAAGGTGACCCAATCTCATCATCAAAGATTTATCAAGCTTTAAGCTTTGTTAAAGCTTCAAAAGAAAATGAAGCATGTGTGTCAAACAAGATTGACAATCTTGTTCCAAACGGGAGAAAGGATTTGGGTTTTAATCAGAACAAGTCTCAATCTAATGTTTTCAAACCAAAAAGACAGTCTTTCTCTCAATTAAAACATTTTCATAAAAAGGGTAACAATGTTTGTTTTGAATGTGGTGCACCTGGACACATAGTCAGATTTTGTCCACACCTGGTTAGACCAAAGATTGCACCGCCCAGAAAATTAAATCAGATTTTCATCAAAGTTGTCAAATCTGAATCCAAGTCAGATCAGACAAAACCCAAACAATTCACAGAAGTTAAACCTGTGGATAAGGGTAAAGGGAAACTGGTGAACTTGAATGTTCCCAAGATGGTAAATGGTAATCAAGTTAAATCATCATCCATTTATCTGAAAAATTCTTTCAGTAAAAATGCAGTCTGGAAGGTCAAGTATGAGACTTCAGTTCCACCCACCTCAGACAAGACTGTTTCAGATGGTAAATGGATTGATGTTTTGATCCGAGACTCTTTGGGTCAACCCAAGACTGTAAAGGCTTGGGTTCCCAAATTGAACTATTTTTTTTGTGTAGGTTGCCCCAACAGCTGCTCTTAACATCTCTTGGATTGTTGACAGTGGGGCTTCCAGACACATGACTGGTGATATATCGCTTCTCACCAATGTGAATTCAGTTCTAGGTGGATATGTCGCGTTTGCCGGTGACAAAGGTGGTTTTATCACAGGAGAGGGAATTTTATCAAATGGGCAAGTTTCATTTGACAAAGTCAGATATGTCAAGCAATTGGAGAATAATCTTCTATCTGTATCACAGATTTGTGATAAACAGTACAAGGTTCTCTTTGATGACTCCAAATGCTACATTCTTAAGGAAGGTGTCGTTATCCCTGGAGATTGGATCTTATTGTTAGCTCCCAGAAAGTAAGACTTGTATGTACTCAACATGGCCACAGCTTCAACAACATCCTCCACAGCTTCATGTTTTATGACAAAGGCAACTGAGAAAGATTCAATACTTTGGCATAAGAGGATGGGTCATTTGAGTCTCCGCAAGATGAATCATTTGGTACATAACAATCTGGTTGAGGGGGTTACTCTGAAGAATTTCAAGCTGTCTGATGTCTGTGTATCCTTCAAAAAGGGCAAGCAAGTCAAGCAGGGTCACAAACCAAAGAAGTATCATTCAATCACTGTTCCACTTGAGCTTCTCCATATGGATCTTTTTGGTCCTGTTAACCGTAAGAGTATAGTTGGAGATCAATACTGTCTTGTCATTACTGATGAATTTTCTAGATACTCTTGGGTGATCTTTCTGAAGGAGAAATCTGAAACTTTTGATTGTATTCAAGTATTGGTTACCAAACTTGAATCTCTTTATAAGCTCAAGGTTCGAATACTCAGAACAGACAACGGAACAGAATTCAAGAATCACAACATGGAGAATTTTTGCAATTCACGGGGAATTGTTCAACAATTCAGTGCCCCTTATGTTCCACAAATGAATGGAGTTGCTGAGCGAAAGAACATGACTTTGATTGAGGCTGCTAGGACGATGCTTGCTGATTCTTCTCTTCCAGTTGAATTCTGGAATGAGGCTGTAGCAAATGCTTGTTACACTTTGAATCGGGTTTTGATAGTGAAGAGGCATGGGAAAACTTGTTTTGAACTGCTTCATAACAGAAAGCCTAATCTTAAGTATCTTGAACCTTTTGGTGCACCATGCACTATGCTTAAGATACATGAGCAGGGCAAGTTCAATGAAAAAGTGGAAGAAGGGTATTTTCTTGGGTATAGCACTCCAAATAAAAGGGTCTATAATAGATCAACACAGAATTTTGAGGAGTGGTACCATGTTGATGTGCAGAAATATTCTATGCCTCTACCAGGAAAAGGGCCAGACTGGATGTTTGATTATTCAGATCTCTTTGATTCGTTCAATATGCCTCACATGTATTCAGATGAAGATGTTGCGGTTCAAATGTTATATGATGTACAAAATGCACCTAATGAACCCGTACCACCTTCATCCACTTCAGTTCCCATTGTACAGACAAATGATGACAGCTCAGACACTGATGAAAACTCTGCTCCACCAGTTGCCCCAGGACAAAATGTTGATGATCTTGTACCAGATCTTGAGGATTTGAATTTGAACAATCTAGATCCACAGGTTGAGGTTCCTCCCCATCCAGTAGGAAGAATCAATCGTATTCATCCTCAAGAGAACATAATTGGGAGTCCGTTAGATGGAGTTAAGACCAGAAATCAGCTTTCTTCAGGGGGACTTGCTGACATTCTTGATTTTGCAGATGTAAGCTTTTGTGCTCATTCCTGTTTTATCTCTCAGGTGGAACCACGAACTGTCACCGAGGCTTTAAAGGAAGAATCATGGGTTGATGCCATGCAAGAAGAACTGTTGTAATCTAAGAAGTTAGGTGTCTGGCAACTTGTTGACAGACCGAAAGGTGCAAAAGTCATTAGCACTAGGTGGGTTATTCGTTGCAAGAAATATGATCATGGAATCATTGTTCGAAACAAGGCACGTCTGGTTGTTCAGGGATTCAGACAGATAGAAGGTTTGGACTACAATGAAGTGTTTGCACCGGTTGCTCGACTTGAAACAATTCGTATTTTCTTGGCATATGCATCCTTCAAGAAGTTTAAAGTTTATCAAATGGATGTCAAGAGTGCATTCCTTCACGGTGTGATTAGTGAGACGGTCTATGTCAGTCAACCTCCCGGGTTTGAGGATCCATTGCATCAAGCTCCGCGAGCATGGTATGAGACACTATCTACTCACCTTCTAAACAACGGGTTCAGAAGAGGTGTCATTGACTGTACATTGTTCATTCGAGAAAAAGATGGTGATTTACTCTTGGTGCAAGTCTATGTGGATGACATCATATTCGGTTCCACAAATGATAGTCTGTGCAAAGATTTTGAGAAGGTTATGAAAGAGAAATTTGAGATGAGCTCAATGGGAGAGATGAAGTTTTTCTAAGGACTACAGGTGGATCAGTATGAGGTAGGGATTTTCATTCATCAAACCAAATACGTTGGTGACATTTTGAGCCGGTTCAGTATGTCTGATGCAAAGCCTGCTGGTACCCCACTGGCTATTAATCACGGGATTACACCAGATGAAAAGGGGGAGTTAATTGATGCCACTCTGTACCGAGGAATGATTGGTTCTCTTATGTATCTTACTGCTTCTCGGCCAGACATCATGTTCGCCACATGCTTGTGTGCACGTTATCAATCAAAACCAAGAGTGTCTCATCTGATTGCTGTGAAAAGGATTATGCGTTATCTGAAGGGTACACCGGATCTTGGTTTATGGTACCCTAATGATGATAATTTTGAGCTTACTGCATCGACCAGAAAGCCGATCTTTTTACAAAAGCTTTTGATAAACCAAGAGTTTTATATCTTTTATCGGCTAATGGTGTTTTTCAAAAGGTTAAAGTCCTACCTTCATCTGAATGTCACAAATGATCGTCGCTTTTCTTAAGTTAGTTTTGATTTGATTTATTTCTTTATTTCATTTACTTCTCTTGTTTATTTTCTTATCTTAATCAAAAACTTAAAAAGATTTTCTGTTTTAGGTTTTTAGGGGGAGAAAATATGTTATTTTGAAAAACCAAAAACATCTAAAAAATTTGAAAAATACAAAAACAATTGAAAATTTAGTAAAAATGAGAAAGTCTTCTTTGAGAAAATAATACATTAATCTATCATGTCCTAAAAGTGTTAGTGAGTGCACAAATGGAAGACATATGAGAAGTGTGAGCTGATGTACTGATAGGCTGACTTTACAAAATGAATAAACAAATTTGTGAACACTTACAATATCTGATTTTTGGGATCTGTTTTTGAAAGACAGTTAAGGGAGAAAATAGTTTATGACTCAAATCAGGCATACACCTGTTATCATGAGATCCAATAAGGTTTCCAATTATTCATGAATTCAAAGTCTGTACACGTGCCATATTGCTGGGACGAACCTAGCTGAAGCCGTCTATTCAGATTAGAATGATTGAATAAAAATAAAAGAAAAAGAAAATCAAGCTGGTATTAAGATGGTGAAAAATAAAATAAGTTCGATTCCATACACGTGCCATATTACTTGGACGAACCTAGTTGAAGCCGTCCATTTGGATAGAACAAGTCAAGCATGTCAACATAAATCTGTATACGTGCCATATTACTGGGATGAACCTAGTTGAAGCCGTCCATGAGATTGTGTTGGTTATGTGAGACAAATTAAAAAGAAAAATACAAAAAGAAAATAAATTGGAACCTTATAGAATTCATGATGCTGGGTATTAAGATGTGCGGAGATGAGTTACAAACTGAGTTCAAACCTTTGGTGGATAGATAAAATGGGTAACTCAGTCAGAAAACATAAGTAATCATCAAATGAGTTTGATAATTTTGTATTGTAAAGCTTAAAATGGACAGATATATTAGTAATCACATCACAAGTGAAAAATGTCTGAAATGAATCATTCAGTGATGCTAATTTGATGTGATTAGGTGTATGTGTTAATTTCTCAATAGACTTCTCACAAAAATATGTGTTTAATTGTTCTTAGTTGTTAGTTGTACCGTTGTATTTTGTTTCAGAAAATTTACAAAAAGATTTTATATTTTAAATTTCAGTTTAGGTGATCATTTGTAGGTTCAGATGTCTGTCTTATCTGAATCAAGAACCAATCAGACATATCTTCATAATTGGAATTGTTCTCACTTTTCAAAATGTAAAATGTTGGAATCATCTTGTGTTTTGGGAGTGAAAACCTTTATTCGTCCGAATGAGGCGTGAGATTCACTTATTCGACCGAATCACTCTTGGCAGAATCATCCCCATTCGGCGAATGACTTGTGAGGAATGACCCTTTCGTTATTCTCATTCTGCGAATGACCTAATGTCGAATAACCCATTCGCCATTCACATTCGGCGAATGAGTGACCCTATATAAATAGTAATTCGGGCAAACTACCTCATTCGCTAAAAACCACCTTCGCCCTTTACTGTGTGTTCACATTCGCCCGAAACAACTTCTCTCTTCGGTCTACATTTTTTCGTGATTTTCTTTGAACCTGCTACTGATAATCTTGCTTCGTATCATCTCAGGTACATGTGGATCAAAGATTGTCCAATTTTGACCGTGAAATCATCAGAAATTGGATTGATTTTAGGGTTTTAGGGTTTTTTGTTTTCGCCTTTGAAATAAATGGCATAGATGGACTTATTATCACAAATGTCATGTATTAAAACCCTTAGTCGGTCATGTCTGAGCATGAATGTGTAAATATTTGAAGCTAATTTGAATTTTTTGACAAAAGGGGTTGGAACTTGTACAGACAGCCGAATGACGCCATTCGGCGAATGAAGCCCATTTGGCGAATGAAGTTCTTTCGACGAATGACTCTTTCTGTCATTAGCTCATTAGGCCAAAGAACCCATTCGCCTAAATCAGTCTCATTTGACCAAATTGCTTCAATTGATTCTCTGATCTGATTTATACATTTCATTAAACTGAAATGAACTAACATGTATATTCTTTGTTCTTCAGTATGGCAGGTTATAAATCAGTGACGAAGAACAATATCTGTGCTCATTTGGATCTCACCACTCTGAACGCCAAACACTACACAGAGATCATCACATTTCTCAGGCGTTCGAGGATCTTTACGGCCATTTCTACTATACATGTGCCATATCACTCTAACCAGCAGGATTCCTGGGCTTCTGCAGATATTGATTGTGTCAGCTGAGCACATGATGTTGTTGTGTCAGCTGAGCACATGATGTTGTTGTGTCAGCTGAGCACATCACGAGGGTGTGTGGTTTCCAGGATACACCTGATCAGCCAAATCTGCTGGACCGTTACTTAGTTCGTGGATGCTTTATGAGATGCAAGTACGAGGGTGATCTTGGAGCAGGGATCCTCAATAAAGCGTTCATGTCTCCGTAGTTCAAGTACCTTCCTCATGTATTGATTCACTGTATTGGATTCAGGAGAGGAGGTTTTGATGATATGCGAGAGACGATACAGTGTGCTTTCGTCGCCCTGGTGCTGAATAGACCATTCAACTTCTCTGAGATGGTCTTCTCTCATATGAAGGAGAATGTGTATTTGAAGGGAGACAAGAAATTCTTGATGTATCCAAGATTCCTGCAGCAGTTGATAGATGCACAGTTACCTGATTTGCCCAAGATCAATGCAGACATCATCAGGTTGGAGCACATGAATGACATCACTCTCAACAGAGTGATGTCATACAGAGGCAAGGAAAGGAAGCCTGTAGCTCGATCTTTATTTGGTCATCTCTCTAGGCCAGATTACATAGCTCTTGTTGGTCGGAAATGGAGACACGATGATTCCGATTCGGATATGGAAGACATAGTTGTGCCTGATGATGGTGGAGATGATGATGCTGGTGCAGGTGTCAGTGGTGCAGGTGGTAGTGGTACTGGTGGTGCTGGTGAGAGTTCTGTTGTTGTGAGCACTGTTGGTGTGAGTGCTGATGTTGATGTTATTATTACTACCTCTGATGGTGTTAGCACTATTGATATTGGGGTGTCAGGAGTTAGTGCAGCTGATGTTGATATAGGTGCTGGAGTCAGTACATCTATAGCTGCTGATGAGGATGTAGATATTGATTCACTGTTGAAGTTGGATTTCATGGCCACTACTACCTCCACAGTGACTACTCCTCTTGATACTACAGTCACCACATCTGCTGCTGATGGAGATGAGTCAGAGGACTCAAGTGATGGTGAAGGTGAAGCTGGTGCTGATGACGCTGGTAGTTCTGAGTCAGAAGATACACCAGATGAGAAGTTTGAGAGTGTCTGGGTTAGTGGCAGGCTGATAAAGAGGAAGAGGAAAAGGAGTGAAGCTGAGATAGAGGAGATTACTGATCCTTCATTTATTCCTGATTTTGAGATTTCTTCACCTCCTCATTCCTCTGCTCCTATCACTGCAGCTGTATCTGTTGCGGCTGTTCAGTCTACATCTTCTCCAGCTGGCAGGAAGAAGAGATCGAGGTTCCTCTTTCAGAGGAGGTCAGAACTGACAACAGCTGCTACAACTACTGTTACATCAGTAGCAGCTGTCTCAGTTTCTTCACTGACCAGGTCAAGGGCTATTCCAGTACAACTACTATTGCCCCTCTGACCACCTCTATGACCCAGGCTCCCATATTCACTGCTGCTTCTGCTGGTCCCTCCATTACACGAGCTGACACTTTCATACCTACTGTTTCAGTCGTGGATCAGTTGAGCACTCTGAACAGTATGGTACTAAGACTGATGGGGAGGAACATGGAGCTGGAAAGGAAGAGCAGAGAACAGGATCTGGTTATCGCTCAACTTACTCAGAGGATAACAGATCAGGATGCACTGTTGCTTCAAGCTGCAGATCAGAGAGCAGATCTCAGAGCAAGATCAGCCCAGCAAGAAGAGCAGTTGCTAAAATATATAGACGAGCATAACCAGCTGGCATTGACAGCCACTGGTTTCAATGAACGGATTTTGTCTTTAGAGGAGTAGAATGCTCGTCTTGCTGAACAAGTTGAGAATCTCAAAGACAGCACTCCCAGACTTGAAGGCACCACTGCTCAATCCGATGATTCAGATTCTGAGAAAGAAAAGGAAGAGGAAGAAGAAGAAGAAGAGGAAGAAGAATCTGATGAGGAGAAAGTAGACTATGAAGACACTGATAAAGAAGATGACTTAGATCAGGACGAGTCAGGAAGCGGGTCTTCTGATTCATCTAGTTCAGATGATGATGATGATGATGATTGTCACACCCCGAGCCGACGGGGTTGGATCGAAGTCCCCGTCGGGCGGAAGGTTCTCGGAGCGCGATATCGTGAATGATAATCGTGATGATCAGATTGTTTACATCGCATCAATGTTAAGAATAATTAAGCACAATAAAACATTAACTAGGATTACAAAGTTAAATTACAAATATCAAGGTTTGATAATTTAACTACGTAAACCTATCCAAAAGAATCAAATATATCTATCTTGTATTTGTACAAGATATCAAAAAGAGATTCGTATTGATCTCAAAAGATGTGCTTCTTCAAAAGACAACTAGGATCTATGTCTGGTCATCCTAGTATGCAATCCTGAATCTTAGCTTAACCCTGTACGTCACCTGAGAAAGCATGAAATAGAACAAAGTCAACACAATGGTTGGTGAGTTCATGTAGTTTTTGTGTAAAAATAGTTTGTAAAATCCTTTGAACGACAACCTTAACCTCACCATTAACCACCTATGCCATCTGTTTCAGTATGCTTATATATAGGGCATATGTAGGGGACAAGCCCCAGCCACCGTCCCACCACATACCAATCCACATGATATATTGTTCCTGATGATAATTAAGCGTCTCATCCTACTTGTTTGTTTTCCCAAATGTTTGATTCCAAATGTGTGATTCCAAATGTTTGATTCCAAGTGTTTGAGTATTTGAATTAGATTACCCTGTAATTGTTTACCTTGATTCCCTGAATGACAACCTTAACCTCACTAACAACCACCTATGCTATCCAACCAAGTATGCTTATATATAGGGCATATGTAGGGGACAAGCCCCAGCCACCGTCCCACCACATATCGGACTGCTTAACATATTGTTGTTAATGATAATTAAGCATTTCATCCCACTATTCTGATCTCATGACATACGATTCTTAACGTTTGTTTCACTGTCAATGTTTACTTTGCTTCCCTACCAATGTTTACTTTGTTTCCCCCAAAATGACAACCTTAACCTCACTAACAACCACCTATGCTATCCAACCAAGTATGCTTATATATAGGGCATATGTAGGGGACAAGCCCCAGCCACCGTCCCACCACATACCGGACTGCTTAACATATTGTTGTTAATGATAATTAAGCATTTCATCCCACTATTCAGATCTCATGACATACGATTCTTAACGTTTGTTTCCCTGTCAATGTTTACTTTGCTTCCCTACCAATGTTTACTTTGTTTCCCCCAAAATGACAACCTTAACCTCACTAACAACCACCTATGCTATCCAACCAAGCATGCTTATATATAGGGCATATGTAGGGGACAAGCCCCAGCCACCGTCCCACCACATACCAGGCTGCTTAACATATTGTTATTAATGATAATTAAGCATTTCACTCCACACTATTGATTCCACAAAGAATAAGTATCAAGTTTAATAGGCACCATTATGGATAGCTGAATACCCTAAGGAGTTCAGCATCCATCCATAATGATCCTATTTATGACTCATGACATGTTTTGATAGAGAAACCTTCAAGTTAACACAAAGTCAACTAGAAGAACTCAATCATTCTAGTCACTTGTCATAACAATGGATGAATCAAGAAGAACACTGAATGACTAGTAGGGGTTGACACACAGGTCAACACGTGGCGGCCAATCAGTCTGTCTTATATGACTCTGACAAAGAAGAACACTGATGACTAGTAGGGGTTGACACACAGGTCAACACGCGGCGGCCAACAGTCTGTCTTACAATGTCCAAAAGTTTATGCATACAAGTCTAAAGCATTCACATTGTTTCACTGATGACTAGTAGGGGTTGACACACAGGTCAACACGTGGCGGTCAATCAGTCTTTTGTTTAAGCATCCAATGTTTCAAGCATTCAAGTGTTCAAGCATCCCAATGTATCAAGCATTCCAAGTGTTCATGTATCCCAAGTATATCGTGCATTCAAGCATTCAAGTATTCCAAATGTATCAAGGATTCACGTGTTTCAAGTATTCTAAGTATAACAAGTATTCACGTGTTTTCAAGTATCTCAAGTGTAACAAGTATTCACATGTTTTCAAGTATTTCAAGTGTATTAAGCAGTCAAGTATTTCAAGCATCTCACGTATATAAGTATTTCTAAGCATATATGTTTCAAGTTAAGTTTAAACAATTCATTGTAAGTGTAAAGTAATTTAATACTTTACTAAAAGTGTAGAACATTAACTTTCCGAAATAATTATATAAAGTATTAGTGATTAGTTTAAGTATTTTCAAAGCCTTAAGATCTTGTATATAGTTAAACATAAAGTTTATAAGTTAAACCTCAATTGTATAGTTTAAGCACATAGCTTATAACATAAGTATTTAGCTCAAGTTTAAGTATTAAGTTTATATCATAAGTGTTTAGCATAAGGTTTAGGCTTCAAATCGGTATTGTAAGTCTCAAGTATATAGTTTAAACTTCTCGTTTGTAGTATAAGTATCAAGTTTATAGCTTCTCAAAGTATACTAGTTTCCAGTTTGATCACAAAGTGTTTGTATAATGTAAATGAGTAGAAAGTAAATAGCATTTGCTATTTACACTATAGCCTTAGTCTTTGGTTTCCCACCCAAGCATTTCAAATTCAAGCATTAGTATAAGTATTGTAATTTTGTGTAAAAGCATTTAATAAACATTTCAATAATTGTTTAACATGCTTCTCAGTCCCGAAGTAAAACAAAAGGTTTGAAAAGGGACAAATGAACTCACCTGTGTTTGAAGCGGTTGACTATGTTCTAAACAAGAATACGCGCTCTCGTTGTTGTGTTTGTTGTTGTATTCACGATCCTGTATTGATTTCATGTTGTTTGCATCTTATAAGTATAAGTTGAAATAATGCATGTGTGTATAGATGTTAGTGTTAGCCCTAAAGTTGGCTAACACTTTGAGTCTCGGTCTTCATTCGGCTCAATTAATTTGTTAGTGACTACAGAACGCTTAACTCAATTGAATTAACACTTCGTTATTGCTCTAATGTTTACTTTGATTTAGTTTCATCACCCCGAGATTCTAAGTACAAGGACTTAGGTTTCTCTCGTTAAATACAATAAGTCCTATAATGAATCAAACTCTTTTGTTTCTACACAAATCATGTAATTCACTTTAATCGAATTATCAAATGAAATTGAGCCAAATGATTTGGGCTTGGACTTGCTACTTGGACCTAATACATGGAAATTTATACGGCCGAGTATAAGTGATATGGGCCGAATAGTGGCCATGGGCCAAACTATTGGGCCACGAACTTAATCTATCTTGAGTTGGATCAAGGGTGTGGGCCAAATAACCGAGTGGGCCGATTCCATATGAATCTTTGGGCCGAAGGCTAGTGTGGTCCCTTTGTTACTATGTGGGCTTGATATGTAATTGGGCCGAGAGGATTTAGGCTTATTTAAACCACTTGGACTACCATGATCGAATTGGACCGCATGGATATGGTTTGGACGAATAGGTTGGGCCGGTTAGCTAAATGGGTGTTGGACCGATGTACACACTCCTTTCCGGGCCTCAAGGTGATCGGGATGGGCTTGGCCGACACAATGTGGCCTCCTCTAATCACTTGACCAGCGAACCTATCATTCATCATAAGGTTCGGCCAACTTAGGAAGTTAGGGTTCGGTCATTCAAGACGCCAAGGTTCGTTAGCCTTGAAGGGTTCGTTGCAACCTGTTTGGTTCATGCATGGTCACAGGTTCGTGACTATACTAGATTCGCGGCTATGGTGGAGGGTTCGGCACCTCCAGGTTCGGCTGCTACACCACTAAAGGTTCGTGGCTGGTTCGCGTGTCAGTTGATACATCGAAGGTTCGTCCACCGCTGGTTCGTCAGCCATGGGTTCGGGAGTCCAAGAGGGTTCGTCCCCTTCGGGGTTCGGCTCCAGTATGAAAGTAGAAGGGTTCGTGGCTCCTACAGGGTTCGGCTAAGAGTGTACTAAGCAGGGTTCGGGCTAGACACAGGTTTAGCCAACAAAGTTAACAGGTTCGGCACCTGCGAACCACAAACCAAGTTCAACATTCATCATTCACCTTCGATCCTTTAGGTTAGCCATTCCCACGCCGTTGTTTTGTGTGTACAGAGGTGATGTGGGTTCGAAAGCTAGTTCTAGTAACCGGTCAAGTGTATAGGTGTTGAACAAGATAGAAAACCCTATATTTTCGGACATTCTTTTGATCATACCTCGACAGTGGCTGGATGAAATCTCCGATCTGCTGTACTTTCTTGTAGAGGATGATGAGAGCTTCGCGTGGACACCAAGAACGCACGAATTGGCCAAGAAACGAAGGAGATATATGGGTTTGAAGCTTGAAATTGGTGGTGATGGTGGGATCCGAAAATTCAAGAAGAAGAAGAAGGAAGTTGGTGAAAAATGAAAATGATAGGTTAATTTGGCCTTTTAAATACCCCGAGGGTATTCGGTTTCGTTTCGGTTGTTCGGTTTTCGTTTTCGTCGCATTTCCGGATCGTAACGCGTGTATTTTCATCATTTAAATAAAAGAATTTTATTTTAAATATTAGGAGGGTAATTATTTATAAAAATGTTTTAAATATTATTATTCTTGAATAATTTATCGTAAATTATTATTTTTTTTACGCGTTTAAGTATTTATTTATGCGCGTATTTTGTTTTATGCGCTTTGAAATAAAATGATTTCGTTTTAATTTATTTCTGATGAGTTTCAAAATTGTAAAACAGGAAATATTTTATTTCCTTATATTTATTATCGTTCGAAACATCTTTGTTTTCGTTTCGTCAGAAAACGTCACTTACGCGCGTCTTCATACAGACCGCTAACTGTACGAACACGATCGTACGTTTCACTTTCTGATTTTGTTTTCTACTTTTAAATCATCGTTTTAGATCGTTAAACTATCAGATCTATTCGTACAGATCGTCACCTATACGAATAGTTCGTCAGTTCAGCATTCCGTAACAACAACTGTTGTTGTTTGGTTTCTGTTTATCCTCACGTATGTTTAAACCTAATAGTACAAAATCAAACATGTTTGCATCTGTTCCTGATTGTCTGGTGTGTTTCTGTCTGTTTAAACCATAAGGTTTAAATCAGAATATCAGAAACATCGTGTAATGGTTTATGTTTAACATCGAATGTAAATAGCTTCTAAGTATTTTTTCCTAGTTTGCAACTGAGTTACTGTACAGTTTACTGTTCCGGTAACGATTCCGGCACAGATGTTACAATGATGATGATGATCAAGCCCCTTCTACTTCTGAGATCAGGTCCAAATCCATGCAAGACAAGAAGAAACAGGCTCCTCCTCCACCTCCTCCAAGACAAACTGAAGAACAAGCAGCTACTGAGGAAGTCGAAGCTGTGCCTGTGAGACGTCAATTGGATGAGACACTCACTATGATTCTTGACGCTCAAGGCATCATACAGCACTCAGTCAGCTATGACAAAGAGGAGGGAGAGATCATACATTGCCTATCAAAGGAGCAGATAGCCGAACTGTTCAGGCTAAACCCAGATGAGGTTATTACTGATGATACCTCAGTTCCAGTGTTTGATGAGCCTACTCCAGAGGCTTTTGATGATGTAGATGAGGTTATTATTGAAGATATTACTGATGAAGAGTACCCAAAGTATACATCAGCTGAGGAAGAGCTGCCAACATTTACTGATCAGTTTGATCAAGTCACTGAAGATCTACTGATCCGATACTTAGAAGAACAAGTTGAGGTTAGCAAAGCCGAAGCTGATGATCAAAAGAAGAAAAAAGAGGAATGGGAGGCCTACTGGGAGGTTCTCAAGAGAGAAAGCACCATGAAGTTGCCAGCTACGCACAAGAAAGTATACAGAACCAAAGGCTACAAGGCTGGAGGTCAAATCTTGAGCTGGGCATACTTTCATGATCTTGGGTGCTATGATGTGAAAAGAGAAAGAGGCATTGACTACTTCAAGCATCCTCACGATTTTAAGACGTTGCCAGGTTTTGAAGTCAATCAGTTAGCACGTCTGAGGATGATGTATAGTGAAGATTCTGGAATGTCAGCCTGGTTTTCTCGTCAGATTCAGTACGAATACAGAAAGAGATGGGTGAACTTCCAGCCCCAACAGCCTGAACGTTATTATTTGCCAGAAATTGATGGAGACACCCGAAGGCACAAAGTTATCCTGAAGTGGCTTCCTCCTAAAGTCTTGAAGAAGATTCCGTTAAGGAAGATGCGACAAGACTTTATAGAGGGCTTCTGATGGTGGTACTATGATAGGCGGGGTGGAGAAGCTGTAATTGTCATGTGCAAAGACAAGAAGTGGGAAACCGAACGTATTTTTGATCCAATGTGGTTGACTAACTTGTCCCACAAAGATGTCCAAGCATTGTTTCGTCATTAGATCTTCTTTGATGTACAGGACATGGTATAGGTGCTACAGTTCATGAGAGTGATCCGTCTCTGCAGTATATTCAAGATACATGCTGGAGCAGACTGGAAAGCTATTACTGAAAAGTACTTCAAGAAAGACACTTCCAATGTATGAACTAGGTCCAAAGGGGAGTTTGTAGATGCACTTAATGTCCCTAGTTCAATTTTGTATTAATCATCATGTAAAGATTAAAGTTATATTAATGGAAGTTGTCTTTATATATTGTTATGAATGTTTAAGTTTGATTATATGGGTGTTTGATTTGGTTTATTTATATTCGAGTATGAGTGTTACTCATTCGGGCGAATGACTCTAACGAATGAAGTCATTCGCCGAATGAGAATAGAGAATGACTATATTCAGCGAATGAGCCATTTGCGGAATGACTCATTCGACTGACTTGTCCATTCGACATAGTCATTCGTCGAATGAGCTGCTTCGGCCACTCATTCGGCCGAATGACTACAGTCTATATATACTAGTTCAAATCATTTCAAACCTAACTTTTCCCGAGTCCTCATTCTTCCCAGTGCACTCCATTGTCAAACCCTTGAAGTTTTGAGCGATTCTTACTGTCCAACTTCGAAATTCAACCCGTGATGATCGATTCTCATTCACACGTTGATTCTACTCTCTCGATTCACCACGGTTGCTGTTGGTTTCGATTGGAAAACCCTAGAATAGGATTCCGCACTATTCTAGAGGCTGTCAAGAAGATTTCTCTTGGAATCGGATTGTTTCCGAGCTCCTACGAGGTCCTACAGATTCAACAGAAGCTACAAGCAGCTCGAAGTAGACAAAAGAGCTACGCTGATAAACGGTGCAAGCCATTGGAGTTTCAAGTGGGAGATCGTGTCATGTTGAAGGTATCCCCATGGAAGGGCATAGTTCGTTTCGGAAAGAAAGGAAAGTTAGCACCGCAATACGTGGGACCGTTCGAGATCGTTGAACGGATTGGTCCTGTTGCGTATAGACTGAGACTACCGGATGAACTCAGTGGTGTGCATGACATGTTTCACGTCTCAAACCTAAAGAAATGCCTTGCGGAAGAATCACTTGTCATTCCGGTTGAGGAAATTCAAGTGGACGAACAATTACAATTTATCGAGGAACCTTTAGAAATTATGGATCACGAAGTTAAACAACTAAACCGAAGCCGTATCCCGATCGTCAAGGTTCGATGGAATTCAAAGTGTGGGCCCGAATTTACTTGGGAACGTGAGGATCACATGAAGTCCAAGTATCCCACCTGTTTACAGAGGAATCCGTACTTGATGACGATTCTTAAATTTCGGGACGAAATTTCTCTAACAAGGGGAGACTGTAACATTAGTGGCGGAAACGTAACCGGAACAGTGACTTGTACAATAAAACAGGTACAAACTATGTGTATTACATGTGTGTTATTAATCATTTGATGTTGAATACAGAACTATTACACATCTGTTTCAGAAACATATTGCAAATCCATGGTTTAACTGTCAGAATTTCATTTGACAACACAGAACTGTTATGTGAATGATAGTTAGGATTTTATTATGTATAGACGTATGGGAGATTTCACAGAACGAAACGATAGCGGACGTCGTTACGTGAATATTAAACTGATGGAATATTCGTGTGGGTGACGATTCGCACGAATATATATATATGAAAGTTAAACGTTCTGAATGATGTCTGATAATTAGAAAATCGCATAGAAAAGTGTAGTTATCGTCATGTTCATACGGATGACGATCCGAACGAATACTTACGAAAACTGTACGATTCGATTAAACAGATAAATTTAACGTTTTCTGAAAACTTAAAAATAAACAACAGATATCTAGTTAATTTACTAAGGAATTACCACCTAATCTAATTTCGAAAATTCTACTTTTAAAATCGTAACGTTTCGATCCGATAACGATCGAAAACCGACGCTTCTACGCGAAACCGAACGAACCCGAAAACATCGGAACGATTAAATGATTTCAATGGCATTAAATTCCATTAAACCCCACTCACCTACCACTCTCTCTCTCCCAAACCGTCACTCTCTCTCTACACTCTCTCTCTCTCTAAGATTCAAACCCTAAAACCCTCAATACTTCACCAAATGTAGTGATTTTGGTGTCAAAACAACCACAACATCGTGTAGATCGTGAAAGTACAAAGGTTTCGAGCATGGAACCACCGAAATCGAGGTAAAATCGAGCTCAAAACCCCCGATTTTAGGGTTTTCTTCCTTGTTTGAACCACATCCATTTTAGCCGGTTCTCGACCATTCAAACCCTTAGAAATCTGCACTAAGTTAGTTTGGGATAGTTTGGGAACTTGTGGGGCACCTTAAATGGTTCACAATCCTGAAAATGGGATCAAGAACACCTCGACAGCAGCTCGTACGAATGAGCATCACCGATACAGTTTGGCATAATGAAATAGGCGAGCGAATGAGCTGGGCAACCGAATGGCTCATTCGGGAGGTCTCATTCATGAGGTGATTGATTCGTGTGGTACCCATTCGTATCACACTTCATTCGCCATTCAGAGCCTTCATTCGCATGACAGTCTTCCTTCTTGGGTATTCATTCGTGAGATCCTATTTGCACGACACATAGGGTTAAGGATCTCCATTTGTGCCACGTTTTCTTCCTCATTCAGATTCTCCGAAGTTCATGCATGCAAATGATACTTACTTGTATATTGGTTTCATGTGTCAAAGAATCAAACGATTATGGGATTAGGTTATATAACAAACTCACAATGGGAAAAATAGGGTTAAAACCGGTTTGATGACTTTTGATGTTAAGGGTTTTCAAAAACAAATTTTCCTAAACAAACTTAACATATAAACTAATGCTTTTTATGATCTTTGAGACATTTAATACATGAATATGTTTAGGAACTACTAAGTTAAGCTATTAACCCCACAAAGGTTCTAAAGTGGCTACTTTGGAGTGATATCTAACTTATGGAACAACGAAACAAATTGTTTTCAACGTTCAATGGCTCTAAACTATTTCAAACACATTGGTGCAAGTATTAGCTACCAAATGGGATTTAGTTGAGAACACAAAGAAACTCTAAGGAAAAATCAAGAAAATGACTAAGTACAAGGGTTGGCCACCATGAGTTAACTCTTAATACTTAGATATTCTATGCAGATGTAAGACTAACTTAGATAGTTCGAATTGAATAATCTAAGGCAAGTATTACACAAAGATGAACAACGAACTACGTGTAACAAAGATCTAAGGAAAGGCTTGGAGTAATCAAGTGAGATCAACTAAAGTCTAACATGTCAACTTATATTTTCTTAAAATAACTTATGTTTTAATTGAAATGAATTGGTTTATAAACTTCTTTATTTAAGTGCTTTAAAATAACTTAAATGATGTCTTAACTTAATATTTTGCAACATAAGGATAAATTTCAAATAAAATAATACGAACCTTACATAAGTAGGTTTAGTTGTGACTAACTACGGGATAATGGTTCATAGAGGGTAATTAGTATAGAATAGTTAGAGAAACTTAGAAACACACTAGTGAATATGTAGGACACTTAGTTGCACGCCGAGACCGAAACCCCGTATACGTCAACTATAAATACTTATCGTATTCAAATCATAAAAAATCAACACAGGTATTGAAGATATTAAATCTACAATCAACGAGCACGCATATCTTTTGTAATTCATTGCGTAACAACACAGGTGAGTTCATTGCCCCTTTTTCTAAACATTTTTGTTTTATCAAAAGGGGGCTGAGAAGCATGCGTAAATTATTTTCCTTGGATTATATTTACTTAAATGCTTTTACTTCGTATACGTTACATGTATAATTGTTATCCTAGATTTTGTCTGGGTAAACTATTTACAGGTTTGCAAAACGAGTTATTTATTCATCATGAGTAAATAGCTATTTCAAATCAAATAACTATTTTCAAAGGTCTATTTTTTAAAGAACTAAAGATCTAAATCAAAGGACTATTTTCAGAGGTCTATTTTCAAATAAGTAAGGATCTATTCAAAGAACTATTTTTCGGTGGTGTGTTTTCAAAGAACTAAAGATCTATTTCAAAGAACTATATACAATGATCTATTTTCAGAGGAATGTCTGGGAAATATTCAAAGATAGCATGTGCCAAAGAACTAACGAACTATACGAACAAGAACAAACTATGGAAAATCTAGACGAACTATGAAATGCTATACATCAAAAGATGTCCTAGCTAGACTGATTAATTATAGGTCGCATGTTTGATGATATTTACAGATTTCCTCCACTACTAAGAACCTTGATTGCTAGACTAGTCTACTCAATTTTGGCCAAGGCCCAATTATTAGGTCTTAGATTTTTATTAAATGTTTATTTATTCATATACTTAAGCATTTAACATAATGTTTCTACAAATGCTATGGTTGATCATGATTGTGTGATAAACTTAAGGAATTCAGAGGATTTCCATATTTTGTGAAACTACAAGAACTAAGAACTAAGAGCTGATGTGTTGATGATGAGGAATGAAATGCTTAATTATCATTGACAACAATATGTTATACGGTTCGGTATGTGGTGGGCTTGCAGCTGGGCTGGCGGTAAGCTTGACCCCACGTATGCTCTATACATAAGCATACTTGGCTGGATAATATAGGTGGCTGTTGATGAGGTTAAGGTTGTCATTACGGGTGTTCAGTGTTAACAAATTTCAGGTTGTTCAAATGTTGTGAATTGAATGTATGGGATGAAAAGCTTAATTATCACTAGGAACAATATATCATGTGCTTTGGTATGTGGTGGGCTAAGCCTACTGAATTAGATGGTATAGGTGGTTATTGGTGAGGTTAAGGTTGTCATCTGGTCAGGTTTGTACAAGATTTATTTTGAAACAAAACTATATGAACTCACCAACCATGTGTTGACTTGATCTTTTTGCATGACTTCTTAGGTGACGAACATGTTTAACTAAGAAGTTCGTGATTTTGACTAGGATGCCTAGATAGAGGACCTAGTATTTTGGACGTGTATATTTTTGAACATCATTATACAAACTATTTTGTATATATTGTGCAGATACAAGATAGAAGAATTATGGTGTTGATAGTAGATTTACATTGTTAAATTATGAACAAAACTGATGTAATTTAAGAATGTTTATACTTCTTACACATTTGATTTATGAAATGATTACTTATATATTTGTCCACTTTAAACATGATTGTACTTTGTTTCTAAAGTAATCAATAATCACCCATGTCTTCTGACTGAGTTACCCATTATAGTCAACCAATCTAGATCAAAACCAGTTTATAACTCATCTCTGCATAACTTAGTGCCTAGCATCATAAGTTCTATAAGGTTCCAATTTATTTTCTTTTTGTATTTTTCGTTTTGATTTGTTTCTCAAGTTCAACACATTCTCATGGACGGCTTCAGCTAGGTCTTTACAAAACAATATGGCACGTATACAAAACTGTGTTGACAAGATCAACTTGTTCTATCCAAATGGATGGCTTCAACTAGGCTGCAACCCAGTAATATGGCACATGTATGGAATCGAACTTATTTTATTTTTGTATTTTTCTTAGCTTATCCTATCTGAATGGACGGCTTCAGCTAGGCAGCAATCCAACAATATGGCACGTGTACAGAATCAGATTCACTTTTATTTTCTTGTGATTCAATCATTCTCATCTGAATGGACGCCTTCAGCTAGGTCTTTACAAAGCAATATGGCACGTGTACAAACTTGAATTCATGAATCATTGGAAACCTCATAAGATCCTATGATAACAGGTGTATGCCTGATTTGAGTCAAAAACTGTCTATCCCTTAACTAGTTTTCTAAACTGGATCCCACAAATCAGACTTTCTAAGCAATCACCAACAGTCTATTAACTTTGTAAAGTCGGCCTATCAGTACATCAGATCATAATTCTCATGTGCTACTAGTATATGCATTCAATATTGCATTTAAAAAATGACAGATTAACACATCACTTTCTCTAATAAGACTTTCTCATTTTTACAATTTTTCAAATGTTTTTAGTTTTTCAATTAAACTACTTTTTCTCCCCCTAAAAACCTAAACTGAAAATCTTTTTGAGTTTTGAATAAGTGAAGTGAAAAATAACAGAAGTACTAAAACTAAAAATCAAACAAAAAGAAACTAACTGACAAAATAATGATCATTTGTATGATTCAGATGAAGGAATGACTTCATCTTTTTGAAAAAGACCATTAGTTGATAACAGATATAAAAATCTGGGTTTGTCAAACGCTTTAGTGTAAAGATTAGCTTTCTGGTTATCGGTGTGAATCTTAAGAACATCAATTAATTTCTTTTCAAAACAATCACGTATGAAGTGATATTTAATGTCGATGTGTTTTGTTTTAGAGTGCTGGACAGGATTTTTAGTGACAGCTATGGTAGCAGTGTTATCAACAAAAATAGGAGTGTTAGAAAACTGTAACCCATAGTCCCTAAGTTGTTACTGAATCCAGATGATTTGAGAGCAACAACTAGCAGCTGCAATGTATTCTGCTTCACACGTTGAAGTAGACACCGACGTCTGCTTCTTGCACTGCCAGGTAACTAAGCATTTCCTAAAGAACTGACACCCCGCTGATGTTGACTTGAAGTCTCTTTTGCATCCACCATAATCTGAATCGTTGTAAGTAGTTAGGTCAGAGTTATCATCATTAGGGTACCATAAGCCCAGATCCGAAGTACCCTTCAGATAACGTAAAATCCTCTTCACAGCAATAAGATGAGAAACTCTTGGCTTTGACTGATAGTGAGCACACAGACAAGTAGCAAACATTATGTCTGGACGAGAAGCTGTGAGATACATAAGAGATCCGATTATTCCTCAGTAAAGAGTGGCATCGATTAACTCCCCCTTTTCGTCTGGAGTAATCCCATGATTAACAGCAGTGGGGTACCAGCAGGCTTTTCATCCAACATACTAAACCGGCTCAGAATGTCACCAACATATTTGGTCCGATGAATGAAGATTCCTGCCTCATAATGATCCACCAGCAATCCCAAGAAAAATTTCATTTCTCCCATGGAACTCATCTCAAAATTATCTTTCATAACCTTCTCAAAGTCCTTGCACAGAACATCATTTGTGGATCCAAAGATGATATCATCCACATAAACTTGTACCAAGAGTAATTCCCCATCCATCTCTCTAATTGAAGTGACCAACCTTCGGCTTCTGATTGAACAAAATCTCATAGGGAGTCTTCTAATGGCGTTTGTTCAATAGAGATCGGTTTTGAACATAGCAAGCTGTGTTAACAGCTTCAGCCCAGAAGAATATTGGCAGTTTGGACTCTCACAGCATGGTCCATGCAGCCTCGATAGGTGTTCTGTTCCTTCTTTCACCAACTCCATTTTGCTGAGGTGTACGAGCTGCACTATACTGTCGATCAATTCCCTTCTCATCGCAGAAATCAATAGGTGTCAGATTTCTAAACTCGGTGCCATTGTTAGTTCTGATCACCTTAACCTTTAAATTCTTCTGATTTTCGATCAGGGTGAAAACTTCTTCAGAATATCTGGTGTCTCATCTTTCTTGGCCAGAAAGAACACCCAAGTAAATCTGGAATAATCATCTGTTACAACAAGACAGTATGACTTCTTCCCGATGCTCATAACATTAACTGGTCAAAAAAGATCCATATGAAGAAGCTGCATAATTGATGAAATTGAGTTGAATAGTTTGGGCTTGTGGGGTCTCTTGTGTTGCTTCCCCTTGGCACATGCGATGCACTTCTCAATTGTGGAGAAGTCCTTAGAAGGTAGGCCAACAACGTGATCTCCCATAGCTAGTTGGTTGAGATTCTTCAAGTTGACATGACCTAGTCGGCGATGCCACACCAAACAGTCATTCTCCAATGCCTTAGAAAACAAACAGGTGTTTTCTGTGTATGAATATGAATTCATGTTGATGGTATAGGCATTGTTGATTCTCGGAGTCCTCATCTAGATTCATTTCTCCGGCACGAAAAATTCGGTATTTAAGATAAGACACTCTTTGTTTGTAAAGTGTGTTGAAAAGCTCTTGTTACAGATCTGAGAAACACTCAATAAGTTGTGGTTGAGTTCTTCAACATAGTACACATCTTCAAAACTCCATTGGTAACCGTGCCCTTCATGCTGATTTTCCCACCTTTTTCTCCAGCAAACGAGGCATATCCTCCATTAAATGGTGTGACTTATGCAACTGAGAGAAATCCCCAGTCATATGCCGGGAACAACCGTTGTCGATGTACCAAACATTTTTCAGCTTATTCGGTCGTCCCTGCATAACACACACATTTAATGAGAAATAGGTACCCAAATCATAACAGATTTAGGTACTTGAGGAACTTTTGGCCCCATTTTGATAATTCCCTTGGGCTTGTTTGATTTAGCCCTGACATTCATGGGCCCGTTACTACTGCCATAATTAATTGGTTTGAATTGATGTTTCAAGTGTGGCTTATTTTTCCACTGTTGTTTACTTTTAGATTTGAAAACATTTAATTTTTATTTATGAAAACTAGATTGATTTTGTTTTGCTAGTTTGGCCCTTTTGGCAGTGGGATGATTCTTATTCACATTCTGAGGTTTTACCCTAGGCTTGGAGGATTGATCAGTCCTCATTGGTCTTTAACAAGTTTAGCCTTGGGTTTGAACTTCTAATTCTTCCCATAGAAGAATTCAGTAGGTCGATGCAGATAGTGTCTAGCAATGTGGCCTGGTCATCCACATGCATAGCAACAACCTTTATCATGAAACTCCTTTGGATCAAATGGCTTTACATCACAGTCACTCAGACCAGAGATAGAACTTGTGGATGCCTGTTCCAATGACCCAGTTGGAACATAAGGTTCAGAATTAAGGTTTAACTTTGAACCTGCCTCCGGAGTGACTGTGGAATGAGCCTGAGTTGTCTACTCAGTTAAAGGAGAAGGATCTGATTCTAAGACAATTTTGTTGTTAACATCATCATCAATTTTAGTAAACTTAGTCTTAAAATTCTTAATCATTTCATTTGGTTTAATAGTGATTGATTCAAATCTTCCAATAAAATAAACTATTGGAACACAATGTGATTTGCTATGTGAAGTTGAACAATCTGTGCTCCTGCTAGCACTTCTTTCCTCCTTCTTCTCCCTTGAACCTGAAACACTCACACTTTCTGCACAAACCTCGGAACTGTTAGAATCATTAAGGTCAGTCACAACAGGATCTGCTGTAAGAGGCACTTGTTTGTTAGAACCAGTGGTGAAATTAAACCTTTGGTCTGACTTCAACAGCAAATCATCAACATATGTTTTGATATTGGGCATGATGGAGTAGTTATGGTTAAATGGAGGCTTCACCTCAGTAAAACCAAGCCCAATTTTCTCCTTTCTCCTACATTGGACAGCAATCATGTTAGCCACCGCGGTACTTGCATAGTCATATTTATCAGCTTTTAGTTTGGTTTTGGGCAACTGAGTTTTAACCTATTCTAACTCTGAGAGAGTTCATCTATCCGACGCCTAGCATTCCGATAGTTGGACTCTTTATCACTTAAAAGTTCTTATAATTGTGAAATATCACGCCTTTCAACATCAAGTTTTCTTTTGAAGAGTTCTTCATTTTTAAGAAATTCAGACTTAAATATTTAAGTTTGGTGACTTCTTTGATAAAGTCCTCATTGTGAGAACGGTACTTAAAAACCTTCTCAATGCAAGAAGTGGAGCAGAGATTTTCTGTTACCACATTGCACTTATCGTCCACCTCAGCCATGAACGCATGGCTCAACGTCATCTCAAGCTCTTTCACTAGGTCACTCCAGTCATAGGAGTCAGCTTCTTGCGTGACCAATGCCTTGGATGTGCTGGCTCCTCCTCCAGCTACAGCCTTCTCATCAGGCTGCTTTTCTGCCTTCTTCACAACCTTGGGCAGCTTAAATTTCCGAGCAAAGTGACATGGCTGGTCATAATTGTAGCACCTTAGCTTTGACTTGTCAAATCCAAGCTTCCTGCCTGGGTTGTTTCCAAAATTGTTCCTGCCATACTTTTTGATGAACATCTTTGCCCGAAAGACCACCATGGCCATCTGCCATGAGATATCCATTTCTCCCAAATCAGCTGGGTTGATCTGTTCCAAGTTGTCTTGAGTGAGATTGGCCGGTGCCAATTCTCCAGCAATGAAAGTATTGTAACTGTTCATGAATCCTTTGAACAACAACAGATTCTCCTCACTTTCCTGGCTGATTTTGAGCGCTGAACTGACTTGCCCTGAAGAAATGAATGCAGTCTCGAAAGAAAGAGACTGAGATGAAGAAGTCTGGTAATGCTGAGAACCAGAAGCTAGGAAATTTATGGCAGACAAGAGAGCAGCATTCTCAGATGCAGGAGTAATTCCAATAGAACTGGCATGATTAACTGCTCTTTGTTTGTCATCCATGTCATATGAACTCACTAAGAGAAATCTTGTACATGTCTTTTGTCCTCTTGATTGTTGTGCAATTGGAGTTCCAGTTGTATGGCAGTGAATTCAAAAGTTTCTTTTTAATTTCTCCCTTTGACATTTCAATCCCAGCACTCGTCATCTTTGTCATGAGGTGAGTGAATCTGTTGAGTTGGGCTTCTAGGGACTCTTCCTTGATATGATTAAACATGTTGAACTGTTGCCTCAAAATGTCTTTTCGACTTTCTCTCATATCCTCATTCCCTTCGATTCGTTCCACTAAAGCATCCTAGAGTTGTTTGGCGGTCTGATGATCCTTGAACCCATGAGCCACATCAGTTGACAACGCCATAGTAATTGAGGCGTAAGCCTTGTAATTCCTTCTCCTTCAATAGGATGTCGTTCTCAGTGTACAACTCTGGATTTTGGGGAATTAGCCCATTCAACTCACTTCGGTACATAGGCACATAAGGCACCTCCTCTATCGATCTCCATAACTCAGGATCTGTATACTTGATGAAAGACTGGAATCTGAACTTCCAGTCTTGGAAGTTGTCTCCTGATACAAGCCTTGGTGGCGTAGTTCTTGTGTCTATCTCATTATCCAACTTCAGCAAGTTGGATAAGTTGGTAATATTCTTTGATGCCATGATGAACAGAACATTTTCTAAGTCCAAGTAGTTCAAATTTGCAAGTTACTGAAGCCCCTGTGTTCTCGAAATCCTTAAGTGTTCGAAATCCCAAGCAATACACGAAGTTGAGGCGGTACTCGAAGGTCCAAGAGTACTCGAAAATCTGTTCACGAACTTCAAGTATTCGAAAGGTTGTACTCGATTTTCAGTTCTCGAAAATGTGATCTCGAAATCCAAGTGTTCGAAAAATTTTACTCGAAAACTTGTTCTCGAAATGTAGTACCCGAAACCCAAACACTCAGAAACAGTTCTTCTAAGGCTGTTGAACTCAAACAGGACTACTTGAAAAACAGATCTCGAAATGTTGTACTCGAAAATCAGATCTCAAAACTTAGAACTCGAAAATACTTGAAAATTTTCCACAGAAAAATTCTTCAAGATTCAGAGCCCCAAATTTTAATAGCAACTGGATGATGAAGAGAAGATCAAGAGTGTGTCAATCTTGCATGAAAAAGCTTTTACCTTGATGTAGAAAAGAGCTCAAAGGCTCTGATACCACTTGTAGGTCCAGATCTGATCAAGACTCGAGCTTTATGGCTCCAATCGACATCAAATGACTCTAAAGTGTGCGAAATCTAGATTAGAATCACAAAAAGAGATGCAAAATGCAATCTTTGTATATTTCATGAAGTTCGCAAGAACAATGCCTCAATACGTCTAGAGAGCAATTGCCTTGGAAATCCAACCTAGAACAGTACAAAATACGTCTATTTATACTACTCTAGGAGTACTCGAACCCTATACACGAAAATGGTTCGAGTACTCGAAAATCTAAGTACACGAAAATCACTGTACACGAAAATAATCAAAATTAGGTCTTCAGCTCGTCACAGGTTGACTTTGTCAGTCTTCGTCTCTGATTGGGCTCTACAATGACTACTTGTTTGATGACCTTCCTAAAGGTCTGAACTTTGAAGGGCTTGGAGAAGACATGAATAACGAGGGCTTCAATTATATGTTTTAGGATATCTCCATGGATTCTGTTTTCGAGGCTATAGTAGATCAAGAGCCTGAGGAGCTTCCGGCACCTCCTTAGGAGCATCTAAGGAGGATGAACCAGAGAACATTGTGCTCGGGAAAATCTCCACAGATCCATACATTGACTACTTGTATGCTCACAAGTATGATGACACATTGGGAGAAGAGGTGACTGGTCTCAACAATGTTATTGAAAGCTGGTTTGATAAAAGGAAAGACTGGAAACCAGCTCGTGCAGCTATTCAAAAGACATGGATTTCTCCTGATCCCAAAGATGATGTGGAGAATCCAAAGATTACATACACCGCCGGATCAAAAGACTTATTTTATGTCCGCAACGACAGATCCAGGGTCGTCTACTGGATGTACGACAAAGAGGTCGGTTGTATCTAGAGTATTTCAAGCGTCCCCAAGACTTCTCTTTTCTTCCAAGATTGATCTGAGGAGCATAAACAATGAAGTTTTCAAGAACATCTCCGAGGACAATCAGGCAGAGTTTTTTGTAAAATTTTTAAAGGACCAGTGTGATAAAGATATTCCAACAATGAAGCCTGTGAAAGGAATGACATTCACTTCAAAGTATATACTGGATCCTGTCACAATGCATCCATGGATCTACACCAAGTATCCACTGCCCAACACCGAGAAGTCTGTTCCAGTTTACATGAGGGCAGCTGATGACACACTGAAGGACTTCCAGTTTTGGTATTTTGATGAGTTAACCTATGGAGCTGTCATCGTGAGAGAGTCAGAGAATTTATTAATCCTAGACCCCATGGATCTGCTGAAATTTGGAAAGACTGACATGACGGTGCTGCACAACAATCCTATACGAGAGACCGGTGGATACAATCCACAGGCAAAACCATTCACCAAAGTAGTTGCACTGGCAATTACTCATAAGGTATACGCTGGAGCTGGTCCTCACAAGACAACACTTAATATTGATTGATTTCATTATTCTAGGGGGAGTTTGTAGAGCCCATCCAGATGACTAAGACTGACAAAATGTACAATCAGACAAAGCTGAAGATCAAGTGCTAAAGATTTCTTGTACTTAGTATTTTGGTGTACTTTGTATTTCGTGTACATAGGACTTCATCTACTCCTAGACCATTATATATAGACGTACAGTGTACTGGTCTAGGTTAGAATCCAGAGGTAAAACGCTTCTAGATGTATTGAAGCTGCCTTGTAAAGTTCACGTTTTTATCAATAGAAATTCACTTTTCTATCTTTTATTCTAGATTCTGTACATTATATGAATGAACACAAACAAGAAAACCCTATTCGTTTAAATGTTCTTGTTCGATCATCTGTTCAGTTAAATTAAACAAACGAACATGAACATGCTCAGTTTGTGTTCGTGCGGTTCATTTACAGACCTAGTTGTTGATAACCATTCTTAAAAACCCAATGCCAAAAACAAGCTATACAACTAGAGGTGGGCAAACCGGTTTTGTAATATCCAATTCCGGTTTCGATTAACAAATTCAAGAACCGGTTCTATTTTTCGTTTCAGTTTCCGTTTTAGCCGGGTAAAGGTGGAATTGGTTCCGGTTCCAGTTTCAGTGACGATTTATCTAAGAACCCGAAACTGCTTGTACCCACCGATTTGGTACAAGCGCTTGTACTTGGAAAACTTATACCCACGGATGCTAAAAGCGTCTTATTGTTGGTGGTTTTATGTAAAAAGGATGTTTTTACGTTAGATTGTGGGAATTACATGTATATGGTTCCCGGTGATCTCAACCGTCTTGATATAAAATCCTAGCCATGTAAATTGCTTCATATTAAATCCTAGCCATTTATATTAAAAAATTGTAGCAGTTAAGGGGAAGTTAGCAACGGTTTTTGCATTTTATGATAGGTGCCTGGCTGTTTCATCAGTTTCCAGGCAATTTGCCCTTATTTCGGTAGAACATTCCACGTTCTGCCATCGTTTGAAGTATTTAGTGTAGACGACATTTAATCATTCAAAACCAATTCGTATATTCTCTTTCTCCACTCGCCCTCATAGCAGGAACGTTCACTCTCATAGTTTTCGAGAAGTATCATTTCACTGGAGGCGACCATAGGATGGACAGTGAAGTTGAATTTCGGCTTATGTTACCGGTGGATCGATTTATAGAGGACATGTGTTGAGAAGCTTCTGCCATTGCTAGACGTCAGTAGTCGGAGGTCTCTTTCAAGGATCGGCGAAGAGTTTGTCGTCAATGTTTTAAGATTAATCACTTCGACGACCAACAGGATTTACAATTTTAATAGATACATTGTTTATATGGTGAATAAGTATGGATCAATATCTTCTGGTTCTTCTCATCGTCAAGTGGAGACCATTCATTTATCATCATGTTATCCGCCTTCTCCATCTTGTTCATCTTTCGGTTCTACTCCTCAAACTTACTTCTACTCATCTTCCCAGAAAAACCTTACTCTAGGTTTTAGTTTAACTAAATTTCATGTTTATTTATCTTTTAGAAACTTCTCACATACCATTGAGGGTATCATTGTCTTATAGGATTATATCATCTTGCTTTAATTCAATTTTGAAGGAATTCTAGACTCATTCATGTTTGTACATAAGAGTGCTATTAAACGAGCATTATGCTCCTACAAATGCCCTCACAAGTGTATGTAAATAACATTAAAATACAATATAATCCCTAAATTTCATCTGTTTTTCAATATACAAACAAAACTACAACAATTGTATTAAAACATTTAATACTTTAATGTAAAAATAAAACAAATTTTGAAAGAGCCAAATTTTGGTTAAAGGAATGAAACTTTATGCTTAGTTGTTAGATAGTCATTTTAAATGTTAATGTTAATCATATTTTTTATTAATAGATTATGATTTATACTAAATACATTGAATTATGAGTTTTCCATATCCGGCCACCGGATGGGTATAAAACTGGTTAACGAGTGTTTGGGAGATATGATATGCGGAGTTATTTTTTTTAAACAACAATTTAACCTATTTTAGTTTTAAAAAATAAGATAAAACGACACAAAGTTATGTGAGGCCCCAAAGCCATACTATATATATGTGGCAAAGGTTCAAATGAGAAAGATTTTTTCCCTAAGAATGTGAGAACCAATCACAGCTCAACATATGGCAATTTAAATAAAATACAAGGAGAGGTATTATGGTAACTTCACGTTTATTATGGATTGCCACCATTTTAGTCGTTCTGCAATTGCATTTCCATCGACTGCCTTATGTATATACAAAAATGATAGCAATAAATCGATTCTTCTGATTACATATACGATTCTACATTCGTATAATTCTTCAATTGAAGAATTGATACATTGATTTGATTCTTCTGATTGTTCTTGCGTAATGGTGGAGGTTATCTTTATAAATCGTGTATTTTTATGATGGAAATTACAAATTGATTGTTTACAGACAATTGGCTATTGTTTTTAGGTTTTCAATAATCATTTGGATACCTATTAGCTACATATGTTTCGGTGGTGATGATTTTCGGTATTTTATATTTTGGTTTTGTTAATTTCAAAGTGATACAAAGAACAGATCTCCTGTTTTAGGGTTTATATACCATTTTGAAGTCGAACTAGGGTTTCTTCTGGATTATTGCTATGATTGGTGACAATATCAACAAAAATCAATCTACTGGTATTGATTGTTGATGCCTTATTTCAATAAATCCTTGTTTAGTGTTTAATTGTGTTGGCTCTTTTATTTGATGTGTTAGTTTAATGTATTAGTGTATTGTGTTGTAGTAATGTATTCTTATTTTTTGTTTGGGTGAAAAATCAACTCTAACATTCTGTAGTAACTTTTACATACCAAATTTTGGAATTCCATCTAAACCTAGGGTGGGTATGGTTTTTTGTACACTTAATGAAGCGTTTATCTTCTACCAAAAGTATGCTAAGTTAGCTGGTTTTACTGTCGGAAAAACCACACAAAACTCAATCCAAGGTATTATAACAAAAAAGTATTTTGTTTGTTCAAAAGAGGGTAAGAAAACCAGTCAGAAAATTGACACTCTTAATGATGGTGATGGTGCTTGTGAGGCCCCGAAACCGGGCACCTCGCAAAAGTTGGTTTTCATCATAACACATAGCTCTTAAACTAAAAACTTTCATGTTCATGCAGCGGAAATGTAAACATAGTTTGATAAACAGAAATCAGTAAAGTGTCTGTATCAAAAACATATCGGATTGCCAAAACCATCGGATTCTCTATCTTGATGCCCCGAGCTCCATAACTTCCTTCGCCTTAGCCTTAACCTAACATACATGCTAAATCAAGTCAGCTTACGCTGGTGAGTTCTAGTCTTCATAAAACAACATTAAACATACTTAACATAAACCTCATTTCATACACATAGTCCATAACCTTAGCACATAACATCATCATCATACGTTCCACTGCTACCATACGAGCAGTGGGCTTATGCCGGCACAAGGCTCCATACCCAGTTATAGTCGTGGTTGACTATCATACCCAGTTAGAGTCGTGGTTGACTATCATACCCAGTTAGAGTCGTGGTTGACTATCATACCCAGTTATAGTCATGGTTGACTATCATACCCAGTTACAGTCGTGGTTGACTATCATACCCAGTTACAGTCGTGGTTGACTATCATACCCAGTTATAGTCGTGGTTGACTATCATACCCAGTTATAGTCGTGGTTGACTATCATACCCAGTTATAGTCGTGGTTGACTCTCATACCTACCCAGCATAAGAACTGGTACATCTTTCATACATGTCGTATAACACGTATAGGAACATCGTTCGTTCGTCATACATGATATACTAGCATTATATCATCCTTTATCATAATCATCGTAACATTTACTGCTAGCATCATAACATCATTCATTGCAGTCATCATGGCATCTTAGGCATGTCATACTAGCATCGTTTCATCATACCATCATAGCATACTGGCATCATGCACAGTTCATCATAACATACTAGCATCATTATCATATCATAACATCATGTCATCATGTCATCATGCCTACATATCATACTTCCATCTTAGCAACCTAGGACCTGGTCATACTCCTATAACTATTCTCATAGTTATCATCATGAAGCATGTTATCATAAAGTCATCATCATATCATATGCTAGCATTGTTATCATGTCATGTTATTCATTATCGTAACTCATTTATCATGCATTCATCATACTTATCATATTTTCATGCATAGATCATTCTAACACATAAACATGCATACATAGTCAGGCCATATCATCATTCATTCATCATCATCATAAGCACATAACATCGTAACAATAAGCATGTATGCCAGCCCAAAACCGTAAACATAAAATAGGGCGTCTAGAACTCACCTGATAGTAGACTCCTGTTTTCCTTAGCCGAACTCCTTAGCTAGGACTCAAGGAACCTACATCATTACATCATCCCATTACATCACATTCTTAGACTTAGAAATTATTCTAAGTCCTCATAACCAACTAGTCCCCATTATAAACTCAAGTTCCCGAATCTTAGCTAAGTATCCGAAACACTAGAGGTTCATTACACACCCCATACTCGAAACCCATGTACACGAAATTCCTGGAGTTCACGAAATGGATTGTACTCGAAATCATTAAGTGTATTCGAAGTAGCATGTGTACACGAAATGGCCCTTGTACTCGAAATGCCCTGTACACGAAGTATCCTTGTATTCGAAACAGTCATGTACTTGAAATAACAATATATTTGAAATAACAATGTTTGGTTTCGAGTACCCTCTATACCTGATTTCGTGTACTCATCATTTCATCATTAAACGTTTCAGAAATTCATCTAAGACTTTGGGAAGCTAGTTCTAGGTTCCTTAGTGTGTTATCTACACACTGGAACCTCAAAGTTCCGAACTTTATGCATAAAGGTGTGAGCTTTATGCATAAGTTCTCTTTTTATATAACTATCCTAACGTTTGTATAAAAATCTAGCTTTATATATATGAATCACTTACTTGAAGGTAGCTGATTCTCCTGGTAGAATCCTGTGCGTTTCTTCCTTTGTTTGGTCGAACAAAAGCTCGTTTCTTGGAGTTCTTGAAATCCCCTTCGTATACTCGAGAGACTGTGCTTCCAGACAAAGGTTAGCACGTTTCCCAAGGCACTACTATTTATAGGCAGCGTCTTGTACTCGAAATTGTGGATTTCGAAAACTTGGTTTTCGAGAACTGGTGTATTCGAACTTAAATTCGAGTACCCGACTTTGAGACCTGAACTCCGTCATTTTTCGTCCCTTTTTCTAGCAAGTTACTTACCCGTTACTCGTACGTAGAATTCAAATACTTGTATTAGAAAAATTGGGGTGTTACAAGTCTCCCCTCCTTACAATAGGTTTCGTCCCGAAACCTGCCTCGTTACATATCGAACAAATGTGGATACAACTTCCTCATCTCGTCTTCCAATTCCCATGTCGTGTCTGAACCCTTCCGATGCTTCCACTGAACTCTTACTTGACGAACCGTTTTATTTCGTAGCTGCTTTTCCTTCGTATCCACAATGGCGACTGGTTCTTCAACATAGTTCAGTCGGTCATCTACCTCAATGTCATCCAAAGGAACTTGCGCCTGCTCGTCTGCCAAGCACTTCCTAAGATGTGACACGTGGAAGGTAGGATGAATCCCGTTCAGCTCCTCCGGTAGGTCCACTCGATACGCGACTCTCCCTACCCTTGCTTTTATCGGAAACGGTCCGATGTACCTCGGACTCAACTTCCCTCACTTTCTGAAACGAATGATACCTTCCATTGTGATACTTTCAGCAGCACTCGATCGCCAACATCAAACTCAATCGGTCTTCGACGCTTGTCCGCGTAAGACTTTTGGCGATCTTGCGCAGCTTTCATACGTGCTTTTATCACCCGTAGCTTTTCTGCCATATCAATCACGGCAGCCTTGTTTCCCATTTCTTTCTGCCCAACTTCACCCAGCACACCGGGGTTCTACATCGTCTTCCGTACAACGCCTCATATGGGGGCATTCCGATGCTAGAGTGGTAGCTGTTGTTGTAAGAAAACTCCACCAATGGCAAGTGGTCATCCCAGCTCCCTCCAAAATCGATAATGCACGCCCTAAGCATATCCTCCAACGTTTGGATAGTCCTTTCCGACTGTCCATCCGTCTGAGGGTGATAGGCGGTACTGATATTTAACCTCGTTCCCATGGCATCATGAAACTGCTTCCAGAATCTGGAAGTAAACCTCGTATCTCGATCTGACACAATGGAGACAGGAACTCCATGTCGAGTCACAATCTCCTTTACGAACAACTCAGACAACCTTTCGGACGTATACGTTTCCCTGATAGGAAGGAAGTGTGCACTCTTCGTCAGTCGGTCCACAATCACCCATATGGTATCATGCCGCTTAGCTGTCTTTGGTAGCTTGGTGATGAAATCCATGGTGATATGTTCCCATTTCCATTCCGGTACCTCTAGAGGTTGCACATACACGTAGGGCTTCTGATGTTCAGCCTTCACTTGCGCACAAGTAAGGCACCTGTTCACATACTGCATCACGTTAAACTTCATGCCCGGCCACCAATAATCTTTCCGAAGGTTTTGATACATCTTTGTCGCACCGGGATGCACATAATAACGTGACTTGTGGGCTTCATCTAAAATTCTCGTTCGAATGTCCCCATTTCTAGGCACCCACATTCGACCGAATCGTATCTTTATCCCATGGTCGTTGTCTTCCAAGTTCTTGACTTGTCCGAAGACACGTTCAAAACCCACATTTTCCTCTTTCAACCCTTCCTGTTGCGCCTGCTTGAGCTCGTTCAGAAAGTCTGGCGTTATCACCAAACTATACAATTTTACCCGTATGGCAGGATGATCAGTCTTGCGACTCAAGGCATCTGCCACTACATTGGCCTTTCCCGGGTGATATAGAATATCACAATCATAATCCTTTAGCAGCTCAAGCCATCGTCTCTGCCTCATGTTCAAATCCTTTTGCTCGAAGAAGTACTTCAAGCTCTTGTGGTCGGTATAAATGGTACTCCTTACTCCATACAAGTAGTGCCTCCATATTTTCAATGCAAACACCACTGCAGCGAGTTCAAGATCGTGGGTCGGGTAGTTAGCCTCATGAATCTTTAGCTGGCGGGAAGCATAAGCTATCACCCTTCCCCTTTGCATCAGTACGCATCCCAACCCTTGTCGCGATGCATCAGCATACACAACAAGATCATCATTTCCATCCGGCAGTGCTAGAACAGGAGCTTGGGTAAGTTTCTCCTTTAGCACTGTAAACGCTTGTTCTTGGTTTGGACCCCATTCGTACTTTACGTCTTTCTTCGTGAGCTTCGTCAGTGGCGTCGCTATCTTGGAGAAGTCCTGAATAAATCTCCGATAGTAACCGGCCAAACCAAGAAAACTGCGTACTTCTGTAGGTGACTTCGGAGGGCTCCATTTCATAATCGTTTCAACTTTAGCTGGATCTACCATAATGCCTTCTGGGTTCACCACGTGACCCAGAAACTGTACCTCTCGTAACCAAAAAGCGCATTTGGAGAATTTAGCATAAAGTTTCTCTTTCCTCAGGATCTCCAATACCTCACGTATGTGGCAAGCATGGTCTCCCTCGTTCTTTGAATAAATCAATATATCATCAATAAACACTATTACCGATCGGTCCAGCATCGGTCGACATACTCTGTTCATCAAATCCATAAATGCTGCAGGAGCATTCGTCAATCCAAACGACATAACGAGAAACTCGTAATGTCCATAACGCGTTCGGAAAGCAGTCTTTGGAATATCCTGCTCTCGAACTTTCAACTGATGGTAACCGGATCAGAGATCTATCTTTGAGAACCAGCTTGCACCTTGCAATTGATCGAACAAGTCATCAATTCTAGGTAGAGGATACCTGTTCTTTACGGTCAACTTATTCAGTTCCCTGTAATCGATACACATACGCATACTTCCATCTTCCTTCTTAACGAACATCACCGGTGCTCCCCACGGAGAGACACTCGGTCGTATAAAACCTTTATCAAGGAGTTCTTGTAGCTGGGTCATCATTTCCTTCATCTCGTTTGGAGCTAAACGGTACGGTGCTTTGGCAACGGGTTGTGCCCCCGGCACTAAGTCGATCTGGAACTCAATTTCCCGTTCGGGTGGTAATCCAGGCAATTCCTCAGGGAATACATCGGGGAAGTTACACACCACGGTAACATCATCAATCGTCATCATATACATACGTTCCTCAATCACGTAGGCCAAGTAGGCTACACACCCTCGCTGTCACACCCCCACCCCTCGTCACCTCGTGTCTGGTCTGACGTCACTGAATCGGTTGCGGAAGCATAGTGGTGATGTCTCTGAGGTGAGGGGTGACTTACTTGAACCAATATCATACGCACACAGATTAACTTAAAGTAAATACATTACCAGGGTGTCGCAATCACAACCACATTACAACTATATTTATTTAACTACAATACTAATTATTAAAGTGTAAATAACTCAAAGTGCATCCTCACCGTCTATTCCTGCTTACCTGCAAAAAGGTTTGAGTTTGAAACGTCAGCACAAAGCTGGTGAGATCGACAGTTCAATTTAAAACAATATGATATGACAAGCACGTTCTCAAAAGTTCAGTTCTGGATAACCATGGGACCTGTATCTAGTTCCTTTCGGACGTCTAGTCTGTCTCAAGATATTACCCGTCGGTACATATCTTAGTGCCTCATTATCTTAATGTCTATCACACCATTAAGAAGTTTAGGAAACAGATAACAAACATTCACACAAGGGGAGATGCAATCCTCCCAGCGAATGGGGTGTCAACCAATAGTACTATCAATGTTTTCTGCTCGGCCACACATGGGTTCACTAGATACAGTTCAAAAATGAGGACTTTCAGTGTCATGATAGAGTTCAGTC
The DNA here is from genome assembly GCA_009363875.1 of Mikania micrantha. Lineage (NCBI taxonomy): Eukaryota > Viridiplantae > Streptophyta > Magnoliopsida > Asterales > Asteraceae > Mikania > Mikania micrantha. The sequence continues at coordinate 39,977,439 of CM018698.1, read as the reverse complement.
TACAGGCCAAAATCCCATGAAATCCCACAAAAGTCACAACAATCACATGAAATCACATAGATATCAGTGATACATATCATATGTTCATTAACAGTTCAACAATGTTCCCCGATGTTTGAAAAAGATTAAAAATAAAAGGGGTTGTACGAAACTCACCTGATGATATAAGAGTAGCAAAATCTCTCAAAGCTAACAACAAAGAGGTTATTCTGCATTTAATTATATTTAATGAATTATTTATGCTCTAGATTACTGATTAGATCTTCCTGAACGTTCAATGTCAAAGACATTGCTTAGTAAATCATCAACTCGATATTAAATGCTTAACTAATTAACTTGATATTATATCATACAATGTATGATAATATAGGAACCTACATTGCATTAGATTCCTAACACCAAGTTGATGACACTCTTGATTAATCAGAATAATCTCTGATTAACCAGATAGTTAATGTTGTTGATTACGATACTGTAACAGTTTCTAGATAATTTAATGGCTTAGGAATGATCAATCCTTGTTATTGATTACCCAATTATCATGAGATATCACAATGTAGTATCATAATAGGTGTAATAACCAGGCTTAACATACTAATCTGACTGTTATCATAAACATCAGATAATCGTTCCAATGAGTATGTTAATGATTGTGATTAGTTTGAAATACTTGGATTTAACCTTGCATTTCAAAGATTAATCCAACTAATCACCTACATTGTTATAATCAAATGGATTAAACCATTATAATCATGGGTATGGTTTCATGCAAACTGGGCATTACAACGGATCAAAACAAGGATTTAACCGTTAAAACTTCCTGTTCTTTGTTTATAATCAATCCTAGCCATCATCTAGGCAATAATCAACAATCCTAATTATGTCATTACGTTCAAAATCAAGATCTAATCAATCAAAATCAAACTAGAAAGTTTAAACGGATCATTACCTAATCAGACGGATTTCTGACTTTAAAACCACGATCAGAATTTGTTATGATGATCCCTGGTGCGATCCTTGCGTTCAGAAGGCTTGGAAATTGAGTTTGGATGGTGGTTTATGTGTGTGTTTTCGCCTGGAAACGAAGCAGAAGCAAGAAGAAGAAGATATATTATTTCTTCATGCAATCTGATAAAGATAAGCAACTTATTCCACCGCCACATCCGTCGCGTACCGCGACCAGAAGCCCAAAAAGGCTTCGCGTAACGCGAAGAAATCCGGAGATCTCAGATTTCTTTCGTGCATCGCGTACCGCGGAGAACTTCCAAGCCCACCTCCGCGTACCGCGGCAAGTCCAGTCGACCAATACTTAGAAATTTTTCTTCATTTTACGATTCCGGGCAATCCAAGACTCCGTTTTGAACACGGTTTTCGCCCACGTTCATCATTTCTCACCTACTATTATTCTGTAACAATTACAAGTATTAAAACAACATGGGTTTCTAGAATGATCAAATGTACCCACGTCATTGATGACGTAATTCTCGTGTACAACTGTCACACTCGCCTCATCATAACATCAGCCTTGATCATCGAAATGATCTTAGGCGCATACATCGCTTTATCACCATAAACCGTCACAGAGCTCCCATCCATCGCACGTAAACATACCATCTTTCGTCGACATACAATGTTAGCTTCATATTTGGCTAACCAGTCCATACCCAAAACTACATCGAATCCTCCTAAGGTAATAAGAAACAATCGTACTGGGAACCTATGACCTCCTATCTCAATATAACAATCATCAATAGCCTCAGCCACCCTGGTCATCTTACCAATAGCCGTCTCTACATCAAATACCCGATCTATCTTCTTAACCTTCCCAGATAACCCATCACAGAAAGTAGAAGACACAAAACTCATACTGGCACCAGAATCAAACAATACAGAAGCAGGAATATTGTTGATAGAAAAGGTACCTGTGACCACATCGGGGTCCTCGATAGCATCATCCTTTATCATTGTGAAAGCCCGTGCTTTAGCCTTCTGCTTCTCCTTTCCTTTCTCTTCCTTCTTACCCGAGCCCGAAGCATCGGCCCGTGGTTGCCTGCAATCTTTAGACAGATGTCCAAACCCGTTGCAGTTGTAGCATCTGGTGGCACTTGGACAATTGCCGGAAAAATGCCCCGTCTTTCCGCATCGGAAACATAGGTTAGTGCCCACCAAGCACTGTCCGGTGTGAATTTTACCACACTTGCTGCATCGGTTCGCATCCTCACGCTTCACCTTTTTGCCTGAAAACTTTCGTTGGTCTGTTCGACCCCGCTTAGTCCCGGAGGACTCTTTCACCTTTACTTCCTCCTTGGCTGGCTCATCCGACATAACATCGTCCCAAACTATTCCACTGAGCTCCACAGTGGAATCATAAGTCTTGGGAGCATTCGCCTTCACATGAATTCGAACCTTGGGAGGCAAACCCTCCATGTACAACTTCACCCTGCGTTCCTCGGTAGAAACCAGATGAGGAACAAGCCTAGCCATCTCGTTAAACCTCGACGTGTACTGACGGTGGTTCAGACTTCCAGCTTTCAAAACCAGAAACTCCCTTTCAACCTTATCGAGTTCTTTCTTGGGACAGAACTGTTTAGTGACCAGTTCCTTGAGATCATCCCAGGTCATCTTTTCCATATCATCAGCAGTCTTGGATTGTTTGACGGTGTTCCACCAGTGAAGTGCCTCCTCAACGAAAGAGTGAGCTGCAAACTTGACAGCCTGGTCAATTCAGCACTCACTGATGGAGATAACAGCCTCCATTGCAGAAATCCAGTGGCAGGTGGCCACGACGTCCTTCTTACCATCAAAGGTTGGTGGGTTGCATCCCTTGAAGGACTTGTAGTCACAGCCCTTCAATTTCCCCACCATAGAGTCACCGCTCTTTGTCTCGATGATCACAACTTCTTCATCTCCCTTGGAGCTTTCCTTAGTCCCCTCGGACTTTTCCTTCAATGCATCCTTTAATGCCTTAGCAATCATTGTCGGCATCTTTTCATCCATGATCTTGCAGACCTCATCAGAAATGGCCTTTACTACAATCGGCTCTAGCGTGAATTCCCCTTCGTCTTCCGGTTGCTCATTGGTCTCGTTTTCTCCGTCATTGACGGGTTCTTCAGTCTCGACATGCGGTTCCTCAGCTTCCTGTGGCTTCTTTCGCGGTCTACCCTTTTGTCCGACCATTTTAACTTTCTACACAAATGCAACAATTGATGAGTTAGTACAGGATCAGTTTAGCACGAAATAAGCTTTGTAAATCGTTAATGATGTTGATCAAGTGCTATTAACCATTTACCCAACTCATAGGCTCTAAACGTTTCCCATCCCATCTCTTCAAGGTGCATGACACTAACTACATACATGACCTTACATCTAACCCTTAACTCATACATAAACATTCCGTTCGTGGCATCCGTTCATCCGTGGTTGGCAATCCGCGTCACTTAATCACATTCTCAGTTTAAGTCTTAGCATTTGGGATGCTAAAATCTCTCAAACTATGGCTCTGATACCAACTTGTGAGGCCCCGAAACCGGGCACCTCGCAAAAGTTGGTTTTCATCATAACACATAGCTCTTAAACTAAAAACTTTCATATTCATGCAGCGGAAATGTAAACATAGTTTGATAAACAGAAATCAGTAAAGTGTCTGTATCAAAAACATATCGGATTGCCAAAACCATCGGATTCTCTATCTTGATGCCCCGAGCTCCATAACTTCCTTCGCCTTAGCCTTAACCTGACATACATGCTAAATCAAGTCAGCTTACGCTGGTGAGTTCTAGTCTTCATAAAACAACATTAAACATACTTAACATAAACCTCATTTCATACACATAGTCCATAACCTTAGCACATAACATCATCATCATACGTTCCACTGTTACCATACGAGCAGTGGGCTTATGCCGGCACAAGGCTCCATACCCAGTTATAGTCGTGGTTGACTATCATACCCAGTTATAATCGTGGTTGACTATCATACCCAGTTACAGTCGTGGTTGACTATCATACCCAGTTAGAGTCGTGGTTGACTATCATACCCAGTTATAGTCATGGTTGACTATCATACCCAGTTACAGTCGTGGTTGACTATCATACCCAGTTATAGTCGTGGTTGACTATCATACCCAGTTATAGTCGTGGTTGACTCTCATACCTACCCAGCACAAGAACTGGTACATCTTTCATACATGTCCTATAACACGTATAGGAACATCGTTTGTTCGTCATACATGATATACTAGCATTATATCATCCTTTATCATAATCATCATAACATTTACTGCTAGCATCATAACATCATTCATTGCAGTCATCATGGCATCTTTGGCATGTCATACTAGCATCGTTTCATCATACCATCATAGCATACTGGCATCATGCACAGTTCATCATAACATACTAGCATCATTATCATATCATAACATCATGTCATCATGCCTACATATCATACTTCCATCTTAGCAACCTAGGACCTGGTCATACTCCTATAACTATTCTCATAGTTATCATCATGAAGCATGTTATCATAAAGTCATCATCATATCATATGCTAGCATTGTTATCATGTCATGTTATTCATTATCGTAACTCATTTATCATGCATTCATCATACTTATCATATTTTCATGCATAGATCATTCTAACACATAAACATGCATACATAGTCAGGCCATATCATCATTCATTCATCATCATCATAAGCACATAACATCGTAACAATAAGCATGTATGCCAGCCCAAAACCGTAAACATAAAATAGGGCGTCTAGAACTCACCTAATAGTAGACTCCTGTTTTCCTTAGCCGAACTCCTTAGCTAGGACTCAAGGAACCTACATCATTACATCATCCCATTACATCACATTCTTAGACTTAGAAATTATTCTAAGTCCTCATAACCAACTAGTCCCCATTATAAACTCAAGTTCCCGAATCTTAGCTAAGTATCCGAAACACTAGAGTTTCATTACACACCCCATACTCGAAACCCATGTACACGAAATTCCTGGAGTTCACGAAATGGATTGTACTCGAAATCATTAAGTGTATTCGAAGTAGCATGTGTACACGAAATGGCCCTTGTACTCGAAATGCCCTGTACATGAAGTATCCTTGTATTCGAAACAGTCATGTACTCGAAATAACAATATATTCGAAATAACAATGTATGGTTTCGAGTACCCTCTATACCTGATTTCGTGTACTCATCATTTCATCATTAAACGTTTCAGAAATTCATCTAAGACTTTGGGAAGCTAGTTCTAGGTTCCTTAGGGTGTTATCTACACACTGGAACCTCAAAGTTCCGAACTTTATGCATAAAGGTGTGAGCTTTATGCATAAGTTCTCTTTTTATATAACTATCATAACGTTTGTATAAAAATCTATCTTTATATATATGAATCACTTACTTGAAGGTAGCTGATTCTCTTGGTAGAATCCCGTGCGTTTCTTCCTTTGTTTGGTCGAACAAAAGCTCGTTTCTTGGAGTTCTCAAAATCCCCTTCGTATACTCGAGAGACTGTGCTTCCAGACAAAGGTTAGCACGTTTCCCAAGGCACTACTATTTATAGGCAGCGTCTTGTACTCGAAATTGTGGATTTCGAATACTTGGTTTTCGAGAACTGGTGTATTCGAACTTAAATTCGAGTACCCGACTTTGAGACCTGAACTCAGTCATTTTTCGTCCCTTTTTCTAGCAAGTTACTTACCCGTTACTCGTATGTAGAATTCAAATACTTGTATTAGAAAAATTGGGGTGTTACAGTGCTGCTAAGAAGTGTAATGATATAAGGAATAGAGCTTCTAAACGTATTGGATGTAAGGAACTAATTAAGTTAATGTTAACATATGCAAAGCAATATCGAATTTATGCATTTGAAGAGAGGCATAATCATGATTTTGTTAATAAGGATGAATACCATCTTCTTCATGCATCTAGAAAATTTTCTGTTTTTCAAGAATAATTGATATCTAATTTTTCAATGATGAATATTGGTCCAATAAAATCTTTTAACATTACGAGGGTGAGGTATGGTGGATTTGAGGATGTTGGTATGACGGCTGTGGATTGTAAGAACTTTAGAAGGGATTTGAACATGCTCATTGGAGAATATGATTGTGACATGGCTGTCAAACATTTATTGAGTAACAAAGTGTTTTCAAAGGATTTTTATTGTGATTATTTCACTGGAGAAAATGAAACACTTGCTGGTTTATTTTGGGCTGATGAATATATGAAGTTAAATTATCATACATTTGGTGATGTTAAATCCTTTGATGCTACATACCGCACTAATAAGTATGTATTTATTTATATTTCTTAACACACATTTCTAATAGGCTTCCATTGGTTATATATATGTTACTTTTAACATCATTCAATAGGAATCCTTTTGTACTGCATTTCTAATGGTTGTGATTGTGCTGCATTATGCATTCCATTCATGTGTTGCATCATCGGATTCCTCAGATGATTGAAATTTGTTGAATTTCATTTGTTTGTTGTGTTTTGTAAGCCCTTAGTGAAACCACTCATTCATTAGTAATCCTGTTGTACTACATTTCTATTGTTTGGGGTTGTGCTGCATTATGCATACATTTCATGGGTTGTATTTGATTATGTTGTATTATACATGCCATTTCATGTGCTGCTTTGATTGCACTGCATTATACATGCAATTTCATTCATTAGTAATCCTGTTGTACTTCATTTCTAATGGTTGTGATTGTGCTGCAGTATCCATTCAATTCATGTGCTACATCATCTGATTCCCCAGATGATTGCAACTTCTAGAATTGCATATGTTTGTTATCGAGACTTATGAGCCTCTTCCATCACAAGGTCTCATAAGTTTTCGTGGTGTGGAACCCAGACGCATTCCATGGAATAGTATAAGCCATCGGCTTTTACTTCCAGTTGCTTTTCCATTCCCCTAAGTGATTCGGCCACTAGGTTTTCTTCTTTCAATGCCTCAACATGGGCACTACGTATCTGGTCAGGTAGATTGGGATGAATGGTGAGTTGTAAAGCTCGTACTCTCTTGGGTTTCGAGGTATTCTTCCGTCTTAGCGCATCGGCCACAACGTTGGCTTTCCCCAGGTGATTCTTGATAGCACACTCATAGTCGTTTAGCAGTTCGAGCCAGCGACGTTGTCGCATGTTCAGTTCCTTTTGCTCGAATATGTGTTGAAGACTCTTATGATCAGTGTATATAGTACACTTTGTAACATACAGATAGTGTCTCCAGATCTTCAGCGCGAATACTACATCTCCTAGCTCCAATTCGTGGGTGGTGTAATTCTTCTCGTGGACTTTCAGTTGTCGAGAAGCATATGCGATCACCTTCTCTCGTGGCAACATAACGCAGCCGAGTCCTTGTATCGAAGAATCGCAGTATACTACGAAATTGTCTGTTCCATCAGGAAGAGATAAAATAGGTGCACTACAAATCTTCTGCTTGAGAAGTTGGAATGCAGCTTCTTGTTTGTCAGCTCAAGAATATTTCTTATCCTTATGGGTGGTTGGGCTATCTTGGAAAATCCTTCAATGAATCGTCAATAATAGCCTGCCAAGCCTAGGAATTGTCTCACCTCAGTTGGGGTCTTCGATGCTTCCTATTTCTTGATAGCCTCTATCTTGGATTTATCCACATGCGTTCCTTGTTCATTAACAACATGTCCCAAAAATTGGACTTCTCGAACCCAGAAGTCACATCTTGAGAGTTTAGCGTATAGCTTCTCCTGCCGTAACAGTTCAAGAGCCAACTAAAATGCTCTTTGTGTTCTTCCTGAGTCTTTGAGTAGATGAGGATATCATCAATGAATACAACGATAAACTTGTCGAGGTATGATTTGCACACTTTATTCATGAGGTCCATGAATACCATGGGTGCATTAGTCAGGCCAAATGGCATGACCAAAAACTCGTAATGGTCGTACCAAGTACGAAAGGCTGTTTTAGGAATGTCTTCCTCCTGAATCCTCAACTAATGGTACCCAGATCACCGATCGATCTTAGAGTAGCAACTTGATCCTTGCAGTTGATCGAATAGATCATCAATCCATGGTATGGGGTAACAATTCTTGATCGTCACTTTGTTCAACTCACGGTAGTCGATGCACATACGAAACGAGCCATCCTTCTTCTTAACGAACAAGACAGGAGCTTCCCACAGTGAGAAGCTTGGTCTAATGAAACCCTTGTCCAATAGCTCTTGCAGTTGGTTGGACAGTTCCTGCATCTCCGAAGGCGCAAGTCGATAGGGTTCTTGTGCGATAAGTGCTGCTCCCTGCGCGAGATCTATGCGGAACTCACTTGTCGAGGTGGTGGAATTCCTGATAGGTCCTCAGGAAATACGTCAGGATAGTTGCATACGATTGGGATTTCTTTTATTTTCTTCTCATCTTTGGTCTTGTCGGTGATAAGTGCAATATGGCTATGTATCCCTTTCATAGGCATTTGCGAGCTTTCATGCATGAGATAATGTTTAGAGGAGTGTCGCTCTTTTCGCCATTGATGTTTAAGGTTTCTCCACTAGGGAGGGGTATACGGACAACCTTGTCGTGACAAACTATTTCAGCTTGGTTCTCCAACAACCAATCCCTACTACAACATCAAAACTTCCAAGTGTGACTGGCATGAGGTCAATCTTAAACTTATGGTTTGCTAGCTCTAGAGTACATTCTTTCAGAATGTGTTTAGTTACAATCAACTTACCATCAGCTAGGTCTACTGTGTATTCAAACTTTAGAGGTGTTGGGGTTATGGAAAGTATCTCACTAAAATCCTTAGATATAAAGCTTTTCTCAGCTCCAGTATCAAAGAATACAGAAGCGTAATGATCGTTTACAAGATACGTACTTGTTGCGAAGTTGGGATCCCTTTTGGCATCCTTTGCCCCGATCACGAAGGCTCGTCCCTTCGGACCATTGTTGTTCCCATTGTTGTTATTGTTCTTCAGATGTGGGAAGTCTTTCTTGAAGTGCCAGGTTTTCCACCTTCAAAGCAGCCCTTTGTTGCTTCGTGTTGGCGTCGCTGTGCGGTTTTAATCAGTATCTCGCCTCTGCAATCTTTGGCTACATGTCCCTCTTTGCCACATTGTTGATATCAAATAATGTCACATTGACCCAATTCATGATGAAAGTTTCATTTGTTGCACTTAGGCTCTCGGGTTATGGGTAGTTGGGATAGGTGGGGTGTAAGCTTGGGGTGATCCAAACTTACGTTGTTTTGGTGGTTGTGATCGAAGAGTGGATGGTTTGCTCAGGGTGTTATCCCATTTGTGTTTGTTGTATGGAGTTTGGGCTACTGCACCACGAGGTGTTAGAAGTCCTTGTGCAATAGCCGAATCAGTGAGCTTGTGGGCTAATTGCACCGCCTGTTGTAGGTTGATGGGGTCAGTAGAAAGTACCATGCCTTGAATTTGAGGGGGTAATCCCTCAATGTATTTCTCGATATGCTTGTAGGCCGGTGTTACCATCTCCGGGCACATGGGTGACAACTCATACGATCGAGCAGTGTATGCCTCGATCTCAGAACCAACCATCTTATGGTTCAAGAATTCTGTCTCAAGTTTCTGCACTTCACCGCGAGGGCAGTATTCGCAGTTCATCATTCACTTAAAATCCTCCCAAGGTAGGGCATTGGTTGTATCAAGCCCTAAATACTGAACATTGGCATTCCACCAAGTGAGGGCAACTCCCTCAAGAGTTCCAGCAGTGAAGTTGCCTGATCCTCATTCCTGCAGTTGCTCATGGCAAAGGCCGAGTCCGCCTTTTCCATCCAGCGCAGGAGACTAATGGCACCCTCCGTAACATTAAATAAGTGGGGTTTGCAGTCAAAGAATGACTTGAATGTGCAAAGAGATGGGTTAAGGTTTGTTCTTGAGATATACAAAGAAAAGAATTTGATTCAAAATCCGGTAAATGCGTCAAAAATGATATGAGTGATCATTGTGCAAGGTGAATTGCGAAAATGAAGTTCGTCACCATGATTCAGTTGATTTTGATTGCGGGCAGTCTCCTGTGCAGCGAGTGCCTCCTCAACTCGCTCGTTGATGAGTGCGTTTAGTTCAGTTGCGGTGAGGTTGATGTTTCCACGTCCTCCCGCATTTCTGCGTTGTCCGCTCTTCCAGCCATGATCTTCATAGCGAGAATAAGCGTTAGAGTATTTCCAAGGACTAATGTAGTGTGTGTGACTGGTACAAAAGAAAACGTGTATTGATTTTGCATAGACAAGATTTTCAATAACATACAATAGTCTTGATATATGATAAATTGTACTAGTTACAATTCATTTAATACCAAAACATTAAGATCCCAAAATATCCCGTGCAGGGACACAACTCTTCCCGACTAGGTCTATGCTAAGTCAATCAAATGCATCATCAATAATGGAATCAGAATCAGCATTCTCTGCCGGTTCCTCTTCCTCAGTGCAGGCTTCTCTGGGTCTGGAATGATGACCATGTGTCACACCCCGAGCCGGCGGGTTGGATCGACTTCCCCGTCGGGCGGAAGGTTCCCGGGGCGCAATATCGTGTGTGATAATCGTAATGATCAGATTGTTTACATTGCACATGATATATATATGAAAAACTGCTAAGTAAGAATAGAATTACAAAGTTAAATTACATCAGTTAAGTTCATAATTTAACAATGTAAATCTACTATCACATCATAATTCTTCTATCTTGTATCTGCACAAAATATACAAAATAAATCTGTAAAATGATGCTTCAAAATATGCAGGTCCAAAAAGCCAGGTCCACTAACTGGTATCCTAGTCCAAAAGTAATAACTCCTTAGTTGACATGTTCGTCACCTGAGAAGTCATGCAAAAATAAAGTCAACACATGGTTGGTGAGTTCATGTTGTTTTATAAAAATGAGTTTGAATAACCTTTGAATGACAACCTTAACCTCACCATTAACCACCTATACCATCCAGTTCAGTATGCTTATATATAGCGCATATGTAGGGTCGAACTTACCGCCCGCCCAGCCACCGTCCCACCACATACTAAACCACATGATATATTGTTCCTGGTGATAATTAAGCATTTCATCCCATACCTTTGATTTCATAACATCTGATTCATAGAATTTGATTTCCCTGAAAATGTTTACCCTGATCCCCCGAAATGACAACCTTAACCTCACCAACAACCACCTATGCTATCCAATCAAGTATGCTTATATATAGGGCATATGTAGAGTCGAACTTACCGCCCGCCCAGCCACCGTCCCACCATATACCAAACTGCTTAGCATATTGTTGTTAATGAAAATTAAGCGTTTCATTCCGTTCACCTTCATTTTAGATTCTGATTTCCACAAATAGATTTACCTCTGATCTATTGAGTTCATCATGTATCCATGATTACCCCCAAAGCACTTGTAGAAATATGATATTAAATGTTTAATTAATTAAATAATAAAGCATCTAAATACAACTAAGACATGATGATTGGGCCTTATTTGACTCAATCAGTTAGACTTACTTGTTGGTGGTTGTCCAAGTTGTACCCTCTCACACGTGGCCCATATCAGGCATGACTCACAAGGAGTCTACCTGTGTGTGCCGGGACTTTAATGATGCCCATATCAGCTTGACCCATTGGTCTACTGTACATGTCGGGACTTTACGGATATCCTTTGATTCTTGACCTTCTGTGATTCTCTTGATTTCGTTTAATAGTTCACATTATTGCCCATATAGCTTGACTACAAGAGTCTACTATTTATGCCGGGACTTTATGTGTGTTACACGTGGTCATGATTTGTATACAACTGACATCCACCTTAACTCAAGCATTAATGATTTCATTAGATTTTAATTATTTAATTATTTCAATAATTCACACACAGTTATGATTTCCTTGAGTCTCTTGATTTCTGATCTTTAGAATTTCATGATTTCACAATGATTATAGATTCTTGATTAGGATCCTTGGATTTACTTATCCACACACTGGATTAGATTCCATTGTATTAGATCTTTAACTTTAGTTCCTTTGATTCCACTTTGAATTTAGATTCTTGAATTTAAGCTTGATGTACTAAGGGTTTGTTTAGAGTTTATGTGACAATTGTATTCGAGAATTACATCATTAATGATGAAATCACATTTGGTCGTGCTTGAAATCCACACTCATTATTATGTATGTGTCAGAAGGACCATATCATATCATATCATATCAGTTAATGACTTGTAGTTACTCAGGAATCTGGTGTTAGTAGATCTCAAAGAAACATCCATCACATAATTCTTATTCAAATAGATGACCGACCGATTTCATGTCTAGAATCATTACTCGGAAATGAAGAAAATGAGTGTAAGCGAAATCGCGAAACGAGGCTCTGATTTCAAGATACACTGAGTCAAATATAACGTAAATATGAGATCAAATATTCTGAACTCTTCAGGTCCTGAAATTATAACCATTGGAAAGAGCTCAAAAAATCGTGAACGTAGGCGAAAACCGTGCGCAAAACGGAGTTCGTATGCTCCCAGAATAGCGAAACGAAGCAAAAATCAAAATTTGACGAAATAAGCGTGGGGCGGTACGCCCGGGGTCCATATGTCGGCAAAATTGCTCAAATTGATCATATTGCTTCTGGAACGTATTTTTTTCATTCATCTCGACCTTGTAGACTTCCAGACGAAGAGATCCTTATTTTCATCATCCTAACTCCATTTCAAAGGTCTATAAACCCACCAAACTCACCAAGGATCGTGTTTTCAAGTCCTGATCGTTGTTCTACACTCAGAACTTCGTCTGATTAGGTAACAGTTTGTTTTAACCTTCTAGCTTGATTTTGATTGATTAGATCTTAATTTTGAACGTAATAATATAGTTAGGATTGTTGATTATTGCCTAGATGATGGCTAGGATTGATTATAAACGAATAACACGATGTTTTAACGGGAAAAATCCTTGTTTTGATCCGTTTTAATGCCGATTTGCATGAAATGATACCCATGATTAAAATGGTTTAAACCATTTGATTGTAACAATGATTGTGATTGTCTTGATCATTTCTTGAAATGCTAGATTAAATCTAAGTGTTTCAAACTAATGACAGGCATAAAGATAATCACCGAGGTAACGATTTGATGTTTATGATAACGGTCAGATTGGTACATTGAGCATGGTTATTAAACCTATTTTAATATCACATTCTCATGTTTCATGATACCTAAATGATCAATAACAAGGATTGACTATTCCTAAGCCAGAAATTCATCTAGGAATTTTTTTAGGAAAATAATCAACAACAACATCTATGTGATTAATCCGAAAATGTCGTGATTAATCCAATTAGTCATAAACTCCTTAATAGGAGCCTAAATCATTATAGGTTCCTTGTTTATCGCACTTTGTGCAATATTAACTTAAGGAGGCTGATCAAGGATTAAGATCAGCTTGATGACTTAAACTACGATTCCTTGTTATCAAAAGTCAAGGAATATTCCGATAATCCACTTCAAACACAAGGAACTCATAAAACATTAATGAATTGCAGAATTCTCTTCAGATTTTGTGTGATACCTCAAAATCAAAACACTGCATTAACACAGGTGAGATTCATAACCCCTTTTCTTTAAATATTTACCAAAACTTGGGATGGAACATGTAGATACATTTTCAAAACATATTTTATCAACTATTGTGAAATCATATATCAGTATCATCACGAAAATCATGATAAACATTTATCAATTACTGTGAAATCATATATCAGTATCATCAAGAAAATCATGGTAAACAATCATTAAATGAATCTTTTATCAACTCATTAAAAACAAGTGTATCACTTGGGAACTTTGGTTATGTGGATGCTATTGAGTACATTCTTATGTAAATATCATTAACTTGTTATCAAGCCCTTGGTAGTACTGGTATGATCATATGCGGGAACACAAGATCATTATCACAAATCGCTCCAACCGTGGTTGGACCTCATCATGTGAGCTAACAATCATTACTAATGATCATTTATCATTAGGTTTGATGTTTGCATGCTCAAGTAGATTCAATTTCAAAGTACCTGTTTGATCACTTGTGATTACTACATCATGAAAATCATTGTTTGAACAATTATTATGAATCAACAAAACCTATGATTCTCACTCAACTATTCGTAGTTGACTTTTATCTACATGTTTAAGGTAATCGGGAGCATCAGTAAAGAAATCTAGGTCAGGATCAACAGCAGAAATAGTTGCGACCTATAAAGAGAACAAAAACATCGTATTGTATAATAATTATCTTACGATAAACTTGTTGTATAATATGTATGTTATGTTTGTTTAAATGAAATTAATTTTATGAAACATAGTAAATCATGAGTTATTCTCCAACATTGGCACATGAACACATAGTCACGCACCATGGATACCGCACGCGGCGTGTGTTGTGTCAGTTTAGAATTAAGGTATTACTCATAAGAGTACTTAATTAACTTGATAGTTAGTTCTGCATAGCAATTACCTAGACAGGAGTCTAGGAGTATCAACAAGCATATATAATAAGCCATTCATAATAAGTAAAAGTATTTACGTAAAACAATTTAATAAAACACTTTACGCATGCTTCTCAGCCCCGCGTTTTAAAACAAAAATGTTTAGTAAAGGGGCAATGAACTCACCTGTGTTGATGTGCAAATGATCTATCACAAAATGCGCACTCGTTGTTGTAGCTTAGATTTCGTCGGTTCCTGAGTTGTTTTAAAAGAATTCGGATACGATAAGTATACGTATTGGTCGTCGTATCTAGGGTTTGGTCTCGGTGTGCCACTAAGTGTCATATGTTACTATTGTGCTTCTAAGATTTCATCTAACTAGTCTAACTCAAATTCCCCTTTGTAACCCTAATCCCATAAATAATTACCATTACACCTTAGTGATGTATGGTTTACGTTGTTCATTTTCAATGTTTCTTAATTAGAACATTTTAAACACTTTATTTTATGTTGTTAAGTTAAAAATCATTTTATTTAATTGAAAGAATATTTTAAATAAAAACTTATAATTTAGTTTAAGAAATTATGATTAACAAGTTAGGCTTAGGTTAATCACATTCAATTAACCTTAAACATGTTACTAGATCTTTGTTTCCGATAGTTCTTTGTTCGTCCGTGTGTATAACTCAGCTTAGAGTGTTCAATTGAACAATCTAATTTAGTTATATATTCGTATGAAATTTTCCAATTGTTAGATATTAATATTGAAATTAACACCATAACCTTATGCTATAACATCCATTCCCTTGGTTCTTGAAACTACGTTTAACAGCCCTAGACCCATCAATACGATAAATTGAAAACACTTAGGTTCAATCAGCCATGAAGGCAGCGAACCTATTGCCTGCAACCTACAGGTTCGGCTCTAATGATAGGTTCAGCGAAGTCCATGTTTGTGGCCCTTGAGGTTCGGCTAACATGTAGAAGGGTCGGTGGTAGTAGGTTCGCTCTAATCAGGTTCGTGGTTCAAAGGTTCGTCTGCTAGGGAGGTTCGGCCAAGGAAAGACAGGTTCGGCCCTGTCCATTGGTTAAAGAGGACAGGTTCGGCTGGTAGAGCACAGGGTTTGGCTGTCAATAGGTTCAGCTAAAACCCAGGTTCGGTCATGGAAAATAGGTTCGCTAGACCAGGGTTCGGCCACCAAGAGGAAGGTTTGGCTGATCCTCAGCCCAGCTCAAATAGGTTCAACCGATCGAATTCCTTCACGAACCTGTACTATCCTCTCCTCCATTGATCCCAATCTGTTACAAATTAGTTCCTACAACTTCCTAGTCATTCATATGTGTTTATCTAAGTTTTTCTAAGTGCTTAATGTGATTAAAACAAAAATAATCTAAGAGGTTCGTGATACTCACTAAAACCGACACCACCTGACTTTCCTCCACATCTACCTCCTCCTCCACCTCCTCCTCCGCCACCACCTGTTCATGAGTTGGACCCTGCCACAATAGCACTGGCCACTTGTTGACCAGTCAACTAAGGGATGTGATCCCGGACATGATGAACAGAATCAACAACAACAATAGCAACGTCGCCAACTCATCTGGGGAAGGCAGTGGCAACACCCGACACCATCAGGACAACTCCTACAAAAACTTTGTAGGATGCAAGCCACCGAGTTTCAGTGGCAGTGAGGGTGCCGTTGGATTGATCCAGTGGATCGAAAAGATGGACACAACCCTTGACACCAGTGGCTGTCCTGATCAGCATAGAGTGAGGTATGATGCGGGGTCATTCAACAAACGAGCGTTAACTTGGTGGAACGCTCAAGTTCAAACTAGGGGCAGAGATGAGGCTCTGTCTATGCCTTGGGATGACTTCAAGGCTATGCAGAGGGCAGAGTTTTGCCTGAGAAATGAGCTGAAAAAGGTTGAAACTGAGCTGCTCAACCTTGTTATGATTGGTGCTGGGCATCTTGCCTACACCACAAGATTTCATGAGTTAGCCACCTTGGCACCGGACGTGGTGCCAACACTGGAGAAGAGTATAGAGTGGTATGTTGGTGGATTACAATCTTGTATCCAAGGGCACGTGATTTCATCTCACCCCACTACTATGGAGATGGCTGTTACACTGTCAGCAACTTTGACAAACGTGATGGTTGCCTTCGGGGCACTAAAGAATGAAACGGAAGCCAAGGCTGGAATTCAAGGAAGCCGTACAAGCGCCCGGCTAAGAAACAAAAGGTGGTCAAGAATTTTGCTGCGACCACTCAGACATCGATGATCAACCAACCACCACCACTACAAATCAAGAGGCCCTACACTGGCACAACACCATTGTGCAACAGCTGCCAGTATCATCATCTACTAACTTCCCAGTGCCGACAGTGTAACAACTGTGGGAAGCTTGGTCATTGGGTCGCTCACTGCAGAAACACCGGGAATCAAAATAAGCACAACAATGCAGCTACTACTGCTGCTGCTGATCACAGGTCTTGCTACAACTGTGGCGAGCCTGGACACTTTTCTTGGGATTGTCCCAAGAAGAATCAACCAAGGGCTCAAGTTGCTAGAGGTAGAGCCTTTCAGATTGGAGCAGCTGCTGCTAGACAGGACCCGAATGTGATCACGGGTACATTTCTCCTATCTGACTATTATGCATCCATATTATTTGACACTGGTACGGATCAGAGTTTTATCTCTTCTGATTTTGCTAGTCATCTTAATCATGTTGAGGAATCATTAGACTCCCCTTATACTATTGAGATAGCTAACGACAAACAGATCACAGTTGACACAGTACTTAGAAATTGCCCACTAACACTTGACGATCACACATTTTCCATCGATTTGATACCGATGGAGCTGGGCAGTTTCGATATCATCGTCGGAATGGATTGGCTATCTCTTAACAGGGTAGAGTTCATCTGTTCCGAAAAGCTACTACGTATTCCAGTGGAGAACGGTCAGATCTTGGAAATTCATGGAGATCAAGCAAAACGCAGTGTCAAGATAATATCGTGTATGAAGGCTCGCAAGTACCTCAGAAAACAATGTATCGCATTCTTAGCTCACATGGTAGAGAAAGACAAGAAAACAATCAAGATTCAAGACATACCAGTGGTGAAAGACTATGCGGACGTGTTTCCGGATGATTTACCGGGACTGCCACCCGAGAGATGGGTGCAGTTTCGAATCGATTTGATATCAGGAGCGACTCCTGTAGCTAAGTCTCCTTATAGACTTGCACCATCAGAAATGCAAGAGTTGTCCAATCAATTACAAGAGATACTCGACAAGGGATTCATCCGACCGAGCTTTTCCCCGTGGGGAGCTCCGGTTCTCTTTGTCAAGAAGAAGGATGGATCATTCAGAATGTGCATCGATTACAGAGAGCTCAACAAACTTACCATCAAGAATCGGTACCTGTTACCGAGGATTGATGACTTGTTTGATCAATTACAAGGAGCTCGGTACTTTTCAAAGATAGACCTGCGTTCAGGTTATCACCAGCTCCGGATTCAAGAGGAAGACATACCAAAGACGGATTTTCGTACCCGATACGGCCACTACGAATTCATGGTGATGCCATTCGGACTGACGAACGCACCAGCAGTGTTCATGGATTTAATGAACCGGGAGTGCAAGCCGTACTTAGATCAGTTCGTTATCGTCTTTATTGATGATATACTGATTTATTCAAGAAGCGAGAAGGAACATGAACAACATCTCTGGACAGTCTTGGAACTCTTGAAAGAAGAACAACTCTATGCCAAATTCTCCAAGTGTGAATTTTCTGGTTAAGAGAAGTTCAGTTTTTGGGTCATGTGATTAACAGTAATGGTATTCACGTGGATCCTGCCAAGATTGAAGCAATTAAGAACTTGGATGTGCCCACAACACCAACAGAGATCAGATCATTTTTGGGATTGGCGGGTTACTACAGGAGATTCATCTCGAATTTCTCTAAGATAGCCTTGCCTCTCACCAAACTCACACAGAAGAGTGAACCCTTCGTGTGGACACAGAAACAAGAAGAGGCATTCCAGACATTGAAACAAAGATTGTGCAATGCTCCAATCTTAACACTCCGAGAAGGCAATGATGACTTTGTAGTATACTGTGATGCTTCCCATCAGGGACTCGGTTGTGTTTTAATGCAACGAGACAAAGTTATTGCCTACGCATCGAGACAACTGAAGATACACGAGAAGAATTACACAACACGTGACTTAGAATTGGGAGCTGTTGTCTTTGCTTTAAAGCTTTGGAGGCACTACCTGTATGGTACTAAATGCACTATCTTCATATATCACAAGAGTTTACAGCACATATTTGATCAGAAGGACCTTAACTTGAGACAGAGACGTTGGGTTGAGCTCCTGAACGATTACGATTTTGTGATCAAATACCATCCGGGCAAAGCAAATGTTGTAGCAGACGCTTTGAGTCGGAAGGAAAGATTCAAACCCTTGCGCGTTCGAGCAATGGGAATGACCGTGCAAACAAGTTTGAGAGATCAAATCATACAAGCGCAACAAGAAGCAATGGCAAGAGACAATTTGAAACGTGAGCTCGATTGTGGAGCCGAGAAACATTTCGAGACAAAACAAGAGGGAGTTATCTATTATCTGGATCGTGTTTGGATCCTGGCAGTAGATGAACTTCGAACACTCATACTTGACGAGGCACACAAGACACGATACTCTGTTCATCCTAGTGCTGATAAGATGTACCAAGATCTTAGGTCGTTTTATTGGTGGCCAGGGATGAAGAAAGATGTTGCCACTTATGTTGGCAAATGCATCACATGTGCCAAGGTCAAAGCCGAACACCAGAAACTGTTAGGTTTGCTGGAACAACCAGAAATACCACAATGGAAGTGGGAACAAATAGCTATGGATTTTATTACCAAGCTACCCCGCACTTCCAGCGGACACGATTCGATTTGGGTCATCATTGATCGATTGACCAAGTCCGCACACTTCTTGCCGATCAGAGAGAACTACAAGATGGAAAAACTAGCAAGACTCTATGTTGATGAAATAGTAGTGGGCACGGAGTGCCATTGTCTATTATTTCAGACCGGGACAGTCGATTTACATCGCGGTTCTGGCAATCATTACAACAATCCTTAGGGACAAGTGTAAACTTAAGCACTGCTTATCATCCACAAACGGATGGACAAAGCGAGCAAACCATTCAAACCCTGGAGGATATGTTGAGAACATGCATCCTAGACTTCGGTGGAAGTTGGGATAAACATTTACCACTCATTGAGTTCTCCTACAACAACCGCTACCACAGCAGCATCGGATGTGCTCCGTTTGAAGCACTATATGGTAGAAAATGTCGGTCTCCAATTTGTTGGACCGAAGTAGGAGACAACAGAATCACTGGGCCCGAACTTATTCAGGAGACTACTGATAAGATAGCCCAGATACAACAGAGATTACAAGCAACACGTAGCCGCCAAAAGAGTTACGCAGACAAACGACGAAAGGCTTTGGAATTCGAAATGGGTGACCGAGTAATGTTGAAAGTGTCCCCATGGAAAGGCGTAGTTAGTTTTGGGGCTAAAGGAAAACTAGCACCGAGGTATGTCGGGCCGTTTGAGATAACTCAACGCATAGGTCCTGTGGCATACAGACTCAAACTCCCTGATGAACTCAGCGGAGTACATGATGTATTTCACGTATCGAACCTCAAGAGATGTCTCGCTGACGAATCATTAATCATACCGTTGGAAGAAATACAAGTTGATGAGCAATTACATTTCATCGAAGAACCTGTAGAGATTATGGAGCATGAAGTCAAAAGACTGAAACGAAGCCGTATCCCTATTGTAAAGGTTCGATGGAACTCCAAGCGTGGACCAGAATTTACCTGGGAGCGCAAGGACAACATGAAGAAAAAGTATCCCCACTTGTTCGAGAAGTAGAGCCGGACATTGATGCTTAAATTTCGGGACGAAATTTCTTTAACAATGGGAGACTATGACATACAGTACCTGATCGTCCGGCAAGTCCGTACGGTATGTGTACTTTCATTATTTACTGTGTGTAAATACAATGCATGAACAGTGTTTGTGATAACAGAATTCAGAAAACAAGCAACAGTTGTACGTATTTAAGTAAAAACTTAAATACCTTAAGTACAACAACTCACGATAAACAATGGTTGTATGTATTTAGGTGAAAACCCAAGTACAATTAATACAACGAATCAAGAGAAACAACAGTGTACAAGTAAACAGCAAGAACATGTCGGTTGCGATCTGATATCCATAGATGACAGGAATCAGATGGCCGATAACTCAGTATGAAAACAATGTGAAAACAGGAAGTTTAGTTGAGTCCGTCTGTGAGGAAACACAATTCAAACACAATTGCAGTGTTATTTCAGAATAACGAACTGACAGTGTGTTTGCGTGGGTGACGATTCACACAAACATATCTGTGATTTTAAAGTTTTCAAATAATGATTGAAAAGTAGAAAACAAAAGTCAGAAAGCCAAACCATCGTTGTGTTCGTTCGGGTGACGATTCGAACGAATACGCGCGAAGGTGATACGAGCTGACGAAACAAAACCGATAAACGAATTCGATAAAATAATTCAAGAAAATTAAATTCGAAAGACTTACTAGGAATGACCACT
Organism: Mikania micrantha; assembly: GCA_009363875.1. Classification (NCBI taxonomy): domain Eukaryota; kingdom Viridiplantae; phylum Streptophyta; class Magnoliopsida; order Asterales; family Asteraceae; genus Mikania; species Mikania micrantha. The sequence continues at coordinate 39,956,314 of CM018698.1, read as the reverse complement.
TTCCAGGCATTAGAAACAAATTCTTTTATTTAAATCTGTAAGAACGCGCACGTAACGTTCCGGAAATGCAACGAAAACACGAACCGAGCAAACGAAACGAACCCGAACTCACTCGGGGTATAAATACCCTAAATGAGTTCAACCTACTCATTCTTCCACTCCCTTTCTCTCTCTACATTCAAATTTCCGAAACTTTCTCTCTCTAGAAAGTTTGATCTTCAATTCACCATAACTTGCTCATTTCTTAACGAAATCGAGTGATTCTTGAGCCTAAACGAAGCTCTCAATCTCCTTTACACGAAAGTACAACCGATCTAGAGCCAAAACCATCTGAAATCAAGGTAATGAGGCTTGAATAGTTCGAAAATTAGGGTTTTCACCCTATGTTTGAACCCCGCAACCTTTAGCCGGTTCTAGACCTATTTCTTCGACCCTAACCTCTGAAAAACACACCTTTGCTTGTATCACCATGGAAGGACCTTATGAATCTCGGATGTGAGATTTGTTGGAAACCCCCCCCCCCACTCGACCCGACACACAGCCCCTCGAATGGGACCATTCGGCCGAATGGGGTATAAGCCGAATGGCTGCTTCGGACAAGCTTCATACGCAGGAACCCTTCTCAGTAGGCTGGTGCATGGTTTCTTTCAATCATGTTCATTTGGAGGTTGTGAGATTCGGCCATGGGTCATTCGCCAGCCATTCGACCTAAGCACCACCCTATTCGCCATGATGATTTCAGTCGGCCACATAACCCACTCCTTCGGCCTACCATGTGACAACCACATTCGGTGCCAATAACACTCTCATATGGCTGGACTCCCTCATTCGATCGTCCCATATGGTTGGTCTATAACACAGTTCATGCAGCCCATTTCTGCTTCAGGTCCAACAGTATCACACAGCCCACTGTTTTTGGTCCAAGGCCTGCCGTCCGGCCCAATAGACTTAGCCGGCGCAGAATGGTTTAACCCAGGAAACCCTTCAGCCCAACAGTTGGCCCACAAATAAACTATTGGGCCACGATCATCTAGCTCGGCCCAAGGCCTGCTTATTCGGCCCAATCACAATCGGTTCGGCCCACATGGCTAAGGAAATAACCTAACATACTAAACCAATAATCATGAATAAGATGCATGGGGAATTTTAAAACCATTACTACAAAGGTGGATACGGTTGTGATCTAAGGAACTTAATCAACTTAAAACACTAAATTTTTCTAAGAATGGTTCATGGTTAATTACGACTATGTAACTAGTTATATTCTATGATGTTTAAGGAGTTAAATGGCAATGGATTACTCACATTAATACAAAGAATAATAATTGTTTTAAGTAAACAACAATTAGAGTTTTAAATAGTTTAAAAGTCTAAGTTTATACTTAGAAACTATTATGGGTTCAACTCTTCACAACTTAATATGGGGATAAATCAAGGCTAAACACACAACATAAAGACACATAGCAATAACAATCTATGACACTTGAAAGAAGGGCCGAATGACTACCGAGACCCACGAGTGCTAGCCAATTTTAGGGCTAACACATACACGAGCACGAATTCCTATAACGTATGCTGACAAGTTACAAACAACGTGAAATCAATATAGGATCGTGAATACAACAACAGATACAACAAAGAGCGCGTGTATTCTTGTTAGACTTAGTCAACAACCGCAACAACTACAAGGTGAGTTCATACGCCCCTTTTCTAATCTTAACTGATTTTAAACTCTCGGGGCTGATAAACATGCTTAACTTTTATTTAGTTAAAATTTTTAGTTTAACATATTGCTTATACTTGGATTTAGATAATATTGTTTTACTTATTATCGCTTATCACTGTATGCATGCTTGTATGATCATGATATGACAGAGACAACTAAGATGAATATGATAATATAATTTCATAAATCATCAACACAATAGAATAACAAAGTTTTAAGATTTTATCTTATAACATTTAATTATTCTTACAAGAACAGACATTGAGATTATCACAAGTGAACATGATGACAACAACAATACACATGAATGAGATGAAGATAATATATCTTCATAATATCATTCAACACCAGCGTTAACTAAGTGTAATAAGACAAGTTCTTATAACAGTCAGCTTGTAACTCGGTGCATACTACAAGATAACACAAAACAAGTATCATCCACCACCTGAGTCGACTAAGTGTAGTAAGACTGGCTCTTACCACACCTTAGTGACGACAGGGTGACTATATGGAACAACAAGGAATGATAATCATGATAATGTAACTTCATGATAACAACATCATTCACACAACAAATAACATCGTATAATAAGACAAGATCTTATAGAACTTTGTTAACAACAACGAGAACATACAACACTGAGAACAAACAACATTGGTGAACAAAATATAATTGATTGCTATTGAACTGTCTGCATTATATCAGTTCAATCATGTGCCATGTATTCAAGTATGATCATTGTAAGTCCCTTTCATGAATCACTGACCAGTTAATTTGACGTGACTAAACCAACGATAGCATAGTGGTACCATAGGTTTGACAAACCTCTAGCTTGTAGGGCTATTATGTTGATCGTATTATCATTTGGCCGGTATCGTATGACCAGTGACAGGGTGACGAATAGTCAGGGTCTGGTAAGCGACACATGGTGATATTAATCTGCAGTGATAAGTAATTAATCCATCATTTCCTGTTGACTAGTAGACTGAGGAATTTACTTTCTCTCATGTCATATTACTAGTAACCGTTTCGATGAGGCCTACGGTAATACAAAATGGTAGAGGTAAATCGGATGCATTGTAATCTGATTATGTGAGGATTGCAATGGATTCCTTTTAGGCTCTATGCACTTCAAGTTGGGAACATATAACAATTGGTTAACTAACACTCTTGTTATTTAAAAGTGATTAACAGTTAACCCCACAAGAAATAGAATAATAACAAGGATCAGATTAAATTAATCTAATTTCCTTAATACATTGAGGGTGTATCAATACTTCGGTTTGATAACTAAACCCCTCTCGACATATTATTCTACATATGATACAACGGGCGAATATCAAACAGGACAAACAGGTGAAATGATAATGGGTGTCTATAGTTGTACTGCAAGTGGTATTAAGTTCTATTAGATATGTGGTGGGATGTTGGCTGGGGCTTGTTCCCCTACATATGCCCTATATATAAGCATAACTAATAGGATGAGATACTACTTGCAAATCTAACTATGGAGAGGCCATTGGGTGAACGGGTGAATCAAACAACTTACAGGTAACAAGTATGACATTGTGATTGTGTATGTGAACAAATCAAGGTTTTCAATTATCAAACTTATGAACTCACCAACCTAGTGTTGACTTTGTTTAAATGCATGTTTTCTTAGGTGACGAACAGGTTTAGTTACCAGTATTCAAGAACATAGCTAGTGGACTTTTAGAAGACCTAGCTACATTTTGTGTGATCATACTTTTGGAATGACAAAACAATGAATCATCTTTTGTGAATCTTGTACAGTTACAAGATATAAACTCAATGATTCTTTTGATTAGATTTACTTAGTTAAATTATGAGGAGACAATGTAATTTAACTTTGTAATTCTATTTCATTGTCATGTTAGCATTTCTCATTATTATATCATGTGCTATGTAAACAATCTGATCATTGTGATTATCAAACGATATCGCGCCCCGAGAACTTTCCGCCCGACGAGAAAGTTGATCCAGCCCGCCGGCTCGGGGTGTGACACTGATCATAACCAGATTAAAGAAGTGTAGGTGTGAAAAGGTTCAAGCTTTTAATAGGTTTAGCCATTTTCGCAATCGTTTGTTCGGCTTTTTCGTGCTTTTCTCCGAGAATTGCTACCTTTGATCAACCATCATTGTTATAATTCCAATTACATCTCATTAGGAATATAATATGATTAGAAAGTTCGGGTTGTCAATAATTTGCCAATTACGCATGTCAAATTGCCTTTTCGGAGATTTCGTAGTTTGTCTTAATAAACCTAGGGATTTTTTAATTGAGATATGTTGTTGATATATTTCACTTTAATTCGTTATACAATTGATGTCAATTTAGTTTTGACCTTTAAATTTGGTTTATGGTCATTATTATCGAAATTTCGTTTAATCCGGCAATTATGTGTATCGTCTTTTGAAGTTTGTTCCTACTTGTAATTTTCTTACATACATATATATACATTCACATGTATATACAGATTGAATCACGATTAAGTTAATTAAAATAATTAATTCATGAATTTAGAAAATTAACTCGCAACTAGGAACGGCACGTCACATATACATCATGTATTGCATGGAGTAATTTGAAAAAAAATATATATTAAATAAAATGAATTGTGAATTAAAATTTAAAAAGAACAAAATAATTTTGTGAAATTAATTTTTGTTGGTTAAGTTGTACAATGAAATTAATAGAAAAGAGAATTTACTGAGATTGAATGAAGAATTTTAATAAATAAGATGTAAATACCCAAGTAATTATTTTCATGTGAAATTGAAAATATATAAACACATTAAGTCATTTGAATAGATGAATATTAAGATAAAAATTAAAAAAATTAAGATTTGAAAATATCTAATTGTTTCAAATGATCATATTTTTAAGTGACTAAACTCGAACTGAAATGAGATAAAACAAAAAAAACGTTTAAAATTAGATAACCAAAATCAAAACTAAAAAAAGATTTATACCAAAACTCATTCTTCTGAATCATTATATTTGAATGTTGAGTTTTGATGATATAAAATCATATTCAACATGATATTTTAGAAACATATTGAAACAAAATCACGAAATTTTTTTAACATAAACTATTACGTAATATTTGCAAGTGGTCTTTTAATTAGCAAACATATATTTCTCAAGGTAACTTTCAAACATTAAAAACCATATTTTCAACACGTTTTTCGGTATTTTATTACCTCAAATATTTCATAGTAACAATGAATACACATAACCATATATAAATAGAATAACAAAAGTTAATATAAAAGACATCTACTTATTTTCTATGACTAAAATAATTAAATTTAATTTTTTATGTAAACTATCGTATAAAACTTGTTTGTTTATAAGATCATATGGATAGTGTAGTCCTCATATGGTGTCTTTTAGTCCGGTTGATGCCATTTTTTATAATTGGAACCGTTAAAATAGTTCGTTTAAAATAATGAATCTTATTGTCTTCATTAACTATATGTGAGATGAGCTGGTTTAGTTAATTAAAAAAATGAATCAAAAAAATACCAAAAAAAAGGCAAATTGATTTTCAGTAAATTAATATTTCGTGAAAAAAATTGTAACATTAAAAGATAAATAGGTTAAAAAACATGTAAAAGTTAAAATAATGATGTCTTTACAAACAATTAGTCATAAAGTGTATATATAATAGTTTATAGACATAATGTTTGAAATTTTTAATTAAAAAATATAATTAAAAAAACTATAAATGATCATTAGTATGAACTAAATATGGAAAAAAAAACTATTTTAATAACCATAATTAATAAAAAAAAGTGTGAATGATTATAGGTTTGATAATCATACGTAATCAACTATCTAATTTCACATAACAAATACATATAAACATCAAGAACTAAAACTTAATTTTTTTAAAAAAAGAACCTATTTATTATTTTTTGATATTAAATTATTAGAAATTAGAAATCATTCATAAATAATAATCATTATCATTTTTCTTCATTTTTTATTATAATTTAAAAGTTTGAATATGTATCTTGATAACTAAATGTACTTAAATTGCTATTATTAAAATTAATGGATTGCTTAAATATGAGATTTGAAAATTTTGAATTTCAAAATCATTAATCAAAAATGAAAAGTTTTGACATGATTGTATTTTCATTATTTAAAGAAAATTTAACTTAATTCATTTCCCTAATTTAAAGTTTGACTTAATTATATTTATAAGATGAAATTAATTTTTAAATTGTAAGAATTAATATAGTGTTAACATGTGACACATATGATGTGGATAGCCTAGATTGACGACATGTGTACAATTGGTACTCTTTTATTAGGTAGTGTGTGTGTGTGTATTAGTATGGAAAGTGAATATGGGTTGTTAAGCACCTAACTTATGTATGAAATTTATTAAAATGATGTAGTTTTGATTAAATCTCATTAATTATGGTATATGCAAAATTTATGAAGTGAAAATAGGAACAAAAAAGAATAACCATAATTAATGAAATTTTAATCAAAACTACGTTGTTTTGATGGTTTCATACCTAAATTAGGTGCTTAACAAGCTGATATTCACTTTCCCTAATATATATTATATATATCATTTTGCCTGCGAATTTATAAGTCATTTTGTATTATATTTTTATATTTTTTTGTAATATATTTTTAAATACACTATAAAAATAAAATACAATATAAAAAAGATAAACTTGGGGAAAAAAGATAAATATAATACAAAAAAAATATGTGTTTTTAAGTAAAATCTTGAACTTTGTTTTTAAAACGATAAACACCTTTATATACTTAAATGGGTGAGGTTAAAGTAAAATAATTAGATTAGTGAGAAGTGAGTAAAGAGTTGTGGGCCATTAGATCTATAATTTACTTATTAGGATCAAAGCTGTATCAAAAATTTAGTAGAAGAGAATTTTAGTTATATGACACTTTTGTTGACTTTTTATTATGTTTCCTCTATTTTTTAAAGGATCATAACTTTTATATACGATATTATTTTTTGAAAAAACTACACCAGAAACGAACGTTTTTTTTCTTCAAAACAATTATAATATCATTATATAAAAAATTAAAAAAAATTACGTTTTTCCTTAACTTTGAATATTTGTAATGTGTCATTTGTCTTTTTGTTCGTACTGTGTGTCACACCCCGAGCCGGCAAGGTTGGATCGGATTCCACGTCGGGCGTAAGGTTCCCGGGGCGCGATATCGTGAGTGATAATCGGAATGATCAGATTGTTTACATTACACATAATATATATAAATGAGAAACTGCTAAGTAAAAATAGAATTACAAAGTTAAATTACATCAGTTAAGTTCATAATTTAACAATGTAAATCTACTATCACATCATAATTCTTCTATCTTGTATCTGCACAAGATATACAAAATAAATCTGTAAAATGATGCTTCAAAATATGCAGGTCCAAAAAGCTAGGTCCTCTACTGGTATCCTAGTCCAAAAGAAATAACTCCTTAGTTGACATGTTCGTCACCTAAGAAGTCATGCACAAATAAAGTCATCACATGGTTGGTGAGTTCATGTAGTTTTATAAAAATGAGTTTGAATAACCTTTGAATGAAAACCTTAACCTCACCATTAACCACCTATACCATCCAGTTCAGTATGCTTATATATAGGGCATATGTAAAGTCGAACTTACAGTCCGCCTAGCCACCGTCCCACCACATACCAAACCACATGATATATTGTTCCTGGTGATAATTAAGCATTTCATTCCACTACTTTGATTCCATACCTTTTGATCTTTAGCATTTGATTACCCAGAAAATGTTTACCTTGATCCCCTGAAATGACAACCTTAACCTCATCAACAACCACCTATGCTAACCAATCAAGTATGCTTATATATAGGGCATATGTAGGGGACAAGCCCCAGCCACCGTCCCACCACATACTGGACTGCTTAGCATATTGTTGCTAATGATAATTAAGCGTTTCACTCCATTCACCTTCAATTTAGATTCTGATTTCCACAAATAGATTTACCTTTGATCTCTTGAGTTCACCATGTATTCATGATTTCCCAAAAGCAATGGTAGAAATATAACATTAAATGTTTAATTAAACTAATAACTAAGCATTTAAATACAACTAAGACATGATGATTGGGCCTTATTTGACTCAATCAATTAGACTTAGTTGTTGGTGGTTGTCCAAGTTGTACCCTCTCACACGTGGCCCATATCAGGCATGACTCACAAGGAGTCTACATGTGTGTGCCGGGACTTTAATGATGCCCATATCAGCTTGACCCATTGGTCTACTGTACATGCCGAGACTTTAGGGATATCCTTTGATTCTTGATCTTCTTTGATTCTCTTGATTTTGTTTGATAGTTCATGTTATTGCCCATTTAGCTTTACTACAAGAGTCTACTATTTATGCCGGGACTTTATGTGTGTTACACGTGGTCTTGATTTCTATACAACTGACATCCACCTTGACTCAAGCATTAATGATTTCATTAGATTTTAATGATTTCATTATTTCAATGATTCACACACAATTCTGATTTCATTGATTTCCTTGAGTCTCTTGATTTTGATCTTTAGAATTCCATGATTTCACAATGATTATAGATTTATGAGTAGGATCCTTTGAGTTACTGATTCCCACACTGGATTGATTTCCATTGCATTTGATCTTTAATTTAGTTCTTTTGATTTCACTTTGAATTTAGATTCTTGAATTTGAGCTTGATGGACTAAGGGTTTGTTTAAAGTTTTAGAATTATGGTATTACTCATAGGAGTAATTTAATTAACTTGCTAGTTAATTCTGCATAGCAATTACCTAGACAGGAGTCTAGGAGTATAAACAAGCATATATAATAAGCAATAATAATTAAAAGCATATACGTAAAACAATTTAAATAAAACAGTTTACGCATGCTACTCAGCCCCGCGTTTGAAAACAAAATGTTTAGAAAAGGGGCAATGAACTCACCTGTGTTGCTGTGCAAATGTCTTATCACAAAATGCGCGCTCGTTGTTGTAGCTTAGGTTTCTTCAGATCCTGAGTTGTTTTTAAAATAATTTGAATACGGTAAGTATACGTATTAGTCATCGTAGCTAGGGTTTGGTCTCAGAGTGCAACTAAGTGTCCTATTTTACTAATATGCTTCTATGATGTTATCTAACTATTCTAACCTAAATACCCATTTGCAACCCATATCCAAGATTAATCATTACAGTTCTTGATTAATATGTTTTTAATTTATTCATTTTAAGTTTAAACATTAATCTAGAAATCATTTAATTTAATTTAATAAGCTCACAAAACGTTTTCTTTTATTAAAATATCATTACTTGAATTAAATAAGCATTTAATATGTGATAGGCCTTAGTTAAGCCCATTGGGCCCCCTTTGACCCCTTGATTGTCTTTGATTATCCCATGATTACTGTTCATAACCTTTAAATGCTTTGGCCTAAATGATCCAATTACATCATTTAGGTTCAAGAAAAACCATTCGTAGGTTATTCATACTCCATGTTGTTCCCATGTACACACATATAGGTTTTATTCCCATGCATGTTAAGCTCAATTAATAATCACCCTCTATGTTTAAGTAATAACAATGTTTACACTATCCCTTATTATTCCAAACTTAAGTCTCCTAACCCTTGTTATTATCACTATGGCCTTAGTAATCTTCCCATGCACATGCCTAAATTCCCCATGCACGTGTTAAAGAGCTCTCATGCATCGTGTACCCTAATATCACCTTATTCATAAAAGACTTAATTCGATGCACGTTGGATCAGGGAACCTGTGTATAAAATGATTAGGTTCGGTCCAGTTCAGATCCAGTGAGGTTCGCTTAGTCTAAGGTTCGCTCAAAGGAAGGGTTCAGCTTAGAGGGTTCGTGGCCCATGGATTCCTGAGTGACACAGGTTCGGTTAATATCAGGTTTGCTTGGTTGATGGTTCGTGAGTCATGAAGCTCAGCCAGCTAGGGTTCGGCTGATCATTAGGTTCGCAGCTCCATGCTGACAGGTTCGTGGGTTTTATGGGTTCGGTTGGTGCGGGTTCGCCACCCTAAGGGTTCGGCTATCCTAAGTTTGATGCTCCCTGGTTCGTTGGCCGAAGGTTCGCCCAGACCATAGGAGGTTCAGCCATATATGCAGGTTCGGCTAAGGTTCGGTCCCCTCTTCCCAAGTTGCAATAGGTTCGGCTATGTGCAGGTAGGTTCGGCCGATCGAGATTTTCCACGAACCTGCACCTTCTTCCTCACGAGATCCATCCTGGTTAGCTACAGATCGTTTCCATGGTTTTCCCTATACTTATACTATCTCACTTAACAAAGAATTAACCCTATAATCGTTTAAACTCGCAATCGTGTACACGTGAAGGATTTAGAGGTAAAAAAAACGAACATAAAACCATAGATTTACCTCAAATTTAACGAATAAAAGCTTAGATCTTCAGTACTTTCTTGATCTACAGTGGATTGTGGTCGTTTTGGCACCAAAAACTCTTGAAATGATGAAGATTTGAAGGAATTCTTGTAGAGAGAAGGTAGAGAGATAGTTTCTAGAGAGAGAAAGGAGAAAAACGAAAATTGGTGATGAATGCTTGAAAATGGTGGTGGTTGGGATAGTAATGATCCCAATAAATGACTTATAAAATACCCAGTGATTCGGTCTCGTTCGGTTTCGCGTAACACGTCGTTTCTTCCTAATTTTCATAACGAAACGACGCGGTTTATAAAATAAGATTTCTAAATCTATTTTTGGTTGTGATTCCTAATAAATTAACTAAATGTAGATGCACTTAATGTCCCTAGTTCTATTTTGTAACATTCATCATGTAAAAATCAAGTTATATTAATGGAAGTTGTCTTTCTATATTATTCTTAATGTTTACATTTTAGTTACTGAATTATATAATTGGGTGATTTGATTTATTATGTTATTGAGTATGAGTATGGTTCATTCGGGCGAATGACTCTAACGTATGAAGTCATTCACCGAATGAAACCAGAGTATGTCTATAGTCAGTGAATGAGTCATTCGCCGAATGACTCATTTGACTTAATTTCTTATTCGACAGCAGTCATTCGCCGAATGAGGTGTTTCGACCCCTCATTCGCCCTAATGACAGTTGCCTATATATACAAGTTCAAAATCATTTCAACCAAAAAAAAAAATTTTCAGAGAACCCTCATTCTTCCCTGTGTGCTCCAGTGTCAAAACCCTGAAGATTTGAGTGTTTTCTTGTTGTCCAAGTTCGATTCATAGCTCGTGGTGTTCGATTCTCATTCAAACGTTCATCTCTTACCTTCGAATCACCACGGTTGCAGTTGGTTTCGATTGGAAAACTCTGGAATAGGATTCCGCACTATTCCAGAGGCTGTAGAGCAGATTTCTATTGATTTCGTGTTGTTTCCGAGATCATCCTTGGTCCTACAAAGTGGTATCAAAGCTTTGGCTCTTGATTCTGCTCGATTTCCAATCCAAATCATCATATCTTTGATTGTTTGTTCGAGATCTGCAAAAACCCTAAGCTATTTGTTCTAAAAGTTACTGTTTCATTGCAAATCCATGGATTTTTGTGGTGTTTTTGTCAAATCGTTTATCCCAATTTGTTCATTATCATTTCATGATGTTCTGTACCAAATTTGGTACTTAGAACTGGTCTAAATCTCAAGTTATCATGATTTTTGTTGCAAAAACCCTCAGATTGGCCGAATGTCAATGACGGCCGAATAGTTTCAGCCGAATAAGCCTCATTCGCCGAATAGCCACATTCGGATGTCTCATTCGGCGAATAGCCCTCATTCGATCTTTCATTCGGCAAATAGCCCTCATTCGATCTTTCATTCGGCGAATAGCCCTCATTCGACCCTTTCATTCGCCGAATAGGTTCATTCTCTTTTCTCATTCGTCAGACAGTCATACTCAGCCTCTCATTCGCCAGTTCTATCACATTCGGCCCCCGACATTCGCCCTAAGGATCTTCATTCGGCTATCATTCTGCAAATTTTTCTAAGTGTTGAACCTTGTCATTTCTGATTAAATAGAAGATTTAGCACTGATGGCGAACCAGAATCATCGTATTCAGACTTTGTTACTGACTGAGACTGAGACTGGGAACTCTAATAAAGCTCCAAAGTTGTTATCCTTAGACGATTATCCACATTGGAAGTATCGATTTGAGATCCACATCAATGGGGTGGATACAAACTCATGGATGATGATTGAGGGAGGTTATCTGAGGCCTCTGAATGAAGATGGAACTCCTATGCTAGTCACACGGATGACTGAGCCTCAGAGGAAGCTGTATGATTATGAGAAGAAAGCCTATGCTATTCTATCCCAGTCCATTGCCACTGATATTTTCCATCAGTTTAGACAGTTTACCTCTGCAAAGCTACTGTGGGATGCACTGCAACAAAGATATGAGGGTAATGATGCTTTGAAGAGCATCAAGTCCAAGGCATTGAGAAAGGAATTCAATAGCTTCATGTATGTGGGAAATAAGTCACTGGATGAGTTGATTGCAAGATTTTATCATCTTTTGAGTGAGTTATTCAATCATGAAGTCAAGACAACTACTCAGGAAAAGATCCAGTGTTTGGCAGATGCTTTACCTCCAAAATGGGAGTCATTTTTGATGGTCCTCAAGCAGAATCAGATGTTGGCTCATATGGACATAAATGATTTCATTCAGAAGCTGAAAGAGCAAGAGATAGAGAACAAGTGGAAGGCCAAGAGAGTTGCCCAAGTCCAGGATCCATCATTGTATTACTCTACTCCTACAGTTGAGAAATCATCTTCTCATGCTCCATTGAAGACCGAATTTGTTTCTCAGACTACTGAATCTCCATCATCTGCTCAGATTCATTTTAGTCAGTCATCTTCTTCAACCAGTTCTCAAAAGGAACATCATCAACCTGCTGCCAGCCTGAAAACAGACAATTTTGATAAGGTTACTGTGGAGATTGCTAAGGAGCACATGTGTCTTTTGTCTACACTTGTCAGCTCTTATGATGGTTTAGTAGCTGGACAAATTGGCAATCCTTATCTGACTAATGATGATTATTCTCAAATAGACCCAGATGATATGGAGAGGATTGATATTATGTGGGCTCTAGCAAGTGTTGTTCGAAGAGCAAAAGAGTTCGTTAAGAGAACTGGAAAGGATATCAATCTCAATAAAGAATCCAAGTTTGGTTTTGATATGGCTTCTGTGACTTGTTATAACTAAGGAGAAAAAGGTCATTTTGCTAGACAATGCAAGCAACCAAAGAAAGCTGGAAACAAGAATCCTTTTCAACATCAAAAGTCATCTAATTCAAATCCAGAAAGGAGATTAGTTCCCATTGATTCTCCTACTCAGGTTGGATCTTCTACTTCTGCAAGCAAAGCTTTAATGGTACAACAAGATGAAGGGGTGAACTGGGATTTTAGATTCAATGCAGATCAAGGATAACAAGACAAATCTTGTATTGTTGAGATTCAACAGGTTGAAGATTACAGTGAGGAAAGTACTGTGGTAGAAACAAAGATGAATGATGCTGAAGTCTCAAGTTCAGAGTTGGATAACATGACTGATTCAGACACTCAAGAATCTGATGCTGAAAATGATGACTCCACCACTCAGTTTGCTTTGATGGTAAACTCTTCTGCTTCATCAGAGTCCGAGCAGGTATACACTGATTGTTCATCTTCACATTCAGAGTGTTTTAATTGTGTTGACCTTAGGAGTAAGGTCCTTGCTTATCAGAAACATAATAGTGATTTGATGAACGATCTCGACTTGTGCATTGAGGCTAACAAAATTTTAAAATCTAATGAAAAAGATTTTCAAGCTAAAATTGATCTTTTAAAAAGACAATTACATGAGGCCGAGATCACAGTGCTGAATAAGCAAGATGCTATAAGTTCTTATCTTAATACCATCAATGAGATCAAGAAGAAGTTAGCAATAGTCGAGTGTGACTATGAGACCTTGAGACAAAAGCTCAAAAGTTATGAGAGCTCATCTTACATTATTGAGCATATGATCAGTAGGGGTACTAATCAACAGGGAAAGGGAAAAGTTAGCTATCAAAATTGTCCTCCACATATCCTCAACTCCTTTGTTAATACACCAAATGACAAAGATGTTAAGGATTTTCAAGTTACTACTCCATTAGTAATAGATCCAACTGGACTATTTATTAATGAGGATTCCTCAAAATCTGAGAAATCTCGTGTGGATGGACTTGTTGAGGATTGGGTCTCAGATTCTGAGGATGAATCAGATGATTCATATGTCTCTACTCAGAATCAAGCACCTGTAGTCATGAAAGGTGACCCAATCTCAAATTCAAAGATTTACAAAGAATTGAGCTTTGTAAAAGCTTCTCAAGAGTCTGAAGCAAAATGTGTTACCAAGTTTGCTTTTATTGGTAACAAAGAGAAAAAAGGGTTGGGTTTTAATCAAGACAAGCTAAAATCAAATGTTTTTAAATCACATAAACAGTCTTTTTCTGATTTAAAACATTTTCATAAAAAGGGTGAAAAAGTTTGTTTTGAGTGTGGTGCACCTGGGCACTTTGTTAAATCTTGCCCTCAGTTGATTAGACCAAAGGTTGCACCACCCAGAAGACAAAATCAGAATTTTGTTAAATCTGTCAGATTTGAGTCCAAATCATTTCTGACAAATCCCAAACAACCAAATCTGGTTAAATCTGTGAACAAGGGTAAAGGGAAATTGATGAACTTGAATGTTCTCAAGTCTGTTAATGTTGATCAATCTAAACCATCATCCATTTATCTGAAAAACTCTTTTGATAAAAATGCAATCTGGAAAGTTAAATCATCTAAGAGTTCAGTTCCATCCATCTCAGACAAGCCTATTTCAGTAGGTAAATGGATTGATGTATTGATCCGAGACTCACTGGGTCAACCCAAGACTGTAAAGGCTTGGGTTCCCAAAGTGAACTGATTGTTTCATCTTTGTGTAGGTTGCCCCAAAAGCTAGTGTTAACAGCAATTGGATCGTTGATAGTGGGGCTTCCAGGCATATGACTGGTGATATCTCTTTACTCACCAACGTGAATGCGGTTCGCGGTGGATATGTCGCTTTTGCAGGTGATAAAGGTGGATTCATTACGGGAGAGGGAATTCTGACCAATGGGCAAGTTTCATTTGATAAAGTCAGATATGTTAAGCAGTTGGAAAATAATCTTCTCTCAGTTTCGCAAATCTGTGACAAAGAGTATAAAGTTCTATTTGATTAGTCAAAATGCTACATTCTTAAGCAAGGTGTTAAGATCCCTGAAGACTGGATTTTGATGTCAGCTCCCAGAAAGCAAGACTTATATGTTCTCAATATGGCCACAGCTTCAACAACATCCTCCACAGCTTCATGTTTTATGACAAAGGCAACTGAGAAAGATTCAATCCTTTGGCATAAGAGGATGGGTCATTTGAGTTTACGCAAAATGAATCATTTGGTGCATAATCATCTGGTTGAGGGAGTTAGCTTAAAGAATTTCAAGCTGTCTGATATCTGTGTATCTTGCAAGAAAGGGAAGCAAACCAAGCAGTCTCACAAGCTGAAAAAGTTTCATTCAATCAATATTCCTCTTGAGCTTCTCCATATGGATTTGTTTGGTCCTGTGAATCGGAAGAGTATAGCTGGAGATCAATACTGTCTTGTAATCACTGATGAGTATTCCAGATATTCTTGGGTTTTCTTTTTGAAGGAAAAATCTGAAACATTTGATTGCATTCAAGTTTTGGTTACTAAACTTGAATCACTTTATAAGCTCAAGATTCGTCAGTTTCGCACCGATAATGGAACAGAGTTTAAGAACCATAACATGGAAACTTTCTGTAATGCACGGGGCATTGTGCAACAGTTTAGTTCTCCATATGTTCCTCAAATGAATGGTGTTGCTGAACGAAAGAATAGGACGTTGATTGAGGCTGCTAGGACCATGCTTGATGATTCCTCTCTGCCGGTTCAGTTCTGGAATGAAGCTATCGCAAATGCTTGCTATACATTGAACCGGGTTCTTATTGTGAAAAGACATGGGAAGACTTGTTTTGAACTGCTACATACCAGAAAGCCAAATCTTAAGTATCTGGAACCATTTGGTGCTCCGTGCACTATGCTTAAGAAACACGAGCAGGGCAAGTTCAATGAAAAGGTGGAAGAAGGGTATTTTCTTGGGTATAGTACTCCAAATAAAAGAGTTTACAACACATCAACTCATAATGTGGAAGAGTGGTACCATGTAGATGTTCAGAAATATTCTATGCCTCCACCTGGAAAAGGCCCAGACTGGATGTTTGATTATTATGGTCTTTTTGATTCTTTCAATATGCCTCCCATGTATTCAGATGAAGATGTTGCAGTTCAAATGTTGTATGATGCACAGAATGCACCTGATGAACCTTTGAAACCTTCCTCTGCATCTGTCCCAACCACACAGATAAATGATGATAGCTCAGACACAAATGACAATTTTTTTCAGCCAGCTACTCCTGAACCAGCTGTTGACATTCTTGTACCAGGACTTGAGGATCTGAATCTGAATAATCTTGATCCACAGGTTGAAGTTCCCGCTCACCTTATTGGACGAATTAATCGGATTCATCCTCAAGAGAATATTATTGGAAGTCCTTTGGATGGGGTCAAGACAAGAAATCAGCTTTCTTCAGGAGGACTTGCAGATATTCTTGATTTTGCAGATGTAAGCTTTTGTGCTCATTCCTGCTTAATCTCCCAAGTTGAGCCACGTACTGTCACTGAAGCTCTCAAGGAAGAGTCATGGGTAGATGCAATGCAAGAAGAACTCCTTCAGTTCAAAAACTTAGGTGTCTGGCAATTGGTTGACAGACCAAAAGGTGCAAAAGTAATTGGCACTCGATGGGTTCTTCGTTGCAAGAAAGATGATCACGGGATCATAGTGCGAAACAAGGCACGTCTGGTTGTTCAGGGATTCAGACAGATAGAAGGTTTGGACTATAATGAAGTATTTGCACCAGTTGCTAGACTTGATGCCATCCGTATCTTGGCTTATGCATCCTTCAAAAGGTTCAAAGTTTATCAGATGGATGTAAAAAGTGCGTTTCTTCATGGTGTGATAAATGAAATAGTGTATGTGAGTCAACCTCCCGGGTTTGAGGATCCATTGCATAGAGACCAAGTCTACAAGCTAGACAAGGCCTTATATGGATTGCATCAAGCACAACGAGCCTGGTATGAAACATTGTCTACTCACCTTCTGAACAACGGGTTCAGAAGAGGTGTCATTGACTGTACACTATTCATTCGAGAAAAATATGGTGACTTACTCTTGGTGCAAGTATATGTGGACGACATCATCTTCGGTTCAACAAATGATGATCTGTGCAAAGATTTTGAAAAGGTTATGAAAGAGAAGTTCGAGATGAGCTCAATGGGAGAGATGAAATTTTTTCTGGGATTACAAGTGGATCAGTCTGAGGCAGGAATATTCATTCATCAAACCAAATATGTTGGGGACATACTGAGCCGGTTCAGTATGTCTGATGCAAAGCCTGCTGGTACCCCACTGGCTATCAATCACGGGATTACACCAGATGAAAAGGGGGAGTTAATTGATGCTACTTTGTACCGAGGAATGATTGGGTCTCTTATGTATCTTACTGCTTCTCGGCCAGACATCATGTTCGCCACATGCTTGTGTGCACGGTATCAATAAAAACCAAAAGTCTCCCATCTCATTGCTGTCAAGAGGATTATGCGTTATCTGAAGGGTACACCGGATCTTGGCTTATGGTATTCTAATGACGATAACTTTGAGCTTACTGCATATAGTGACTCAGATTATGGTGGATACAAGAGAGATTTCAAATCAACATCTGCAGGATGTCAGTTCTTTGGAAACCGCTTAGTTACCTGGCAGTGCAAGAAGCAGACGTCGGTGTCTACTTCAACCTGTGAAGCTGAATACATTGCTGCTGCTAGTTGCTGTTGTCAAATCATCTGGATTCAACAGCAACTCAGGGACTATGGGTTACATTTTTCTAACACTCCTATATATGTTGATAATACTGCTGCCATAGCTGTCACTAAGAATCCTGTTCAGCACTCCAAAACAAAACACATCGACATTAAATATCACTTCATACGTGACTGTTTTGAAAAGAAATTAATCGATGTTGTTAAAATTCACACCGATCACCAGAAAGCCGATCTTTTTACAAAAGCTTTTGATAAACCTAGATTCTTATATTTGTTATCGGCTAATGGTGTTTTTCAAAAGGATGAAGTCCAATCTTCATCTGAATCTACCAAATGATCATCACCTTTCTTAGCTAGTCTTTGTTTTCTTTATTTAGTTATAGACTTTATATAGTTTTGTTTCTTCATCAAAAACTCAAAAAGATTTTCTGTTTTTAGGTTTTTAGGGGAAGATATCTGTTATTTGAAAAACCAAAAACATTTGAAAAATTGAAAAACCAAAAACATTTGAAAAATTGAAAAAATTGAAAAATACAAAAACAATTAAAAAAATTATTAAAAAATTCAGATGATCTTTCTTTATATAGTAATACATTAATCTATCATGTCATAGAAGCATAGGTGAACGTATAAGCTGAAAACACAAGAGAATTGTGATGGGATGTATTGATAGGCCAACTATACAAAATGAATAAACACTTTGTGATATCTAAGACAGTCTGATCAGTGGGATCTATTTTATTAAACCATTTAAGTGAGAAATAGTTTTTGACTCAAATCAAGCATACACCGGTCATCATGGAATCAAATGAGGTTTCAAACAAAGAAAAACAAAAGCAAGCTGGTATTAAGCTTGAAGAAAAACAAAAGCAAGCTGGTATTAAGCTTGAAGAAAAACAAAAGCAAGCTGGTATTAAGCTTGAAGTAAAATAAAAGCAAGTTGGTATTAAGCTTGAGAAATACTTAAACAAATTAAGTTCGATTCCCTACATGTGCCATATTGCTGGGACAGACCTAGCTGAAGCCATCCATTTGGATAGAACAAGAAAAATACAAAAAAATATAATAATGTTGGAATCTTATTGAATTTATGATGACTGGTATTAAGATATGCATAAATGAGTTTTAAACTAAGTTTGATCTTTAATTGGTGAAATGAAATGGGGAACTCGTTCAGAAAACATGAGTGATCATAAAGTTGTTTAGTAGTTGTGTATTGTATGGTTTAAAACTGGATAAATATATCAGTAATCGTATAATAATTCAATTGTGTTTGAGGTGAAGCATTCAATGAAGATGATGTGATGTGATTAGAGATATGTGTTATTTTGTCAGTGGACCTCTCACAAAAATATGTGCTTATTTGTCTTTAGTTACTAGTTGTACAGTCGTAATTGTTGTTTCAGAAAAGTACAAAAAGATTTTCTATTTTCAATTTTATTTTAGATGATCATTTGTAGGTTCAGATGTTTGTCTTATCTGAATCCTAAACCAACCAGACGTATCTTCATAATTGTCACAATCTTGATGTTCAAAATATTAAATATTGAAAAAGTTTGTGTTTTGGGTGTTATAATTTCACATTCGCCCGAATGAGGTGTGAACTTAATTCATTCGGCCGAATGACCTCATTCTGCGAATGAGTCATTCAACCGAATCAATCAGACAAAGTAAGTCTCATTCGGCGAATGAGTTGTGTCGAATGTCTCTTTCGACATTCACATTCGGCGAATGTGTAGTGAAGAATATCTCATTCGTAAATCACATTCGGCGAATGTTTTTGAATTTCATCCGACCTTTTGCCTGTCTCATTCGGCGAATGAGCAAGGCTATTTATACAGTCTGTCGGCCGAATGAAGCTCATTCGACCAAATACACTTTCGCCGTAACTGTGTGCCCCCTTTCGCCCAAACCTCACTTTTTCTCATTCGATCCTTGTTCTAGTGTTTGATCTTCACCCAGCCTCTGATAGTCTTGTTCTATATCATTTCAGGTACTTGGGGGAACGAATATAATCAATTTCCAACCATGAAATCATCGAAATTAGATCATATTTTAGGGTTTTAGGGTTTCTTGATTCGCCCTTAAAATAAATGGTCAAAATGGACTTAAACCGAACTCTGGCATGTTTTAAACTTGTTAATCGGCTGTTTCTGAACATGGATATATGAGTTTTATTGACTGATTTGAATTTTTGATAATCAAGGGTTTAAATTTCAAATTCAGCGGAATGACGCCATTCGGCGAATGAAACTCATTCGGCGAATGAAACTCATTCGCCAAATTAACTGTAATTCTGCCAATCAGTCTGAAATGTTTCTAAGTTCTGATTTTTATCTGATTTCAACTTTTCAAGTTATCTGAATGGTTCTAATATGTCTTTATATGATTTTCAGAATGGCTGGATTCAAATCTGTGACGAAGAACAACATTTGTGCACACTTGGATCTCGACACTCCGAACGCCAAGCACTACACTGAGATTATTACCTTTCTCAGGCGTTCGAGGATTTTTACAGCCATCTCCACTATACATGTGCCATATCAGTCGCATCAACAGGATTTCTGGGCTTCGGCAGATATCGATTGTGAGGCTGAACCTCCTGTGATCAGAGGGAAGGTTCTTGGGCATGATGTAGTGATTTCAGCTGAACACATCAGGAGAGTATGTGGCTTTCAGGATTCTCCAGATCAGCCTTATCTGTTAGACCGTTACTTGGTCCGTGGATGCTTTATGAGATGTAGGTATGAGGGAGATCTTGGAGCTGGAATTCTCCACAAAGCATATATGTCTCCTCAGTTCAAGTATCTTGAGCATGTACTGATTCACTGTCTCGGGTCCAGGAGAGGTGGATTTGATGATATGCGAGAGACGATTCAGTGTGCCTTCGTAGCCCTGGTGCTGAACAGACCATTCAACTTCTCTAAGATGGTCTTCACTCACATGAAGGAGAATGTTACACTGAAGGGAGACAAGAAGTTTTTGATGTACCCGAGGTTTCTGCAGCAATTGATCGATGCTCAGTTACCTGATCTACCGAAGATTAATGCTGACATCATCAAACTGGAGCATATGAATGATCTCACGCTCAACAAGGTGATGTCATACAAAGGTAAAGAGAGGAAGCCAGCCACTCGATCTTTATTTGGTCATCTCTCTAGACCAGATTACAGAGCTCCTGCTGGTCGTAGATGGAGACATGATGAGTCTGACTCAGATGTTGAGGATATTATTGTACCAGATGATGGAGGAGATGATGGTGGTGGAGATGATGATGTTGAAGGTGATGTTGGTACTGGTGCAGGTGGTAGTGCTGCTGGTGGTGCTGATGATGTGGTGGGTGGTACTGGTGATAGCTCAGTAGGTGTGAGCACGATGGCTGTGAGCACATCTGTTGTGACTCCTGATACAGGAGTTAGCACTTCTTTAGCTGCAAAGGAGGAAGTTAATATTGACTCACTGATGGAGCTGGATTTTTTGATTACTACTTCCTCCACAGTGTCTGTTTATCTTGATGCTACAGTTCCTCATTCTTCTGAAGGTGGTGATGAGTCTGAGGTCTCAAGTGAAGATGAAGGTGAAGCTGGTGAGGGTGATGATGATAGTTCTGATTCTGATGAGACTATTGATGATGAGTTTGAGAAAGTGATGGTTGGAGGAAGAATGGTGGTGAGGAAGAGGAAGAGAAGTGAAGAAGAGTTGGAGGAGATTGCTGATCCTTCCTTTATTCCAGAGTTTGATTTGTCTCCTCCACCTCAATCTTCTGCACCTACTACTATAGTTTTATCTACTGCAGCTTCTCATCCGACACCTTCTAGAGCTGGAAGAGGAAAGAGGTCAAGGTTCTCATTCCAGAGAAGGTCAGAACTGACAATGGCTGCTACAACTACTGTTACATCACTAGCAGCTGTTTCAGTTTCTTCACTGACCAGGTCAAGGGCAATTCATGTTCGTGCCACTGCTGCCCCTCTGACCACCTCGGCGACCCAGGCCCCTATATTTACTGCTGCATCTTCTGGTCCCTCCATCTCACGGGCCGATATGTCTATACCTACTGTGTCATTTGTTGATCAGTTGAGCACACAGAATAGTATGGTACTCAAATTGATGGAGAGGAGTCTGGAACAGGAGAAGAAGAACAGAGAGCAAGAGCTAGTCATTGCTCAGCTCACCAAGAGAGTAGAAGAGCAGGATACTCTGCTTCTTCAGGTTGCAGATCAAAGGGCTGATCTAAGGGCTAGGTCTGCCCAACAGGAGCAGCAGCTGCTGAAATACATCGATGAACATCATCATTTAGCCTTGATGGTCACTGATTTCAGTGATAGGATACTTTCCTTGGAGACTGAGAATGCTAGACTAACAGATCAGATTGACAGTCTCAAGGATAGTACTCCTAGGATTGAAGGCTCTGCAGCACGTTCCGATGAATCAGACAAGGAGGAAGAAGAAGAAGAAGAAGAAGAAGAAGAAGAAGAAGAGTCTGAGGAGGAACAAGTGGATTATGAAGATTCAGAGAAAGATGCTGAATTTGATGATGAAGACAAGGACGGATCTGGGAGTGGGTCTTCTGAGTCATCTAGTACTGATAATGATGATGATGATAATGATGATCAAGCCCCTCCGTCATCTGAGATCCGGTCCAAGAAGGCTAATGATAAAAAGCCACAGACTCCTCCTCCTTCGTCTCCCTCAAAGACAGCTGAACCTGAAGCGACTGAGGAAGTAGAAGCTGTGCCTGTGAGTCAGTTAGATGAGACTCTTACTATGATTCTGGACGCTCAAGGCATTATACAGCACTCAGTCAGCTACGACAAGGAGGAGGGAGAGATCATCCACTGCCATACAAAGGAACAAATACCTGAGCTATTCAGGTTAAATCCAGATGAGGTTATCACTGATGATTCCTCTGTTCCTGTTTTTGATGAGCCTGAGCCAGAACCTTTTGATGATATTGATGAGGTTATTTTGGAGGATATCACAGATGAGGAGTATCCCAAGTATACATCGGCTGAAGATGAGCTGCCTACATTTACTGACCAGTTTGATCAAGAGACAGAGGATCTTCTGGTCAGGTATTTGGAAGAACAGGTTGAAGCCAGCAAATCTGAAGCCGATGACAAGAAGAAAAGGAAAGAGGAGTGGGAAGCATATTGGGAGGTTTTGAAAAAGCAAAGTACTGAGAAGATGCCAGCTACTCATAAGAAGGTTTATAGGACCAAAGGCTATAAAGCTGGAGGTCAGATTCTTATCTGGGCATATTTCCACGACCTCGGATGTTATGCTGTGAAGAGAGAGAAAGGAATAGACTACTTCAAGCATCCCCATGACTTCAAGACGTTGCCTGGCTTTGAAGTGAATCAATTAGCACGTCTGAAGATGCTATACAGTGAAGACTCTGGGATGTCTGCTTGGTTCTCTCGACAGATACAGTACGAGTACCGTAAGAGATGGGTGAACTTCCAACCTCAACAGCCTGAACGTTACTATCTTCCTGAGATTGACGGAGACACCCGGAAACATAAAGTTATCCTGAAGTGGCTTCCTCCTAAAGTCTTGAAGAAGATTCCTTTGCAGAAGATGCGACATGACTTTATGGAAGGCTTCCGATGGTGGTACTATGACGGTCATACTGGAGAAGCAGTGATTGTTCTCTGCAAGGACAAGAGATGGGAGACCGTGAGGATTTTTGAGCCCATGTGGTTGACCAACCTATCCTACAAAGATATCCAAGCTCTTTACCGTCATCAGATTTTCTTTGACATACAGGACATGGTACAGGCATTACAGTTCATGAGGGTGATCCGTCTCTGCAGTATTTTCAAGATTCATGCTGGAGCTGACTGGAAAGCCATTTCTGCCAAGTACTTCAAGAAAGACACTTCCACAAGCTGAACTAGGTCCAAGGGGGAGTTTGTAGATGCATTTAATGTCCCTAGTTCTATTTTGTAACATTCATCATGTAAAAATCAAGTTATATTAATGGAAGTTGTCTTTCTATATTATTCTTAATGTTTACATTTTAGTTATTGAATTATATAATTGGGTGATTTGATTTATTATGTTATTGAGTATGAGTATGGTTCATTCGGGCGAATGACTCTAACATATGAAGTCATTCGCCCCAGAGTATGTCTATAGTCAGCGAATGAGTCATTCGCCGAATGAGTCATTCGCCGAATGACTCATTCGACTGAATTTCTTATTCGACAGCAGTCATTCGCCGAATGAGGTGTTTCGACCCCTCATTCGCCCGAATGACAGTTGCCTATATATACAAGTTCAAAATCATTTAAACCAAAAAAAAAAATTTCAGAGAAACCTCATTCTTCCCTGTGTGCTCCAGTGTCAAAACCCTGAAGATTTGAGTGTTTTCTTGCTGTCCAAGTTCGATTCATAGCTCGTGGTGTTCGATTCTCATTCAAACATTCATCTCTTACCTTCGAATCACCATGGTTGCTGTTGGTTTCGATTGGAAAACTCTGGAATAGGATTCCGCACTATTCCAGAGGCTGTAGAGCAGATTTCTATTGATTTCGTGTTGTTTCTGAGATCATCCTTGGTCCTACACTAAATATTTTTCGTTTATTTTAAATTTTCTGAAATATTAAATTTACGGTTTAAAATCGAATCATACAGTCGTCGCGCGTATTCGTTCGAATCGTCACCCGTAAGAACACGACGATAACCATTTTCAATATTGTTTTCTAGTTATCGAATATCATTCAGAACGTTAAACCTCCAGATTTATTCATACAGATCGTCACCTATACGAATAATCCGTCAATTTAGCATTCACGAAACGACATCCGTGTTGTTTTGTTCTTTAAAGCCTCACATACGTTTATACATAAATAAATCCTAACATATAGTCACATGATGGTTCTGTGTTGCCAGATAATTATCTGACTGATGAACCATGTTTTCTGAGTTCTGTTTCTCTGAAATGATTTCGAATTCACTGTTTGATAACACAAACTGATAATGATATATGATAGAAACATGACATAAAATGAAACATATATAGTTTGTACCTGAATACTGTTCATGACACTGTTGCGATCACTGTTCCGGTACGATTCCGGCACTGATGTTACAGTCTCCCCTTGTTAGAAAAAATTGTCCCGAAATTCAAGAGTCATTATCAGGTACGGCTTCCTCTGTAAACAGTTGGGGATACTTTGACTTCATATGATCTTCACGTTCCCAAGTAAACTCAGGTCCGCGCTTTGAGTTCCAACGAACCTTTACGATCGGAATACGGCTTCACCTCAGTTGTTTAACTTTGCGATCCATAATCTCCAAAGGTTCCTCGATAAAATGTAACTGTTCATCGACTTGAATTTCTTCGATTGGAATGACGAGTGACTCGTCTGCAAGGCATTTCTTTAAGTTCGAAACGTGAAACACGTCATGCACACCACTGAGTTCATCTGGTAATCTCAGTCTATACGCCACACGACCAATACGCTCGATGATCTCGAACGGTCCCACGTATCGTGGTGCTAACTTGCCTTTCTTTCCAAAGCGTACTACACCCTTCCATGGGGATACCTTCAACATGACCCGGTCTCCCACTTGGAATTCCAACGGCTTGCGCCGTTTGTCGGCGTAGCTCTTTTGTCTGCTCTTAGTAGCTTGTAGTCTTCGTTGAATCTGGGCAATCTTGTCAGTGGTTTCCTGAATAAGCTCTGGCCCAGTTATACGATTATCTCCAACTTTAGTCCAGCAGATCGGTGATCGACATTTTCGACCATACAAAGCCTGGAATGGTGCACATCCGATGCTACTATGATAGCTGTTGTTGTAGGAGAATTCGATCAGTGGCAAATGTGAATCTCAATTCCCACCGAAATCCAACACACAGGTTCTCAACATGTCCTCCAGGGTCTGAATGGTACGTTCGCTTTGACCGTCCGTTTGTGGATGGTAAGATGTACTCAAATTTAACTGTGTCCCTAGAGATTTCTGTAATCATTGCCAGAACCTTGATGTGAATCTGCTATCTCTATCAGAAATAATGGACAATGGCACACCATGGCGTACCACTATCTCATTGATGTACAGTCTCGCCAGTTTATCCATCGTGAAAGTCTCACGCATTGGCAAGAAATGAGGAGATTTTGTCAAACGATCAATGATAACTCAAATCATATCATGACAACTGGAAGAGCGGAATCTCAGGCTGCTCCAGCAAACCAGACGGTTTCTGGTGTTCCGCCTTTACTTTTGCACACGTAAGACATTGACCGACGTACTCGGATATGTCTTTCTTCATCCCAGGCCACCAATAAAATCCATGCAAGTCTTGGTACATTTTATCAGCGACTGGATGAACAGAGTACTTAGTCTTGTGTGCTTCATCGAAGATATGTCTTCTCAATTCGTCTACAGCCGGAATCCATATGCGATCCTGGTAGTAGATCACTCCATCAGGTTTAGTCTCAAATTGCTTCTCTGCTCCACAGTCAAGTTCCTTCTTCATATTTCCTCTATCGACTGATTCTTGTTGTGCTTGAATAATCTTGTCTCGTAAGCTGGACTGCACAGTCATTCCCATTGCTCTAATGCGCAAGGGTTTGACTCGTTCCTTCCAGCTCAAGGCATCAGCTACAAAATTAGCCTTTCCCAGATGGTATTTGATCACGCAATCGTAATCATTTAGAAGTTCAACCCAACGACGATGTCGCATGTTGAGCTCCTTCTGATCAAATATATGCTGCAGACTCTTGTGATCAGTGAATATGGTACACTTGGTGCCATATAAGTAATGTCTCCAAATCTTCAAAGCGAAGATTACAGCTCCTAGTTCAAGATCATGGGTAGTGTAATTCTTCTCATGAATCTTTAATTGTCTTGATGCATAAGCGATAGCTTTGTCCCGTTGCATCAGTACGCAACCAAGTCCCTGATGGGAGGCATCACAATAAACAACAAAGTCATCACATCCTTCTGGGAGAGATAGGATTGGAGCATTACATAGTTTCTGTTTCAATGTCTGGAAAGCATCTTTTTATTTCCGCTCCCAGAAAAACGGTTCGCTTTTCTGAATTAGTTTGGTGAGAGGCAAGGCAATCTTAGAAAAGTTTGAGATAAACCTTCTATAATAACCTGCCAATCCCAGAAAAAACTGTATCTCCGTCAGTGTCTTCGGAGTATCCTAGTTCTTTATTGCTTCAATCTTGGCAGGGTCTACGTGTATTCCCGCGCTGTTGACTACATGACCCAGGAATTGAACTTTCCTTAGCCAAAATTCACATTTAGAGAATTTGGCATAAAGTTTCTCTTCTTTCAACAGCTCCAAGATCTTTCTAAGATGTTGTTCGTGGTCAGCTTTGTTCTTAGAATAAATCAGTATGTCATCGATAAAGACAATGACAAACTGATCCAGATACGGCTTGCACACTCGGTTCATGAGATCCATGAAAACCGCTGGTGCATTTGTCAATCCAAAAGGCATCACCATGAATTTGTAATGCCCGTATCTGGTTCTGAACACTATCTTCGGTATGTCTTCGTCTTGCACTCTTAATTGATGATATCCGAACCATAGATCGATCTTTGAGAAGTACTGAGCTCCTTGCAGCTGATCAAACAAGTCATCAATCCTCGGTAGTGGATACCGATTCTTGATAGTCAGCTTGTTCAACTCTTGGTAGTCTATTCACATCCGAAACGATCCGTCTTTCTTCTTCACGAACAAGACCGGAGCTCCCCAAGGTGAGTAGCTCGGTCTGATGAAATCCTTATCAAGTAGCTCATGTAGTTGGTTTGACAATTCTTGCATCTCTAAAGGTGCTAACCTGTAAGGAGATTTAGCAACAGGAGTTGCTCCAGGAACTAAGTCAATACGAAACTCTATTGGTCGCGCAGGAGGCAAACCTGGTAGGTCTTCAGGAAATACTTCCGGATATTCTTTCACTACAGGTACGTCTTGAATCTTTTTATTGTCCTTCTTCTTTTCCACCACATGAGCTAGGAACGCCATGCACTTCTTCTGTAGACACTTACGTGCCTTTATGCAAGAGATGATTTTGACACTTCGTTTTTGCTTGATCCCCTTTGACTTCCAGCACACGATCATTCGGTAATGGAACTCGAAGCAGCTTTTCTGAACAGATGACTTCCAC
This sequence comes from Mikania micrantha, assembly GCA_009363875.1. NCBI lineage: Eukaryota > Viridiplantae > Streptophyta > Magnoliopsida > Asterales > Asteraceae > Mikania > Mikania micrantha. The sequence continues at coordinate 39,928,464 of CM018698.1, read as the reverse complement.
TCTATTAGAAGAAAGCCAATCCATTCCAACAATGATGTCGAAACTACCCAACTCCATCGGTATCAAATCGATGGTGAAAGTATGACCATTAAGTGTCAATGGGCAATTCATGTATACTATACTAACTGTGATCTGTTTCCCGTTAGCTACTTCTATAATGTAAGGGAAATCTAACTGTTCCTCTATAGAATCTAGTTGGCATGCAAAATCGGTAGAGATAAAACTCTGATCCGCACCAGTGTCAAATAGAACAGATGCATAAAAGTCATATAAGAGAAATGTACCAGTGACCTCATTCGGGTCTTGGCGTGCGGCTGGTGCTCCGATAGCAAAATCTCTTCCATGGGGTGCTTAAACTGCCTGTTGTGCCTTCTTCGGGCAGTTCTTTGCAAAGTGGCCCTGTTCGCCACAGTTATAGCATCCACCTTTGTTTTGATTGTTGGGTGGAGGGAGAGCCAAAGCAGTGTTGTTGACTGCTTGGTTTGGTGTTATCCTGCATTGCTGGACCCAGTGTCCATATCTTCCGCATCCCGTGCACTGACGACATTGATGATTAACAGCATGATGATACTGGCACTTGGTACATAGAGGGTGTGGGCAAGTAAATTGTTTCTTGGGCACATTCTGTGGTGCCATGGCTACTTGATTGAGGGGAGTAGCCATTGTATAGTTCTTGATAGTCTTCTATTTCTTCTTTTGATGTGGGTGGTGATGAGGTTTCTTGGAAGACTCTTCTTTTCTCTTGCCATGATCAGCCTCTTTCTTCAAGGTACCTGAGGCTACCATCATATCAGTGAGTTTCCCAGACAAACTCACAGCAGACTCCAGAGTGACAGGGTTTGCAGCAACAACTAAACCCTGAATGCAGGCGGGAAGTCCACCTACATATCGATCAATTCTTTTCTCCAAAGTTGGTACCATGTCTAGCACCAAAGCAATCAAATCGTGATAATGAGTAGTATACCCCATGTGATCTGCCCCCTTCATCACATGGCTTGACAACTCAACCTCCAATTTCTGTAGCTCGTTCTTGAGGCAGAATTCAGTTCTCAGTAGCGTCTCGAAGTCTCCCAAGTCATTGACATAGCGTCTTCTCTTCCCCTTGCATTGATTTGGCCGTTCCACCAAGTCAAGGCTCGCTTACTGAACGTTCCAGCAGAATAACGAACCTTATGGTGCTCTGGACAACTGCAGAGGTCCAGAGTAGCCTCAATGTTTTCTATCCATTGGATTAGACCAACGGCTCCTTCATTGCCGCTGAATGCCGCCTGTTTACATCCCATAAAGGACTTATAGGAGTGATTTGAAGCACCGCTAGTGTTTCCACTGGCTTCTCCTGATGAATGCCCTGTGTTGTTGCTGTCATTCCATAAAAGATTGAGCATATCAGGAATCACCTCCTTTAGCTGATTAGTCAGTTGGCTGCTCAATAAGGTTACTCGTGCAACCGTAGCATGATCCAATATCGGAGTAGTGCTCGGACCTGGAGATGGGTTAAGTGGAGGAGGAGGAGGAGGAGGTAGATGGGAGTCTGCTGGTGATGGCGTCGAGGAGTGTGGTGTTGAACTCTGTGGTGGTGGTACAATAGAAGGAGGTCTTCTCGGCGGCATTCCGATCATAACCAATAAAGTTATCGGTTAGTGCAATGATAGAATACAGAAGACACAATGCAATCAAGTCTTAAGTCCTATATTCTCTACGTGCAGGGTCCCTAAGTTATAGTCTAGGACAAAGCGTTTAAATAAATGACCTATGTTTCTCTATAACCATGGCTCTGATACCAATCTGTCACACCCCGAGCCGGCTGGGTTGGATCGGATTCCCTGTCGGGCCGAAGGTTCCCGGGGCGCGATATCGTGAGTGATAATTGGAATGATCAGATTGTTTACATTACACATAATATATATAAACGAGAAACTGCTAGGTAAAAATAGAATTACAAAGTTAAATTACATCAGTTAAGTTCATAATTTAACAATGTAAACTATTATCACATCATAATTCTTCTATCTTGTATCTGCACAAGATATACAAAATAAATCTGTAAAATGATGCTTCAAAATATGCAGGTCCAAAAAGCTAGGTCCTCTACTGGTATCCTAGTCCAAAAGAAATAACTCCTTAGTTGACCTGTTCGTCACCTGAGAAGTCATGCAAAAATAAAGTCAACACATGGTTGGTGAGTTCATGTAGTTTTATAAAAATGAGTTTGAATAACCTTTGAATGACAACCTTAACCTCACCATTAACCACCTATACCATCCAGTTCAGTATGCTTATATATAGGGCATATGTAGGGTCGAACTTACCGCCCGCCCAGCCACCGTCCCACCACATACCAAACCACATGATATATTGTTCCTGGTGATAATTAAGCATTTCATTCCACTACTTTGATTCCATACCTTTTGATCTTTAGCATTTGATTACCCAGAAAATGTTTACCTTGATCCCCCGAAATGACAACCTTAACCTCATCAACAACCACCAACGCTAACCAATCAAGTATGCTTATATATAGGGCATATGTAGGGGATAAGCCCCAGCCACCGTCCCACCACATACCGGACTGCTTAGCATATTGTTGCTAATGATAATTAAGCGTTTCACTCCATTCACCCTCAATTTAGATGCTGATTTCCACAAATAGATTTACCTTTGATCTCTTGAGTTCACCATGTATTCATGATTTCCCAAAAGCAATGGTAGAAATATAACATTAAATGTTTAATTAAACTAATAACTAAGCATTTAAATACAACTAAGACATGATGATTGGGCCTTATTTGACTCAATCAATTACACTTAGTTGTTGGTGGTTGTCCAACTTGTACCCTCTCACACGTGGCCCATATCAGGCATGACTCACCAGGAGTCTACCTGTGTGTGCCGGGACTTTAATGATGCCCATATCAGCTTGACCCATTGGTCTACTGTACATGCCGGGACTTTAAGGATATCCTTTGATTCTTGATCTTCTTTGATTCTCTTGATTTTGTTTGATAGTTCACGTTATTGCCCATATAGCTTGACTACAAGAGTCTACTATTTATGCCGGGACTTTATGTGTGTTACACGTGGTCTTGATTTCTATACAACTGACATCCACCTTGACTCAAGCATTAATGATTTCATTAGATTTTAATGATTTCATTATTTCAATGATTCACACACAATTTTGATTTCCTTGATTTCCTTGAGTCTCTTGATTTTGATCTTTAGAATTCCATGATTTCACAATGATTATAGATTTATGAGTAGGATCCTTTGAGTTACTGATTCCCACACCAGATTGATTTCCATTGCATTTGTTCTTTAATTTAGTTCTTTTGATTTCACTTTGAATTTAGATTCTTGAATTTGAGCTTGATGGACTAAAGGTTTGTTTAAAGTTTTAGAATTAAGGTATTACTCATAAGAGTAATTTAATTAACTTGCTAGTTAATTCTGCATAGCAATTACCTAGACAGGAGTCTAGGAGTATAAACAAGCATATATAAAAAGCAATAATAATTAAAAGCATATACGTAAAACAATTTAAATAAAACAGTTTACGCATGCTACTCAACCCCGCGTTTGAAAACAAAATGTTTAGAAAAGGGGCAATGAACTTAGGGGTGTTCATCGGGTCGGATAACGAGTTATTCGGGTTTTTCGGGTTGGGAAATTTTTTTGGTCTATCCGAAACCCGACCCGACCCGAAATTCGAAATATATTATCCGACCCGAAAAACCCGAATTCGTTCATCCGAATAACCCGAACAACCCGAATAACACTGTTTTTTTCGGGTTTTTCAGATATCCGACCCGAAAAAACCACTTTTTGCATATCCGAAACCCGACCCGACCCGAAACTAAAATCATATTATCCGACCCGAAAAAACCCGAAAAAGATTTCGGATACGGTTTTTTCGGGTTTTGGATACGATTCGGATTTCGAATTTTTTCGAGTTTCGAATATTTTGAACACCCCTAAATGAACTCACATGTGTTGCTGTGCAAATGTCTTATCACAAAATGCGCGCTCGTTGTTGTAGCTTAGGTTTCTTCAGATCCTGAGTTGTTTTTAAAATAATTCGAATACGGTAAGTATACGTATTAGTCGTCGTAGCTAGGGTTTGGTCTCGGAGTATAACTAAGTGTCCTATTTTACTAATATGCTTCTATGATGTTATCTAACTATTCTAACCTAAGTACCCATTTGCAACCCATATCCAAGATTAATCATTACAGTTCTTGATTAATATGTTTTTAATTTATTCATTTTAAGTTTAAACATTAATCTAGAAATCATTTAATTTAATTTAATAAGCTCACAAAACATTTTCTTTTATTAAAATATCATTACTTGAATTAAATAAGCATTTAACATGTGATGGGCCTTAGTTAAGCCCATTGGGCCCCCTTTGACCCCTTGATTGTCTTTGATTATCCCATGATTATTGTTCATAACCTTTAAATGCTTTGGCCTAAATGATCCAATTACATCATTTAGGTTCAAGAAAAACCATTCGTAGGTTATTCACACTCCGTGTTGTTCCCATGCACACACACATAGGTTTTATTCCCATGCATGTTAAGCTCAATTAATGATCACCCACTATGTTTAAGTAATAACAAGGTTTACACTATCCCTTATTATTCCAAACTCAAGTCTCCTAATCCTTGTTATTATCACTATGGCCTTGGTAATCTTCCCATGCACATGCCTAAATTCCCCATGCACGTGTTAAAGAGCTCCCATGCATCGCATACCCTAATATCACCTTATTCATAAAAGACTTAATTCGATGCACGTTGGATCAGCGAACCTGTGTATAAAATGATTTGGTTCGGTCCAGTTCAGATCCAGTGAGGTTCGCTTAGTCTAAGGTTCGCTCAAAGGAAGGGTTCGGCTTAGAGGGTTCGTGGCCCATGGATTCCTGAGTGACACAGGTTCGGTTAATATCAGGTTCGCTTGGTTGATGGTTCGTGAGTCATGAAGCTCAGCCAGCTAGGGTTCGGCTGATCATTAGGTTCGCAGCTCCATGCTGACAGGTTCGTGGGTTTTATGGGTTCGGTTGGTGCGGGTTCGCCACCCTAAGGGTTCGGCTATCCTAAGTTTGCTGCTCCCTGGTTCGTTGGCCGAAGGTTCGCCCAGACTATAGGAGGTTCGGCCATATATGCAGGTTCGGCTATATATGCAGGTTCGGCTAAGGTTCGGTCCCCTCTTCCCAGGTTGCAATAGGTTCGGCTATGTGCAGGTAGGTTCGGCCGATCGAGTTTTTCCACTAACCTGCACCTTCTTCCTCACGAGATCCATCCTGGTTAGCTACAGATCATTTCCATGGTTTTCCCTATACTTATACTATCTCACTTAACCAAGAATTAACCCTATAATCGTTTAAACTCGCAATCGTGTACACGTGAAGGGTTTAGAGGTAAAAAAACGAACATAAAACCATAGATTTACCTCAAATTTAACGGATAAAAGCTTAGATCTTCAATACTTTCTTGATCTACAGGGGATTGTGGTCGTTTTGGCACCAAAAACTCTTGAAATGATGAAGATTTGAAGGAATTCTTGTAGAGAGAAGGTAGAGAGATAGTTTCTAGAGAAAGAAAGGAGAAAAACGAAAATTGGTGATGAATGCTTGAAAATGGTGGTGGTTGGGATAGTAATGATCCCATTAAATGACTTATAAAATACTCGGTGGTTCGGTCTCGTTCGGTTTCGCGTAACACGTCGTTTTTTCCTAATTTTCATAACGAAACGACGCGGTTTATAAAATAAGATTTCTAAATCTATTTTAGGTTGTGATTCCTAATAAATTAACTAAATATTTTTCGTTTATTTTAAATTTTCTGAAATATTAAATTTACTTTTAAAATCGAATCGTACAGTCGTCGTGTGTATTCGTTTGAATCGTCACCCGTACGAACACGACGATAACCATACTTTTCTATATTGTTTTCTAGTATGTTACACAATGACATGAGCATAAAACAAAATAATGAGTATATTACACAATGATCTAAACGTAAAAGACAATGACGATTATATTACACAATATCCTGAACATAAAACACAATGACGATTATATTACACAATATCCTAAATATAAAACACAATGACCTAAATGTAAAATACAATGACCAAAATACATTTTCAAAAAGTTGAGATAATTTATGTTTTTTCAAAATTATGCATTTTAAAAACACAATGATGAAACAACACAATTATGTACGTTTAATACATAAAACATAAAAAGTTAATTTAAACAGTTAATTTAATGCATAAAAAACAATAACATAATAACACACTATGATCTAAAAATAAAACACAATAATAAAGACATATTACACAATGAGCTGAATCCGTTAAACACATTGACCAAAATGTCCTCTTTAAAAAATTAGAGAAATGTCACTTTTCAAGCGTATAATATTTCTCACTCTTTTCACCAATCTAATCATTTTTATTAGAACCTAAACCTATTTTAAATACAGTAAAAAAATAAAATTTAGTACAAAAATTAAACGCTTTTATATTTTTAGACAAAATGTTAAGTTTTTATATGATGCCAACAACACCGATTTTGTTTAATTTGAAAGGTTCGAATTAATGTGGTTAATGCGAAGTCGCATTCGATGCCAAGATGCGGTTTCATGTAGACGACACCAATCTGCCAATCTTGGCCATACTTGCTACCGACATATTATATGGACCAAACTTTAACTCCTTTTTTTTTATTTTTATATATCAATGTTGTAAAGAACATGATCATTCACATAAAACTTAAAAATTAATTAAAAACCAAATGGTATAAAGAAATAAACAATTCAAAAATATCAAGTAAAACGTAAGAACAATATTAGGCCACACGGAGTGGGCTTCGGGAAGGAGCCGGGGAGGCTTTTGCCGGATCGGGAAGAAGTGGGAACACCGCCCCCCCGGAAATGGGGTGGGGTAAATCGGGGAAGCCTCACCGATTGAAGCCGAGCGTGGGAAGAGAAGGGATTCGACCGTTGGGGGGGGGGGATTCGACCGTTGGGGTTTTTTAAAAAAAAAAAAAAATCCAATTTTTTTCCTATTTAAACAACTCTAAAACAAGCACAAATCTCACACTTTTCTCTCATCTTCTACAATCTATACATTAAATTTATAAAATTTTCAAGTAAAATGGAAGGAGGTTCATCACGTGGTGGGTCGTCAACCAAAAAATTTAGAAAACCACGACAAAAAAATGTTCAAACGGCTCAAATGAACCCGTTCAACACACCCGGGTATCATCCACAAATGACATCTCCGAATCAACCATCCTTCTACTACGATCCAATGAACCCGGCTCCATATTTGCAATATTCACCGAGCACTCAACAACAATTCAACTAGTGTGAGCAATCGTATCAACAAGATCAACAAAGTTACCAACAATTCAATCAACAAACTTTTCAACAACAATCTCCATTTCAAGGTATTTTTTATACGTGATAGCTCACGCATTACTATGAACCGGATAGGCCAACAAGAAAGGGCAAAAGATCGGCTGCGTCCTCCTCGTCGCATGACGAGTTAATTCAACAAATAGCGGAATTCAACTCGTTCAACAAAGAAGAATCCCAACAAAGATTCCGCCTTCGAGAAGAAAAACTCCGTGTTTTGCAAAAGGAGAAAGACGCACGCGTCGCATTAATGCGCCGACAACAACAGGCTTTAGACGAACAACAAAAGGCTGTAGATTTAGAGTTCATGATGAAAGACCACACAATTTATCAAGAACCAATGCTACAACTTATTCTCGATCGTAAACGAGAAATTGCTTCTCGTTGGGGATGGCATTGCCCTTTCTAGGTTTTTTAATTTAATTTTTTAGGTTGTATTCTTCTTTTTTTTTTTTTGGTTGTATTTTTTTTTATTTTAAATTGAATGAATCTTTTTTATTTTATTAATATTAATATTATTATTATTATTATTTATTGTTAAAATAATTAATTAAAAATAAGATTTGAAAATGGGGAAAAGTGGGAAAAAGTGGAACGACGCCGTGCAAAATGGGGAAAAGTGGGAAAAAGTGGAACGACGCCGTGCAAAATGGGGAAAAGTGGGGAAAGCTGATGTGGCGTTGATATGACTATGGGGAAAAGTGGGGAAATGTGGGATGACTCCTTGTCTGTGACAACCAGAAATTTTCAAATTTTCATTCTCAAACACTACCAACAACAACCAAATTTCGGGACGAAATTTCTTTCAACAAGGGGATGATGTGACACCCGACAATTTTGGGTAAATTGCAACACTCATTTCACATCCATACTTGTTGCACTTCATTTAATTGAGTTTAATTAGATGAGCTAAACACAAACACAAAACAATAATTTGGATTATTATTGAATTGTGCATTACACGTTGATTGGGACTAATCAAGCGTGCAAACACTTCGTAAACACACAAACACGAACCATCAAAGGTAATTCAAGGAATTATCGAAACACACACGAGTCTCACGAACGTGGTGATCAAACTTATATGGTATTACATGATTATGTGCTAAACATGCATTAGATGCTTTGGATAAACGTTAGGAATCGAGTACGAGCGAAATCGAATCGACGAAATTGAAAAACAAGAAAATGTTGTCGTCGCGGTACGCGACAACTACACCGCGAAATGCTTCGCGGTACGCGAAGCAAACCGGGAGTCGAGTCTCCCGAATTCCATCGCGGTACGCGATAAAGAAATTTGATCGGCCTCCGCGGTACGCGAAGGCCATGCAGATCAAAATTTCTTTATAATCAATCCCATCTCATTCCTACCCGTCTCCTTTGCAATCCACTCGAGCTCTCACATCCATTTGCGACCAAAACCCACTGTTATCAACCTCAAATCCCCCTGGTAACATCCTTGAAGCTTTTCCTTGCAACCTTGGAGTGATTTGAAGCCATTGAAGCTCAAGGAGAGTTTTTGGAAGCCATCCACAAGCTAAGAGCTCATCACCAGCCGCCATTGGAGTTCCAGAACCTGTTCTACCACAGATTTAAGCTTCTAAGGTAGTTTCTTGTGTTTATTAGTTGATAGATCGCACATGCAATGGGTAAAAACCCACATGCAACTCCATATGATGATTGTGCTCAGATTTGTTGGTGATTTGATGTGTTATCGTCATAGATTTACTGATTTTATTGTCTAGTGATGTTAGATTTGAGTTTGGTTTAGTTATTGTTTGATTTGGGGATGATATTGGTACACTTGCCATAAAAGGAAACTTTTATGTTGCAAGTCTTAAATTTGTGATGATCTAGACATGTTAGACATGTCTAGATGTTGTTAAATGTGTATTGGAGTGTTTAGAAACACATTGGGATATTTGATTTTGTCAAAAACTTGGTTTTGTAGAAACTTACTATTTATGGAAACTTTTGTAAATCAAAAGAGGGCTTTTGATGTTTTAAAACGTTTTGATGAACTTGGATTATTGAAATATGTTTAGAAACAGTTTTTGACATATTTGGACACTTGGATTTGTGAAAACGAACTTTTAAACGGATACTTTCCAAATAAGGAAACTTTATTTGGACAAAATGGCATAAATGATGATTTATGCGCAAACGACATGTTTTAAGGGTTTAAATGTATTTTATAAACATATTAAAAGTATTAACATTATGAAATGGAATTTCATAACCACACTTTCTTAAATGGGAAACTTTCTAAAAATGGTAACTTGTGCGAGTAGAGTCATAGGATGCATTTTGGGGTCTTATGTGCATTGAGACACATAAACACAACAATCGTGTCAACAACGATTCGTAGAGTCAGCACAAGTCAACACACACGCACTCGGTTGAGCACACCGACACTTGGAGTTGTATGAATTACAACACACCACAAAACACATACTCACACCTATATGATTATAGGAACTTACTAGCAGGACTGCTAGCTTTCACAGTCGCAAACACCACATAAACCGGAACTGCTTTAACAGGTGAGTTCACGGCCCCTTTTTACATTTTCTACCTTTGGGGGAGAAAACATTGCATACAACTGATTTTGATCAACATACATACTTTTGGTTTCATTTGTACATGCTAATATCGTATATACATATGTGTGGCACTCATCCACAAAACTGATAAGTCCTCATTAAACACATCTCGAACCGTTAATAGCGCGTAGCGCTTAGCGTGGTAATTCTGAATAGTACTATTTGGGCCTGACAAGCCCCACTGTTGTGCGCCGTATGGACACCCCGACTGGAGGTTGGAACAGTGCATAATTGACCAATAAACATTGCCATATCTTGTTGGATGGATATGGCGGGAGGCAGCATGTTAGCTTCGGTTTCGAACCCGCATATGATATATAAAACTATAAACAATTACTTTAAACATTTTGATGTTTACTGCTGTTACAAACCTGTGCTCTCACCAACCTTTGTGTTGACTCTTTACTCGCATGTTTTCTCAGGTAACTAAGACACGCGCACAAGGAATAGGATGCTAGGCTGGAGTCGCATGCATCTGTTTAAGTGTCTTAGTCATCTAAACATTTTTATCGTTTGATCGTGTTACTTATGTATTGTTAGACATTTTTAATCGCTTCCGCAACTATGGTTACTTATCATTTTGAAAACTGTTTTAAATTAACGTTTCCGCTATCTATGAATATTAATCTGTTTTGATAACCTACACTTACTTCCGCAACTCTGATTATACAAACTGTTTTATCCAAGTAATTGGATGTACGTATACAACCTGACATATAGGTCTCGCTTGTTGTGTGACCGGAGACTGCGATCCTGACAATCTGTTGTTGTTCGCGCCCCGTTCGGGACGGGTTTTCTCGGGGTGCGACAGATTGGTATCAGAGACTCCGGTTATTGCGAATTAGGTTTGCATTTAGTGAACTTAGTCTATAACCACTAGTCTCCACACAACGCGTAGTGCTTAGTATTAGTTCTACTTGCATACATTATCGTACATACACACAATTCACACATTTAGATGTGGCATCACTCTCATCACCGTCTATGCTCGCATACGACGAGAAGGAACGGGTTGTTCCTACACCTTCAATACCAATACTACCGGTAGCAGTTGAGTCACCGAACCAAGCACCAACTATCACCCGAAGACAGCACGTCTGAGCCATCGCAGGAGGAGCAGCCGGTACACATACGCTATATCACCGGTGCCCGAATCGAAGAGGCGACGACAAAAGCTGATCGGGGATGAAACTTAAACAAGTCCAGGGATGAAACAGGCCCTGTGGCTCAACAACATTCTTGTAACCCTTTGGTACCACTACACATACTGCTTACAAGGACCATATGAGGAGATTCCAAACTCCACTCCTTGTCACTCATAGAATATCACCGAACGAACATGGTCGCTCGAGTTAAGGAAAACTAGAGTGACCATGCGGAGGGATTTCATTACGGGTGCTAGGTGGTCATCCAGAAGCATCAATACTAACACTCACACAATCAGTGACTCAACACCAAGTGACCTGAGGAAAACACGCTCAAGCCACGTAGCTATCCTTATAGGATCTACGCAAGATCCTATAATACCATACAATTCGCGTGACTAGCCCAAGTATTAGTTCGATAGGCTATTCAGTCCTACCTCATATGACTCTTGTTTGAATCTTGATGTCATGAATAAACTCCGAATCCAGTAAAACCTAGTAGCTCTAAGAAGGAGGAACTAGAATTCCTACGTAAGGTAAATTGACGATCATGGTGCGCAACATAATCGTGAATTTACAAGTACGCATGAATTCTGGCAAATTCTATTATGAGTCTATTTCTGGAAACACATACATTGATATTCGCTTATCCCTCACTCTGATGGTTGCAACGGAATTCAAGTAACGAATCAAGACTTCAATATAAAGTTCATCAAAATTTCCAGCTATAGTCCAGACTACCATGTATCCATGAAAACCTCATGTTGCGACTTTACACTTCACATGAGCAACGTATCAAATTTCCCGATGAGGACCCCATGGAAGAATCACCCGACAATACATAACCCATATTAGACTCACATGAGCCTGAGAGGCAGTGTCTTGAGTCGGATTGGCTCGGGACCTAACTTGGGCAAACGACCGAATCGAGTGGCTTACAGAGGAACTAAGATATACAAGTACCCGACATACGGAGCTTTGTAGCATAGTCAATAAGATGAACCAGGATATAACCCAGTTGATTTCACCATTCCAGGCAGCCGAAGACCGGTTGCCATCGCTAAAGTTACAATCGAAGAGCTGGAAAAGCAAGGTCGCCAATCCAGTCTGGAAGGACTTGACACTGGGGAGAAGGAACCAGCGGCGGATGCTGATTCTGATTTCACTATCGATAACGCCTCCGATAAACTTAGCATAGACCTGGTAGAAACAGGTTGTGACTCTGTACTTGAAAAATTTTGGAGTCTTAGTGTCTTGGGTATTGAATGAATTGTAACCAGTACAACTTATTATATATCAAGACTAATATATGTGCTACTTTAGTCATTAGATCTACACTAACGCTTATTCTCGCTATGAAGATCATGGCTGGAAGACACGGAGAATACAAGAACGCGGGAGGGCGTGGAAACATTAACCTCACCACAACGAAGCTGAACGCACTAATCAGCAAACGAGTTGAGGAGGAAATCGCTGCACGCGAAGCTGCACGTAACCAGAATCAACTGATTCAAGGGACAAACCCTAATCCACCCCACTGCACATTCAAAACATTCTTAGACTGCAAACCACCTTCTTTCAATGGTACGGAGGGTGCTGCCGGTCTCCTCCGATGGATTGAGAGATTGGAATCAATTTTCATCATGAGCAACTGTAGGGTTAAGGACCGCGTGAAGTACACAACAGGAACCTTAGAAGGAGCAGCCCTCACTTGGTGGGACACAAATGTTCAAACCATAGGACGAGAAACATCTGAAGCTATACCTTGGGAGGAATTCAAAAGAATGATAAACCACAAATATCTCCCTCACGACAAAGTTCTGAGATTGGAAACGGAATTTCGGAACCACAGGATGATTGGTTCTGAGATCGAGGCATACACTTCTCGATCTTATGAGTTGGCACATATGTGCCCAGAAATGGTGACCCCAGCCTACAAACATCTTGAAAGATACATTGAGGGATTGACACCACATGTTCGGGATATGGTACTATCCGCTGACCCCACCACCCTAAGACAAGCCGTTTACTTAGCTCATGAAATGACCGATACGGCAGTGATTCAAGGATTATTACCTCCACGTGGCTCAATAATCAAAACCACCGACAACAAACGCAAATGGGATAACACTCAAAACGAAACCCCCACTCTACAACCACCAAGACGACGTAAGGGTGCTTATGCTGGCAAAAACCCAAGGTGCAACAACTGTGATTATCATCATAAATGGGGACCGTGTGAAAGATACAGATGCCAATGGTGCGGAAAGCGAAGCCACACAACTAAAAACTGCAGGAGTGAACTGGTGACCAAAATTCCACAGCCTCAACCGCAGCGATACAAAGAACCAAAAGGTTGCTTCGGATGTGGAAAGCCAGGGCACTTTAAGAGGGACTGCCCCCATGTGGAAAACAATGGGGATGAAGCATCGAAGAGTTGCTTCGAATGTGGGAAGCCGGGGCACTTCAGGAAGGACTGCCCATATCTAGAGAACGAAAACAATAACAGGAACAATAACGGTCCGAAGGAGCGACCCCTCGTAATTGGGGCTAAGGAAGCCATAAATGATCATAATCTTGCAACAGGTACGTATCTCTTAAACGATCATTATGCTTCTGTATTGTTTGGTACTGGAAATTGAGAAAAGTCTTATATTTAAGCACCTTAGCAAATACTTGTCATAACCCTAATATCCTTAAAGGCTGAATACACCGTAGAGTTAGATGATGGTGAACGGATTGTAACTAACCACGTTCTAAGAGAATGCACTATAGAGCTAGCAAACCATAAATTTAGGATGACCTCATGCCGGATACACTAGGCAGCTTTGAGATAATAGTAGGCATGGAATGGTTGCCTAAAAAAAAAAAAAAAAAAAAAAAAAAAAAAAAAAAAAAAAACTAAGCTAAAATCACTTGCCACAACAAGTTTGTGCGCATACCTCTCCCTAGTGGAGAAACCCTAGACATCAACCGTGAAAGAAGCGACACTCCTCCGTCCCCACGTGGAAGTAGGAACAAATCTCCATGGATTCTATTACCAAATTACCCCATACTCCTAGTGGATGCGACACTATCTGGATTATTGTGGACCGACTGACCGGGTCAGCACATCTCCCTTGCAAACAAGGGAAACAATAAAATGGGAAAAGCTAGTCAGAAGTTATGTCAAGGAAGTGGCCTCACGACATGGAGTGCCAATCTCCATTATTTCAGATCGAGACACCAGATTCACTTCTAACTTCTGGAAATCATTGCAAAAGTCACTTGGCACACGGTTGGATATGAGTACAGCATACCACCCACAAACTGATGGCCAGAGCGAACGCACCATACAGAACCTCGAAGATATGCTACGAGCGTGCGTAGTAGACTTCGGCAACAGCTGGGAGACTCACCTACCGTTGGTAGAGTTTTCCTACAACAACAGTTACCACACAAGCATCAAAGCAGCACCTTTTGAGGCACTCTATGGCAGGAAATGCCGATCACCCATCTGCTGGGCGGAAGTGGGCAACAGTCAGCTCACTGGCCCGGAACTTGTACACGAAACTACGGATAAAATCGTGCAAATCAGAAACCGCATGGCAGCAGCTTGAGATCATCAGAAGAGCTATGCCGACAAACGCCGGAAACCTATGGAATTTCAGGTAGGAGATAAAGTCCTTTTGAAAGTTTCTCCATGGAAAAGCGTCATTCGTTTCGGTAAACAGGCAAACTCAACCCACGGTATATTGGACCTTTCGAGATCCTGATAAGGATTGGTCCGATGGCATACCAACTCAACTTACCAGCCGAACTCGACGGAGTTCACAACGTGTTTCACGTCTCAAACTTGAAAAAGTATCTATCAGATGAGACACTTGTGATTCCACCGGATGAAATCCAGGTGGATAAACAACTACGATTCGTGGGAGAACCGGTAGAGATCACGGACCGAGAGGTCAAACGACTTAAACAGAGTCGGATTCCTATTGCCAGGGTCCGATGGAACTCGAAACGCGGACCCGAATTCACGTGGGAACGTAAAGATCAGATGATGCGCAAATATCCCCATCTCTTCAAACAGACAACGTCGAACGCAGACAACAACGAATAAATTTCGGGACGAAATTTCCTTTCAACAAGGGGATGATGTGTCACACCCCCAAATTCCCACTTGTGACAAATGTCCACGTGGATGTGACGTGTCCAGAATCACAGCTCAAGGTCATATAGAACACCTCTATATGCGTTTACATATCCAATGTTTGACACATACACAATTAAAATAGTTTGCAGCGGAAAAAGTATTTCATCATATAGCAGCGGAATATTCAAATGTTTGACATATGCAGCGGAAAATCAAAAGTTGTTAAACACTACGATGTTTGATAAAGATACATATTCATAATAAACAGTGTTTGCATGAAAACATAAATAAATGCATGTAGGTCCTATGCCTGATCCCCTACGTGCATTCCTGGCATCCATAGCCTGCTAGTTACCTGAGAATACAAGTTTGAAAACAAGTGTCAACACAATGGTTGGTGAGTTCACAGGTTTTGATATACATATAGTAATGAAAAGTGTGTCATGCTGTTTATCAATGTTAGTACCGAGCCCTAGGCCCAAAGTGTCAGTGCGTCACTACCGAACTAGACTTGTTTGCTCTTGCCTCCGCTATGCCTCGTATACATAGCAAGTTAGGTCAGAATTTGCACGGGTTATGACACTCAGTCAACATGGTGCCCCGTGGGGTTAGTCATTCCCTAATGGATCCATCCAAATCTACCACGTTGTTCGTACATTAACGGTAAGACTTTGTGAGGGCTTGTAACGAGTTCAACACTTAATGTTTGTCCAATAAACCAGCATACACAATAGTGTTTGTACAGTAATAATGTTTGACTCGATGCAACTAGTATTCTCCCCCTATTTAAAAGCATTTGAAAAAGAGTAAAGAGGGGCCGTAAACTCACCTTAGTGATGAAGTAGTGTGTAAGCGTAAGCTCCTGAACGTCAAGTAGCACGTCTCGGTCACCGGCAACCTATATCGTATACCGTACGTGAGTTCGTGTAAGTGACCGTGCTGGTGTTCGTGTCAGTACTCATGTTTGTGTCCAACAACCCTTGGTTGTTCATGTTTGCCCGTGTCGGTCCACAATGACCGTGTTTGCTCGTGTTGGTCCACATTGACCGTGTTTGACCATGTTTGACCGAAGTTGACCGTGTTTGACCAAAGTTGACCGTGTTTGACCAAAGTTGACCGTGTCAAGTCAACGACCCGTTGGTGAACCGTGTGACGGTTTGTGACTCGTGTAGCAATCGTGTAAGTGTTGTCGTGTGCAAAACGCGCAAATCGCGTCTATGGACAACTTACTATTTATAGTAAGTTTCCATTTACGGAAAGTTCACAAAGCATATCGGTTTTAGAGTTCTAGCATGCTCATTAGTCCTACGTGATCATGTTAACACATTGCACATCATCATACGGGTTCACATACGTCGTTTATAACATGTTAGCACACAAAAGTTTCCTAAAATGGAAAGTTTCCATTTTT
Organism: Mikania micrantha; assembly: GCA_009363875.1. NCBI lineage: Eukaryota > Viridiplantae > Streptophyta > Magnoliopsida > Asterales > Asteraceae > Mikania > Mikania micrantha. The sequence goes on along the minus strand of CM018698.1, from coordinate 39,911,749 downwards.
AGCATACGTGACATCGGAAACCATCTAACTTAGCATCTAAACTTCATGTTATAACATATCAAGTTACTTAGCATGCTTGAATCACACAAAATGTTCCTAAGTCGGGTTTTGTAAAAATAAAGTTACTATAAATAGTAACTTTGTTGTTTTTGCTTCAAATGACCATTTAAGCATTTCTAGTCCATCTTTATGTCATAAATCATTGTAATAACCGTTCTAATATCATTTAGACATATCAATATAACCAAAATCATCATCAATCAATAGTTCATCACTAAAAGTTTCTAAATATAGTAACCATGTCACAATGGCCATAAACATCATCAAAACCACATTCCAAGTATTTCAATCATCATATTATCATTCTAAGAACAATCATCCATACATGCATGTCCACCATTTTATCTATAACACCATTTAGACGAAACAAAGTTTCTATAAATAGAAAGATTGTCAAAAATCATCATTTTAACCGTTTTAAGCATGTCTAACCATGGGTAATCCTTCTAACATCATCAATAAACATATCCATATACTCAAGATCATTCCAACACTCATGGATCATACATGCATGCATCAATGTCATCACAAACTATCATTTTAAGCACAATGGTCTATCCCCATCATCTTAGATCGTCTTAGAACATCATCTAATCATCTTAAATCATCAAGAATCATAGTAAAATCATCAAACCCATAACATAATTTCGTGCATGTGCCTCCATGGTGTTTGCATGTGTGTTTTAACACATGCATGTGTGTGAAATGGTGATTTTAAGCCACGATGGATGTAGAGATTACCTTCTAAGGCTCCAAGAACACTGGAATGATGAATGAACAGCTCCTAAGCTTCCTGGAAATTCGTGTGTAGCAGCTTCAAGAGAGTGGTGATGGTGGTTGAGGTCTAGAGGTCTCCTTTCAATGGTGTTCAAGCTTCCAAAAGCTTCAAATCTTCAAAAATGGCTTCTAAGAGCTTCAATGGTGATGTTGCAGGTGAAAGAGACGAGCTTGAGTGTCTGGGGGTCGAGAAATGAGAGTAGGGTGGCTAGAAAATGATTACATCTTGGTTAAATAAAGATTCTGCGAACTGGGTCTCCTCGCGTAGCGCGACAGATTCAAGAGTTCCCCTCGCGTAGCGCGAGAGAGTTCCGCGTTCAAATTTCCCCCGCCACTTGTCGCGTATCGCGACAGTTTCCTTGTGGACCGTCGCGTAGCGCGACAGATCCCCTGATGAGCCCAATAGGCCCATTTTCATTGGTTTGGTCCGTTCGTTGCCGTTTCACGTTTACGAACTTTCGTTTGGCCTTGTTTGAACTTCCACGTTCAATGTGTGAGTGTTTCGTGGGGTTTCGAGTGTTGTGTTTCACAATGTGTTAGACGTTCACCAACGTTCGTGTGTTTTGACACGTGTGTGCTGTTTGCCGATAATTCCACGAATTATCAAGTCATGTGTCAGTGTTCATACTGTCGTGCCACGTGTCACACTAAATTAATCTAATTCTAGTGCCACGTGTACATAATGCATTTAAATAAACATTTAAATAAAATCAAAGCTGACCTGGAATTTACGGGGTGTCACATCCTCCCCATGTTAGAAAGAATTTCGTCCCGAAATTCAACTTGTGCTGTTAGCGTTTGTCTGTTCCGCGAACAGGTGTGGGTACTTTTGTTTCATCTGGTCCTCACGTTCCCACGTGAATTCCGGTCCTCGTCGCGAATTCCATCGTACTTTTACAATCGGGATTTTACTGAGTTTGAGCTTCTTGGTTTCCCGGTCCATATTCTCCACCGGTTCCTCAACAAAGTTCAATTGTTCGTCGATTTGTATTTCCTCGAGAGGAATAACAAGTGTCTCATCTGATAGGCACTTCTTGAGGTTTGAGATGTGGAATACGTTGTGTACGCTGCTCAGTTCAACCGGCAGGTTCAGTTCGTAGGCTACAGGGCCTATTCGTTTTGTAATCTCGAACGGTCCAATGTAACGAGGGTTCAACTTTCCTCGTTTGCCAAACCGAATGACACCTTTCCAGGGCGAGACCTTGAGTAACACTCTGTCTCCCACCTGGAACTCTAACGGTTTGCGTCGCTTGTCGGCGTAGCTTTTCTGTCTGTCCCGAGCTGCTGCCATTCGTTTGCGTATTTGCACGATCTTCTCAGTTGTCTCGTGCACCAGTTCTGGACCAGTCAGTTGGCTGTCTCCAACTTCCGCCCAGCAGATGGGTGATCGACACTTACGTCCGTAAAGTGCCTCGAATGGTGCAGCTTGAATGCTAGTGTGGTAGCTATTGTTATATGAGAACTCAACTAACGGTAGATGAGATTCCCAGCTACTACCAAAGTCAATGACACATGCCCGGAGCATGTCCTCCAGTGTCTGTATCGTTCGCTCACTTTGCCCGTCCGTCTGCGGGTGGTAAGCGGTACTCATGTCCAATCTCGTGCCCAAAGCCTTATGCAAGGATTTCCAGAAATGCGACGTGAATCGACTGTCGCGGTCATATATGATTGAGATTGGCACTCCATGTCGAGTGACCACTTCCTTTAAATAAACCCGAGTGAGTTTGTCTAGCTTGTCAGTCTCCTTGATCGGTAGAAAATGTGCAGACTTTGTCAGTCGGTCTACGATAACCCAGATGGTATCGCAACCACTTGCCGTCCTTGGCAGTTTAGTGATGAAATCCATGGAAATCTGCTCCCATTTCCACATTGGTAATTCCGGTTGTTGAAGTAACCCTGATGGCTTCTGGTACTCCACTTTAACTTTTGAGCACGTTAGACACTTGCTCACGTAAGTTGCTATTTCAGCTTTCATGTTTGGCCACCAATAGGTTGTCTTCAAATCGTGATACATCTTATCAGAGCCTGGGTGTACGGAATACCGGCTCTTGTGAGCTTCGTCCATCACTACTTCTCTCAATCCTCCGTAGCGTGGAATCCAAATCCGTTCCATCAGATAGTAAGCCCCGTCACCCTTTGCCTTCAATTGTTTATCCATGCCGCGCATGGCTTCAAGAGTGAGATTTTCAGCTTTTAAGGCTTCCTGTTGTGCGATCCGTATCTGCTTTGGTAATTCAGAATGAATCGTGAGTTGTAGGGCACGCACGCGTTTTGTTGTTTCCTTCCTGCTCAACGCGTCGGCCACTACGTTGGCTTTGCCTGGATGATACTTGATGGCGCAATCATAATCACCTATGAGTTCAACCCATCTTCGTTGTCTCATGTTCAACTCTTTCTGGTCGAAGATGTGTTGTAGGCTCTTATGATCGGTAAAGATTGTACATTTCGTGCCGTATAAGTAGTGTCGCCAGATCTTCAAGGCAAACACTACGGCTCCCAACTCAAGATCATGAGTCGTGTAATTCTTCTCATGCACCTTCAGTTGTCGTGAAGCGTATGCTATCACTTTCTCGCGTTGCATAAGCACGCAACCGAGTCCTTGTTTCGAGGCGTCACAATACACCACAAAGTCTTCGCATCCTTCCGGTAAGGATAGGATAGGTGCAGTACATAGTTTCTGTTTTAACAAGTTAAATGCAGCCTCCTGTTTGTCTCCCCAATCGAATTTCTTATCTTTATGTGTCAAGGACGTCAACGATTGGGCAATCTTTGAGAATCCTTCGATAAATCTCCGGTAGTACCCGGCCAGACCTAGGAATTGTCGCACCTCAGTCGGAGTCTTGGGTGCTTCCCAGTTCTTAATTGCTTCAATCTTGGCTGGGTCTACGTGTATTCCCTGTTCATTAACCACGTGTCCAAGGAATTGGACTTCGCGAATCCAAAAGTCGCATTTTGAAAGCTTTGCGTACAACTGCTCTTTCTTTAATAGTTCTAAGACTAGCCTCAAATGCTCAGCATGTTCTTCCCGATTCTTTGAGTAAATCAGAATGTCGTCAATGAACACTATTACGAATTTATCAAGGTAAGGTTTGCACACTCTATTCATGAGATCCATGAACACGGCTGGTGCGTTGGTCAGTCCAAAGGGCATAACCAAAAATTCGTAGTGTCCGTATCGGGTTCTAAAGGCAGTCTTAGGAATATCATTCTCCTGTATCCTTAATTGATGGTAACCCGATCTTAAATCGATCTTGGAATAGTAGCTTGACCCTTGCAACTGGTCAAACAGATCATCTATTCGCGGTAAGGGATATCGATTCTTGATCGTCACCTTGTTCAGCTCTCTGTAGTCGATACACATACGGAATGATCCGTCTTTCTTCTTTACGAACAAGACCGGTGCTCCCCAAGGTGAGAAGCTCGGTCTGATGAATCCCTTGTCTAACAGTTCTTGCAACTGGTTAGACAGTTCCTGCATCTCCGTTGGTGCTAGTCGGTATGGAGCCTTAGCAATCGGTGCTGCTCCTGGTGTAAGGTCTATCTGGAATTCGACCTGTCGCTGCGGAGGTAGTCCAGGTAGATCTTCGGGAAACACTTCGGGAAAATCGCGGACTACAGCGATGTCCTCAATCTTCCTCTCCTTCTTTGGTTGCTCTGCGATGAGGGCTAGTATTGCAGTGTATCCCTTTTGTAGGTACTTGTTTGCCTTCATGCATGATATGATGTTCAGAGGTACTCCCCGCCTTCCCCCTGAATCGAGATCTGTTCACCGTTCTGCAACGTTACTCGTACGATCTTTTCGTTGCATACGATCTCAGCTTGGTTAGCGGATAACCAATCCATTCCAACGACCACATCAAAGCTTCCGAGAGTCACCGGCATCAAGTCAATTTTGAGTTCGTGACCCGCCAAAACCATGACGCATCCTCGAAAGATGTGTTGTGTTTCAATTAGCTTGCCGTCGGCTAGCTCTACGGTATACTTGTAGTCTAGTGGTGTTGGGGTAATATCTAGTAATTTGCTAAACTCACTGGATATAAAGCTCCTATCGGCACCGGTATCAAATAATATGCTAGCATAGACATTATTTAAAAGAAACGTACCGGTTACGATGTTTGGGTCATCCTTGGCTTCTCCCGAGCCAATCACAAAAGCTCTTCCTTTGGCCGCTCCTCCTCCGGCCTTCTTCAGTTGAGGACAATCCCTCCTCATGTGGCCCGGCTTGCCACATTCATAACACCCTCTAAGAGTGTTCTGGTTGTTGTTGTTATTCTGGTTCTGGTTGTGGTTGGGATTGTTGTTGTTGATGGGGAATCTTGTTCTGCAATCCTTGGCCATATGGCCGTGTCTTCCCACTTCAGGCAACGGTATCGTTCGCATTGCCCGGAGTGGTGGTATGAGCATCGGTTGCACAATGGGTATTTCCCCTGATATACACCCTTCCCCTTGTCATCGGGTTGGGTGGCAGTGAAAGCTCTGGCTGGTGCAGATTTTTGTTGTTGTTGGGGTTGATGAGCTTGCTGGTGGCTGGGTTCCCACTTCCTCTTCTGGCTCTCTTGAGGCTTCACATGCTCGCCTCGTTTTGGTAGCTTGCCCTGCGCTACAGCTTGATCGGTCAGTTTATGAGCCAGTCTGATCAGTGGTTGGATGGTGGTGATGTCAGACGCCATCACTATGCTTTGGAATTGCTCGGGCAATCCACTGATGAACTGCTCGATCTTCTTGTATTCCGGCGTCACCATAGCCGGGCATAGCTTACACAGCTCATGAAATCGAGTACAATATTGCTCGATCTCCGATCCCACCATCTTATGCACCCAGAATTCCGCTTCCAGTTTGCGGATCTCATCACGAGGACAATATTCCTCATGCAGCAGTCGGGTGAAGTCGGTCCATGACATGGAGTTGGCACCGTCCAACCCCAAGGTTTGAACATGGGTGTTCCACCATGTAAGAGCTGGTCCCTCCAGTGTACCGGTTGCATACTTGACCCGGTTTTCTTCAGAACATTCGCACATGGCGAACACAGATTCTGCCTTCTCCACCCAACGAAGTATACCAACAGCTCCCTCAGTTCCCTTGAATTTGTGAGGGTGGCAGTTCAGGAAGGATTTGAAAGAACATCCCTTGTTGTTGTTGTTGCCTTGCGATCCTGTTGTTCAGAAACCAATGTCGTGTGTTAGTGCGTGTTAGCTACACTATGTTAGTCATGTTAGGCAAGTGTTGGTACCGTTGTTAGTGCCACTCGTTTCGCTGGCCTGTTTGTTTGCCTCGTACTCAGCGAGCATCCGGTTGAATCTGCGTTCAACCATCATGTTGATTCTTGCCTTTTCGGCCTTGCGTTTGAGTCTTAGGGCATTTGCTCCTCTCCCCGACATGTTCTATACGGAAGGTTAGAATGTTAGTTAGCATGGGTTCGAGCATTAGCCAATGTCATAAGAGAAGTCAAGTCAGATGTTATGTCAGAAGTCAGATCATATGTCATGCTAGTAGTCAAGTCAGATGTTATGTTATCATGGTCAACATGTAATAAGTAGGACAAAACATAATTCTCATTAATAATAAGCTTGAAGTACAATGATTTCAAAAGGAAATACATAATAAGTTTTTCGAGCACATCCCGCTCGTCTAGGCCAAAATAAGAAAATACAAAATACAACAGTCCTCTAATCCGAATCCATAGAGACGTGTGAGATATCGCTAGCAGCGTCTCCGTCATCATCATCCTCCTCCGGATCCTCATTAGGATCCTCATCAAGGTCCTCATCTTCGAGGTCCTCGGCCTCGAATTCAGGACCATCCTCCTGAGGTGGCTCCTCAATAAACTGTGCAGCCCATGCATTAAGCATGGCATCACTGGCCTGCACCATGGCCTGAGTCTCGGTGATGTCCGTCCGATTCTCGGTGATACGCACGTCGTGTTCCTGCATGACATCGACGACCTGTCCATGCTCGGTCAGTAGTTGGGACATTTGGAGTCGTAGAGCCTCCATCTGGGCTTCCAGTCTGTTGTTGCGCTCCTCTAGCTGATCGTTTCGCCTTTCTAGACGATCGTTTCTCTCACGAAGAGTCCGGAACTCATCAGTTAGTTCCCTACTCTTCCGAATCACCTGTCGTGTGCAAGCCACGTGTGCCGCAAACGCCTGCTCTGTCGACACTCCGAGTGGTGGTAAACGGTGGCCTGGAGTGGTGTCGCCGGGATATCGGTAAGGTGGTACTCTCTCCTCTATGATCCAGCTCTGTATGATGGCGGGTAGCCATCCCCAGTACCTAGCCCGTGCTGAGTCCCTAGCCCTCCGATCCATCTCGGCATCGACCTGGGCTACGATGCTCTCGACGCGTCGCCGACTCTCGGCAGCCATGTCATCAGGGATCTGGTGTCGGTCGGTGCTCCTGCTAGTGTTATCGTCAGCCATCCTGCATGTTTTTAAGTTAGTAAGCAACAGTTCGATAAGTAATACTGTCATCATTGTGCAAGTTCTACGTGTAGTGTCTACAGTTGAGCAATGGCTATAGTCTAAGTTTACTACATGCAAACCTAGTTCCCTATAACCAAGGCTCTGATACCAGTCTGTCACACCCCCAAATTCCCACTTGTGACAAATGTCCACGTGGATGTGACGTGTCCAGAATCACAGCTCAAGGTCATATAGAACACCTCTATATGCGTTTACAAATCCAATGTTTGACACATACACAATTAAAATAGTTTGCAGCGGAAAAAGTATTTCATCATATAGCAGCGGAATATTCAAATGTTTGACATATGCAGCGGAAAATCAAAAGTTGTTAAACACTACGATGTTTGATAAAGATACATATTCATAATAAACAGTGTTTGCATGAAAACATAAATAAATGCATGTAGGTCCTATGCCTGATCCCCTACGTGCATTCCTGGCATCCATAGCCTGCTAGTTACCTGAGAATACAAGTTTGAAAACAAGTGTCAACACAATGGTTGGTGAGTTCACAGGTTTTGATATACATATAGTAATGAAAAGTGTGTCATGCTGTTTATCAATGTTAGTACCGAGCCCTAGGCCCAAAGTGTCAGTGCGTCACTACCGAACTAGACTTGTTTGCTCTTGCCTCCGCTATGCCTCGTATACATAGCAAGTTAGGTCAGAATTTGCACGGGTTATGACACTCAGTCAACATGGTGCCCCGTGGGGTTAGTCATTCCCTAATGGATCCATCCAAATCTACCACGTTGTTCGTACATTAACGGTAAGACTTTGTGAGGGCTTGTAACGAGTTCAACACTTAATGTTTGTCCAATAAACCAGCATACACAATAGTGTTTGTACAGTAATAATGTTTGACTCGATGCAACTAGTATTCTCCCCCTATTTAAAAGCATTTGAAAAAGAGTAAAGAGGGGCCGTAAACTCACCTTAGTGATGAAGTAGTGTGTAAGCGTAAGCTCCTGAACGTCAAGTAGCACGTCTCGGTCACCGGCAACCTATATCGTATACCGTACGTGAGTTCGTGTAAGTGACCGTGCTGGTGTTCGTGTCAGTACTCATGTTTGTGTCCAACAACCCTTGGTTGTTCATGTTTGCCCGTGTCGGTCCACAATGACCGTGTTTGCTCGTGTTGGTCCACATTGACCGTGTTTGACCATGTTTGACCGAAGTTGACCGTGTTTGACCAAAGTTGACCGTGTTTGACCAAAGTTGACCGTGTCAAGTCAACGACCCGTTGGTGAACCGTGTGACGGTTTGTGACTCGTGTAGCAATCGTGTAAGTGTTGTCGTGTGCAAAACGCGCAAATCGCGTCTATGGACAACTTACTATTTATAGTAAGTTTCCATTTACGGAAAGTTCACAAAGCATATCTGTTTTAGAGTTCTAGCATGCTCATTAGTCCTACGTGATCATGTTAACACATTGCACATCATCATACGGGTTCACATACGTCGTTTATAACATGTTAGCACACAAAAGTTTCCTAAAATGGAAAGTTTCCATTTTTAGCATACGTGACATCGGAAACCATCTAACTTAGCATCTAAACTTCATGTTATAACATATCAAGTTACTTAGCATGCTTGAATCACACAAAATGTTCCTAAGTCGGGTTTTGTAAAAATAAAGTTACTATAAATAGTAACTTTGTTGTTTTTGCTTCAAATGACCATTTAAGCATTTCTAGTCCATCTTTATGTCATAAATCATTGTAATAACCGTTCTAATATCATTTAGACATATCAATATAACCAAAATCATCATCAATCAATAGTTCATCACTAAAAGTTTCTAAATATAGTAACCATGTCACAATGGCCATAAACATCATCAAAACCACATTCCAAGTATTTCAATCATCATATTATCATTCTAAGAACAATCATCCATACATGCATGTCCACCATTTTATCTATAACACCATTTAGACGAAACAAAGTTTCTATAAATAGAAAGATTGTCAAAAATCATCATTTTAACCGTTTTAAGCATGTCTAACCATGGGTAATCCTTCTAACATCATCAATAAACATATCCATATACTCAAGATCATTCCAACACTCATGGATCATACATGCATGCATCAATGTCATCACAAACTATCATTTTAAGCACAATGGTCTATCCCCATCATCTTAGATCGTCTTAGAACATCATCTAATCATCTTAAATCATCAAGAATCATAGTAAAATCATCAAACCCATAACATAATTTCGTGCATGTGCCTCCATGGTGTTTGCATGTGTGTTTTAACACATGCATGTGTGTGAAATGGTGATTTTAAGCCACGATGGATGTAGAGATTACCTTCTAAGGCTCCAAGAACACTGGAATGATGAATGAACAGCTCCTAAGCTTCCTGAAAATTCGTGTGTAGCAGCTTCAAGAGAGTGGTGATGGTGGTTGAGGTCTAGAGGTCTCCTTTCAATGGTGTTCAAGCTTCCAAAAGCTTCAAATCTTCAAAAATGGCTTCTAAGAGCTTCAATGGTGATGTTGCAGGTGAAAGAGACGAGCTTGAGTGTCTGGGGGTCGAGAAATGAGAGTAGGGTGGCTAGAAAATGATTACATCTTGGTTAAATAAAGATTCTGCGAACTGGGTCTCCTCGCGTAGCGCGACAGATTCAAGAGTTCCCCTCGCGTAGCGCGAGAGAGTTCCGCGTTCAAATTTCCCCCGCCACTTGTCGCGTATCGCGACAGTTTCCTTGTGGACCGTCGCGTAGCGCGACAGATCCCCTGATGAGCCCAATAGGCCCATTTTCATTGGTTTGGTCCGTTCGTTGCCGTTTCACGTTTACGAACTTTCGTTTGGCCTTGTTTGAACTTCCACGTTCAATGTGTGAGTGTTTCGTGGGGTTTCGAGTGTTGTGTTTCACAATGTGTTAGACGTTCACCAACGTTCGTGTGTTTTGACACGTGTGTGCTGTTTGCCGATAATTCCACGAATTATCAAGTCATGTGTCAGTGTTCATACTGTCGTGCCACGTGTCACACTAAATTAATCTAATTCTAGTGCCACGTGTACATAATGCATTTAAATAAACATTTAAATAAAATCAAAGCTGACCTGGAATTTACGGGGTGTCACATGATGTGACAACCAGAAATTTTCAAATTTTCATTCTCAAACACTACCAACAACAACCAAATTTCGGGACGAAATTTCTTTCAACAAGGGGATGATGTGACACCCGACAATTTTGGGTAAATTGCAACACTCATTTCACATCCATACTTGTTGCACTTCATTTAATTGAGTTTAATTAGATGAGCTAAACACAAACACAAAACAATAATTTGGATTATTATTGAATTGTGCATTACACGTTGATTGGGACTAATCAAGCGTGCAAACACTTCGTAAACACACAAACACGAACCATCAAAGGTAATTCAAGGAATTATCGAAACACACACGAGTCTCACGAACGTGGTGATCAAACTTATATGGTATTACATGATTATGTGCTAAACATGCATTAGATGCTTTGGATAAACGTTAGGAATCGAGTACGAGCGAAATCGAATCGACGAAATTGAAAAACAAGAAAATGTTGTCGTCGCGGTACGCGACAACTACACCGCGAAATGCTTCGTGGTACGCGAAGCAAACCGGGAGTCGAGTCTCCCGAATTCCATCGCGGTACGCGATAAAGAAATTTGATCGGCCTCCGCGGTACGCGAAGGCCATGCAGATCAAAATTTCTTTATAATCAATCCCATCTCATTCCTACCCGTCTCCTTTGCAATCCACTCGAGCTCTCACATCCATTTGCGACCAAAACCCACTGTTATCAACCTCAAATCCCCCTGGTAACATCCTTGAAGCTTTTCCTTGCAACCTTGGAGTGATTTGAAGCCATTGAAGCTCAAGGAGAGTTTTTGGAAGCCATCCACAAGCTAAGAGCTTATCACCAGCCGCCATTGGAGTTCCAGAACCTGTTCTACCACAGATTTAAGCTTCTAAGGTAGTTTCTTGTGTTTATTAGTTGATAGATCGCACATGCAATGGGTAAAAACCCACATGCAACTCCATATGATGATTGTGCTCAGATTTGTTGGTGATTTGATGTGTTATCGTCATAGATTTACTGATTTTATTGTCTAGTGATGTTAGATTTGAGTTTGGTTTAGTTATTGTTTGATTTGGGGATGATATTGGTACACTTGCCATAAAAGGAAACTTTTATGTTGCAAGTCTTAAATTTGTGATGATCTAGACATGTTAGACATGTCTAGATGTTGTTAAATGTGTATTGGAGTGTTTAGAAACACATTGGGATATTTGATTTTGTCAAAAACTTGGTTTTGTAGAAACTTACTATTTATGGAAACTTTTGTAAATCAAAAGAGGGCTTTTGATGTTTTAAAACGTTTTGATGAACTTGGATTATTGAAATATGTTTAGAAACAGTTTTTGACATATTTGGAAACTTGGATTTGTGAAAACGAACTTTTAAACGGATACTTTCCAAATAAGGAAACTTTATTTGGACAAAACGGCATAAATGATGATTTATGCGCAAACGACATGTTTTAAGGGTTTAAATGTATTTTATAAACATATTAAAAGTATTAACATTATGAAATGGAATTTCATAACCACACTTTCTTAAATGGGAAACTTTCTAAAAGTGGTAACTTGTGCGAGTAGAGTCATAGGATGCATTTTGGGGTCTTATGTGCATTGAGACACATAAACACAACAATCGTGTCAACAAAATTCGTAGAGTCAGCACAAGTCAACACACACGCACTCGGTTGAGCACACCGACACTTGGAGTTGTATGAATTACAACACACCACAAAACACATACTCACACCTATATGATTATAGGAACTTACTAGCAGGACTGCTAGCTTTCACAGTTGCAAACACCACATAAACCGGAACTGCTTTAACAGGTGAGTTCACGGCCCCTTTTTACATTTTCTACCTTTGGGGGAGAAAACATTGCATACAACTGATTTTGATCAACATACATACTTTTGGTTTCATTTGTACATGCTAATATCGTATATACATATGTGTGGCACTCATCCACAAAACTGATAAGTCCTCATTAAACACATCTCGAACCGTTAATAGCGCGTAGCGCTTAGCGTGGTAATTCTGAATAGTACTATTTGGGCCTGACAAGCCCCACTGTTGTGCGCCGTATGGACACCCCGACTGGAGGTTGGAACAGTGCATAATTGACCAATAAACATTGCCATATCTTGTTGGATGGATATGGCGGGAGGCAGCATGTTAGCTTCGGTTTCGAACCCGCATATGATATATAAAACTATAAACAATTACTTTAAACATTTTGATGTTTACTGCTGTTACAAACATGTGCTCTCACCAACCTTTGTGTTGACTCTTTACTCGCATGTTTTCTCAGGTAACTAAGACACGCGCACAAGGAATAGGATGCTAGGCTGGAGTCGCATGCATCTGTTTAAGTGTCTTAGTCATCTAAACATTTTTATCGTTTGATCGTGTTACTTATGTATTGTTAGACATTTTTAATCGCTTCCGCAACCATGGTTACTTATCATTTTGAAAACTGTTTTAAATTAACGTTTCCGCTATCTATGAATATTAATCTGTTTTGATAACCTACACTTACTTCCGCAACTCTGATTATACAAACTGTTTTATCCAAGTAATTGGATGTACGTATACAACCTGACATATAGGTCTCGCTTGTTGTGTGACCGGAGACTGCGATCCTGACAATCTGTTGTTGTTCGCGCCCCGTTCGGGACGGGTTTTCTCGGGGTGCGACATTGTCCCCTTACTTTTTTTAACAATTTGATACTCTTAAAAGACTACAATATTATTCATCTACCTAGCTTAAACCTTTGAATTTAAAAAAACCAATGTTTTTAAAACCGGACCGGACCGGTCGAACCGGGACCCGGTGGTTGGACCGGTCCGGTTAGGGGTATTGGGCCGTTTTTGGGTGAACCGGCCGGTCGAACCGGCGAACCGGCGGTCGGACCGGAAAACCGGTGGTCGGACCGGTGGTTGAACCGTTTTTTTTTATTTTTTTTGATTTTTTATATATATATATATTTATAAAATGTATATAAAATCATCCGGTTCTTAAATCCGGTTCGACCGGTCCGACCTCTGACCAGTAAGGAGACCGGTTCGACGTTCGGTCCGGTTATGAAAACATTGAAAAAAACATAATTACCACGCACCATAAACAAGTACAAGTCACAAAAATATTTTTAAATAGTAAACACAAGAAAATTGAGTTTTTTCCCAAAAAGGTGTTGTAAGGAAACTAGTCACAAAAATATTTTTAAATAGTAAACACAAGAAAATTGAGTTTTTTCCCAAAAAGGTGTTGTAAGGAAACTTATTTACCAAAATGGATGATTTGAAAAATGTTTATCAAAATGAGGTTTTTCATTTATTTCTTTATTTTGAACTAATTTATTAAATTTTTTTTTAATTTAATCAAATATATTATCATAATTATTTGATGGGAAAAAAATAGAAAAATATTATAACATGTTAATTGAGTTAAAAAAATAGCTAAAAATGAAAAAAAAAATGAAAGAAAAACACTCATTTTTGTAATTATTTTTCAAATCACCCATTTTGGTAAATAATTTTTCCACTAACACCTATTTGGAAAAAAAATCCAAGAAAATTATTAACATCATAAAATGAATTATATCTTTCATAATTAATTCCGAATGATTAAGATTTAATATTAAAAGATGACCTCTTAACCATTTAGACTTAGAGTTATCTGTTACCTAGTTACCTACTAAAATATTATGAATCATTAAATGTAGCCTTTTAACGACTATTAAAAGCCCACCAAACAACCTAAATAAATATTTATCCATATTCAAACCTTTCAAAAGATAAATAAAACATCTCTATAAAAGAATATTTTTCCAGATATTTGTTTATCAAGTTTATACTGTACAATGAGTTTATACAACATAATTTTCAGAAAAATAATACATTATTTGCTTATAATCAAGCAAATTAAAAAGCTAAAAACATATAAATGTAATTTATACACTCAAATACATACAAATTCAATTTAGTTACAGCAATGATGCATATAAACACATACCATCCCACTTCAACCATGTAATTACTTTACTAAAGTCTCTGGGCCCCAGGAGGTATTGTTGGCATAGGAAAAAAATAATAATATTCTGCACCAGGAGCTTTGGGAGCTTCTACATAGGGACTCTACAAATAGTAACAAATGAAAATAAGACCAGAGACACTTGTGGTGTTTTTTCATTTTTATTTTCCTTACCTCTATCATATTAAATAACTATATTAAATAATAATTTATGTTTCCTTTTTTCTATTAATAATAATGGTATTAAAAATTATATTTTTAGAAATTAAGTTATAATAATTTTTTATTTTCTTTGTTGACATGTACTTTATGAATATTTCAGTTATATAATATTTTTTTCAACCATTTCTTTTTTTTTTTTCACTTATACTAACTGTTTACTATTTCATTGGTCCAATCCCTTGTAATTCATGTGTTTATAACCTAGTATTATAAACAAATTTGGAAAAAATAGGCTTCTAACATAAAATAAATAAATAAATAATATACCTGAGGGTCCTTGGTGGTTTGAGCACCTCGACCAGATTCTGCAGTTTTTGAAGCATTATCTTTATCAACACCATTAGGATCATGCATATCAGAGTGTAACATTGGATCACATTCGTTCCCATTGACTGCTTTTGCCTTCTGAAACCAACAAAATTGTTTATAGATCAGCCATCTATCAATTTCAAACTGACTCACTTGAAAATGGGTTGATTCAGGTTAGATATTCTCTCTCTAGGGTTGTTCAAAACTCACGGCTCATGTCTCTAAAAAAGCTCGTTTGATAATCAGTTTGTAAATGAGCCAATCCAAGATGGCTTGATTGGTAAACAAGCCGAGCCGAGCCGAGCCGATCTGATCCCGAGCCAAGGTGAGCCCGGCTCATGGCTTGCTCATTAGTTGGGTTGTTGGTTCGCATGTTTGCTTGTTTAAATTAAAGCATAAAGTATAATTTATATAAAATTATAAAACAAAATTACAACATATCATCGGAGCTTAATTTTCACTATCAACCCAATATTCAAATGCCATAGCCATAAGCCCATAAGGTCATTTTGGCATTTTCTCATGTAAAAATATATATAAAAATATAGAAGATGATCATAATCCATTGACTATCTTTCTCATATCATTGATTTAACAAGTTAAGAAACAATTTTTGTTTTATGTATAGGAATGAGTAAAAATAACAAACTCAAAATTTTCTAAAAGTAAACAAGATGGTTCGTGAGCTGGCCCAACCCAACCATTTCAACTCGTTAATATAAACGAGCCAACTCAGTTTGGTTTGTAAACAAGCCGGTCTTGAGCCCACCCTGGCCTAGCACAATTCATTTACAGCCCTGTCTCTCTCAAACGAATCAAATAGATCCATTTCAAAGGATCTGAGTGCATTTTTTATAGTTGGAAAAAAAAATCATTGGCTGGGACCATCCAGCTAACCCATTTTGTCATACTGAAACTACGCGTTATAGCACCTGAAAGATCCGGCCAAGAGTCCTCAAACCCTTGGCTCTTGCATGAAGCTCCTCTTTGTTCACTGTATGATCATGAAGAACCGTTTGACAGACACAAGAAACTGTGGCTTCAATATCTGCCACATTAAGCTTCCAAAGAGAGTCAATCATTAGTTTCTTGTGCGACTGCATGTATTCTTCCAGTTCCGCTTCTGTGTACTTCCCTTCTGCACTCAAGTGTCTTTTCATGTCCTCTTGAAGCTGAATTAAAGCAATCGCGCCTGCAAACACAAAAATTAACGGAAGAATGGCAAGATGTGATGTTAATTGGTGTCAAACACACAAGATACACTCGTTAAGGGAAATGAAAATAATGTGTACATGTGTGGCATACATTTGGGGGATTTGTCGCACAACAAAATATGGAACGGGGAACCATGAGTTAATGATTCTAAAGAGACTCCATTTTTGTCGCACAACAAAAAATTTTATTCGCAAACGCGCTTTGTGAGCAGACATAGATATATGTTGACCTAAAGCGTATCCTTCTGTTGTTCTCTTATTTAACATAAAGTTCGCCTCCTACTAATCAATGATAAATATCTATATATAATATTATACATAAACAAACGTTTTTTAACGACGAAATCTATCCCCATATCTCATGTGAAAATCACATAAAAAACTCCTTTCTACCTAAATTTTTTGGAGTTTTTGAATATAAACACATGAAAAAGCTCTTTAATAAAATAATAAAAAAAGCTAAACAAGCTAGATTGGAACATCTTTTACAAATGGTATATGCAAAAGGCTCTAAAAAGAAAGATGTTAAAATGAGTTTTTTCACATAAGAAAACGAGTTGCTGTGTGTTTTTCACCTTAAAAACCAATTGTTCCCCGGTTCCCTATTTTTTTGAGGTTCTCTTTCAAACCTCCCTCCCTCTCTCTCTCTCTCTCTACACACACACACATATTAGTGGCATAGAAATTTAAAATCAAGTATAATAAATAAAACATAATACATTTACATAGCAAAGGTACCTGTTGCGGCTGTAACTTGTGATTTAATAAAGTGACCTTTGTTCCTAAACCACTCAGCTATAAATGGTAAACCTAGATAAATAGCCTTTTTCCCAAGCTCTTTGGCAGCCTGATGTGCATAAATATAACCAATTGTGTTCAGCATGTCCACACCATAAGCTACAAAAGGTGACATAACTTACTATTAGAAATAATGATATGCAATTGAGTATTGATTTATTTCAGGAAGATAATTATGATATAAGGATATGTTGCTCAAAGAATTTGGTTGGAAGGAAAAACAATATACCTGCGTTAGAGAGCCTTGATACTTCAGCTACAGCATGACGAATAAAATCATCTTTGTGTCCTTGCACATATTCATGTAGACGGTTTTTGAGCAAATTAATTAACTTTTCTTCTCTCTGTGTTTGCAAAATCTGTGATGCACAAACTTAATTGATTAAAATTCACATAGTTGCATAATAAATTTTATACAAATATTACTAAATAGGATTACACACACACACAGTCCCAATATATATATATATATATAATAAAATTATTAAAACTAAAAAATTGAAACATATAAGTTATAAACTTTCACAATTTTATTACTATACTGAAGTGTTTGACAGACTTCTAAAGCATTTTCCATTGAAAAAAGGTATAATTAAAATATGCATGTAGAAGCGCAACTATAAAAATTGTGAATCTGTTGTTTTCAGTTATTCAAAATTTTATCAAAAACTCCAACGGAGACTTTAGATGACTCAGATTGTGCATTTTAATCAGTTCTTACTGTTCTTGCCAATATTTATGTTTTTAATTGATCTTGATTATACACACACATACCCTCATCTTTTCTTGCAACTTTTTAGCATCAACCGGCTCCCCATCTTTGAAAATATCCAAGGAAGCCATGGATGCCATGGCAAGCTGACCAATGTAGTCTTCAAATAGCTCACTCCCAAAAAGCATTGCAAAAATAGCAGCTGGATCAATGATTGCTTCACTATAATTAAAAAACGTAATATTTAAAATTTGCAGTAATTAATTAAATGACAATAAAAAACACATGAATTTATGCAATGTGCATTTATACAGTACAAGACACCATAATTTATAATTAAAGACCACAAAACTAACGTTGAGATTCCTGATTTCCCATGAGCATCATAAGCCTGTCTTTGATCAGGATTACTCAATACTTGGTAAGCTTCTCCTAAAACCTGTTACAGAACATAAGATTTTTAACAAAAACAAAACAAAAAATATACATCTATAAAGGTAAAAAGGCAGAAAGAAACTGAAAAATCAAAATAAACATTCAATGCATGTTAGATGGAAGTGTTGCCTGAAAATTGTGTGCAGCAAGAGGATCATTTGGATTTTTGTCTGGATGGACCTGTCGTGCCTGCAATCCTCCAAGTATAGGCAAGGTTAAAAAAAAAACAGGAATTAAACTACGCTCACGTCTGTTTACCCGAAAAATATAAAAAGAATGCACATGCTATCATAAATCACTTATTTGTTCATACATAAATATGAAGATACCAATAGCGGCATATAAGCCTGCCTGATCGCATGCAATGTTTATTGTAGGTACAATAGGTTATGCATAATCATCTTCAGTTTAAGAGGCGTGCTTGAGGCACAACACACAACACAAGCTAGAAAACACTACAGGGGCTTGAGGTTGCGCCTCGTGTACTTTTGGGTCAAAATCAGTTAAAATTAAGGTACATAACAGGCTTATATGTAAAAATAACAGAAGGAAAGAGAAAAATTATGAGATTTTTTCTTGCTGAAAAGATTCATTCATAGACGAGAGAGACACAACTCCTGATTGTAAAAGTATAAATAAACCTTATTTGGTGCAGACAAAGAAATGCCTGGCATACGTGTTGATGTAACTTTTGGCACCTAAACGCCTCGGAGCGTGATACAAAGGTTTAAAAACGAAAAATGAAGAAATTCAACGCAAGAGATTTGGAGCAACAATTCAAAACTATGTTTGGGTTATGGATGGACCCATTTGGCCAATACAATGGCAGGAGTTTGGAGTGCAGGAATTTGAAGTAATTGAGCAGCTAATCACTACCATCTCCAATTTAGGAGCAGTTAGAAACTGCATGTTAGGGTGATTACTTTGACACAAATAAATATATGGGTTAGGTTCGGGTTGCGTATGAGCTGGACTTACCATCTGACGCCCGTGTACATCCAGTCTTCCATGTTTCTATGCTCAAACCTGCACATGGATCACATGCATCTGCACCACTCCAACCTTTGTATTTCACAAAAGGATTGGGAGATAGATCTATTACCAGCATCTCTTCTTGACAATCCTTGATTTTATGAAGCAGGTCAACAAGTTCTTGAATTATTAGTGTCTTGGTCTTTAATTAGTAGTGTCTTGGTGTAATCAGCCCTTAGAGGAAGCTTCTTGGGAGTCTTATGATCAGTTGGTGGTGCGTGCAATTTCCAGAATTCTGCTTGAGGCAAGGCATGTTATTTGGGGGGAAGTAATGATACGACTCCTACTCCAATAAAGGTTTACAACGAAAAATGAAGAAAGTCAATGCAAGGGATTTGGTGCAGCAATTCAATACTATCTTCAGGTTATGGGTGGACTCATTTGGCCAATACAATGGAGGGATCGAGGGAGTTTGGACTTTGGAGTGCAGGAGTTTGAAGTAATTGAGCAGTTTACCAATATCGTCTTCATTTTAGGAGTGGTTAACGACTGCATGTTAGGGTGATTAGAAGCAGAATTAGTTCTCTCTCTCTCTCTCTGTTTTTTTTTTGTTTTATTTTGATATTGTTTGGTGTAATTGGAGACTTATCCCCTCTCAAATCAGGCCAACTCGATCCTTTAATTTATTTAAATAGCCTGTTTGTTTCTTGGCTTCTATCATATCGTCAATTTCTTTTTTAAACCAAGATAATCAATCATATACGAACAAGTTTGATGCACACAAACACTTCTTCATCAGATATCAATACTTAACCTTTAATTACTTTTAGCTCCAATCATTAAGGGTTTCGTGTGAAGAACATATGAACATGCAAACAAATAACAATTTTCATGTGTCAAATTTTTTCTTTCAAACAAAAAAGTGCAACATTTTGGTAATTCTAGCATGATTCCTTACCATAATTGCAAATCACTGATTTCTATTCCCTTAATTAATGATATTTTGCTCAATTAGGACAAATTGTACGTATAAATATGCCAATTGAAATAAAAACAGAGGATGGCATGAATATTGTAGCAATTAAAGATGTGTGACCTTGATGTAATAAGCTTTCTTAATCTCAGATTCTGTGGCCGTGGGTTTAACCCCAAGGATATCGTAATACTCCGTCTCCTTCACCATGGATCATATATCTCTCGATAAACGATCGATCTAGGGTTCTTCAAGTTCCTTTCTACGAAAATAAAGTGAATCGAATCCAGTTGGTCAAGAAAATGATAAAATTTAACAGCCAGACGAATTGGAAATTGTCGTTGAAAATCATTGACAATGTATACAATTCTTTACGAAAAAATCAAATTGAGAGCGTACGATTACGATTGGAGGGGAAGAAGATACGAAAGAGTCTATGGAATAAGTTCGCTGACGTCGGTCGACGAAAATCCGGCCCCACGAGTCGGTTGTTCTTCAGCCTGTGCATCGAGCTGGACCATCCATGGCAGATGCGTTTTTTGCACTTCCCATTACTATTTGGGGCTAAAAAGATGGATTGTTTGATCGGTTTAACAAATATACAAACCAAAATGAAAATGGTCATCACGGTTGGTTTGGTTATAATAGCTTCTTCGATTTTCTAGCGATAACTGTAAGAAAAGTTTTGTATCTTGCGAATTTAATGGGTTAGACGTGTTTCTAGGAGCAAATTTGGATGCTTATTGTGGTGTGTGTTTTAAAAGTGTTTGGAAAAATTAACTTTAAACGATAAAATGACTCTTTCGGAGCACTCTTTCTATCTCAACTAGGATAGGGGTAAGGTTTGTGTCTATTATTCACCCAGATTCTACTGAAAAGTAAGAATATACTGGGTAAGTTTGTTTGCTTGTTTTGTCTTTAACTATTAAAAGCGGGTGACTATAATATATCTATAGAAAAAAGATAAAAAATAGTTTTATCTAAAAAAAAGTAAATACTAATTTGTGACATCCGGTACATGATCGTCCGGCAAGTCCGTACGGTATGTGTACTTTCACTATTTAAAGTGTGTAAATACAATGTGCGAACAATGTGTGTAACAACAAAACTCAGATAACAAGCGACAGTTGTACAAACTTAAGTACTGTAAGTACAACAACTCACGATAAACAATAGTTGTATGTATTTAGGTGAAAACCTAAGTACAATTAATACAACGAATCAAGAGAAACAACAGTGTACAAGCAAACGACAAGAACATATCGGTTGCGATCTAATATCCATAGATGACAGGAATCAGATGGCCGATAACTCAGTATGAAAACAATGTGAATTCAAGGTTATCAATGTGAAAACAGGAAGTTTAGCGGAGTCCGTCAGTGAGGAAACACAATTCAGAACACAAATGCAGTGTTATTTCAGAATAATGAACTGACAGTGTGTTTGCGTGGGTGACGATTCACACAAACATATCTGTGAGTTTAAATTTCTGAAATGATGACTGAAAAGTAGAAAACAAGAATCAGAAAGTGAAATCATCATCGTGTTCGTTCGGGTGACGATTCGAACGAATACGCGCGAAGGTGACGCGATCTGACGAAACGAAATCGTTAAACGATTCGAACGATAATAAAATAAGAAAAACAAATTTAGAAGATTTACTAGGAATAACCACTTTCGAATGTTAAAAACAAATCTTATTTATTTAAAATACGTAAATACGCGCGTAACGATCCGGAAACGCAACGAAAACGAGAACCGAGCAAACGAAATGAACCCGAACACCCTCGGGGTATAAATACCCTAAATGAAGTCAACTACCTCATTTATTTCCTTTCCTCTCTCTCTACAACCAAAACATGGATCTCTCTCTCTAGAAATTTGAATTTCAAACCCATAGATCTCCTTCGTTTCTTAACGAAATCGTGTGTTCTTGGTGCCAAATCGAAGCTACAATCATCCTCTACCCAGAAGTACAACTGATCTGAGTCAAAATCCAACCAAAATCGAGGTATTTGAGCATGGAAATCACGAAAATGGGGTTTTCTAGACCCTTAGTTAAGCTCCTCATGAAACCGGCCAAGCTTCTTTATTTCTAACCTCACACCTCCGAAAAAGGGTTCATCATACACTTAACCACATAAAATCATTGTGGAGCTTGGCTTGGTACACGGTTTGAATAACCCTAGTCGGTCTCAAACCCCAGCCCACCGAATAGGCCACTTCGGCCGAATGGGAGCCGCATGGCCATAGGCCAGCCGAACGAAGCACCCAGGCCGACTGACTCCTTTCGGCTAACCCACATTCGCACGAACCACATGTTTTGGCCAACACCTTCATTCGATCGGCCATGTTCAGTCGGACAGTGGTGATTCGACCACCTTCGCTCGACACAGCCACCTTTAATCCGGCCAGAGACATTCGGCCTAGGCCATGTCTTCATTCGACTGGAAACTTCCTTCGGCTAAGCCATAAATGGGCCATACTCCCTACGGCCTGCACTAATTTCATTCGGCCCAGAACCCAACCATTCGGCCCATAACCTGATTTGGGCCATGATCTTGTTTCAACCCATAATTTCATACGACCTATTTAAAATGGGATATAAACAAACACACATCATTGTCAAACACATGAGAATAACATGCATGGGGTGGTTAACTATTACTACGAAGGTGGTGGATATTGGGTTACGTCACTTCACAACATCTAAAACACCAAGTTCTTACAAGAATAGTTCATGGTTAACTAATAACTATGTAACACCCAATCTAATATTTTCAAGGACAACATGAAAGGCCTTAAACTACAAGCTAAGTTTTATATTTAGAAAACGATGACGGGTTTCAAGTCACACATAACATGATAAGGTACGAATCAAATGGAACATAAGACTAATAACAAGATTTACTAAGCTTAACTTAAAGTAGTTAAGTGTTAGTATAAACTATAACAAGAGAACCTAGGCCGAATGATGACCGAGACTTACGAGCGTTAGCCAACTTTAGGGCTAACACATATACGCACACAAACATCTATAACTTATACTTATAAGTTACAAACATTGTGAAATCAACACAGGATCGTGAAAACTACAACAAGTACAACAAAGAGCGCATGCATTCTTGTTTAGACTTAGTCAACTATGTGACAATCCGACTTTTCGAATTAATCTCGTTAACCCTCGTAGGGCCAATTGTATTTTATGGGGCCCAATTGAATAGAAGTAGGCCCAATTATACCTTAAGAGGACAAGTTAGGCCCAATAAGGCCAAATTAGGCCCAATGAAACCAAGGAAGGCCCAATGAGGCCAAGGTAGGCCCAATGAGGTCTAGGTAGGCCCAATGAGGCCCAAGGTAGGCCCAATTGTAATTATGAGGCCAAAAGGATTTATCTAGTTCAAGAATGCCCTAAGTAGCCAATTAATGACAATTTGGCAATCCGGATTAACACCGTTAATCGAAAACCATCAGAATCGATATGAAATTAAGCAAAACCAAATTAAAAGGGTTAAACGTGAACAAAATAGGTTGTAAGCATGTAGATTAAAAGGGTTAATGTTTAAATAACACAAAATACTCAAATTTTGACTTTTAAAGTCAAAATTCGAGTGGTAATCATTGGGGAATTCAAAATTTACATTTATCCATCATAAATAATCAAATTGAAAGTTCATAAAAATCCTATTTATGATTATTAACGACTACTATCAGTTATCAATACCATAATGACCGAATTAAACATGATAATAAAGAAAAGTAATGAAACCGTCAATGGTGGCTATCAAATCGATACAATTCAATCAAATTTCGCATAATTGAATATACAAACCTTCTAATCGGCATCCTTAGAAGGTGTTTCATCAATCAATTGAATTGCAGAAGTTGTGGTTTGAAGATTTTGATTAAAGGTCGGCCGAACTTCACCTCAAAGTCGAGCAACTTCAATTCGATATCAAATCAGGTAACAAATCACACCCACACATGCTAAATGGGCCGATTAAGCCTAGCCCTAACCGTATTTCGTGTAACAATATCGAATTATATGGATTCGATAACTAGGGTTCATCATGAAAACGAGTTTGGGGGTTTCTATACAATCGAATTCGAAAAACAAATTAAATTACATCAGAAGATTCGAAATATCATTCTAAACAAAATTCCTATATTGATTTTTAATCATAACATCGAATTGAAAGAATCCGAATTCTAGGGTTCTTCGAAAATAAGGATTTGGGGGTTTTAGTGTAAACGGATTTTAAAATGAAATTAAACCACATTTGTAGTTTCAGAGAATGCCGATCAAACATAACCACATGATGATTCATGGTTTTAACATTGAATTGTTTGGTTTTGATTATTAGGGTTTATGTTAGGAAACGGTTTGGGGGTTTTGATCGAAACAAGTTTAAAAATTTGATCAAATCACACAGAGAGGTGCGAAACCCAAGGGTAGATGATATCCCTCTGTTAATTTCAACAATCACTAACGAATTGTTAGATTTTGAAATCTAGGGTTCGTTAACATAAATGTTTTGGGGATTTTGTTGTAATCTAGATTAAAACTCAAATTAAACATGACTTATAGCTTCGAAATTCATTATTATATAAAAACCCTATGGATTTATGTGGTAATCTTAACGAATTGAAGCAAGTTGAATCAATAATAAAGAGGGTAGGTTCGAATCGGTGTAGATCAAAAAAATTGATCGAATCGGCCAAAACTAATCAAATTAAAGTTACTGATGGACTCGTTTATATCCATGGGACAAAAGCCCCATGGTTAGGGGATCAATGGGATTCGAATCGAAGCCCAATTTGATGTTAGTTAGTTCGGTTAGTGAAACAAGGGGGAATCAGGCTAGATGTTCTTAAAATGAATTAATTCGAAAGCTGTTAACAAATGTTAAAACAGAGGAGTTGGTAAGGGGCGTGTGATACAAGGTAGAGGTCTCGGGTTCGAACCCGGCCTTTACCGGTTTTTGGGTTTTAAACCATTTTCATTATTTTTGTCATAACTAGTTCGTTTTAATTCCGATTTAATCCGTTCCAATTGCGTTGGAACCAGAATTGAATTCCGAATCTAATGAAACGATAAAATGTATATTTTTGGCATGAAATCAAGATCGGGTATAATTGTGCGTGTTTAAAGGAATCGTATATATTTATATGGTTTAAACAACTGAACACAAAGTCACGCGTACTTACGTATGCACGATTCTAACAATCTAACATACGTGTGTTGACACGTATGTGAGTTCAAACACAAAACGATAATTCGAATAACACTAAGTTAATGTTAAAACACAGATTCTTCGTAGAGGATAATCTACACGACTGCACGTACGGTGATCATTCTGTTTGCTATCAAAGGTGCGTACACGGCCCCTTTCTTATTTTGACTGTTTTGGGGGAGAAAACGTGTGCAACAAACACTTTTAGATACATATCACTTGCATGAGTTAGCTGTTTACATGAAGTGCAAACATAGCATTACAAAGCCTTCCATTTCGAACTGTTTAGTTTGCCGTAGCGCAAAGCGTGGTAGTTGGAAATAGATCTATTGGGTTTGACAAACCTCACTTGGTAGATGGGATCTACGCAGGTGTTTGACTGACCAAACATACATTTCTATTGTTTGTGCTAGACAATAGTGTTAAGGCAAAAACATGCTATAGCATGGCAATCGTCAGCTTCGGTGTCGACCACTTATGTAAATAGTACAAATGACTAGCTATCATGACTATGCATGTGTGATTATGTTATCTGCAACTTTATATTTAAACTGTGGTTTCAACATTTGTGAATGCTAAAACCTGTGTATGCACCAACCTTTGTGTTGACTTGATTTACGTGTTTTCTCAGGACACCAAGGCACAAGAAAGGACAAGCAGGGACTAGGATGTTGAGTCTCATGCATACAGTTTATATTGATTATTGATTTACAACATTGAACATTGTATTCATGGTTTTACAACTGTTACACTTTGTTATTAAATTTCAAACGCTTCCGCAAAAGTTAAACTCTGATTTTACAAAATTAAGACTGAATTATGTTTAAAAGCATATAGAGGTCTTTCGTTATTTCTAATGATCTGAGATCCTGGTTTGTCACGTTCCCAAACGGTATGATTCCGTTAGTTGAAAATTGGGGGTGTGACAGATTGGTATCAGAGACATTGGTTATAGCGAACTAGGTTTGCATTTTGTAGACTTAGACTATAACTGTTAGACATTAGACACTTGCTTACACAATAGTTTGTATGCACTTACATATGGCATTATGTAACAGACATGGCATCATCATCTACACCTACTCACACTGAGGGACAAGTAGTAGCATTGTCAGAAATCATGACAAGGAGGATCGAACCAGTGGATGATACGATCCACTTTGGGGAGGAAACACATGTTCAACAAAGGGGGAACAACCAATATTGGCAATGGTTTCCTGATCTCATACGCAACTGGGTGCGGGAAGAACGAGTGCCACAACCACCAATTGCCAACACTGCTAATAGCCTTTGGACGTTACCTGCTCTAGGATATCCACTAGAACAGGCATTTGCTGCTTTTGTTGCACGCATGGAGCGTGAAATCCGCAACATGCGGGAAGTAGCAGGGATGATCACAGAATTGCTTGAGAATAACAACTGGCTGACACAAATGTGGGATAACCTCACTGAGGAGTTGGTTAGGACTAATGAAGAACAGGAAAATTTGGTGGAAACGATCTGGATGATGCGAGGGACGATCCTCGAACTCACTGCACGACTAGAAACTACTGAGTTACGTGTAGCTGTAGCCGAGGCAAGGGCTGAGGAAGCCAATGCACGAGCTGGTGCAGCGGCGATTGAAGCCAATATAGTGAGAAATTTGGCTGGGGAGGCCATGACCCTCATCACTGGGCATATGCGTTACCAACATGGTGTAGTGACTGGTCCAGCAGAATTGGAAGATTCATCATCAACCGTTGATCAACCAAACGATGGAATCTAGTTATTTTCATTTACTTTCTAATTAACAAACTTATATGAGTGGGTTGTACTCATAAAAGTAGATTTCGTGTTTAGTTGTTTTGCATATCTTTGACAAACAATTGTAAGCACTAATTTATCATAAATGATTAAGAATTGTTACCTTAATGGCTATGGTAGTGTGTTACATTTACTTTGTGCATGAGTGATGATTATGCGATGGGTGTAGTCTCATTATGTATATTTGTAAATAGGAAGATCATGGTTGAAGGAAACATTAACATGACCGCAACGGAAGTTGAGGCACTTATTAACAATCGAATTACCGAGACAATCGCAAACTATACGCAAACATACCAAACAGGACCACATGATCCAACGGGGGGACTGGTAAACCCACAAATGTGCACGTTCAAGACATTCTTGAACTGTAAACCACGCAATTTCAAAGGATCGGAAGGAGCCATTGGACTTCTTCTATGGATTGAACAGTCAGAATCGGTATTTGAGACGTGCAATTGTCCGGAAGAAAACAAGGTCATATACGCTATTGGTACTTTGGAGGGTTCAGCCTTGACATGGTGGAACTCTATCGTACAGAAACTCGGTTTGAATACCACCAATGCCCTTACTTGGAACGGATTCAAGATCCTGTTGCAGGAGGAGTATTGTCACCGTAATGAAATGCAAAAACTTGAGGATGAATACATACAACTCAAGATGAAAGGTTCTAATATTGAGGAATACACTACTCGATTTTAGCAATTAGCAAGACTCTTACCGCACAGGGTAAACCCATCTAGCAAGTGGATCAGGAGATACATTGGAGGTCTGGTGTCTCAGGTTCGAAAATTGATCATATCTGCAAATCCTACTACCATACAGCAAGCTGTTCGACTGGCACACCAAATTACTGATCAAACGATGCAACGAGGAACATTACCCAAACGAACAGTAACAGCTAAGGCATGAGACCACAAAAGAAAATGGGATAGCATTGATTCCAAGAATTTTACTCAACAGTCATTTCAACAGAATCGCAAGCAGGAATCCAACAAGACTTATCATAATCCAAACAATAACCAACAGTCATCGGGAGGGTATAATGGTAAATACCCAAAGTGCAACAAATGTGGATTCCATCACTTTGGGAAACAATGTGACAAATACCGATGTCAGCGATGCAGAAAGGTAGGACATGTAGCAAAAGACTGTCGAGGGGAACTGCAGGCAAGCTCACTCAACCAGAGCAACACACAGAAAGGATGTTTTGAGTGTGGCTTATCAGGACATTTCAAGAAGGAGTGCCCACAACTCAAGAAAGGAAGGGCTAATGACATAATTACAAAAGGAAACAACAACAACAACACAAATGCTGATAGAACAGGGCTTTTTGTGATTGGAGGACGCCAGACACGGGAAGATCCCAACGTCGTTACGGGTACGTTTCTCTTGAATTATCACTCTGCCTCTATGCTATTCGACACCGGTGTAGATCAGGGTTTAGTATCTAGCAAATCTGGTGAATTGCTAAGTATTAGTCCTACTGCTTTAGAAAACCCATACACTATAGAACTAACTGATAATAAGTTAGTCGTTGTAAACAATATTCTGAAAGGATGTGTTCTTGACTTGATGGGTCAAACACATGACATTGACTTTATGCCTACCGCCCTAGGCAGTTTTGATGTAGTCATTGGCTTGGATTGGTTGTCCAAACAACAGACTGAAATAGTATACTATCAAAAGCTCGTCCGTATACCGCTTTCACATAGGGAGACACTGTATGTATAAAGTGAGAAGAGCAGTGCGCCACTGCGTCTCATATCTTGTACGAAAGCACACAAACGTCTGCGTAAGGTCATGCAGCAGTTATAACACTTATAACTGAGAAGCCGGTAGATGAGAAGAAGATTGGAGACATCCCAGTGGGTTGTGAATTTTCTGAAGTATTTCCAGAAGACCTATCGGGATTACCACCTATCAGACAGGTGGAATTTTGAATCGACCTTACACCAGATGCAGCACCGATAGCTAGGGCGCCTTATCGACTTGCACCGTCAGAGATGCAAGAGTTATCTACACAACTGCAGGAGTTGTTGGATAAGGGCTTCATACGACCTAGTTTTTCACCGTGGGGAGCTTCAGTTTTATTTGTTAAGAAGAAGGATGGGATTTTCCGTATGTGTATCGATTACCGGGAACTTAACAAAGTTACCATCAAAAAAACCGGTATCCGTTACCTAGAATTGACGATCTGTTCGATCAGTTGCAAGGTTCGAGTTGCTACTCGAAGATTGATCTCAGATCGGGTCATCATCAACTAAGAGTTCAAGAAGAAGATATTCCAAAGACAGCATTCAGAACGCGCTATGGCCATTATGAGTTCTTGGTCATGCCATTTGGGTTGACAAACGCTCCAGCAGTATTCATGGATCTTATGAATCGTGTTTGAAAACCTTATCTCGATAAGTTTGTCATTGTTTTCATTGATGACATTCTCATTTATTCTCAGACTGAAGAGGAGCATGCTGAACATCTTCGATTGCTGTTAGAATTACTGAAACAAGGGCAACTGTATGCTAAGTTCTCGAAATGTGACTTCTGAATGCGAGAAGTTCAATTTCTGGGTCATATAGTCAATAAAAAGGGTATACATGTTGATCCAGCAAAGATTGAAGCGATTAAGAACTGGGAAGCACCAAAGACCCCCTACCGAGGTACGACAATTCCTTGGTTTGGCGGGTTACTACAGACGATTTATTGAGGGATTCTCAAAGATCGCTCAACCACTTACAGCTCTTACGCACAAGGGAACAAAGTATAACTGGACGGATAAACAGGAAGCTGCATTCCAGTTATTGAAACAGAAACTCTGCAGTGCATCGATTCTGTCCTTACCAGAAGGGATGGAAGACTTTGTGGTGTATTGTGATGCATCTGCCCAGGGTTTGGGATGTGTGTTGATGCAACGTGATAAAGTGATTGCTTACGATTCACGAAAACTACGACCACACGAAAAGAATTACACTACTCATGACTTGGAGTTAGGAGCAGTGGTATTTGCTTTGAAAAATCTGGAGACACTATTTATATGGAACCAAGTGTATCATTTACACTGATCATAAGAGTTGCAACATATCTTTGATCATAAGGAGCTTAATATGAGACAGCGACGGTGAGTCGAGTTGTCGAACGGCCACGAATGAGAAATCAAGTATCATCCGGGAAAAGCTAATGTGGTAGCTGATGCTTTAAGTAGAAAAGACACATCAACAAGACGGGTTCGTGAAATTATGATGACGATACATACAGATTTGCCTGACAAAGTACGCAGTGCTTAGCTTGAAGCTCTAGGAAAGGATAACTTGGCACAGGAATCCTTACGAGACATGGAAAAACAATCGGTTCACTTAAAACTTTTGGAAATCTCTCCATAAGTCCTAGGGAACTTGTTTAGACAGGAATATCGCATATCATCCGCAAACCGACGGTCAGAGTGAACGCACAATCCAAACGCTCGAGGATATGTTATGAACATGTGTAATTGATTTTGATAACAGTGGGGAAAACCACTTACCGATAGTGGAATTCTCATATGACAATAGTTGTTATACAAGTATTCAGGCAGTACCGTTTGAAGCATTGTATGGTCGCAAATGTCGTTCATCAGTTGTTGGGCTGAAATTGGTGATAGTCAGATTACAAGTCTTGAACTAGTACACGAGACGACAGAGAAGATAGTACAAATCCGGAACCGTATGGCAGCGGCCCGGGATCGACAGAAGAGTTATGCTGACAAACGTCGTAAACCATTGGAATTCCGAGTAGGAGACCGAGTTCTTCTAAAGGTATCACCTAGGAAAGGTGTGATACGAATTGGCAAGCGCGGGAAGCTTAGCCCACGTTACGTAGGACCTCTTGAGATCCTGAAAAGGATTGGTCCGGTTGCGTATCAACTCAAATTACCGGATGAACTCAGTGGAATTCATGATGTCTTTTGCGTATCGAACTTAAAGAAATGACTTTCTGATAAGACATTGGTAGTACCACTTGAATAAATCCAAGTGGATGAACAGTTACGATTCATCGAGGAATCAGTTGAAATCATAGACCGAGAGGTCAAACAGCTCAAACAAAGCAAGATTCCGATAGTCAAAGTTCGGTGGAATTCAAGACGTGATCCTGAATTCACATGGGAAAGGGAAGATCAAATAATGAAGAGTATCCTCATCTGTTCAAAACAACAACTGCAAATACTGTGAAGACACGTTAAATTTCGGGACGAAATTTCCTTCAACAAGGGGATGACGTGATATTTCACACTCTAACATTTTCAGATTTCAAACTGTAAGCACAAACACATTATACTATTGAAATTAGTAGGAACAATTGTGCTGAACACAAGCGAAGCCCTGCAGAAGGCAAACACAAACATTTCATAGTAGTACATACATGATTGATTTCAAACAATGTACTATATTTCAAACATTACATTTGATATCGATTAAACAATGGTGGAGTTACATTTAGAAGGAACCAGAATAATTGTGTAAGGTAAATTGACAAATACAGCGGCCCATGTACTCGTGAATTTACAGGTACACATGAATTTTGGAAGTTTCTATTTTGTCGACTACATTCAAACATTTGCTATGTGTGAGATTACATAGTACAGTATACAAACACTTTATTCAATTGGTTTTGTTACAAACATTTATGCAACATACATTTTATACATTTTATGTGCTACATTTCATATGTTACATGTTATGGTAGTACATGCATGATTAGTTACACACATTTTGCTATGTGCGGGATTGCATAGTACAAACAGTTACAGACACTCACTATGTGTGAGGTTACACAATATAGTATGATCAAACACAAACAGTCACAGTTAGGTGAACTAACTAGTGTACACGCAAACAGTCACATTGAACGATCACATTTAGTTGTGATGTTGCAAGCATTAGACTTTGTGTGTGAGTACACACAAGCACACAGAATGATCAAATCACACTAACACGTACGATTTAAACTCGTAAGTAGTTTCCTAACTACTCCTAACACTTACTAATTTTCGGGACGAAAATTCCTTCAACAAGGGGATGATGTGACAATCCGACTTTTCGAATTAATCTCGTTAACCCTCGTAGGGCCAATTGTATTTTATGGGGCCCAATTGAATAGAAGTAGGCCCAATTATACCTTAAGAGGACAAGTTAGGCCCAATAAGGCCAAATTAGGCCCAATGAATCCAAGGAAGGCCCAATGAG
The DNA here is from genome assembly GCA_009363875.1 of Mikania micrantha. Taxonomy (NCBI): domain Eukaryota; kingdom Viridiplantae; phylum Streptophyta; class Magnoliopsida; order Asterales; family Asteraceae; genus Mikania; species Mikania micrantha. The sequence continues at coordinate 39,879,443 of CM018698.1, read as the reverse complement.
GCCAAGGTAGGCCCAATGAGGTCTAGGTAGGCCCAATGAGGCCCAAGGTAGGCCCAATTGTAATTATGAGGCCAAAAGGATTTATCTAGTTCAAGAATGCCCTAAGTAGCCAATTAATGACAATTTGGCAATCCGGATTAACACCGTTAATCGAAAACCATCAGAATCGATATGAAATTAAGCAAAACCAAATTAAAAGGGTTAAACGTGAACAAAATAGGTTGTAAGCATGTAGATTAAAAGGGTTAATGTTTAAATAACACAAAATACTCAAATTTTGACTTTTAAAGTCAAAATTCGAGTGGTAATCATTGGGGAATTCAAAATTTACATTTATCCATCATAAATAATCAAATTGAAAGTTCATAAAAATCCTATTTATGATTATTAACGACTACTATCAGTTATCAATACCATAATGACCGAATTAAACATGATAATAAAGAAAAGTAATGAAACCGTCAATGGTGGCTATCAAATCGATACAATTCAATCAAATTTCGCATAATTGAATATACAAACCTTCTAATCGGCATCCTTAGAAGGTGTTTCATCAATCAATTGAATTGCAGAAGTTGTGGTTTGAAGATTTTGATTAAAGGTCGGCCGAACTTCACCTCAAAGTCGAGCAACTTCAATTCGATATCAAATCAGGTAACAAATCACACCCACACATGCTAAATGGGCCGATTAAGCCTAGCCCTAACCGTATTTCGTGTAACAATATCGAATTATATGGATTCGATAACTAGGGTTCATCATGAAAACGAGTTTGGGGGTTTCTATACAATCGAATTCGAAAAACAAATTAAATTACATCAGAAGATTCGAAATATCATTCTAAACAAAATTCCTATATTGATTTTTAATCATAACATCGAATTGAAAGAATCCGAATTCTAGGGTTCTTCGAAAATAAGGATTTGGGGATTTTAGTGTAAACGGATTTTAAAATGAAATTAAACCACATTTGTAGTTTCAGAGAATGCCGATCAAACATAACCACATGATGATTCATGGTTTTAACATTGAATTGTTTGGTTTTGATTATTAGGGTTTATGTTAGGAAACGGTTTGGGGGTTTTGATCGAAACAAGTTTAAAAATTTGATCAAATCACACAGAGAGGTGCGAAACCCAAGGGTAGATGATATCCCTATGTTAATTTCAACAATCACTAACGAATTGTTAGATTTTGAAATCTAGGGTTCGTTAACATAAATGTTTTGGGGATTTTGTTGTAATCTAGATTAAAACTCAAATTAAACATGACTTATAGCTTCGAAATTCATTATTATATAAAAACCCTATGGATTTATGTGGTAATCTTAACGAATTGAAGCAAGTTGAATCAATAATAAAGAGGGTAGGTTCGAATCGGTGTAGATCAAAAAAATTGATCGAATCGGCCAAAACTAATCAAATTAAAGTTACTGATGGACTCGTTTATATCCATGGGACAAAAGCCCCATGGTTAGGGGATCAATGGGATTCGAATCGAAGCCCAATTTGATGTTAGTTAGTTCGGTTAGTGAAACAAGGGGGAATCAGGCTAGATGTTCTTAAAATGAATTAATTCGAAAGCTGTTAACAAATGTTAAAACAGAGGAGTTGGTAAGGGGCGTGTGCTACAAGGTAGAGGTCTCGGGTTCGAACCCGGCCTTTACCGGTTTTTGGGTTTTAAACCATTTTCATTATTTTTGTCATAACTAGTTCGTTTTAATTCCGATTTAATCCGTTCCAATTGCGTTGGAACCAGAATTGAATTCCGAATCTAATGAAACGATAAAATGTATATTTTTGGCATGAAATCAAGATCGGGTATAATTGTGCGTGTTTAAAGGAATCGTATATATTTATATGGTTTAAACAACTGAACACAAAGTCACGCGTACTTACGTATGCACGATTCTAACAATCTAACATACGTGTGTTGACACGTATGTGAGTTCAAACACAAAACGATAATTCGAATAACACTAAGTTAATGTTAAAACACAGATTCTTCGTAGAGGATAATCTACGCGACTGCACGTACGGTGATCATTCTGTTTGCTATCAAAGGTGCGTACACGGCCCCTTTCTTATTTTGACTGTTTTGGGGGAGAAAACGTGTGCAACAAACACTTTTAGATACATATCACTTGCATGAGTTAGTTGTTTACATGAAGTGCAAACATAGCATTACAAAGCCTTCCATTTCGAACCGTTTAGTTTGCCGTAGCGCAAAGCGTGGTAGTTGGAAATAGATCTATTGGGTTTGACAAACCTCACTTGGTAGATGGGATCTACGCAGGTGTTTGACTGACCAAACATACATTTCTATTGTTTGTGCTAGACAATAGTGTTAAGGCAAAAACATGCTATAGCATGGCAATCGTCAGCTTCGGTGTCGACCACTTATGTAAATAGTACAAATGACTAGCTATCATGACTATGCATGTGTGATTATGTTATCTGCAACTTTATATTTAAACTGTGGTTTCAACATTTGTGAATGCTAAAACCTGTGTATGCACCAACCTTTGTGTTGACTTGATTTACATGTTTTCTCAGGACACCAAGGCACAAGAAAGGACAAGCAGGGACTAGGATGTTGAGTCTCATGCATACAGTTTATATTGATTATTGATTTACAACATTGAACATTGTATTCATGGTTTTACAACTTTTACACTTTGTTATTAAATTTCAAACGCTTCCGCAAAAGTTAAACTCTGATTTTACAAAATTAAGACTGAATTATGTTTAGAAGCATATAGAGGTCTTTCGTTATGTCTAATGATCTGAGATCCTGGTTTGTCACGTTCCCAAACGGTATGATTCCGTTAGTTGAAAATTGGGGGTGTGACAAACTACATCAACTACAAGGTGAGTTCATACACCCCTTTTTCTAATCTTAATTGATTTTAAACTCTCGGGGCTGAGAAACATGCTAAATCTTTTATTTACTTAAAAGTTTTAGTACAACCTATCATTTATACTCTGATTTAGATAATATTGCTTGACTTATTATCGCTTATCATTGTATGCATGCTTGTATGATCATATCATGACTGAGACAACTAAGATGAAACATGACAATGTAGCTTCATGAATCATCAACACAATAGAATAATGTAGTTGTAAGATTCTATCCTATAACACTTAATTATTCTTACAAGAACAAACCATGAGATTATCACAGGTGAACATGATGACACCAACAACAACAAACATGAATGATATGAAGATAATATATCTTCATAATATCATTCTCTACCGGAGTTAGCTAAGTGTAATAGGACAAGTTCTTATAACACTATGTTTATAACTCGGTGAAAACTATGAGATAACATGAAACAAATATCATCCACCACCTGAGTCGACTAAGTATTGTAAGACTAGCTCTTACAATATTGTAGTGGCAACATGGTGAACATATGGAACAACTAAAATGATAATCATGATAATGTAACTTCATGATAACAACATCATTCACACAACAACTAACATTGTATAATAAGACAAGTTCTTATATAACTTTGTTAAGAACAACTAGAACACACAACATTGAGAACAAACAACATCGGTGAACACACAATACAATTGATTACTATTAATCACACCCCGAGCCGGCGGGGTTGGATCGGAGTCCCCGTCGGGCGGAAGGTTCCCGGGGCGTGATATCGTGGTTGATAATCAAAACGATCAGATTGTTTACATAGCATCAATGTTAAGAATAATTAAAGCACAACCAAACATTTAAATTAGGATTACAAAGTTAAATTACAATATCGATGTTCAGTAATTTAACTCGGTAAACCTAACAAAAGAATCATATGTTTCCTATCTTGTATCTGTACAAGATATCAAAAGTGATTCGTATCCATAGCAAAATATGTGCTTCTCCAAAAGTCTACTAGGTCCTCTATCTGGGCAGCCTAGTATGTAAATCCTGAAGCCTTAGCTTATACCTGTTCTTCACCTGAGAATGCATGTAAGAAAACAAGGTCAACACAATGGTTGGTGAGTTCATAAAGTTTATAAGTTTAAAATAGTTTTAACAAACCTCCTTCGGTAAAACCTTAACCTCATTAACTCCACATGTAATATCCAAATCGGTATGCTTATATATAGGGCATATGTAGGGTCGAACTTACCGCCCGCCCAGCCAACTTCCCACCACATACTAATCCGAATATGACACTGTTGTTAATAATAATTAAGCATTTTACCTATCAATCAACCCATTCCTCATCAAAGCTTTTGTTTTCTGTTTCAAAGTTTACAAGTCTATAGTGTTTACAAGTGTTAGTTTCAATGAATGTTTATCAAGCATCATAGTTTCACACGCACATAGTTTAGCTGTCCCTAATCTCATGCGTGAGTACAAGCTCTGCACTAGCAGTCGTTTAGCAATTACGTAGCTCACGGATAGATACAAGCTCTGCACTAGCAGTCGTTTAGCAATTACGTATCTCATGAATTAGTTAAGCTTAGTCTAGCAATTACGTGTCTCCTATATAAGATACAAGCTCTGCACTAGCAGTCGTTTAGCAATTACGTATCTCATACATAGACACAAACCATGCATACACAAGTAATGCAGCAATTACATATCTCATATAAACAGACAAAAGCTCTGGACTACGAGTCGTTTAGCAATTACATGTCTCTTATATAGATAATAGCTTAGCATCGTTATGTTTATGTTTAGCAATTACATACCTCATATAAGCAGACAAGAGCTCTGGACTACCAGTCGTTTAGCAATTACATGTCTCGTATATAGGTAATAGCTTAGCCTCGTTACGATTATGTTTTACATGTATCTCAATCCATAGGTACAAGCTCTGCACTAGCAGTCGTTTAGCAATTACGTAGCCTATGATTAGATACATGTACAATGTTTCATGCGCACGTAGTAGTTTCAAGCATATAGTTTCAAGTGTTCACACATTGTTTCATCATGAATCCCATAAGTTGGCATCAAGTCTCATGTTTAAAGTATAAAGTTCTCACAAGTATAAGCATCAAGTCTCATGTTTAAAGTATAAAGTTTCACAAGCATAAGCATCAAGTCTCATGTTTAAAGTATAAAGTTTCACCAGTATAAGCATCAAGTCTCATGTTTAAAGTATAGAGTTTCAAGTCCATTGTTTCTCAAAATATAAAAGGTTCCAAGCATAAGCTTCAACATAAGTATCATTTTTGTGTTTAAAGCATTAAATGCTTCTCAGTCCCGAAGTAAACAAATAAGTTTGAAAAGGGACAAATGAACTCACCTTGTTGTTGTAGGGTTGACTTCGCTTAAAAGAAAATGCACGCGCTCCTTGATTGTATTTGTTGTGTTTTCACGATCCTGTATTGATTTCACATGGTATTTGACTCATAAGTATCAATCATTGTGATTTGTGTGTGTGTATGTGTTAGCCTGAAAGTTGGCTAACACTCATGAGTCGCGGTCTCAATCCTCATTCGGCCCTTAAGTCGTGTGTTTTGTCTTGATTCCCTAGCACGTGTCTTAGATTTCCAATTGTCATAATTAATTTCATAAAATGATTGTTAGGGTTTATGTATAAACGTTAATGACTTGGTTGCCACCTTTGTAATATTTCCAAACACACTTTACATGTTATTCGTTAAATTGTTTTCAAGTGTTTGTTTCAAATTGTGCCATGTGGGCCGAATTAATGTCCATGGGCCATTGTTTGTTTATGGGCCGAATGAAATTGAATGTGGTCCCTAGGTATGTGTTATTGGGTCGAGTTGGATTCCCTTGGGCCTAGGACATATGGAAGTTCAAGTCTTGGGCCGGTTAAGCTATAGTGGGCTAAGTAAAAGACTTGGGTTAATTAGTTTGGGCCGAACAGCCATAGTGGGCCGAAAAAGGGCTGTTGGGCCTGTTTGCTGTTATTGGGCCTCAATGCGTGTGTTGTTAAACGAATCCCATGACCAAGGAGTAGAAGTTGGGCTGTCCCATGTTATTGGGCCGCATACTCACATAACGCAACAGGGATATCAACGTCTTCTTGGCCCAATATCTAGTGTTGTTGTCGAAATGAGGAGCACTACCCAAGTTCCAGCGAACCTGCACGTCTGATGGTCACAGGTTCGGCATCCAGGTTAAGGTTCGGCCAGCCTGGCATAAGGTTCGTGGTTTGTAAGGTGTTAGCAGGGTTCGGCTAGAGTGGATCTAACAGGTTCGCTGCTAATGCTATGGTTCGGCAGTCATGATAGGGTTCGGTAACCTCCGCAGGTTCGTGAAGGCTCGCAGGAGGGTTCGGTGGTCAACTGCTTGCATGGTTCGCCTAGATGCATAGGGTTCGGCACTGAAGTGGGTTCGCCGTGGTCCAAAGGTTCGTCTCATGCATTCATAGGTTCGGCTGTGTCCGTGATGGTTCGTGAATTTCAAGATGGTTCGGCCGAAGGTACAAGGGATCGTTCATCTCCTGACACCTTCACAACCAACAAGTTCACTACCACCACGAACCTCACCTGTTGCAGTGTTGATCTCAGGACTGTGTTAGGGTAGTAGGGTTGCTTGTGATCGTGTGGTTCCGGCTATGGGGTGGTCGGCCGGCTATAATGTGTTGTTCGAACAAAGCGGGAGTAGAAAACCCTAATTTCCGTTACTTTCTAAGCTTGTTACCTCGAAGATGGCTGGTTTATTCCTCCGATCTGTTGTACTTTTAGATAGAGGACTTCAAGATCAATGTCTAGGCTCAAAGAACACGCGAATTGATTAAGATTTGAGCAAGTTATGGAGCTTCAAACCATGAAAATGGTGGTTTTTGTTGGTAAGGAGAGAAATGAATGGGAGAGAGAGTGTAGAGAGAGAGAGAGAATGTGTATTAAATGTGAAAATCACCTCATTTGGTGCTTAAATACCTCGCAGGTATTCGGGTTCGTTTCGGTTGCTCGGTTCGCGTTTTCGTCGCGTATCCGGGTCGTTACGCGTGTTTTTCGTAATTAAAATAAAAAGAGTTATTTTTAACAGTTTGGATGTTATTAAATTTTTATTAATTACTTTAAATTTCGTTGCGTTTAATTATTTATCGAATTAAATTATTTTTACGCGTTTCGTAAACTGTTTAGTGAATTTATATAATAGTTCTGTTTAACTTGATTTATGATGAGTTTCAAAATTGTAGAATAGGAAATATTATATTTCCTTAAAATTATTATCGTTCGTATCATTATTCGTTTTCGATTCGTCAGATCGCGTCGCCATCGCGCGTATTCGTTCGAATCGTCATTCAAACGAACACGTCGATGGTTTGGCTTTCTGATTCTTGTTTTCTACTTTTAAGTCATTATTTCAGAACGTTAAACTATCAGAATCATTCGTACAGATCGTCACCTATACGAACAATTCGTCTGTTTAGCATTCCATAACAATAACCGTTAAAGTTTTGTTTTGTTTAACCTCACATACGTTTATACACCATAGAATCAAATCAAGTATTTATGTTTCAACACTGTGTTGTCTAACTTATTTCTGACTGTTAAACCCTAGTGTTTCAGTCAGATTCAGACAATCGTTTAATAGTTTCATGTTAAATCAAAATGTATCAATAATATAATATAATTTTCACGTAAACTGTACCTGAGTTACTGTTCAAGTTTACTGTTGCGATCACTGTTCCGGCACGCGTCCGGCACTGGTGTTACAGTCTCCCCTTGTTGGAGAAATTTCGTCCCGAAATTTAAGAATCGTTATTCGGTATGACTTCCTCGGCAAAAAGTTGGGGATACTTGTTCTTCATGTGATCTTCACGTTCCCAAGTATACTCGGGTCTGCGCCTTGAGTTCCAACGAACTTTAACGATCGGAATACGGCTTCGCCTCAGTTTCTTAACTTTGCGATCCATAATCTCTAAGGGTTCTTCAACAAAACGTAAGTTTTCGTCCAATTGAATTTCCTCAACCGGTATGATAAGAGTTTCTTCAGCAAGGCATTTCTTCAAGTTTGAGACGTGAAACACGTCATGTACACCACTAAGTTCATCCGGTAAGCTCAATCTGTATGCCACAGGACCAATACGTTCGATGATCTCGAACGGTCCCACGTATCGTGGTGTTAGTTTGCCTTTCTTTGCAAAACGAACTACACCCTTCCATGGGGAAACCTTTAACATGACCCGGTCTCCCACTTGGAATTCCAACGGCTTGCGTCGTTTATCGGCATAGCTCTTTTGTCTGCTTCATGTTGCTTGTAACCTTTGTTGTATCTGAGCAATCTTGTCTGTGGTTTCTTGAATAAGTTCTGGCCCAGTTATTCGATTGTCTCCCACTTCCGACCAACAGATCGGTGACCGGCATTTTCGACCATAAAGGGCCTCGAATGGGGCACAACCGATGCTGCTGTGATAACTATTGTTGTAGGAGAACTCGATTAGTGGCAAATGAGAATCCCAATTACCACCGAAGTCTAAAACACAAGTTCTCAACATGTCCTCCAGGGTCTGAATAGTACGTTCGCTTTGACCATCCGTTTGTGGATGATAAGCTGTACTTAAGTTTAATTGCGTCCCTAGAGATTTCTGCAATGATTGCCAGAACCTTGATGTAAATCTACTATCACGATCCGAAATGATAGACAATGGCACACCATGACGTACCACTATCTCATTTATGTAAAGCTTCGCTAGTTTATCCATCGAGTAAGTTTCTCGCATAGGCAAGAAATGAGTAGACTTGGTTAATCGATCAACGATAACCCAAATAGTATCATGTCCACTGGAAGTGTGGGGTAGCTTAGTAACAAAGTCCATAGCTATCTGTTCCCACTTCCAGAGTGGAATTTCAGGCTGTTCTAGTAAACCAGATGGTTTCTGGTGTTCTACCTTCACCTTAGCACACGTAAGACATCTACCAACATACTCAGCTATGTCTTTCTTCATACCCGACCACCAATAATATGCACGTAAGTCTTGGTACATTTTATCAGCACTGGGATGCACAGAGTACTTGGTTTTGTGTGCTTCATCAAAAATAAGTTTTCTCAACTCATCTACTGCAGGAATCCAGATACGATCCTTGAAGTAAACAAGTCCATCGGGTTTTGTTTCCAAATGTTTCTCCACACCGCAATCAAGTTCTTTCTTCAAGTTTTCACGTTCAATAACCTCTTGTTGTGCTTGTATGATGTTGTCGTGTAAGCTTGTCTGCACAGTCATTCCCATTGCTCTAACTCGCAAGGGTTTGACTCGTTCCTTCCGACTCAAGGCATCAGCTACAATGTTTGCCTTGCCCGGATGGTACTTGATTACACAGTCGTAATCATTCAGAAGCTCAACTCAACGTCGCTGTCGCATGTTGAGTTCCTTCTGATCGAATATGTGTTGCAGACTTTTGTGATCAGTGAATATGGTACACTTGGTTCCATATAAGTAATGCCTCCAGATCTTTAAAGCGTATATCACAGCTCCCAATTCTAGATCATGAGTAGTGTAATTCTTCTCATGAATCTTGAGTGGTCTTGAAGCATACGCAATAACTTTGTCCCGCTGCATAAGTACACAACCAAGTCCCTGATGGGATGCATCACAATATACAACAAAATCATAACAACCGTTTGGGAGAGATAAGATCGGAGTATCACATAACTTTTGCTTCAACGTCTGAAAGGCTTCTTCTTGCTTTTGTTCCCAAATAAACGGCTCACTTTTCTGTGTCAACTTTGTAAGTGGCAGAGCTATTTTAGAAAAGTTTGAGATAAACCTTCTGTAATAGCTTGCTAAGCCTAGAAAAGAACGTATCTCTGTAGGTGTCTTCGGAGTGTCCTAATCTTTTATTGCTTCAATCTTGGCAGGATCAACGTGTATTCCCTCACTGTTAACAACGTGGCCTAGGAATTGAACCTCTTTTAACCAAAACTCACACTTAGAGAATTTGGCATAGAACTTCTCTTCCTTTAACAGTTCCAAGATCTTTCTAAGGTGTTGTTCGTGTTCTTCTTTGCTTTTAGAATAGATCAATATGTCATCAATAAAAGTACGGCTTACACACACGGTTCATGAAATCCATGAAAACCGCGGGTGCATTCGTCAAACCAAATGGCATCACCATGAACTCGTAATGCCCGTATCTGGTACGAAACGCCGTCTTTGGTATGTCTTCGTCTTGTACTCTGAGTTGATGGTATCCGGAACGCAGATCGATCTTCGAAAAGTATTGAGCTCCTTGCAAATAATCAAACAAGTCATCAATCCTCGGTAATGGATACCGATTCTTGATGGTTAATTTGTTTAACTCTCTGTAGTCTATGCACATCCGAAAGGATCCATCCTTCTTCTTCACGAATAGAACCGGAGCTCCCCAATGTGAGTAGCTCGGTCGGATGAAACCTTTATCAAGAAGCTCCTGTAGTTGATTAGATAGCTCCTGCATCTCCGAAGGTGCTAACCTGTAAGGAGATTTAGCAACAGGTGTTGCTCCAGGAATCAGATCAATACGGAACTCTACCAGTCGCACAGGAGGCAAACTAGGTAGATCTTCAGGAAACACTTCAGGATATTCCTTTACTATCGGTACGTCTTGTATTGTTTTCTTGTCTTTCTCTTTCTCCACCACATGAGCCAAGAAAGCTATGCACTTCTTTTGCAGACACTTACGCGCTTTTATGCAGGATATGATCCTTACGTTTCGCTTTGCTTGATCCCCACGAACATCCTGTACCCGATCATTCATCACTGGAATCTGAAGTAGCTTCTCGGAACAGATGGCTTCAACTCGATTGAGTGAGAGCCAATCCATCCCCACGATGATGTCGAAACTGCCCAAATCCATCGGCAACAAGTCGATGGTAAATGTGTGATCTACGAGTGTAAGTGGGCAGTTCCTAAGTATAGTGCTAACTGTAACTTGTTTCCCATTCGCTACTTCGATAATGTAAGGGGAGTCTAAAGTTTCCTTAGTAAGACTAAGTTGTCGTGCAAAATCAGATGAAATAAAACTCTGGTCTGCACCAGTATCAAATAGTATAGATGCATAAGATTCATGTAAAAGAAATGCACCAGTGACCACATTCGGGTCTTGGCGTGCAGCATTGGCTCCAATAACAAAAGCTCGTCCGCGAGGTGCTTGTGCTCCAGGTTGCACTCTCTTTGGACAGTCGCGGGAGAAATGACCCGTTTCCCCGCAGGTGTAGCATCCTCTGTTGTTGTTGTTGTTGCCTGGATTATGTGGTGGTGGTGGTGGAGGTAGTGCTTTTGCTGCAGTGTTGGTAGCCTAATTTACAGCAATACGGCATTTGCTAACCCAGTGGCCAAACCGACCACAATTAGTGCACTTCCTGCATTGAGCAGCAGGAGGATGATGATACTTTCAATGAGTGCACTGGGGATGTTCTCCCCCATAGCCCCTAGTAGCAGGATTGACAGGTGCTGCAGGTGCCTGTCGCAGAGGGGTGACGGCCGCATAGTTTTTAACGACCTTTTTTTCTTCTTTTGGTGGTACTCTGGTTTCTTTGATGTTGTTTCCTTGGCTTTTCCAGCATCATCTTTTAAGACTCCAGACTTTACCATTACCTTGGTAAGCTTAGCCGAGAGGAAGATGGCTGACTCCAAAGTAGCAGGATATGAAGCCAGTACAATGCTTTGTATACAAGAAGGTAATCCTGCTACATAACGATCAATTAGCTTTTCCAAGGTTGGCACCATCTCTGGCACCAGGGCTACCAGTTCATGATAGCGGTTGGTAAAAGTCATATGGTCAGCTCCCTTCATCTCATGGTTCGAGAGCTCAATCTCCAGCTGTTGCAGTTCTGTTTCGGACAGAACTCGTTCCTCAAAAGAAGTTTAAATTCTGCCCAAGGCATCGCCATTGCCTCATCCCTTCCTTTAGCCCTGATATGTGCGTTCCACCATGTTAAAGCTCGCTTGCTGAATGAACCGGCTGCATAGCGAAGTTTATGGTGTTCTGGATAACTGCTAATGTCCAGAGTGTTCTCCATATTTTCTAGCCATTGGATTAATCCAACAGCGCCTTCGACTCTAGTAAAGCTTGGGGGTTTGCATCCTACAAAGGCAGTCAGAAGTATGACCAATGTTTCTACTAGCCTCTCCGGTGGTATGGGCAGAGGTGTTGCCATGTCCCTAAATCCGATTTATCATCTCTGGGATGACATCTTTCAGTTGGCTTGTCAGTTGGGTACTCAGCAGTGTCGCCAAGGCGATGGTAGCAGGATCAATAACTGGTCCTGTAGTCGTGTTCGGAGGAGGACTATGTGGAGGAGGAGGAAGTGGTAGTGGTGAATCTGGTGGTGACGGTGTCGATGAATGAGGAACAGAAGTCTGAGTAGTAGGTATAGGCGTAGGCTGTCTTCTTGGCGGCATTCTGAATATAACCAAAAGATATTGGTTAGTGCAGTGCTCGAACGCAGAAGACACGATGCAAACTTAAGCCTTATGTTCTCTACATGAGGGTCCCTAAGTTATAGTCTAGGCCAAACCGTTTAAGTAAATGACCTATTATTCTCTATAACCTTGAGCTCTGATACCAATCTGTCACGCCCCGAGCCGGAGGGGTTGGATCGGAGTCCCCGTCGGGCGGAAGGTTCCTGGGGCGTGATATCATGGTTGATAATCAAAACGATCAGATTGTTTACATAGCATCAATGTTAAGAATAATTAAAGCACAACCAAACATTTAAATTAGGATTACAAAGTTAAATTACAATATCGATGTTCAGTAATTTAACTCGGTAAACCTAACAAAAGAATCATATGTTTCCTATCTTGTATCTGTACAAGATATCAAAAGTGATTCGTATCCATAGCAAAATATGTGCTTCTCCAAAAGTCTACTAGGTCCTCTATCTGGACAGCCTAGTATGTAAATCCTGAAGCCTTAGCTTATACCTGTTCTTCACCTGAGAATGCATGTAAGAAAACAAGGTCAACACAATGGTTGGTGAGTTCATAAAGTTTATAAGTTTAAAATAGTTATAACAAACCTCCTTCGGTAAAACCTTAACCTCATTAACTCCACATGTAATATCCAAATCGGTATGCTTATATATAGGGCATATGTAGGGTCGAACTTACCGCCCGCCCAGCCAACTTCCCATCACATACTAATCCGGATATGACACTGTTGTTAATAATAATTAAGCATTTTACCTATCAATCAACCCATTCCTCATCAAAGCTTTTGTTTTCTGTTTCAAAGTTTACAAGTCTATAGTGTTTACAAGTGTTAGTTTCAATGAATGTTTATCAAGCATCATAGTTTCACACGCACATAGTTTAGCTGTCCCTAATCTCATGCGTGAGTACAAGCTCTGCACTAGCAGTCGTTTAGCAATTACGTAGCTCACGGATAGATACAAGCTCTGCACTAGCAGTCGTTTAGCAATTACGTATCTCATGAATTAGTTAAGCTTAGTCTAGCAATTACGTGTCTCTTATATAAGATACAAGCTTTGCACTAGCAGTCGTTTAGCAATTACGTATCTCATACATAGACACAAGCCATGCATACACAAGTAATGCAGCAATTACATATCTCATATAAACAGACAAAAGCTCTAGACTACGAGTCGTTTAGCAATTACATGTCTCTTATATAGATAATAGCTTAGCATCGTTATGTTTATGTTTAGCAATTACATACCTCATATAAGCAGACAAGAGCTCTGGACTACCAGTCGTTTAGCAATTACATGTCTCGTATATAGGTAATAGCTTAGCCTCGTTACGATTATGTTTTACATGTATCTCAATCCATAGGTACAAGCTCTGCACTAGCAGTCGTTTAGCAATTACGTAGCCTATGATTAGATACATGTACAATGTTTCATGCGCACGTAGTAGTTTCAAGCATATAGTTTCAAGTGTTCACACATTGTTTCATCATGAATCCCATAAGTTGGCATCAAGTCTCATGTTTAAAGTATAAAGTTCTCACAAGTATAAGCTTCAAGTCTCATTTTTAAAGTATAAAGTTTCACAAGTATAAGCATCAAGTCTCATGTTTAAAGTATAAAGTTTCACAAGTATAAGCATCAAGTCTCATGTTTAAAGTATAGAGTTTCAAGTCCATTGTTTCTCAAAATATAAAAGGTTCCAAGCATAAGCTTCAACATAAGTATCATGTTTGTGTTTAAAGCATTAAATAACATTTAATGGTTTATGAAAATGTTTAACATGCTTCTCAGTCCCGAAGTAAAACAAATAAGTTTGAAAAGGGACAAATGAACTCACCTTGTTGTTATAGGGTTGACTTCGCTTAAAAGAAAATGCACGCGCTCCTTGATTGTATTTGTTGTGTTTTCACGATCCTGTATTGATTTCACATGGTATTTGACTCATAAGTATCAATCATTGTGATTTGTGTGTGTGTATGTGTTAGCCTGATAGTTGGCTAACACTCGTGAGTCGCGGTCTCAATCCTCATTCGGCCCTTAAGTTGTGTGTTTTGTCTTGATTCCCTAGCACGTGTCTTAGATTTCCAATTGTCATAATTAATTTCATAAAATGATTGTTAGGGTTTATGTATAAACGTTAATGACTTGGTTGCCACCTTTTTAATATTTCCAAACACACTTTACATGTTATTCGTTAAATTGTTTTCAAGTGTTTGTTTCAAATTGTGCCATGTGGGCCGAATTAATGTCCATGGGCCATTGTTTGTTTATGGGCCGAATGAAATTGAATGTGGTCCCTAGGTATGTGTTATTGGGTCGAGTTGGATGCCCTTGGGCCTAGGACATATGGAAGTTCAAGTCTTGGGCCGGTTAAGCTATAGTGGGCTAAGTAAAAGACTTGGGTTAATTAGTTTGGGCCGAACAGCCATAGTGGGCCGAAAAAGGGCTGTTGGGCCTGTTTGCTGTTATTGGGCCTCAATGTGTGTGTTGTTAAACGAATCCCATGACCAAGGAGTAGAAGTTGGGCTGTCCCATGTTATTGGGCCGCATACTCACATAACGCAACAGGGATATCAACGTCTTCTTGGCCCAATATCTAGTGTTGTTGTCGAAATGAGGAGCACTACCCAAGTTCCAGCGAACCTGCACGTCTGATGGTCACAGGTTCGGCATCCAGGTTAAGGTTCGGCCAGCCTGGCATAAGGTTCGTGGTTTGTAAGGTGTTAGCAGGGTTCGGCTAGAGTGGATCTAACAGGTTCGCTGCTAATGCTATGGTTCGGCAGTCATGATAGGGTTCGGTAACCTCCGCAGGTTCGTGAAGGCTCGCAGGAGGGTTCGGTGGTCAACTGTTTGCATGGTTCGCCTAGATGCATAGGGTTCGGCACTGAAGTGGGTTCGCCGTGGTCCAAAGGTTCGTCTCATGCATTCATAGGTTCGGCTGTGTCCGTGATGGTTCCTGAATTTCAAGATGGTTCGGCCGAAGGTACAAGGGATCGTTCATCTCCTGACACCTTCACAACCAACAAGTTCACTACCACCACGAACCTCACCTGTTGCTGTGTTGATCTCAGGACTGTGTTAGGGTAGTAGGGTTGCTTGTGATCGTGTGGTTCCGGCTATGGGGTGGTCGGCCGGCTATAATGTGTTGTTCGAACAAAGCGGGAGTAGAAAACCCTAATTTCCGTTACTTTCTAAGCTTGTTACCTCGAAGATGGCTGGTTTATTCCTCCTATCTGTTGTACTTTTAGATAGAGGACTTCAAGATCAATGTCTAGGCTCAAAGAACACGCGAATTGGTTAAGATTTGAGCAAGTTATGGAGCTTCAAACCATGAAAATGGTGGTTTTTGTTGGTAAGGAGAGAAATGAATGGGAGAGAGAGTGTAGAGAGAGAGAGAGAATGTGTATTAAATGTGAAAATCACCTCATTTGGTGCTTAAATACCTCGCAGGTATTCGGGTTCGTTTCGGTTGCTCGGTTCGCGTTTTCGTCGCGTATCCGGGTCGTTACGCGTGTTTTTCGTAATTAAAATAAAAAGAGTTATTTTTAACAGTTTGGATGTTATTAAATTTTTATTAATTACTTTAAATTTCGTTGCGTTTAATTATTTATCGAATTAAATTATTTTTACGCGTTTCATAAACTGTTTAGAGAATTTATATAATAGTTCTGTTTAACTTGATTTATGATGAGTTTCAAAATTGTAGAATAGGAAATATTATATTTCCTTAAAATTATTATCGTTCGTATCATTATTCGTTTTCGATTCGTCAGATCGCGTCGCCATCGCGCGTATTCGTTCGAATCGTCATTCAAACGAACACGTCGATGGTTTGGCTTTCTGATTCTTGTTTTCTACTGTTAAGTCATTATTTCAGAACGTTAAACTATCAGAATCATTCGTACAGATCGTTAGCTATACGAATAATTCGTCTGTTTAGCATTCCATAACAAAAACCGTTAAAGTTTTGTTTTGTTTAACCTCACATACGTTTATACACCATAGAATCAAATCAAGTATTTATGTTTCAACACTGTGTTGTCTGACTTATTTCTGACTGTTAAACCCTAGTGTTTCAATCAGATTCAGACAATCGTTTAATAGTTTCATGTCAAATCAAAATGTATCAATAACATAATATAATTTTGCAAGTGGTGTTGAGTTTGTGGTGGGATGTTGGCTGGGCCTTGTTCCCCTACATATGCCCTATATGTAAGCATAGCTAATAGGATGAGATACTACTTGTAAATATAACTATGGAGAGACCATTGTGTGAATAGATGAATCAAACATTTACAAGTATCATGTATGACATTGTGACTGTGTATGTGAACAAATCAATGTTTTCAATTATCAAACTTATGAACTCACCAACCTAGTGTTGACTTTGTTTAAATGCATGTTTTCTCAGGTGACGAACATGTTTAGTCACCAGACATCAGGAACATAGCTAGTGGACTTTTAGAAGACCTAGCTACATTTTGTGTTGTGCATACTTTTGGAATGACAAAACAATGAATCATCTTTTTTAGATCTTGTACAGTTACAAGATAGAAACTCATTGATTCTTTTGGATAGATTTACTTGGTTAAATTATGAACGATACATTGTAATTTAACTTTGTAATTCTATGTCATTGTCATGTAAGCATTTCTCATTTATATATCATGTGCTATGCAAACAATCTGATCATTTCGATTATCAAACGATATCGCGCCCCGAGAACCTTCCGCCCGACGGGAAAGTCGATCCAGCCCGCCGGCTCGGGGTGTGACATAATTAGAGTTTAACATATGTTAAATTAAAAAATGTATTAAATATAATTTAAGGTATAACATCTAATTCTTTGTATTAAATTTATATTTTTTTGTATTATTTTCTTTTTTGTATAGTATTTTTGCATTGAATTTTTTTTGTATCGAATTTTTTTTTATACTGTATTTTTTTTGTGTTGTATTTTTTATTTTTGTATAGATTTGATTGTTATACTGTATTTTTTATTTTTTGTACTGGTTTTCTTTTTTACCAGAGGTCATGGGTTCAATCTCATGTGTTTTTTATTTGTATTACAACACACTAAAAATCATGGTTGTAAAAGTCGCTATACGCTAATCGGGCGTCGAGGTACCGCCATTGCATTAATTAGGATTAATCGGGTTATAAGCAAATTGTTTGAACTTGTTTAAAAACATAAGAAATGGTATTCAAAAATGAATACTGGTGACATATTAAAATCATTTAGTTTGTAAGGTGTTTGGTGTGATATGATTTGGCATATAAGTGGTCATACTTTTATCAGAAGTTCCCAAGAAAGCTAGACAGGTCCCACAAATACCTCGGAGATTTATACGAATAGCTTTCCTGGACAGGAATTCTAATTAGTGGTACTACACTCTTCCAGTTACTACATATCCACCTCATAAACTTAATTCTAATGAGATCTTAAAATCAATATTGAAATTTCTATGTTGTCTAAAGAATAATATTAGACATTAAGCCTAATGAGTTTAGATTCCTAACATCTAAGGATTGTTTGCACACATGTGAGTTTGAAATGGAGTCTACTTAAAGCAAGTTCTTAATCAATTGCTTAACTAAGTAAATCCCATAAAAATTAAGTTATCTTAATATAAGGCATTCTTAACTAAGTGTGAGCAAAGGTATGTTAACATCTATGGCATTCCTCTATGGTAACATGTACAAAATATAACACAATATATATTGTATATCACTTAGCACATAAGCAAGTAATGAGCATGCAATAATAATAATATGAGATAACTCATATTTGGGTAAGCTTAGTTATAGTCTAGGCCACCATTTTCTAATAACCTAGATCCCTATAACCATGGCTCTGATACCAATCTGTCACACCTCGACCGACAGTGGAATACGTCGGGGCGCGATGTCCACTGTTCATTAGCTTATGGTGCTATTAATAAGTTTGAATATTTAAGGCATTCATTAATAACATTAAATCAATACATTCATTACAAAACATTCAAAAATACAATGTAAAACATTACAATATGAAATCTAACATTATTTAAAATTAACTAAGTCCTCTAAGCTTATCCTATGTCTTCACCATAGCCTGCACCATTCTGTTACATATGTAAAATAAATTTGGGTCAACTGTATGAATAGTTGGTGAGTTACCCATATAGTTTAATATATATATATATATATATATATATATATATATATATATATATATATATATAATATCCTAAACTATATTGCAAGGGCTACTAGTCACATTGACCACACATTGATTAACATGATAATGCATTGAATATAAACAAGTAGGCATACTAAGCACATAAGTCAAACAACTTAGACAAATAGTTTGCATCCATTTTGATTTTTGACTCTAGAATAACAAGGTTTGATAGAACATATGTAACATCTCTAAATACAAAAGTAAAAGAGGTAGTATGAGTGACACTCACTTGTTATCTTAGCTAATCCAACAATGCTTGCTAGACAATTGAAGGGAAAGATGGTGCTTCACCCTAAAGTTCAATGACATAATAGTTCTTAGTTTTTCGCTTAGAGTTCTAGTCTTGAAGGCTTAGATTCTATGGCATACTTAATGGAAATCCTAATATAATATGTCTAAGTTTGAATGAATCCTTTGAATATTTATTTAAATAAATAATTCTTTTTATAGAATTTAAATATCTTATTTCCATCCATTTTTGTTTAACAATTTTTTTATAATTTGATTTGAATATTTAAGAATTTTGTTAAAGCTAATTTAATTCTAAATGATTTCTGAATTTGATTAATTTGTATACTTGTTATAAAAAACGAATATTGTTAGAAAGATCCTTTATAATTAATTATTCTATATAAACTTTAGTTGTTTAAATAGATATTTTTTTTTACTTTAATAAACATTTTATTTTCAGAGTAATCTTTATGTTTATTTCAAAATGTAGAAAATAATGTTTAAGATTGAATATTTATAAGTAATAGGTATTAACATAATATTCTTTTAAAATTGTATTTCCTATTAATCTTGTAACTAAAATAATTTTTCATGTTAATTTTAAAAGAAACAAAAATCAAAATGATAATATTGTTAAACTTGGACTTTAAATAATATGCTTTATAAGCTTCGGAAATATTTATGAACATAAAATTTTGATATTTAAACCACTTAAAATGTTGATTCTCATGTATTAATTTAGTTTTACAAAGGGAATTAATTTAAATCTATCTCATAATTTAATTTTAGTTTTTTTTTAACCATTAATAAGAATTTAATAAAATGAATCTTTGGATTTTTAATTAAAAAAATAGGATGGAATATGGATAATGGCAAAAAAACCGTTTCTTGATCTAGCTAAAGAGATTTGAACCCCCCACCCCACTGCTGGCCGACGAGGGCTTATACCACACAACTAGCTAATTGTTTTCGTTGCTGTGTTTGGTTTCGAATTCAATTTAAACACTTTCTCATATCACTTCTTATCCCGTATGAACCCTAGAAACGAGATCCATCCGAATTCGATCTTTCGCATGATCGTGAGCCCTTTAAATCTTAGGGCTTTTATTCCTTGATCAAAAACGAGTAAAATTGTATATAAACTAACCTAGTATGTTATCGAATTGATGGTGAACGAGTTCAAGGTTGTATGCGGCTCGATTGGGTCTCGATTCCCTATCAATCAAACTTATGGATATTGTTTATTCACACAGAAGGTTTTGCCCAGAGCTAATGAGGGT
The DNA here is from genome assembly GCA_009363875.1 of Mikania micrantha. Lineage (NCBI taxonomy): Eukaryota > Viridiplantae > Streptophyta > Magnoliopsida > Asterales > Asteraceae > Mikania > Mikania micrantha. The sequence continues at coordinate 39,859,355 of CM018698.1, read as the reverse complement.
TTTAGTTAATCTAATTTGATTTTTATAGTCATTTGCTTCTAGTTCGAGTTCACGACTTATTGAAATATTTTGGGTACTGATTCATGCGTCTCTAGTTGTTAATACCCTTAATTTGTTATTTAAATCAATCACGTAATCATAGAGGTTTCCAAAACTGGACCGAATCGAGCTGTTCGACGCGTTTGATGGGATGGAACTTGTTCAGGTTGCGTATAGGGTCGTGGGCCGGGTTTTGGTGCTGAACCGGGTGAAGTGGAAAAGAACTTGGGTCTTTTACCCCCCCCCCCCCATGTTTTAGCTTTCTTTCATTTTGGTTTCCGTCTTTATAAAACTGAAATTTAACTTTTGTTTATTACCAAATTGGTCCCTCTATTTTATATACTAAATTATCTTATGTTAAAGTTTGTAAAAATTTTACAAACTCTTTCTTATGTTATTATGTCTAGTTATACTTATTAGTTTATAGTTAAATAAAGTTTATAGATTCTTTTTTTATGTATTTTATCAAAGTATTTATAAGCTTATATATTTATTATTATTATTATTATTATTATTATTATTATTATTATTATTATTATTATTCCTATATTTTATAAAAAAACTTTATTTCTTATTTTACTCTTATTTTATTAACTTATAAAATTATAAATTAATTATCCATGCCTAATTACGTACATACATGTGTGTGTGTATATATATATGTTTAAGTATGTTTAATTTGTCTTCGTGTATATACATTTATATAATTGGTCATATTATTTCACCTATATCAAAACTTTATAAAATCTTTTTATTCTATATATATATATATATATATATATATATATATATATTTTAGCTTTAGGTTTTATTAAAGTTTATGATTTCACCAAACCACTAAATGATTAACTAAATTTTTAAATTTGTAACGAAAATCCCTAGGGATTACAGTCTCCCTTAGTTTTGGAAATTTCGTCCTGAAATTTATTTAGTAAGAATAATTGTCACGTGTGTTTACCGTTTCTCAGTTTTTCATCTTCACTTGCCCTTTTTCATTTATCTTTGATTATCGGTTTAATAATATTAAAGTATTAATTATTTTGTTAATGTTATATAATGATGTCCAATTTCATAGATTACTATCTGTACTATTTAGAGATATGCGAGTAATGCATTTGCTTTTAGAGTTTATATACAATTTGTTTACTTGCGAAAAGGATTTTGAATTAAGAATAGTTTTCTTAAATCAAGGTAAGCATAATGGCCGATCTATTGGATTTGACCTTGTGTAAGAATACATAGTAGGTACTGATAACAATTGATTTGACTAATGTGCTTGACTGAAACATGATTTGCTTGACTATGTAAAATAAATTGGCTAATCCAGCTCTTGATGAAACTTTTGGCGCTACTACCAATGTACTAATGATGCTTATATATAAGGTATACCGCAGCCAACCCACCACATCACTATTACTTTGATAGCATACCAAACGCCTACCAAGACTATCCTAAACTTAAAACATGTTTGACTAAGTGTTGAATACTTGACTGTAGAACAGATCACTTGAATTGTAGCTTGAATTGACAAATCCTATCCTTGGTCAAGGTTTTCGTACTACTATCAATGTATTAGTGGTGCTTATATATATGGTATACCGTAGCCAACCCACCACATCACTAATACTTTGGTAGCATTCCAATTACCTACCAAGACTAACATAAACTTTGAATGCATTTGAATAGATGCTTGAATACTTGACTTTGCTTTAGGAGTCGTATAAGTATAGAGATTCTAATAATTGCAATCTTGCAATAGGATCTCATGATTGTATAGCTTGATATATAATTGATATAGAATACACTAGTATGTGATATTATATTGTTGTGATAACTAATTATCATTAACCTTATTATAATATCCTTGAATCTTTTGAATCTTTATTTAAACATGATAATATAGATCAATTTACTTAGAAATCAATAATATGAACTTGTTGTGATAGATTTATAAGGAATCTCCCATACAAAAGTTTCATTAGTTCAAGTCAATCATATTGAAATCTAAATGAAATGCGAATAATAATAAAACATATCATTCAAGATTGAAATAGTTCCACATGAAATCAGAAATACATGAATTAGATACAAATGAAAGTTCAAATTAAACTCCTTGAATAAGATGGAATATCATAATCGGCTCATCAAATCGCATTGTTCATCCCTTATCTTGATCCAGGTTCGCGTTAACATTGAAAACACGACCCCTTGCTCCTGGAGTGGCTTGATTGTTTGGGGCTACCACAATGTTTTTGTTATTGTTGGACCTTCATGGACAAATGTTGATGAAATGATTTGGATCCCCACATCGATAGAAAGCTCTAGCCACTAGTTGTCTTGAAGCTGTGAGGAACCGTACATTGGCTTGGTTCACTTGAGCTTTAGGCAATCTACAATGAATAGCAAAATGACCCAAAAGATTGAAGTTTGTGCACATTTAGCACGGTTTTGTAGGCATGTGATGAAAGTTGCAAGTAGAGCATAGTGGGTGTGGACCGGTGTAGGCCTTCTTGTAGACCTGGTTAGTTGCAGCAGTAGGGGAGACTTATTGGTGTGGGATGGCATGAGTAACAAAGTTCAGGTGATCGGCTTTTCTTTTGTTATTCTTGAAAGGAGCAGATGAATTAGCTTTGGTTTATGTTTTGGTTGGTTCATTTGGACCTTTTGATTGGTCCTTATCCTTCTTGAACCCTCTCCTGGTTAGGGTTCCAGCTTTGACATGATTGTCAGTCAAAGTTGCAGCAATATGGATGGCATCAGCTAGTGTAGCAGGTTTGCTGCTTAAGGCTGAGTCTTGGATTTGCATTGGCAGGCCACCAATGTATTTCTCAATCCATCTTTCCAACGGGGTCCCCATGTTTGGGGATAGCAGACTAAGTTCATGAAATCGATTGTTATAGACCAGGTTCTCGCCACTCTCTTGCTTGAGCTCCCAGAACTCAAATTCAAGCTTCTTGACCTCATTGTGAGGACAAAACTCTTGGGTCATGAGTTCCTTCAGCTTATCCCAAGTCAATTCAGCAGTAGTGTTTTCCCCAATGGTTGGCTTTTCGTTGTTCCACCAGGTGAGTGCTCGTTTTTGAAGAGTCCCATTGCATAGCGGACCTTCAGATTTGCCGGACAATCACTGTTTAGGAAGATACTCTCCATACCTTTGAACCATTGGAGCTACCCTGTTGCTCCATCCGACCCACCATACTTGGGTGGGTTACATGAATTGAAGTGCTTAAATGAGCACTTGGATTGACTTGTTGCCTCGATATTGTTGTTTGGATTGGTTGTGTTGAGGTTGAGTTGTTGTTGTAATCGTATCACCATGTTAGGTATCACGATTTCAATTTGTCGAGCCATCTCGGCAGCCAGGCGACGTTCAACAACACGTTCTCGTCTAGCCATTTCTAAATAATCATTAAATGGGAATAGATTATGTATTTTAATATAAATGTATAGATTGCTATAGAGTATATTTAAATTTTGACGTTTGTTATATCTTAGATATAGTAATAATGGATATATACTAATCATAGATAAAATGTCATTAATGAAGTCACACATAGTTAACTTTGTTGGTTTTATGTGAAACTTAAAGTATGGTATTCAAGATTGAATTATTATTGACATGTTAGGATTTTTGATCTTTGAATTTAGGCATAATATTCATTGAGTTCATGGAGTTTTAGTATGGGCATCATGGATATTGACATCATACTTATTAAGATTAAGTGACGAATCGCCATCATAAATCATAAGTATGATGTTACTGATTTTCTTGGATCATAAAATATACATTGTTTAGATCAAAGAAGAATAACATCATCATCTTTCAGATATAATGATGTATTATCATCACAAATCTTAAACTTGGTGCTATTAACTTCTTTAAATCTTAACATATGTATTATAAAAACAAAACAAAAGATAATGACATCATTTTCTTATAGGTTTAGTGATGAATCACCATCACTAATCTTAAGTAATGATATCATAGAAGTTGTATTTATATAAGAAATATGTTGAAATCATTTGAATTTGATTAAAACTCATTTAGAATTAAAGTTGTTTACAAGAAGTTTAGCATAACATGCTTTGGCCTATAGGTAAAATACTTTTATTGAGAATCCCCAGGAAAGCTAGACTAGTCCCTCGTCAGGGATTATGAATCGCTTTAGACAACAGTCTCAGCTACTGGTATTCACCCTTCCAGTTAGTACATGTTCCTCTTAACATGTCACACCCCGGGCCGAAAGGCTGGATAGGAGACCCGTTGGGCGGAATAGTCCCAAGGCGTGATTGTAATTGGAGTGATCAGATTGTTACATTGCACATGATAATATGAGAAATACTAAATACATTAAATGAGTAAAATTAAATTACAACTGTTTTATAATTTAATTCTATTACAACTTGACTTGGACATCTGGAATATGGACGAGATGTTCCATAGAAGTTACTTGCGCATATGCAAGTCTTGAATCTTGTATCCGACATGGCCAGAGAGATTCCACGCAGGAGTTGTAGGTTCCTCTAGGGGATCCTATCTTTCCCTCTCTAAAGGCCATCCTTCTTTCACCCGTTCTTCACCTGACGACATGTAAAATCTGTCAACACTAGGTTGGTGAGTCATATTAGTTTTGAAAATATTAGGTTTTGTAAAAGGTTTAGTGAAAATCTTTCCATTCACAATGATTTTGAAAGTGGTGTGTGAATGGCTTTGAAAACACGAATGAACTACACAAGTACGTTAGCCTAAACATCATTACTGACACCACCCCTGTAATATCTGTGCCGGAATCGTTACCGGAACAGTAAACTGTACAGTAACCTGTACAGTAACTCAAGTGCAAACTAGGAGAAAAACATAGAGGCTATTAACATTCGATGACAAACATAAACTGTTACATGATATTTCTGAGCAATAAGGTGTTAGAGTCATATGGAGAATTAGCAAGACATAACAGTAAGATAACTATAAGCAATAGGACTAGCAACACTTTGAGATCATACATAAGAATTCCAAACACGACCCGGAGTTTATTTGGGAACGTAGGGAATTTACACTAAACAAAGTTTTCTCGCTTGTTGTAAAGGAAGATGTCACCGATAATGATTTTAAATTTCGGGACGAAATTTCTTTAACAAGGGGAGACTGTAACATCTGTGCCGGAATCGTTACCGGAACAGTAAACTGTACAGTAACCTGTACAGTAACTCAAGTGCAAACTAGGAGAAAAACATAGAGGCTATTAACATTCGATGACAAACATAAACTGTTACATGATATTTCTGAAATTATGATTTAAACATCATGGTATAAACAGTCAGAAACACAACAGACAATCATGAACAGATGCAAACATGTTTAATTTTGTGTTATTAGGTTTAAACGTATAAGAGGATAAACAGAACAAAACAATAACAGTTGTTGTTATGAAATGCTAAACTGACGAACTATTCGTAAAGGTGACGATCTGTACGAATAGATCTGATAGTTTGACGATTTGAAACGATGATTAAAAAGTAGAAAACAAAATCAGAAAGTGAAACGTACGATCGTGTTCGTACAGTTAGCGCTTTGTACAAAAACGCGCGTAAGTGACGTTTTCTGACGAAACGAAAACGAAGACGAATCGAACGAAAATAAATTTAAGGAAATATAATATTTCCTGTTTTACAATTTTGAAACTCATCAGAATGAAATTTAAACGAAACTGTCTTAAATTAAGGCGCGTAAACCAATGCGCGAAAGAATTAATGAAACGCGTAAAATATTAAATTACGATAAATCATTCAAGAATAATAATATTTAAAACATTTCTATAAATAATTACCCTCCTAATATTTAAAATAAAGTTCTTTTATTTAAATTTATAATTACGCGCGTTACGATCCGGAAACGCGACGAAAGCGAAAACCGAACAACCGAAACGAAACCGAATACCCTCGGGGTATTTAAAAGGCCAAATTAAGCCATCACTTTCATTTTTCACCAACATTCTTCTTCTTCTTCTTGAATTTTCGGATCCCACCACCACCATCAATTACAATCTTCACATCCATCTATCTCCTTCGTTCCTTGACCGATTCTTGTGTTCTTGGTGTCCACGCGAAGCTCTCGACTCCCTCTACAAGGAAGTACAACAGATCTGGGGATTTTCTTAGCCAAAAACGAGGTACGATCAAATGTATGTCACAAATATTAGGGTTTTCGTTTTGGTTATGATACACACGCATTAAACCGGCCATAAGACCAAATCCTTAAACCCACACCATGCCGAGACCTTATCAGTGGGTAATAGCAACAGAGGAAAGGGAAGATCGATGGATCAATATGCATGATAGTGATGAACGGACACAGGTTCGTGAGAGTCGAACCCAGTCAAGGAGCCGAACCTTTTGTTTGGGCTGCGAACCACTGGATGTCAAAGGTGACGAACCCATGCAGGTTAGTGGGGCTGTACGACGTGCCGAACCTTGCGTAATCAACGAACCAGCGGCGAACCTGTTAATGGCTCCAAACAAACGAACCCGTTGACTCCATGCGACAGCCGAACCTTACATGAGTATGGGCGAACCCTACACAGTGGCAAACCCAAATGTCTCCGACGAACCCTTCCCCATGATCACGAACTTTCTCGCCCACTGGCCGAACCTGTTAACAGCAAGTCTTAGCCGGACCTTGGTCTTCCTCGGCGAACCCATGAGCAACGAACCGGCATGGGGAGACAAGCGACTAACCATTACATGGACGAGCCCTTCCTGGAAATCAACCAGAAGGTTCGTCGGATTCACGGCCGAACCATGATGAGTGTGGAGAGGTTCGCTGACCAGTGATGTAACGAGTTGCGATCATGATGGGTCCATCTCATTTCAACCTATTCGGTACACACTCAGTATGTTGGATCACCAAAGCCCACTATTCAGCCCACTCCATCTACTTCGGCCCAAAGAAAATAGTTTGGCCCATAGTTGGGTCAACTCAACAGTGATTAGGCCCATTGGGGTTGTCTTGGCCCAAAACAAACAGCCGGCCCAACCATGGTGCGCATAAGGCCGCATTTGTCTCCAGGCCCAACATGAGACCATCGGCCCAATCCTCGTTTGTCCAGCCCAAATCATTACCCAATTGGGCCTAATGGTGGCCCACATCACCATAGTAGACCCACATGACCCATGAGACCCAACACATATATTCGGCCCAATGAACTTCAAATAGATGACAAACACTTAAATGAACGTCAGAAATGGTGATAAACAAGTGCATGAAACATCGTTTTAGTAGATACAAAAGGTGATGTTAAAATTTGTTATAACCAAGGATGCAAAGCCTTAAACATATTAATTATAAAGCTTGGTATGTAAGTTAAATATTAAGTGAAGGCACTGCAAACAATTAAAGAGATTCAACATGATATTACTTAACAAATGGAAGTCTGGGCCGAATAATGAACAAGACTCGGGAGTGTTAGTCAACTTTAGGACTAACACATACACGCACACAGATCATTACAACACATACTTATAAGTTACAAATACTATGAAATCAATACAGGATTGTGAACCTTACAACAAGTACAAACAAAGAGCGCGTGTATTCTTGTTTAACTTAGTCAACCACTTCAAACACCAGGTGAGTTCATTTGTCCCTTTTCAAACTTATTTGTTTTACTTCGGGACTGAGAAGCATGTTAAACATTTTTACAAAATCATTGAAATGTTATTTAATACTTTAAACATAAACTTGATTTTATGTTGAAACTTATTTGTGAAACGTAGTAATCATTGAAAAACAATAGACTTGAAACCATATGTTTGATGCTTATACTTGGGGAAACTTTAAACTATAAACATGAGACTGGAGGTCTATACTTGTGAAACTATATACAATAAACATGAGACTGGAGGTCTATACTTGTGAAATTACATACAATAACATGAGACTAGAGGTCTATACTTGTGAAACTTTAAACTATGAACATGAGACTGGAGGTCTATACTTGTGAACTATATACATTAAACATGAGACTAGAGGTATATACTTGTGAAACTTAGGGAATTAACATGAGACTTGATGCAAATTTATGGGATTCATGACGAATCAATGTGTGAAAACTTGAACTATACACATGAGGCTTACAATATAGATTTGAAGCCTAAACTTTATAAACTCTTATGATATAAACTCAATACTTAAACCTTGATCCAAATACATATGATATGAGCTAGGTGCTGAGACTATACATTTGAGGTTAACTTATAAACTCCTTGTTTATTTACATACAAATTCTAAGGCTTGGAAGATACCTTAAACAAACACTAATGCTTTATACGATTATTTCATAATGTTAATCTTCTACACCTGTAGTGAAGTATTAAATTACTTTACACTTACAATGAATTGCTCAAACTTAACTTGGAACATATATGCTTTGAAATATTTATATATATACTAGAAATGCTTGAAACACTTGGATATTTCATACACGTGGAATGCTTGAAAATACATGAACACTTATTATACTTAAAATACTTGAAACACGTGAATGCATGATATACGTTGGGTACATGAACACTTGAATGCTTGAAGCATTGAAATGCTTAAACAAAGGACTGATTGACCGCCGCGTGATGACCTGTGTGTCAACCCTTACTAGTCATCAGTGAAACGATGCGAATGCTTGAGACTTGTATGCATAAACTTATGGACACTTTAAGACAGACTGATTGGCCGCCGCGTGTTGACCTGTGAGTCAACCCCTACTAGTAATTAGTGTTCTTCTTTGTCAGAATCATGTAAGACATACTGATTGGCCGCCGCGTGTTGACCTGTGTGTCAACCCCTACTAGTCATTCAGTGTTCTTTTTGATTCAGCCATGGTTATGATAAGTGACTAGAATGATTGGGTTCTTCTAGTTGACTTTGTGTTAACTTGAAGGTTCCTTTATCAGAACATGTCACAAGTCATATTTAGGATCATCATGGACCGATGTTGAATTCCTAAGGGTTTCAACTGTCCATAATGGTACCTCTCAGACTTGATACTACTTTGTGCGTGTTGAAGGGTAGGTAAGACGCTTAATTATCATTAATACCAATGTCCTATGCGACTTAGTATGTGGTGGGACGACGTCTGGGCGGGTTGTAGGCTCGACTCAGGGGTATGCCCTATATATAAGCATACCGAGTTGGATGATACAGGTGGTATTAATGAGATTAAGGTCGATACCTAGGGGGAAACATAGATGCTTTTTGGTAAATACATAAACTTGTAAACATGATACTTGATAAACTTATATTGAGACTAACACATACAAATGCTATAAACTTGTAATCTTTGAAACAGTAAACCAGAGTTATGATGAAGAATGAATCGAATGGTAGGTAGAATGCTTAATTATCATTAATAGCAATGTCCTATGCGACTTAGTATGTGGTGGGACGGCGTCTTGGCGGGTCGTAGGCTCGACCCAGGGGTATGCCCTATATATAAGCATACCGAGTTGGATGATATAGGTGTTATTAATGAAGTTAAGGTTTTACCAAAGAGGTTTTGGAAAAGCTATTTTACACATACTAAAACTACATGAACTCACCAACCGTTGTGTTGACTTGATCTTTTTACATGCTTTCTCAGGTGATGCACAGGATTAAGCTAAGATTCAGGATTGCATACTAGTATGACCTGACATAGATCCTAGTTGACTTTTGAAGAAGCACATCTTTTGAGATTGATACGAATATTTCTTGATATCATTTACAAATACAGGATAGATATATCCGATTCTTTTGGATAGGCTTACTTAGTTAAATTACTAAACATTGACACTTGTAATTTAATTTTGTAATCCTAGTTTATATGTTATTGTGCTTAATTATTCTTAACATTGATGCTATGTAAGCAATCTGATCATCACGATTATCACCCGCGATATCACGCCCCAGGAACCTTCCGCCCGGCCGGGACTCCGATCCAACCCCGCCGGCTTGGGGTGTGACAACCCCAAATCATCGAAGGTAGTTTATGTGTAGGGCATACGTAGAGCCAAAGCTCGGCTGCCAGCCCACCACCCCTTCGGTGATCCACGAGGATGTCCTTAACGGGAATCAGACCTTGTCACTTGTGTATCTCCACTCTACACGGCACGATGGATGATTGGAAAATAAAGGTGTGAGAAAGAAGCGTATGCTTTGTCTCCTGATACAGGAGACATGTTTTGTTTATTTTAAAATCACAAATTTTACGCTCCTTTCTTGTAGTAAAACATGGTTTACTATGTACTCATTTGAAACTCGTTCAATACCATGTCTTGAACATTTATTTGGTTTGAAAACTCATGTTATTGTTTGGTGGTATGTCCGTAATATCACCCATGTGATCATTTACCAACCCTAACTGATATGTCTTTGTGATTAGTTCCCCTGGAACTAATTCGAGTTGTTGTTTCAAGTGTGTATGCGTGTAACGTACCAGCCTCAGCATTGGAGGTTTGTTAGACCTATGGTACCATCTACGTTACCATCGGTTGACCCGCGTCAACTCATGGTAAATGACTCTGAAGAGACTTACTTGAGAAGTCCTCAGCGAATTCTAAATGTGATGTTGTGTGGACACATGCCCTAGTGAATTACCCTAAATAGATACCATGAAAATATGTTGTTTGTTTGACGGGAGATTCCCATGAAAATGATTGTTTTCGATTGTGCACAACACAATTCCCCGGTTCGAGTCCGTTCACCTCTTGGTTGGGCACAAAGCCTCGAACTGTTGTGGTCAATGGACATCTGCTCGATGATTTGTGTTTGAACCCTCGAAAATGGTTTGTTGTTGTTGTTGTTTGTTGAAAAAGTTGAATGGAGCGATGAACGCTCAGTAAAAATGACTGAAAAGACACTTATTCGTATAACATTCGAATACGAGGTTGAGATTTGATCCATTTATTGAAATCATTTGAAAATAGCTCTTATTCATTGATCATTTGAATAAGAGGTTTCATGTTCTCAGCTCCAAATGATTTGGAAGCTAGTAAATTGAAAAAAAGGGGTTTGTGAACTCACCTGAGGTTATGGGTCGTCGATGCACTCACTTGGTATGTTCTCTCGGTTTGGATCCTGTGTTAAATATTAGTTAGTTAGGTGTTGAACGGTTGTGTGTTTGGTGTTTTGATGTTATTTTGGAAAATGTGCTGTTATTGCGTTTTATCTTGATTAGATTTAAAATTTGGTCTAAGGTTTGGTCTTATCAATACGAATGGTGTAAGATAGCACATTCAACACAACCATTTTTGGGCAGTTTTCTTGGTTTGGCCGGTTACTATCGGAGATTTATTCAAGACTTCTCCAAGATAGCGACACCGCTGACGAAGCTCACAAAGAAAGATGTAAAGTACGAATGGGGCCCGAACCTAGAACAAGTGTTTTCAGTGCTAAAGGAGAAACTTACCCAAGCTCCTGTTTTAGCACTGCCGGATGGAAATGATGATTTTGTGGTGTATGCTGATGCATGACGACAAGGGTTGGGATGTGTACTGATGCAAAGGGGACGGGTGATAGATTATGCTTCACACCAGCTAAAGATTCATGAAGCTAACTACCCAACCAACGATCTTGAACTCTCTGCAGTGGTGTTTTCATTGAAAATTTGGAGGCACTATCTGTATGGAGTAAAGAGTACCATCTATACCGACCATAAGAGCTTGAAGTACTTCTTCGAGCAAAAGGATTTGAACAAGAGGCAGAGACGATGGCTGGAGCTGTTAAAGGATTATGATTGTGATATTTTATATCAACTGGGAAAGACCAATTTGGTGGCAGATGCTTTGAGTCACAAGACTGATCATCCTGCCATACGGGTAAAATCGTATAGTTTGGTGATAACGCCAGACTTTTTGAACGAGCTCAAGCAGGCGCAACATGAAGGACTGAAAGAAAAGAATGTAGGTTTTGAACGTGTCTTAGGGCAAGTCCAGAACTTGGGAGACAATGATCATGGTGTGAAAGTACGATTCGGTCGTATGTGGGTGCCCAGAAATGGGGATATTCGGTCGAGAATTTTAGATGAAGCCCACAAATCACGTTATTCGGTGCATCCCGGTGCGACGAAGATGTATCAAGATCTTCGAAAGGATTATTGGTGGCCGGGTATGAATTTTAATATGATGCAGTATGTGAACAAGTGCCTTACTTGTGCGCAAGTGAAGGCTGAACATCAGAAGCCCTACGGATATGTGCAACCTCTTGAGGTACCGGAATAGAGATGGGAACACATCTCCATCGATTTAATCACCAATCTACCAAGAACAGCTAAACGACATGATACTATATGGGTGATTGTGGACCGACTGACGAAGAGTGCACAATCCCTCCTAATCAGGAAAACGTATACGTCCGAAACGTTGTCTGATTTGTTCGTGAAAGAGATTGTGACCCGAAATGGAGTTCCTGTCTCCATTATGTCAGATCGGGATACGAGGTTTACTTCCAGATTCTTGAAACATTTTCATGATGCTATGGGAACGAGACTGAACATCAGTACCGCCTATGACCCCCAGACGGATGGACAGTAAGAAAGGAGTCTTCAAACATTGGAGGATATGCTTAGGGCTTGCATTATCGATTTTGGAGGGAGCTGGGATGACACTTGCCTTTGGTGGAGTTCTCGTATAATAACAGCTACCATTCCAGTATCGGAATGCCCCCATATGAGGCGTTGTACGGAAGACGATGTAGGACGCCGGTATGTTGGGGTGAAGTTGGACAGAAAGAGATGGGAAGCGAGGCTGCCGTGATTGATTTGGCAGAAAAGTTATGGGTGATAAAAGCATGAATGAAAGTCGCACAAGATCACCAAAAGTCATACGCGGACAAACGCAGAAGACCGATAGAGTTTGATGTTGGTGATCGAGTGTTGCTGAAAGTATCACCATGGAAGGGAATCATTCGATTCAAAAAGCGAGGAAAGCTGAGTCCGAGGTACATCAAACCGTTTCAGATAAAGGCAAGGGTAGGGAAAGCCGCGTACTGACTGGACCTACCAGAGGAGCTGAACGGGATTCATCCTACCTTCCACATGTCACACCTTAGGAAGTCCCTTGCAGACGAGCAGGCACATGTTCCTTTGGATGACATTGAGGTAGATGAGCGACTGAACTACATTGTGGAACCAGTCGCGATTGTGGATACGAAGGAAAAGCAGCTACGGAATAAAACGGTTCGTCAAGTCAAGGTTCAGTGGAAGCATTGGAATGGTTCAGACACTACGTGGGAAACAGAAGAAGAAATGAGGAGATTGTATCCTCATCTGTTCGATATGTAATGAGGCAGATTTTGGGACGAAACCTATCTTGTAACCACCCATATTTTCTAATACAAGTTATTTGAACTTACGAATGGGTAACGGATAATTAACTTGTAGGAAAATAGACGAAAAATAAACTAAGTAGAGTACGCGAATTTCTTTACTCGATAAAGAATTCGAGAACCCTAGTTCTCGAAATCTGTACTCGAAATTAACCAAATTTCGATTATCCAGTTCGTGAACGCTGCCTATATATATGAGTGCCTTGAGAAACGTGCACACCTTTGGCTGGAAGCACAGTTTCTCTCAAGTACTCGACATTGAGTTCGAGAACCTCAAGAATCGGCTGTAAAGCGCTCAAGGAGAAGAAGGAAGACGCGAGGAACCACCAGTGGGATCATCTAATGACAAGTAAGTGATTTATGCGTAAAAGTTAGGATTTTATACCAAAGTGAACTCATGCATAAAGCTCGCACGTTTATGCATAAAGTTCGAGACTTTGCAGTTCCAGTGTGTTGGTAATGCCATAAGGAACCTAGAACTAGCTCCCCAAATCTGTAGATAGATTTTTGAAATTCTTTATGATGATCACATGAGTACCCAAAGATGTACACGAGATGAGTACCCAAATTTCCTTCGAGTATGAAATTTTGAGCATGTAATTTCGAGTATGTATTTTGAGAACAAGGATTTCGTGTACTATCTTCGAGAACATAGATTTTGAGTAGTCCATGGGTTTCGAGTACTCTAGTCTTTCGGGAATCTTATGGATTTCGGGTACTACCTAATGAACTTCAAGTGATTTGAATAGTTAGCTAAGTTTCGAGAACTGGAAGTGTAACATCAGTGCCGGAAATATCACCGGAACAGTGATCTCAACAGTAACACGAACAGTAATCACGTACAAACTATACGTATTTCAGTGTATGTCATATTCGTATCATGTGTTATTATCATTTTGTGTTATCAAACAGCAAATTCGGAATCATTTCAGAGAAACAGAACTCAGAAAACATGGTTTATCAGTCAGATAATTATCTGGCAATACAGAACCATCATGTGATTATTTGTTAGGATTTTATTACGTATAATCGTATGTAAGACTTTACTGAACAAAACAACACGGATGTCGTTACGTGAATGCTAAATCGACGGATTATTTGTACAGATGACGATCTGTACGAATATATCTGAAAGTTTAACATTCTGAACGATATCCGATAATTAGAAAACCATATTGAAAAGTATAGTTATCGTCGTGTTCGTACGGGTGACGATTCGAACGAATACGCGATGATTGTACGATTCGATTTTAAACGGTTAATTAAATATTTTTGAAAATTTAAAATAAGCAAAAGATATTTAGTTAATTTACTAGGAATAACCACCTAAAATAATTTTATAAACCTTATTTTAAAACCGATTCGTTTCGTTACGAAAACAACGAAAAACCGACGTTTTACGCGAAACCGAGCGGAACCGAACGAACCCGGACATAACCGGGTATTTCACCCTCATTTATGAGGGCATTTAATTCCCTCACCATCCCCACCAACCAGATTTACAACTCCATTTTCGTCTCCTCTCTCTCTCTTCTTTCTCTCTCTAAAAAACCATAGCCACAACTCCTCCATTTCTCCACGAAATCGTGAGATTTTGGTGTCAAAACAACCACTATCATTCGTAGATCACGAAAGTACAAGGGATCTAAGCTTTTATCCATCTAAATCGAGGTAAAAATCACGAAATTAGTTCGGATTTAGGGTTTGAAAACCCTAGAATTCGGCCTCCCTTGAAAACCCGACTAAAACTCTTTGAAAGCTTAGGGAAACACTACAAAAACACCTTAGATCAGTGCATGAACAAGTGGTACAACATGGGTTTGGCTTAGACCTCGTTTGTTGATGGCTGCATTTCAAAAACTAGGTTGGGCCGAATGACACACCAGGTGGTCGAATGAAGCTTCATGCGGTCGAATGGCCAAGGGCGAAGCACGTCTTGCCGAACCACCACCCAGCCGAAAGGCTAGCAGCCGAAGCAGCTCTATTCGGCCAACCTCATTCGCTGGCTCCATCTATTCGGATGGCCCAGGAACCCTTTCGGTTGGCCCAGGGCTGCCCATCTCTTTCGGCCCACAGCTATTCGGTGCAGGCCCTATTCGGTCGACTCCCCTAGCATGATATTCACTCGGCCGAGCCCTCCTTCGGTCATGTGATGCGGTTAACATGGAACCTTTCATTCGGATGAATACATGGGAAATTGGATCGTGGTTGCATGCATGGGAGTTGATAGAATGTATGTGAGGGCATACATTAGTGTTGTGCATGAGGGATAACCTTAGGGTTTTCTAAAACAAGAAATCTCATAACTAAGGGAAGATAGAAGTGAGGGTTGTCAACTTTAATTCCGGATAGAAACATGGGATAAAATCATAAAGAACCAAAGCAATAACCTAGGGTTAAAGTGTTGATTTAACTATTAACACACAAACCTTAGAAAAATCCATAAGGATATGTAACTAACCTAGATGACTTACCGAAATCATCTAGTCTTAGTTAATCAAAGTGTTGAAAGGAAATCACTCAAAAAAATCAAAGTTTAATAAACGGGCCCGAGATTGGCCCAATGGGCTTAAACCAAGCCCATCGTGGTAACTATATTTATCTTTTAAAAATTCATTATGTTTTAATAGAAGAAAATGATTTATAAACTTTATTAAATTAAAATAAATAATTTCAATCTAATGTTTAATTTAAGGTAAATTAAATTGGAAACGTTTTGAATTAAGAATTTGTAATAATGAATCATGGGATTAGGGTTATTAATGGGTATAAGTTAGACTAGTTAGATGAAATCTTAAAGTCACATTAGTAACATAGGACACTTAGATGCACACCGAGACCAAACCCTAGATACGACTATTATTATTAGCACTTATCGTATTCGAATTCTCTTAAAACAACTCAGGAACCGAAGAAACGTAGTCTACAACAACGAGCGCGCATTTCGTGGTAATTCAATACAGAGCAACACAGGTGAGTTCATTGCCCCTTTTCTAAACATTTTTGTTTTCAAACGCGGGGCTGAGAAGCATGCGTAAACCTTTTTATTTAAATTTTTTTACGTAAATGCTTTTACTTATTATATGCTTTATATATACTTGCTTATACTCCTAGACTCCTGTCTAGGTAATTGCTATGCAGAATTATCTAATAAGTTAATTAATTACTCTTGTGAGTAATACTTTAATTCTAAACTCTAAACAAATCCTTAGTCCATCGAGTTCAAATGCATGAATCTAAATTCAAAGTGAAATCAAAAGAACTAAAACTTAAGATCAAAATCAATGGAATCTAATCCTGGGTGTGATCAGTAAAACTAAGGATCCTACTCAAGAATCTATAATCATTGTGAAATCATGGAATTCAAAAGATCAGAATCAAGGAGAATCATAACCGTGTGTGAATCATGGAAATAATGAAATCATTAAGATCTAATGAAATCATTAATTGCTTAAATTAAGGTGGATGTCAGTTGTATGTAAATCAAGACCACGTGTAACACACGGAAAGTCCAGTCACAGTAGTAGACTCTTGTAGTCAAGCTACATGGGCATAACTTAAACTATCAAACGAAATCAAGAGAATCAAAGACGATCAAGAATCAAAGGATATCCTTAAAGTCCCGGCATGTACAGTAGGCCAATAAGTCTAGCTGATATGGGCATCATGAAAGTCCCGACACATACAGGTAGACTCCTTGTTAGTCATGCCTGATATGGGCCACGTGTGAGAGGGTACAACTTGGACAACCACCAACAACTAGATCTAATTGATCGAGTCAAATAAGGCCCAATCATCATGTCTTAGTTGTATTTAAATGCTTAGTTATTAATTTAATTAAACATTTAATATTATATTTCTACGAGTGTTTTGGGGTAATCATGAATACATGGTGAACTCAAGAGATCAGAGTTGAATCTATTTGTGGAAATCAAAATCTAAATTGGAGGAGAATTGAGTGAAACGCTTAATTATCATTAACAACAATATGCTAAGCAATCCGGTATATGGTGGGACGGTGGCTGGGGCTTGTCCCCTACATATGCCCTATATATAAGCATACTTGATTGAATAGCATAGGTGGTTGCTGGTGAGGTTAAGGTTGTCATTTCGAGGGATCAAGGTAAACATTTTCAGGGTAATCAAATGCTATGGAATCAATTGTGATGAAATCAAAGTTAAGGGATGAAACGCTTAATTATCGCCAGGAACAATATATCATGTAGTTCGGTATGTGGTGGGACGGTGGCTGGGCGGGCGGTAAGTTCGACCCTACATATGCCCTATATATAAGCATATTGAACTGGATGGTATAGGTGGTTAATGGTGAGGTTAAGGTTGTCATTCAAAGATTATTCAAATTCGTTTTTATTAAACTACATGAACTCACCAACCATGTGTTGACTTGATCTTTTTGCATGACTTCTCAGGTGACGAACATGTCAAATAAGGAGTTATTACTTTTGGACTAGGATACCAATTAGAGGACCTAGCTTTTTGGACCTGCATATTTTTGAAGCATAATTTTACAGATTTATTTTGTATATCTTGTGCAGATACAAGATAGAAGAATTATGATGTTGATAGTAGATTTACATTGTTAAACTATGAACTAAAATGATGCAATTTAACTTTGTAATTCTATTTTCATATAGCAGTTTCTCATTTATATATCATGTGCATTGTAAACAATCTGATCATTTCGATTATCATTCTCGATATCGCGCCACGGGAACCTTCCGCCTGACGGGGAAGTCGATCCAACCCTCCGGCTCGGGGTGTGACAAGATGTTAAAATAGGGAACTAGAAGCTAGGAGGACTTAGAATAAATTCTAAGTCTAAAGGTCTAATGTAATGAGAGAATGTACTGATGTAGGTTCATAAGTCTTAGCTAAGGAGTTCGGCTAAGACGACAAGGAGCTACTATTTGTGAGCTCTAGATGCCCTATTTCAACACTTTACGTGAAACTATGTTTTGGGCTGACATACATGCTGTTAATATGTTTATGATGCTGTGTGTCTATGCTATGATGATTAATGCTCGATGTATGATGAAATATGCATGAGAATATGCTATGTATGATGAATGCATGATAAATGTGTTATGATGATGAATAGTATGACGATATGATATGATGATGACTGTATGATAACATGCGTTATGATGATAACTATGCTGATAGTTGTAGAATGTTATGATATCCTAGATTGCTAGATTGCTAGAATGGAAGTATGATGTTATGACTATGATGCTAGCATGATATATATACAAGATACTATGATGTTATGATATGATGATGATGCTAGTGACGTGCGTATGATGCTAGGATGTGTGATGATATGACTAAATGATGCTAGCATGACACGTTTATGATGCCATGATGACTATGATGAATGATGTTATGAAATGATTATAGTGAATGATGATATGATACTAGTGTATCATGTATGATGAATGGACGATGATCCCACACTTGTTATGGGATATATATGAATGATGCTTCAGTACTTGTACTGGGTAAGTATGAAAGTCAACCTGACTATAACAGGTTATGTACAGTGGATCGGGCTATAAACATGGAGCTGATCGGGCTATAAACACGGAGTCGACCGGACTATAAACATGAGAGTTGATCAGACTATAAACACGGAGCCGATCAGGCTAAAAACACAGAGCCGATCGGGCTATAAACATGGAGTCGACCGGACTATAAACATGAGAGTCGATCGGACTATTAACACGGAGCCGATCGGGCTATAAACATGGTAAGAGTCGATCGGACTATAAACATGGAGCTTTGTGTCGGCATAAGCCCACTGCTCATGATTAACGACAATGGTTATGATAAAGACGATGGTTATATGGATACAATGATGAAAATGGTTATGTGCTATGGTTTATGCTTATGAAATGATGCTTTCATGTTAAAAATGTTTAAACTCACTAAAAAGTTTATAATGATTTATAAAACTAGAACTCACCAGCGTAAGCTGACATTTTAGCATGTATGTCAGGTTAGCTACCGTAAGAGAAGGCATGGAGCTCGGGAATCAAGATAGAGAATCCGATGGTGTTGGCAATCATAATGTTTTGATACAATTTATTTCCTTATATCTTGTATTTGACAAAGTTTTAATTTCCACTGCATATTTGTAAAAGTTTTTAGTTTAAGAGCTATATGTTGTGATGAAAACCAACCTCTGTGTGGTACCCGGGATCGGGGCTCCACAGGTTATAAAATGGTTTTATATAATTTTAGACATAAAATATAAAGGATACAAGTTAAAAGGAAAAAAACTGTAATTTTTATGAACATCATATGTGAGCGGAATGAAATTAAAAGGGAGAATGAAAGAAACCAAAAAATAAAAGGACCAAAACTGTAAAATTTACACTTTCTCTCTTCTCCTTCCACACCAAGCAACCGGTTCCCCATTCGAACCTTCCTCCCTCACCGGAACAAACTCAAAACCAAGATACCACGCACGCAAATTCAAAATTCAAATTTGCATACATTTTTAATCAAACACCGAATGAAACCATGATCTTAATTTCAAAAATAAACGATTCTCTACGCGTAAATCTTTTTCAAAATGAACACAATAAATCGGAAATCAAATAATGAGTTAATCGATATAAAATGTGAATTAAACAATCACAGAGGTTCTGGAACTCAAATCGGAACCGTCCGTGCCATCTAACCTCGCTCATAAGCACCCTGAAGTTAGAATTCGATCCAAGAACGACCAAGAGCTATTCTCTACTCAAACTCCAGTCAAACATCATTGAATTAGTTTACCAATACCACCATTGTAACACTCCTCAAATTTCCGTAAATAAATCGTTGTTGATCGAACCGAATGGGCTAGGCCCAGTTAAGCCCACAAAGCCTAATAGCCTAATTCATAAAATTTAGCTCTTTTGAACTGACTTATTTTTTTTAACGAGTTGTTGCGTAATTATCTAACACTTTCTAATGGAAACACACAATTAAATGATTAATATTCGGTGATCAGGTATTAGCAAAACGATAATAATTAAATTTGTGACATGGCACGTTGCCAAAATTATTATTATTATAAAGTTTGTGTTGACAGTCATTACGTTAAGCTGTATAAATTAATTTAATACGCATTTAAACGCAATCTTACGCCGGGAGTTATCGGATCCAACGAAATAATTATTTTGAGAATATTTATATTTTAACTAAAATATTTCAGTCTCAATAATAATCCCGAAAATAAACGTAACTTGAACGGGTTCATTTCGTGATTTATACGTGAGTGTACCCTCTCGAAACCCTAGCTATAAAAACCACACTATCTCTTACCCCCTCCCCATATGTTCAGCCGTTTTCTACACACCAAAACACACACTTGAGTATGTTTTGATGCTACTCGTGAATCCACAGAAGAAAGGAAGAGACCCGGTGGCTCCTCCTCCGACCACCACCCTGGCTCAGCTCCGGCCGCTTTCATCTCCCTTAACCACAATATTTGGCTCACCATCCCCTCCTATGGCACCATACCGGCAACAAATTCGAAGAGCCCACCCCCAGCCTCCAACGTCCTCACCCAACTTCCGGCCACCATCAACCTTTCCATGTTTCCATCCGAACACACACAACCCGGTGTGTGTATGTGTGTGAATACGAGAGCAACAGTCGGCAGCTCTTTCCTCCAGCGAGAACCTTTACTGGTCATCCACGCCCACCAAAGCAGCCTCCCTGGTGCGCCTCCTCCGACGGCAGATTCGGCCAGCAGCGGTGGCATCAAGATGGGACTCACACATGTGTCTCTTACAGATCCCTCACTCTCGTGTCCCCAACCACAACCACGATGCTCCAGTCGACAAACAAAAACATGGAGACAAGTTGGACGTTCAAAATCGTGAACAGATGTGGGTGCAGACCATATGGATCGTTGTAACCAAAAAACAGATGAGAACTAAACATGTAGAACCCGGAGCCTTGGAGCCTTGGGTACGTTGCTCTTTTTAAAAACCAGATATAGTTCATCTACACGGTTGAGTACCTTTAACCTTACTCGTTTTTCTCAGATCTATTAACTTGAGTTGATTATTATTGATGCTTGTGATGTTTATTGGTATATACACACATTTTACGCAAGCATATGTTTCAAAAATTATAAATAGGTGAGTATATACCATATACACACATTTCAGCTTTATTAAAACCAGATTTTGCAAACTAACGATTTGTTAAATATATAATGCGACTTGAAAGGTTTTGGTTATTTTAAAGCTCGAATATTAACTTTTATAGTGTATGATTTTTGAATGATCATTTTATGTAAACCTAAGAGTTAAATATTTTCAAATATTGATATGCAACCATATAAATAAACGAGTTTCAAATAATATAAGTTATTATTGTCAAATCAATCATAAAAACTTATATTTAGATTCAGTGACTATGTTTCAACAAAATAGTTTTAAATATATTTTGTACATATAAGAATCATCAAATAGATATATAAGTTAGGACATTGTTAATATTTTATTATAAACATGAACTAATTATTTGACAAAGTTATATATACATTAAAAATAATTATCAAGTTCAATAATTAATATTATATATTTACATTTAAAATATCAATGTTAAAATGATTAAATAATAACAAGATTTTTGGTATCGATTATTAACACACATTTGATTTACAAACAGGAACTTATGTTTCATTTGATTGGAAAATGCTATACTATATCAAACGTACATAGTTGACTAGCACTGATGTGCTGACTATGGTTACTCAGATTTGGGTTATTACAACACATGGACATGGGTTCCATTGCTATACACACTGTGAGTATTCGTAGCCCCTTTTACTTTTTACATATTTTGGGGGAAATACATGCTACAATACTTTGCTTTTCCACTATGATACTTAAAAGGTTTTCATTACTATGCTAAATGTGTTAATGCTGGAACATAAGTTAACCGAATGTAGATTGCATGAGATTTTGTTATTCTATTGTAAGTCCCTTATTATTTATGCCTAGACACAACCATTAACTCATAGGTTTGAGCCATGGTATATATTGAATAACACTATTTTGGTTGACAACCCATTCACCTATCGGGTGGTCTTGCTAGCTACAGTCACCTAATGACGTGGTCAATCACGGTGAATGAATATTTCCAACCCATACATACTATGAACTCGGGAAGAGTTTGTTGATCATGAGATCATACACAAGGGCAGTCAGTCATAGGCTTGGTTGTGGACTCATGTAGATTGCATCCATTAACACTTATGGCTTAACATATTATATGATAGCATATCATTGTGGGATTGATGATACTACTGGATTTTTATTGAAACGTTTTACTCGTGCCTGGAAAGGCCAACACATTATGGGATTGATGATCCTACTGGAATTTTATTAAACATTTTACTGGTGCCTGAAATGGCCAACACATTGTGGGATTGATGATCCTACTGGAATTTTATTGAAACGTTTTACTCGTGCCTCGAAAGGCCAACACATTATGGGATTGATGATCCTACTGGAATTTTATTAAACATTTTACCGGTTCCTGAAATGGCAAACACATTATGGGATTGATGATCCTGCTGGATTTATATTGCAACGTTTTACTCGTGCCTAGAAAGGCCAATACATTATGGGATTGATAATCCTACTAGAATTTTATTAAACATTTTACTGGTGCCTGAAATGGCCAACACACTATGGGATGATGATCCTACTGAGTTTTGATTTAAGCTTTTTACCCGTGCCTGGATGGAAAACACTATTACTTAAACTGTTTGATTAAACATAAAACCTACGAACTCACCAACTTTTTAGTTGACACTTGTTTTTGCATGTATTTCAGGTACTAATCTAAGGCTAGATATGGACCTTACACTTAAGCAGAAGGACTAGCATTCTCTCATACTAAATGAGTTCTTGATATACAGTTTCGTTGCATCTCTCGTGTTTCCACCCACGATGGGGTTGTGACAGATTGGTATCAGAGCCATTGGTTATAGAGAATTAGGCTTCCTTTATTGACACCTAGACTATAACCATAAGCTCTAAATTGTTGGAATATAGAAACTATAGTAAGATCCTACATTATGCAAACATATTTTGTTCTGGAGATTGTTTATCCCTAAGAAACAACACAGGATTTAATTGATGCTAATCGTTATGTTAAGAAATGAAAACTTTAAGTTAGCATCACTACACTACCATTTCACTGGCAATTTCTTGTTTATAGATAATGACTCTTAGTTACTAGATCCTTACTAAGGTTATACCACATGTCTTAAAGACATAATAGTAAGGACTGATTTGACTAAACACATTAATTTTGCTATGGCATAATATTCTTATTTCACATCATAGAGTTGCTGCACTACTACTTTAGATACAACTCTGACAAAACTTAGAAGTTAAGTTGACAACGTGTCAAGTTGTTGTAACATTTTACAAACTTTTAACACCAACACATACATACTGTATTGGTGAACAATTAACAAATAACATTACAAATGAAACATGGTCTGTAAAACTCGGTAAAGTCCACAATGTTGTTGGACCGAGTAGAATGTTTCAGATTTCTAAAATCTCAAGGTTGTACTAACATGAGATCAAACATGATATTTCTGACTGCTGATCGCAACTAAGTGAAAAGACATGACAAATGAAAAGACTTGCGAAATCATTGGATTTACAAGTTGGAAAGATTGAATGAATCAACAACACTATTTGATAAGAAGTGATTACATGGAGTGAACAACAAACAAATGAGAGAAAACAATACAACGCATTATGACTCATGACGGGAGATTACTAGAGTGATCAAACAAGACAATTGATAGTTACACTTTGTACTACGTAACTATGAATTATGTTACTTGCGAATTCTGGGAAATCCTATTGTGATGATTAGTGTTTGAACTTAATGATAAATTTGAGGTTGCAAGTACCAATGTTTAATCTTTTGAGTTGAACAAACACAACCATACATTATGGCAACTAGCGGAATTTAACTATTCATAGAAATACAAAATTGTCAATGATGATATAACAATGATGCTTTATAGCCTTCTTTGAGAAGGATATGACAACACTAATAATGCCAGGACAAATTCTAGCAGGGTAACTTATTCAATTGATCTGATTGATCTCCTTAAACTCCTGACACCTTAGTCGTTGACTATAGTAACTATTCCTAAAAGCTTAGACAAACCTAGTAATGCTTGAGAATTTTAGATCTTATTGGATAATGGGCACCATATTTCAATTCAAAAGATGTGAAAATATTATGAATCCTAATGGCATGATGCCTTAGAGTAATTCATTCCTTTTCAGAGCGTTCTGATAGCTTCAGGAGACTCCAGTTAACTGTCTCTCTTTTATCAGACAATTCCTTGTACTACGTTCCTCTCAAACAAGACACTAAACCGAATTTGATGCCTTCTTTACAAGGATAACTTAATAAGCACCAAGTGCAAATAAATAAATTATTACATAAATTTGAACGTGCTAGATCACGCAAACATGTAACTAAATACATGGTATACTCATGTACTATTAAATCCACTGTAAAACTCTATATCTTTCCTTATGAAGTTATTGTCAATAGTTTATGTGACACCTCGTGTCTTGCTATTGTGATAAATTAACTTCCTACTTGAGTACAAGTATTACACTCTTTATCAACCAACTCAATGAGATTAATGTCAATCACTTGAGTTATTTCACAGTGGCATTATCAAAACTCAATTAAAGATAAGTTAGTGGCACGATTGTCACAAACCGTGCATGAGTAGACACAATGTCTACTATGTACATTCCTTGCGATCAATGAACGAATCATTAAACTCAATCCTGTCTTGGAATGTCACAACAAAAGAAATAAATATAAATTACTTGACATACTTCCATGAGGATGAACTAACGAATTTAAAACTACGCAAACCTTCTTTTGTCCTTGGGGCAATTTAGATCTTAATAGTGTGGCATTATACCTAGGCTTGCAGTCTAGTGCCCACTAGACATTGGAAACACTGTACCAGACTTTCAATACAATGACTTAATTAAACAATCATTTAAGGTTTAGTCACCTTAACCCATAATAATGGTAATGAATTACCAATACTATATACATACATCATGATGATCACAAGTTTCACACTTCAAACTAAGTGATGAAATTAAAAGTACATTTGGATTAGGGAAATGCTAATGGTAAGACACCTTAGCATAATTCATTTTCCACTTTAAACATGTTGTCTTTATTGTCAGACATATATCGATCGCCCTAGCAGAAAATTAATTATACGAAGTTTCAATCATTGAAGAAACTTGGAAACTTTTTAAGAGTATTCTAAAATCGACAAGAATTTAATGAAAATTTCATGTAATCCTTGAACATGACATTGAGCAGTGAACCACATGAAATTATAGGTGGTGTAATATGTACTGATTACAATACTATGCAAACAAGAAATAATCACATTGACACAAATATCTTCTTCTTACTTAGTCATTATCGAATTTCGCAAGTATATACTTGTGACCTACTATTCTATACAAAGTGAGTATGAGTACTACGCACTTTCTCGGTTATTATACAAAAGTTGTACTGTCACCTTAATTTGAGTGATTGAATTTGGTCTACTACAACTCGAGTTGAGTTGAATGAGTGACTTGACTATTCAAATTCTCATATGGCTAGATACATTGACTACTTTGTATATTTTCAATAGTTGAATAAATCATATTTTATTTCAGACACGACCCAAACTAAAAAATGAGGTGATTGTCAAATTCTAATACAATCAAGAATGACTCTTTTATCCTAAAGTTCTCTTCATTTCATACTATAGCTAACATTCTCGTTTTTGTATTTTTTTTACTCAGTGATGGAACAAGAGCTGTCAATGAAAAATATATATTAGTGAAACCTATATGATAAGGATGTTGTTCATCCATCATAACATGATGACTCACAAATAGTTAACTCAAACATTGATTGTGTATGTTTAGATGACTACATCACCTAAATTAAGTCATCCTGATCAACATACCGTTTTGAGACAAGTTTGACAAAAGCTACATTCATGTCATTCACTCCCACTTGTGTGAAACTAGGACATGGACCTCAAGGCTAGTTCTATGTAGAGACAAACTTACTATTTTCACCATGGAAAGTAGAAACCTCTCATGATGGGTACCCTCCACATTCAATCTGTTATACACATATTTTCAAAGTTAGAAGTGTGTGACAACGATCGCCATCAACAAACTTTGAACTTCATACGACCTTTCTACCCTACAGAGTTGACTGATAAATCCCGAATGGGAGGTTCA
Organism: Mikania micrantha; assembly: GCA_009363875.1. NCBI lineage: Eukaryota > Viridiplantae > Streptophyta > Magnoliopsida > Asterales > Asteraceae > Mikania > Mikania micrantha. The sequence goes on along the minus strand of CM018698.1, from coordinate 39,832,610 downwards.
CAACCACAAGTCGAAGAACAAATTTAGGAAGAAGTAAGATTCTCTCAATCCCAAAGAAAGAGAGTATAACCAAACTCTCAACAGTGAGAGAACTAAAAAGAGATTATTATATTTTCCACTCAATACAATCGTGTAGTGAGTGTTGATGAAGTCAAGAATCATTGTAGCGAAGAACTTGAGTCATGCGTAAAGGATTTAATAATCCTATGAAGATTTAATAAACTTTTGATGGAAATTCACTAGTAATTTTATGTTAAATCATCATCAATTAACCTTGATGATGTCAAGAGAGCCAATAGGAAGAGAAATCAATTTAAGATAGGAAATTATCATGAGTTCCCGAACTTGGGTTTACGTGATGAACATATTATAATGAAGGATCAACCTATCTCAGTTTGAGGAGTTTGGGTTGATTAGGAGTTGTCTACTGATTGGTTGTATCATCAAATGATGATTCCCTCAGATGTTTATAAAGCATGGATGACTTACCTCTCCCAACAACCGACCGAGTCTGAAATGGAAAGACTGACTTAAAGAACACAATTCACTGAAATGATGGAACTGTCAGAAATGTTTGCAGTAATACATAAACGAACACATGCTAGTCAATTAACCATTTAATTGACATAACTTGTTTGCTTCATACGTAATTAAACAAGTCAAGCATTTCTTACCTTGACTTGTGTTTTTTTTCAAAAGGACGTCTAATACTCTCCCGACCAATAAATAAACATTATGCGAAAGATGTTGAAAGAGTATATTAACCAAGCGATGAGCGAATAACATAATCTTATGAGATCCCTAGTTAACTAAGAGCTAGTCAAAGCAAAAGTGCTTAATAATGTGCTTAACTCGTAACGATCGTTTACCTTAAATAAGTGATCAAATAGATTATCCAAATGAACTCACGGATATTTCCTAACAAACATGAGTTGTGTAAGGAAGATTTTGTTGTTCATGACAAACCCTTTTATAAGAGTTAGAAGAAGGTTGTAGCTCCTGAACTTTATGCAGCTAGCTCGTGTGACCTTTAAATGTTGACAATATGGACGATCCGAAGCATCGAGTAATTATTAAGAGAATTGTATAAACGATGGTATTCATTAACGTTAGAGGCTAGCGATACCTCGCTTAACCCTATTTATCAAGAACAACTTAGTCAAATATAAGAATTTGAAAAATTGAATTAGTAAAGTTAGTCAAACAACTTATCATTTTGACACACTAATAGAAACAACTTACTAATTGAAATAGGATTATCATATGATCCATCAATGATCAAAATGATAGACTCATTGCACGAGATCCAGAGTCACACGTATAGGATGCAAAAGCAGTTCACATATTTACGAGCATAATCTATTAGTTTCAACATTCACGAGAACTTAACTACAAGTGAATTAGTTCACTAGACAAGTTACAACCTCCTTCTAAATAAGTGATATCAAATTTCGAGGACGAAATTTCTTAAAGGAGGTGAGACTGTAACACTAGTCAAATTTCCGTAAACAAATCGTTGTTGATCGAACTGATTGGGCTAGGTCTAGTTAAGCACACAAAGCCTAATAGCCTAAGTCATAAAATTTAGCTCTTTTGAATTGACATATATTTTTTAACGAGTTGTTGCGTAATTATCTCACACACTTGCGAAAGGAAACACACAATTAAATGATTAATGTTCGGTGATCGGTTATTATCAAAAAGATAATAATTAAATTTGTGACATGGCATGTTGCCAAAATTATTATTATTATAAAGTTTGTGTTGACAGTCATTACGTTAAGCTGTAAAAATTAATTTAATTCGCATTTAAACGCGATCTTAAGCCGGGAGTTATTGTATCCAATGAAATAATTATTTTGAGAATATTTATATTTTAACTAATATATTTCAGACTCAATAATAACCCCGAAAATAAATGTAACTTGAACATTAATATTTATTTTCATAATTGCTCTTTACTAAATAGAAATCACTTGTTAGTTGGTTTTTGTGTTTGAACAAATCCAAACACGTGCTAATAGTTGTATATGTAAAAATCAAACAATTTTAAAAAAATACGTTGAAAAAGTAATTAATTTCAATAAATACTCATTTATTTGTATATTTAAAACGTGTTTTAAAAAATTATAAACGTAAAACTAACAACAAAATAAAAACATAATAAAAATAAAAAAAAAACATAACAAAAATAAAAAAACACTAATTGCAAAAATAAAAAACGTCTCTTTAAACTATACAAATGAAAACTTTATTTTAATATATACATACATATATATTAAAACAATACTAACCATTTGAGTTAATGGAAGTATTTGTGTTTTTTAAAAAAAAACATTAAAATACCAAACTAACTTCGTTAGTCAGTTGGATTCAAACGATATTAACAACTAAAAGACATACAAATCAACGTTTCTATATTGAAGACTCAAATAGGTTAATTTACTCTAGAAAAAATATTATTAAGGAACGAAACCTTATTTACAAGGAGTTGGATACATTCCTTTACTAGGTTTTATGACCTATATTTCTCTATAACCATGGCTCTGATACCAATCTGTCACACCCCGACCTGGGGGGCTGGATCGACTTGACTTTCCCGTTGAAAGGAAAGGTCTCGGGGCACGATATCGTGTGATAATCGAAATGATCAGATTGTTTACAATGCACATGTTATATAATGAGAAATGCTAAATGACATTGATATAGAATTACAAAGTTAAATTACATTAGTCATGTTCATAATTTAACAATGTAAATCTACCCAAAAAGAATCATAAAGTTGTTATCTTGTATCTGCACAAGATTTACAAAAGAGATTCACATATATGTCATCAAAATATGCATAATCCAAAAGAAAGCTAGGTCCACTTCTAAAGCTCTCTAACTTAAATCCTGAAATCTGGTGACTAAACTTGTTCGTCACCTGAGAAAATATGCAATTTAAACAAGTCAACACTAGGTTGGTGAGTTCATAAGTTTAGTAGTATAAAACATTTGAAATTTGTATTTTCTCAAGTCTTGTTTGTCATACACAAGTCTTATTGTAATCCCAATGTCTTATCTCATATCAATGTTCTTTCCATAGTTCCACATACATATAGTATTTCATCCAATCCAGCATGCTTATATATAGGGCATGCGTATCACAAGTGAAGCCGCTAGCCCACCACACACTTAATTCAATACCACCTGTATTGCAACTATGGATACCCTTTTCATTCTCATATTTGTTATCCCAACCTGATATTCCCATGAGTTATGTTCTCATCCCACAATGATATGTGTAGATTAAAAGGTTTTGAGTTGTATATATTACCATAACATAAGTGATGGTAACCCTTATTGTTTTAAATATATAGATTCTAATAAATTTTAATCCTTTTGTTTGTTCTCTCATATGAAGTGTTTATTGGTACTCACTTCTATACTAGAAGTGACAGCCAACTCATTTAATGTATTAACCCACTTGAATGTATAGAGCATAAATGGACCACATTATGGTCCTCACGTAATCAGACCACAATGTCTCCAATTTATCCCTATCCATTTATAATCATTTGTAATCACATGTCTTCACAACGATCTGTCACTAGCTTTTGACATGAGTGAGGTCAGTCGCTCAATCTGCCAGTCTAAAGAATCGAATGGTACAATTACTAACAGCTTCTGTTGATTAATATCACCCATGTGACCGTTTACCAAAACTGACTATTCAGCACTGTTACCGGTCATACGATACCAGCCAATTGTCATAAAAATATGCATAACATACCGACCTCATTCGCCGGAGGTTTGTCAAACCTATGGTACCACTACGCTACCGTCGGCTTAGCCATTGCTACTTAATGGTAAACGATATACAAACGGACTTAACGAAACGAATTGAATAATGGACACATGAATACAATGATATCATGCAATCAGGCTTTCTAGTAATTAATATAATGTTATAATCTCATTGTTATTGTCTCAATGTCATCTCATCTCAATGTAATTATTTCAATGTTATGTTCTTAATGTTGTCATCTCAATGTTATGTCTCAATGTTATGATCACGTGTTATAAACACTTGTCTTATCACACAATGTTATCACAAATGTTTAATGATATTATGATGTTATATTATCATGATATCATCCTTGATATCTCAAGTAATTGTGATCCACACTTGAATCATCCCATATGTTATAGACAAAATTTCCCACACAAACATAATTATAAATATAATAACAAATGTAAAACCTTTATTACCTTATATTCATGCATAATGAATTAACATACTAAAATATTTAGAAAATAATTTAGCATGTTTCTCAGCCCCACATTTAGAAATCAAAAAGATTAGAAAAGGGGCGTATGAACTCACCTTGGTGTTGTAGTGGTTTACTAGTACTCAAGTAATGTACACGCTCTTGGTTGTTGTAATGTGTTGATTTCAAGCCTTGTGATTGATTTAGTTGATGTTCACTGCTTGTACGTATTATTTGTTGCGTTATGTATCAACCCTAAGGTTTGTTAACTTATTGAAATTCCTTGTTATTGTGATTAATCTTAAACCCATTTTGTAATACAACATACTAAAACTTAGACATTTAGGTTAAACTTATTATTTGGTAATATCTTTTGTAATTTAACATTTTATTATTAGGTTTTGATCTATTTTGAAAAGGTTATTCAAAAGTATGACACTTTGAAAGAAATGTAATGTTTTTAAAATACATAGAATGTTGTCATTACTTAGTAACACCTTAATGATCCTTAACACATACATGAAGAATTGAAGATTTGGAGTTCAAAATGCAGAGAGAGAGAGGTTTAGAGAGAGATAGAGATATAACCGAAAGAGAGAGAGAGAGAGAGTAAGTGGTAGTTGAGGAAATTAATGGGGGAGTTAATGAGGTTTAAGGTTTTTATACCCAATTTCATTTTGGGTACGTTAGGGTTGCTCGGTTTCGCATTTACTTAGCGTTTACGAAACGTAACGTAATATGCGTAATTTTTAATAAAATGGTTTTCTTTTTAATCTTTTTAAGGTTGTAATTTCTAATAAATATTTTGTATTTATTTTTCTTATTTTAAAGTTTCTAAATCATTTATTTTATCGTTTTCGTCAGATTGTATCAACTTCGCGCGTATTTGTTCGAATCGACACCCGAACGAGCACGACGATGACTTTACTTTCTGATTTGATTTTCTACTTTTCAGATTTCCTTTAGAACGTTGAACCCACAGATATGTTTGTGTGAATCGTCACCCACACAAACACGCTGTCAGTTTAATATTCGAAAACGGTATCTAATTATTGTTTTGGATTTGACATTCTCATAGACTGACACAACTAAACTTAGCTGTTTTTACCATTTGTTTTCACTGTTTTCACATTGATTTCCCATTGTATTGTCGGCTATCTGATTCCTGTTATTTGTGGGAACCAGATCACAACCGAACTGTTATTTTCATTTCCCATGAATACGTGTTATTTCACATGAAATGTTGTATATTAATATTCCAATTCTCATTGAAATACATACAACTGTTATAAGTTTTCACAAAATTGTTATCACATAACTGTTATTCACATAGTAATCAGACACACATAATAATGAAAGTACACATATCGTACAGTTGACGAATGGTTAGGTACTTGTTGTTACAGTCTTTCCTTGTTAAAGAAATTTCGTCTCGAAATTTAAGCATCATTGTCGGGTACTACTACTTCTGCAAACAGGTGGGAAACGGCTTCATTTCAGTTTCTTGACTCACAATCCATAATCTCTACTGGTTCTTCAATCAAATTTAATTGCTCAACAACTTGCATTTCCTCGAGTGGTATGATTAACAATTCATCAGCAAGGCATTTCGTGAGGTTCAATACACGAAACACATCATGCACCCCGCTGAGTTTATCAGGTAGTCTGAGTCTGTATGCCATAGGACCAATCCTTTGTGTTATCTCAAACGGTCCGACATACCTTGGTGCTAACTTGCCTTTAGCCCCAAAGGAATTACGCCTTTCCAGGGGGACACTTTCAACATGACTCGGTCACCCACTTGGAATTCCAAAGGCTTTCGCCATTTGTCTTCGTAACTCTTTTGGCGACTACGCGCAGCTTGTAATTTTTGTTGTATTTGGGTGATTTTATCAGTAGTTTCCTAAATAAGATCTGGCCAAGTGATTATGTTATCTCCCACTTCGGTCCAACAAATTGGCGACCGAAATTTTCTACCTTACAGTGCTTCAAATGGTGTACATCTGATTCTGCTATGGTAACTTTTGCGGATAAGTGGTAGGTGTGTGTCCCAGCTTCCACCGAAGTCAAGGACGCATGTTCTCAACATATCCTCTAGGGTTTGAATAGTTCGCTCGCTTTGTCCATCCATTTGTGGATTATAAGCGGTGCTTAAGTTCACGTTTGTCCCTAAGGATTGTTGCAATGACTGCAAGAACCTCGATGTAAATCGACTGTCCCGGTCTGAAATAATAGATAGTGGCCCACCATGACGCACTACTATCTCATTGATGTATAGTCTTGCTAGTCTCTCTATCTTGTAATTCTCCCGTATTGGCAAAAAGTTAGCAGACTTGGTCAATCGATCAATGATGACCCATATGGAATTGTGTCCGCTAGAAGTGCGGGGTAGCTTGGTGATGAAACGAAAAGCTACTTGTTCCCTCTTCCATTGTGGTATCTCCGTTTGTTCCAGGTGGAACCGTGTTCATTTCCGGATTAAGCAAGGTGGAACCGTATTTAATTTTTGGATTAATAGGTGGAACTTGATTTGTTTCGGGGTTAGCAATGTTCTTAGTAGGTCGTCCTCTTTTTGTAGCCATTCTTCTGCTCACATGCAGACAAACTCAGGTCAGTATAAAAATATTAAAATATAATCTTTTCAGTCAGATAAATTCAACTGCATTCAGTTACACTAGAAAAGTTATGTTGATATGTGATTATAAGAATGTTGTATAACTGCATTGATATTATCCAGATATGTTTGTAACACAAAGTAATCACACTAATGTGTGTAGTTATACTCAATTCTATTTCTTCAAAAACATGTTATAGTATCACTTAGCACACGCCATTGTGACACCGATAAGGATATGTTATTATTCAAGCTTGATATGTTATCACACATGTTTTTAATATGTTTTCACACATGATTTTGATATGTTATCACACATGTTTTCGAAACGTTATCACAAAGGATTTTGAAATGTTGTCACATAGGCCTTTGATATGATACCACACAGGATTTTGATATGTTATCACACAAGATTTTGATATGTTGCCACACAGGCCTTTGATATGATACCACACAGGATTTTGATACGTTACCACACAGGATTTTGATACGATACGTTATGACACCCCGTTACTGTTTATGAAATAAAAGTTTTTGATATAAACACACATGTTTACACAACACAGATACTGAAAGAAGTTTTTCATTACTACCATATACTGTTATATACATCAGCAGAGTTAGATACAAGATAGTTTCATGATACTAACACACTAGTAAACAACCTAACCGTATGGGATCTATACTACATGTCAATACTATCTCATAACATTGAAAACCAACCTATTTGTATCGTTCAGTGATATCTACAATGAATTGTCCCAAAATATCAGCACCATGATCATACTTATCGTAAGAAGTGCGGTAAGAAAGCTATCACTATGGCTATAGCAGCCATCACTATAGCCATCACCATCATCCTCACCTCCACACCTAGACTCCTAAACCTCTCAACCTGCACTCCCCCTCTCTCTACATTATGCCAGAACCAAACAATCATCATCCATCTCATCCTCTCGTCAATCACCATCCTCCAGGCTCTTGTCCCTGCCTCTAAAGCACCTACCTGCTCTACTAGGTGAGCAGCACGAGCCTTAGTCAATGTACCACGGGTATCTTGAAGAGATCCTCGTGACTACATCAGCTCCATTCGAGTTCCTTGCAGGTCCAGTGTGACCTACTGAAGTGGGTTCGAAGCTCAGACTGTCTAGAGGACTCTCCCACCTCGTGGGTAGATCCTTGAAAATCTCGGGGAGCGGGCTGATGTCTAGGTGGAAGTCCAGTGGTCTTGCGGGCTTGTCCCCGCATCCGTCTGATCCCGTGAATACCGGGATTCTCTGTGGTGTTGGGCTCCTAGCCCGTCTCATAGCTGACGTATCCTCATCTGAGACCTGGGGATATCAAGGCAGTGTATGTGGTACAACTGGTGGTGTATGGGTTACTAATGGTGTGTCTGTGAAACCTTCGGTACCACTCTAGATGCTGCTGAAGATGACTCTGTATCTGAACCTTCACTACAGCTGGGCGTATCATCTAGGATCACATACGATATCCTTTGGTAGATGTACTGTACTCCTGGGTTGGCCATCATTGTACCAAACACAACTTCCCGATCAATATCGCGAAATGAATATTCAATAATAATATTTAGCACAACCATGATATCTATTCGTATCCTAAAGAAACTATTCACAGTTGATGTTGTTATTCTTATGCTTGTCTTGAAATTTACCAGAACGCACACCTTTCGTCACACCCCTACCTCTCGTCACCTAATGATGATGTCACTAACCGCTCTAAGAAGGTTGCAAAAGCATAGTGGTGATGTCTCAAAGATGGGGTGCAACTTACTTGAACAGGAATCACAACACACAAGTTTAACAAAAAGATAATACATTACAAGGATAATAGTGTTATTACAAGCCACTAGTTATGGTTCACAACTTAAACACACTAAACATTCCCATGTTACTTATTTACAAGCGCCTGATAGTGCAATTCTCACATGTCGTCACTATCTACCTGCAAAAATTTGGTAGCTTGAAAAGTCAGCACAAAGCTTGTGAGTTCATACACAAGACTTGATGCAATATGATATGTTAAGAGTAGTCAGTAACACATACTGACACAATTGGAATAATCATGTGACCCATATCTAGTCCCTTTCCAACTATAAGATATGACAATACCCAACATTAATCATATGTGCCTCATTAGAAAGTATACACGTTGATGTTGATATTGATATTGGAAATGATTAACAAACATTCACACCGATAGGTTTACCATTGTCGCGTTCAGCCCCACATGGGGTCACTAGATACAATTCTCAAGAATGAGGACTTTTTGATATGTCACTTCGATACCCATAGTTATCCCATGATATCCCAAACCCGGCACACTATAATACACGCATATCATAAGTTTAAGATAGATTCATAAAGATACCCTGAAGTTTAGAAAACACTTAAAATAAAAAGGGTTGCATGAAACTCACCTGAAATATTGCAATCGATGGTTAGTGCGCAAACTTGTGTTTGTAGTTCAGTTCTGCATTAGTTAACTTGTTATAAGTTATTTGTGTTTTAATTTGCTTATTAGATCTTCTTTAACATGTAGTGTCAAGGACATTGCAAATCATGTCATCAACTGATATTGAATTCTTAATTAGTTGTTTTAATTGAATATCATACAATGTATGATAATATGGGAACCTATAATAGTTTAGGTTCCTATTAAGAAGTTGACGACTCATTCAATTAATCAGAATGTCCTCAGATGAACCAAATAGGTATTGTTGTTGGTTGTATTACTGAAACAGTTTCCTGATGGATTTCTGGTTTAGGAATAGTCAGTCCTTGTTATTGATCATTTAGATATCATTAAACACATGAATATCATATTGAAAAAAAGTTTAATAACCATATTCAATATACTAATCTGACTGTTAATATAAACATCAGATCGTTATTCCAATGATTATCTAAATTCTTATTATTAGCTTGAAACACTTAGATTTGATATAGCATTTCAAGGAATGATCCAAACAATCACAATCAATGTTAAAATCAAACGGTTAAAACCATTATGATCTATGATATGGTTTCATGAAAACGAGACATTATAATGGGTCAAAAGAAGGATTTCACCGTTAACATATCGAGTTCTTCGTTTTTAATTATTCCTAGCCAACATCTAGGCAATAATCAACAACAATAACTATTGAATTACGTTCAAAGACTAGATTTAATCCATACATTATCATAAAAATAGGAGGAAACGAATCGTTACCCGTTCGGATGGATTTTCGCTTGCAAAACGACGATCAGGTGTTGTAGAAACGATCCCCAACTAGATTATGCTGATCCTACAACTTGATCTCATTGATTTAGGGCGTCAAAATCATTCTGTTCAAGTTGTGGGTGTGTAGGTTCGAGAGAAAAGAGATAGATTATTTTTGTGCATGGAAATATGATAGTTTTAGCTGAGATATCTGAACCGACCTATCGTCGCGTACCGCCAAGAAGGCTTGATTGGGGCTTGGCGTTCAGCGAAGAGTTCTAGAATAAAATAATTTCTAATTTTTCTTGTTTTTACGATTTCGGAGAATCGCGAACTCTGTTTTTCTCACGGTTTTCACCCACATTCACGATTTCTCGCGTTTTCAAATCCTGGCACTCACGATCTTACTTTTAACATGGATTCCAAACAAAGATGACGTGAGCTTTCGATGTAATTGTCATAGTTTGGCCCCACATGGGTTCACTAGATACATTTCAATGGTTGAGGAATTTTTATATAAGACATTGATACCCACGGTCATCCCATGATATCCCAAGCCGGCATACAGTTATATATTATGCATATCATATGTTTAGAAAAGATTTCATGATAATACTACGATGTTTGTAAAATATTAAAAAGAAAAGGGGTTGTAAAATCACCGGAAGTGTGGCAATATCACACAGAATATGATAAAATGGGAACCTATAATGATTTAGGCTCCTATTAAGGATTTTATGACCCGTTAGATTAATCAGGATATTCTAACCTAATAGGTATTGTTATTGATTATATCACCGGAACAGTTTCCCAACTGATTTCTGGTCTAAAAGGATAGTTATTCCTTGTTATGCATCGCTTAAGTATTATGAAATATAGGAAATATTATATTGAAATGGGTTTGATATAAATATTCCATATACTAATCTGATTTTTAATATGGAAATCAGATTTTTATTTCAGTGATTACCCTAACATTTGGTCATTAGCTTGGGAGCGCTTAGGTTTGACCTAGAGTTCCAAGCAATAACTAATTCATCCATAAGCGTTGTCAATATCAAATGGATTAAAGATATTAAGATCCCGAGAATGGTTTGATGATAATCGGGCAGCATAACAGATCAAAATGAATATTTCACCGTTAACATTCAGATTTCTTTATTTCTACCTATTACTAGCCATCTTCTCGGCAATAATCAACAACAATAACCTTTGCATTGTACTCACGTGATAGATTCAATCCATACATTTACCAAAATAGTAGGAGAGATCGAATTGTTACCCGTTCGGATGAATTTCTTATGGCAAAACGATGATCCGATGTTGTAGAGACGATTCCCAGCTCAAATATGGTATTTCTTTGGCTTAACAACAGGTATTTCGGGCTAGAAATTCATACCGATCGAGTTTGAGAGGTAAGGTTCGAAAAAAGAAAAAAAGAAATTATGCATGAAGAATTTTGATTGTTATGGCAACTTACAATCGCCAACCCTTCATCGCGTGCCGCCAAGAGTGCCCGAAAGGCCTTGGCCTGCCGCACCGAGTCCGGGACTTTAAATATTTTTCTGATTTTCTTGTTTTCGCAATTGCGAGAGAGTACGAACTCCGTTATTCGCTTCACTTTCATCCATTTTTACGATTTCTCGATCATTTTCTCACCATTGTGAGTACAATCTTATTATCATCATTGATATAAAATTCAATTATAAATTAAACTTGTAACCTTGCTGGGAATAGGAACAAGACGTTACCTGACTGTCACAATAATCATGAGACTTTAGCCTGGTTATATTTGAGTCATTAGAAAGCATCTTACTTCAAATTTTGAACCAAAACCATAGTTTAGGCTCACTCCACTAATGAACTTACTAAACCGTTCTTGATCACTAGTGTGAAAGAGTAAGGAGCATGGTTGGTAGACCTTGTTATTTTTTGTTAGCCAAAAGTTTTTTCGAGGACCCATATTTTCTATGTCTTTTCTAGCGCTGAGTGTGTCTTTTGATCTTTCATTCATTAGTAAAGTACATAAAAAGATTTCACATACATTTTCTCCACATGCATAACATCAATATTGTGTTTTAGGTCGAGAGAAGACAATAATCCAGCTCAAAAAAAATACTCCTTTTGCTCCAATTCAACTCTATTGTATCACGTTTTCTTTTGACAACTGCATGTCTAGGATGTTTTCGCGAAACACATTTGGGTAGAATATTGAAATGTTCTAATATATTTTCATTATTCAATTGTTGAAGTGGACCTATTGTCTCTTTTTTCCATTAAACAAAAAAATTTCCCTCCATTTATGCTTGTAGTGAAATTTCCAATTCCATAGTGTGTTAGGAGAACTAATAAACATTCCGCTAAAGTCTCTTATGATGTTTGATTTGATGGATTAGAGAGTGTGGGCTTGTCTTAGTTATTAGTCTAGTAATAAATTCATTAGAATACGAGTACTTATGAGAGGTGCTAATAATGATGAGGAAAAATTACAAAATGTCAGACGGATCGAGGAGCACATTAAAGTTTACCAATCTCTCCAAGCTGGAGATTGTTAGGTTTGTTGACTCTGACCAACAATAACCCTAGTGGTTTAAATTATGCACATTTCCTAGTTTAAGTTTACTTGTTCTCTGTGTTTATTTAACATTATAAATATACAGCTATGAACATGTAATTAATAATATATCACTAGCTGCCAACCATGAATGAAGGTCACTTCGACGAACAACCTTAAATCCTCATGTCCATTCTTGTTTATTATTTAGAGTTTTTCTGTAAGTGTGTGTTGGTAACCTAACTAGCACTACTTTCAATATATACGGAAACTAAGCTTTAATAAATGGTAATCAAATCACCAAATCTCCCTTTTCCTATGTGTAGTATATATTGTTAATATTGTGGAAACTATTATGTTGGAATTTTTATTCTTAGATTTATAATATGCCCAGCTTTGGTCTTGTACTCTATTGGGTTAATCGATTGTTCAAGGGTCATGGATCATGGGTCACGGGGCAAGTGGTGTTGAATTTTATTCAAATTTGAATAATGGGAATTTACCCACGCTTAGAATTTCAAGCTTAAAGAGTCACCAAGTTGAATATTTGATTTGAGTCCATAATAGTGGCAGTAGTTTGCTTATTTCCGTTGGGTTTTTAAGTAATTGTAAGCTATATAAAGCCATGTTTCTTTTATAACGAAGTGGCATTATTGTTTCCGTATTCTTCTTTTCTTTTGCAATTCAGATGAACAAATTATTTTCATTATAAGCTTTATTGTGTTTTCCATCGAACACTTGATTCACTGCTGAAGCAATTAAGGGACATATTTTACCAACATTTGGTATCTAGAGCCATGTTCAGTTGAGAGGGTGTGACTCGGTTTTGATCATGATTTTGGTCGAAAAATACATAAGGTGTATCTGGGTTTTTTCCCCAAATTAGTTTTAACACGATGAACCCTAGTTCTCATTTCTTATCTAATTCGATCGATTCGATAAACAATTGTTGTTAACTTCGTAGGGCTTTTGTTTTATGGTTGTAGACGAGCGAAAATGTATAAAATTTACCTTGTAATGCTTTCGATTTGATGGAGTTCGACTCAACAACAATTGCGGGTTTTTCTCGAACCTAATCCTTCGATTTAGAGTTCCTTAGTGGGTGTTTTTAGCGTCCTTTGATTCAGAGAGAGTTCACGAGATTATATGTGTGTCTAATTTTGTTTATTTGATCTGATTATACTCAATTATCTTTTATGTTTGTTAAGTTATTCTTGATTGACGATAATGCATGATTTCACTATTATTTTAGGAATTAGTTAGCTGGTTAAGATCGTGAGGAATCGGTGATTGATAAATCATCCTACTCTAGATTTCTAAACCGTGTATTGGACGAGTCTTGGTGAGAACCGAACGAGGAGGGGGAAGATCTCGTGAGTGGGAGAAGAAAGGAGAAAGAAGGAAACTTTGTTTCCTTTGTCAACTCTAGTCCCTCTTCTTTCTGCCTTCTGTCACTTATATTTTATTATTCCTTTTCCTTACAAACCAACTTTCATAACTTAAGCACTTTAGTCCTTATGTGTCATTAAATTGTTATATTATGTAAAAAGGTTTGGAATATTTATAAACTATTGATTTACATTTTTAATTTTTATTATTAAGGCGTCTTATAAACTATTTTATGCTTAATTTATTTATTATAAATCTTTATTATTATGTATTTATATATCTATATACTATATATAATGTATATAAGTGAGAGAGTGTTCAAAAGTCTTAAATTTAAGAAATGTACAAATTCATCAGACTAAGGTACAATCAATTATGCAAGGTTTGGTGAATCTATTAGGAGCGGGACATAACACAAAACTTGAACTCATTTCAAAATTTAAAACTCAAACCTCACTTTCTCTTATACTTTCTTCATCTCTCCAGATTCATCAAATTAACATAGAATCCGAACACACCATCGTATCAACGTTTTCATCAAAGACCACCATCTGCCCTGCCATCGTCTTCCATTGCGAACCGTTCAACTAGCACCCAACAGACGGTAATATTTTCTTTCATTTTCCTTTGTAGGTTTTTTTTGGTTTCCAAAACCCTAATGATTGTTGTAAATCTGGATCGTTTGATTCACCCAAAACGTGGACACCCTGTTTCATTTGATTACTTTAACTATGATGGTTTGTGGGAGTTTTATTAATTTTCATCGTTATTGGTGATTTTTTTTGTTGAGTTTAGAATCTTTTATTAATTTATGTTATATGAAATTTCTTATGAATTTAGGTTTATGTTGATGCTGAATGTGTTATTAATTTCTGTTAAATGAATTTTGTATGTAGCAAATAGATGCATCACCATCACCAAATACAAATATGGTCCAAAAGGAAGGAGGTGTGCGATAATTATATGCAGTGAGGAAGAAGCATCCATTCTTGTTCCACATGACGCAATCCCATCTTTTCTTTTCTTTTTTTTTTCTTTTTTTGCAGCTGCTCTTATTGTTACATTGGGTATGAGCTTTGAGTTTTGATATTCTTTTCCTTTTATACTTCAATTCAATATTTTTTTTCTTTTATTCAGAATCCATAATCCAACATTTTCCTCACTATGATTGTATTTTGCAGATTTATGAGTTTCTAATTTACTTGATGAATCTACTCGTAATGCAACATTTGAAGATGATTGTCATACCAGTCTTGGAAATGGATCCCATGTGTTAGTTACTTTGGATAAACTGATTTATATTTATAATATAATTTGAATCTCATGTGTTAGTTGCTTTGGACACTAATCAATAAGTGAGATTTATCATTTATCAGTTTATTGCTTTCAAACTATAAAAAGTAACTCAATTTAACAAAAGTACTTTAATGTCGGCACATTGATTATGCCTATGCTATTGAATGTCTGGTGAAGTGATCTTCTTACTTTGATTGTCCGGATTAGTTTAGGCAATCTGTTGTTACATTGTGTACTTTGATTGTCTGGTGAAGTGATCTTCTTATTTTGGGTGCTTTGGGTGTGCCTAATATTGAATGTTTTTATGAATGTGCTTATAATTCTATATATTTTTTTGGAATTTTTAATTTATTTTCTTGAATCTGGTCCAACCGGTCCAACCAGTAACCAGTGATATGTCCAGTTCAGTTTTGAAAACATTGCTAATGACTATTTTATATAATGCTTCTAACTTTTATATTGGTATTCTTGCATTCTGCATGAATATGACGTATGGTCTGCTTGCAGATTGTTTGATGCTTTTTAAACCTTTAATCCTATGCTTTCTTATGGATTTACTAATGATTCCTTTTTATTTCATCAGCTTGACTCAAATGTATATCGAATCTATATATCAAAGGTAAAACTTCCAAAATTGACAGAATCTGTTGATCTATTCTATATTATTTCAGTGGATTTCATTTCATTATTCTCTTTTGTCTTCGTGAATCTTGAGACTTGCTTTTGTTGTGTATTTTAGGGGTCTGTTATTGCATGATGATAATGGCCTTTTTTTGGTACAGATCTCTAGGAATATGTGTCAGCTTCCACGAGCTTAAAGGGTTTACCTCATGGTATGTTTGCAGTGATTTAGTCAAGAAACAAAGGGTATTTTAAAGGGTATGTTTGCAGCGATTTTGCATTGAATTTACTTCTGTTTTGAAAGCATATGAACTATAGTTGTATGATTTAGTCAACACACAAAAGTTTGTAAACTTTTTATTCAAAGGGGGCAACTTTATCAGAAAAACATAAATTTTTTCTAAAAACCATATAATTGCTTGTTTTGTGTGATCCTGAAAAATATATATGGGCATGTTTAGTACAATGAAAATATCATGTTTAAAATTTTCTATTTAGAGTTGATGATTAGGAATGAGAACATTATGTGATAACAAAAAACTTACCCAGTATATTCCCACTTTTCTGTAGGGTCTGGGGAGGAAGGATAGACACAAACCTTGGAGTTAATGATATTATTTATTATATTATTTTTAAATAAATAAAATATGTGAACCGTTGTTGATCTATGGTGAGTTTGAATGATCAAAATATGTAATTAATATAGTGTTTCTTTTTATATTTAGAGGAAAATATTCACTGCAGTTATAACAAAATTTTTATAGATTTATGCATGTCTTTGCTTCAATGTTATCCTGAGCTTGCTGTCATTGAGGTTATACTTTTATAAACTCTAACTTAAAGGCATTCTACATTTCTTAGAAGCGCCAATTTAGCTTCTGGCAGCAAAGATCTACTCAAGTAAGTATCCATTTTTATATCGTGTTTAAATTGTTTCTGCCGCCGCATCGCACGGTGTAACATCAGTGCCAGAAACGTTACCGGAATAGGGATCAGTACAGTAACTTGCATAGTAACTCAGGTGCAAACTGTGTGAATTAATTATGTGCTATTAACATTGTGATGCTTGACACTAAACTATTATCCAAATGTTTCTAAAACCTGATTAAATCTCACGGTTTAACAGTCAGAAACATATCAGACAACACTGAACTGACACACAGATGCTTGTTTGATACTGTTATGTATAAACGTCTCCGAGGTTAAACAGAACAAAACCATAACGGTTGTTGTTACAGAATGCTAAATCGACGAATTATTCGTATAGGTGACGATCTGTACGAATAACTCTGAAAGTTTAACGTTCTGAAATGATGGCTGAAAAGTAGAAAACAAGTGTGTCCATATCATCACTAATGTCTAATTTTAGTAAGTGTCCATATCATCACTAAGTGTTCATATCATCACTTTAATATATTCATATAGTGTATTTATAATTGCGTATATTCGTGTCTTCCAAATATGTTCGTCCAATAGTTTCAACCAACAATTCCCAACATTTCCTAGCTATTTTCCTTAATTCCCGACACTAACAAACCCTCAATATACTACAAATGGTTTATGTATAGGGCATATGTAGGAATCAGTCGCAACCTATCCAGCCGCCATCCCTCCGCCTTTGTAGTACACCACGAGTGTGTCCTTGTCTCGTGATTAAGGATCAATCAATCCTAATTTAACTCATTCCCTTATTCCTCAAAACTGATATCAACCCAATGTACTGTAATGGTATATGTTTAGGGCGTACGTAGAAGTCAGCTGGAACTGCTTCAACCGCATGCCCACCACCTTTACAATACATCACGAGTATGTCCTTGTCAAGTTTTCAGGGCTCAATCAATCACATAAGATAACAATTAACAAGTAGCATGTATCACCTATTATATAATAGTTATAATGTAACACAAATAATTGATCACGAATATAGATCATATATAGTAGGATTGCAGTTAACATGTAATAAACATATAAACACGAAATCCTTAATATAGTAACTAGTGTATGAAATAATTCATACTAGGGTATCCTATGGTTATAGACTAGGTCATCCATTTGAAGTAACCTAATTCCTTATAACCCAAGCTCTGATACCAATCTGTAACACCCCGACCGATGGCGGAAACGTCGGGATGCCACGAGGGATGTGTAGATTGTTTATAAGTTTGTGGGCATCTAAATGTATCATCACATATAATTTAATTCATTTATGGTAATTACACAAAAATCATGTTTGTCATGAATCAAATACAACAACTTACACAAAAGATATAGCTAAATTAACTAAACCCTAGTCTTCAGTTATCCACTTAATTTAGCTAAGTCCAAGACCCTATGTGACGATATCCAAAAGATTTAGAGCTATCCTTCTCTACCTACGTCTCTTCATTCCCTGAAACATTTAGAAATCAAATCATAAGTTTAAACACACACAAAAATAGTTATAACAACTTTAATAAATACATGTGAACCTGTAAAGATGAACATTTCGTGTAAATTCACTAACAAGCAGATGAACAAATTATGCAAGTAAGTTCAACAAGTCATCCAAATAAGTTCAATCAAATCAACAAATACAACCAATCAACCATACCAACAATAATGAGTTTATTCTATGTGTACTACGGAGAACCGAAGTCAACTCAATCAACAGTATTAACAAAACACCGCGTAGAATCGAAGTCAACTCAACCAACAGTGTAGGGAATCACCGCGAAGGATCGGAGTCAACTCAACCAACTGTGCTTCCACAAGCATAAGAGATAATTCTAATAACTGCTGAGACCGAAGTCAACTCAATCAATAGTGTAGGGAATCACCGTGGAGGACCGAAGTCAACTCAAACAACAGTGATTCAGATCAGCGTGAGGATAGTGACAATACATCAATGACATCCAAGTTTCACAAGTGTTGTATCAAAGCATAAGAGTTTAAGAATACGTGTTGCACCCCCGAGTTTAAAAGCGAAAATATTAAAAAGGGGGTTATGAAACTCATTTGACTAAGTAGTTTTCTTAGTTCTCCAGTAAGCGGGCGTAGGAAACAAAGCTTTACTCGAATCCTACAATTAAGATTTGACGATATGTTTAAGCTATGATTCCTTGTCTGATTGTTCTTTTCAAATTTGAATTGTTAACTTAGTTCGTGTGATGTGAATAACTCATTCTTTTCATATTCATAAGAATGACTCATGCTAATGGCCATTCATACGAATGACTCATGCTAATGGCCCTTCACACGAATGACTCGTGCTAATGGTCATTCATACGAATGACTCTTGCTAATGGCCATTCATACGAATGACTCATGCTAATCGCCATTCACACCAATGAGTCATGCTAATGGCCATTCACACAAATGACTCTTGCTAATGGCCATTCACACGTGTAAAACCGTTTTAAACGAGTTGGTGCCAGGTTGGCGAGAAAACCCTCAAAACCGAAATAAAACTCATAGGTCCACCTCTTTTGACGTCGTTTGAGCTCATTTTCTTCGTGGCTTTGTGATCTAGACGAGTGGAGAAACGTTTGGACACCAAAATCACTTGAAATGGTTAAGAAATGAAAGAGATTTCTAGAGAGAGAATCTAGAGAGAAAGTGACGGGAAAGTGTTTTAGAGAGAGGGCTGGAAAATGAAGGAAATATTTTAATAAAATGGCTTTTAAGTAACGAAATATTTTATAAAAACGTTTTTCTTTTAAATCCTTTAAGGTTAAGATTCCTAATAAACGCTTTTAAATCCTTTTTATGATTTTAAATATCGTAAAAATATCTATTTTGGTTCTCTCGTTGGTACGCATGACTCATATTTTTATTCGTAAAGATCCTCACCTTTACGAATACAACGCTCGTATTATATTCCAACTTGATTAATAAAGTATGAAATATCGTTTCGGAGTTATTAACCCACGCGAACACACTATTAAGTTAATATGTCCTGAAATAATATTCGCGTTTTAAAGTAATATTTGTGTCCTCACTATCGCGTAAATGTTTTCATTGTCATTATTAATATTTTAATTTAATATGTTCATCAATGTTAACCTCCAAATCATTATCCCCACTAAATCATATCACTAACACATCCATGATAAACCGAAATAAGTTTATGTATAGGGCATATGTAGGAGTCGGTAGCAACCTATCAAGCCGCCGTCCCACCACCATTTCGATAAACCATGACCATGTGTCCTTGACTATATTTAGTGACAAAACCTTAAAGCTTTATCCAAAACAATAACTAACCTCAGATTCTCCTCACCAAATCCTAACACCCACATAATCATGATAAATCGAAGAAAGCTTATTTATAGGGCATACATAGGAGTCAGTTGCAACTTATCCAGCTGCCAGCCCACCACCTCTTCGATAGACCATGATTATGCCTTTGCCTATATTTGGTGATAGAATCTTACACTGCTACCAATACCATTCAAACAAAGTATAGCATGCGTATACGAGTGCCTTAAACACTGTGGGTATGTCTAGTTGCATTACAACTAAATTTCCCATGGTTTACGCATGTGAACTATGTGTTCTCAACTGTGTATACCAGTGAGCATTTCATAATTCAAAATTAGAGCATTCAATTAGCATAACATGTTCTATCAAAATAAAGGATGTGCAATAAAAAGTACCTGAAATGCAGTGATGTTACAATAGCAGCAGACTTCTTGGTGCCTTCTATGATATCCCTGATCTTTAGCTTGTGGGCAGCCTCAGTATCTTTGACCTGCTTCTTCAACTTCCGGGCCTCCTTCTAGAAATGGCTGGCCTTAGCTGCAACAATCTTCTTCTGATCCTCTAGGTCTTCAATCTGCTTGTCAAAAGCCTCTTTATCAGAGGCAACCTTGAGGATAGCCTACGAAGATAAGAATATGGCAGAAAAAAAAAAAGATATTCTGAACACTACCTTTTGTAGGTGCTCAGCAACGGGGAAATCAGGATTGTCATCCACATTGACTGGCTTAGCACCTTTACGCTTCTTGTAGACCTTAGATGAGCGGGTGTGCATAATCCTAGCCTTGGGGGCAATGGGGCTGCTTTCTCCTTCTTGATAGTGAGGAAACCACTGAGATCCTCAAGATCGAATGCGGATTCTAAAATAACGAACATAATGTATCAGGCATATGAACATATATCAAAGAACATAAAAGAAATAAATATACAAAACCTGAAGTCATTTGAGTGTGAGACTGCTTGGAGGATACATTATGAAAACTTAATGTGAACTCTCAATACAAATCATATATTAAAATTTCTATTCTGAACCTTTTACACTATCACAAGCTCGTGGACTCTATGTAGACTTTAGGATTCGTGATCCTTATGTTCTTCCTAATCTCCTATAAATATGTAAACTTTGTGATCTTATTCCCGTTAGAACTGAGTTTGTAAGACAGACATGTAGTAACTGGAAGGGTGAAATACCATCAGTCGTGAATCATGTCTAGGAAAGCCGTTTAGCTTTCCTGGGATTCTCGATGAAAGTATCGTCAGTTATAGGCCAAAGCATGACATACCAAACATATTACAAGCTACAATGTCTAATATGTCAAAGGTATTCAACTTTGGATACTGTAACATCTGTGCCGGAATCGTTACCGGAACAGTAAGTTGCACAGTAACATGCATAGTAATTCAAGTACACACTACGAGAATCTATGTTTATGCTATTGACACATAATGCTTGACACTAAACTGATATGCAATTGTCTGAATCTGATTAAAACCTTAGGGTTTAACAGTCAGAAACATATCAGACAACACAGTATGGAAACACAAATACTTGATTTGATGCTATTGTGTATAAACGTATGTGAGGTTAAACAAAACAAAACCATAACGGTTGTTGTTACACAATGCTAAACCGACGAATTATTCGTATAGGTGACGATCTGTACGAATGATTCTGAGAGTTTAACGTTCTGAAATAATGACTGAACAGTAGTGAACAAAAATCAGAAAGCCAAACCATCGTCGTGTTCGTTCGAATGACGATTCGAACGAATACGCGTGATGGCGACGTGTTCTGACGAAACGAAAACGAACACGAACACGAAAAACGATAAGAACGATCATAATTTTAAGGAAATAAAATATTTCCTGTGTTACAATTTTGAAACTCATCATAAATGAATTTAAATGAAACTATTTTGTTAATTCGCGAACAAATAGACGAAACGCGTAAAAACAATATAATTCGACAAATAATTTAATACAACGATATTTAAAATAATTTATAATGATAATCATATTTTAAACATCCTAAAATAATCCTTTTATTTAAATTACGAAATACGCGCGTAAAGTGCCGGAAACGCGACGAAAACAAGAACCGAGCAACCGAAACGAACCCGAACACCCACGGGGTATATAATCCTTGAAAGAGGCTATTTTTCTCATTTATGACAAACCCTCTCTCTCTCTAAACTCCCTTTCCCGTCCATCTCTCTCTCTAGCAAGAACTCATCTTCCAAGCTCCATATCTCCTTCATTTGTGGGTGAAATCACGCAATCTCGGTGCCTAAACGAAGCTATCATCGTCCTCTACGCAGAAGTACAACTGATCTAGCGATTTGACCAGCCAAAACCAAGGTATGGAGCTTTGAAAGTCGCTGAAAATAGGGTTTTGTTACACCCAAGTCGACCCAATCGATTTCCAACTGATTAACTTTGCTATATTCGAACCACACAACCTAGGGAAAAACTCTATTTGCTCAATATTACCAGGGAACAGCTTTAGGAGGGGTGGTGGTCGACGAGGCTGAAGCTGGGAATGTCACAGGTTCGCAAGATCCAACCAGCGAACCAGTGGCCTCTGGCCGAACCTGACATGCAGCCGAAGCCACCAACCGCCGAACCTTTCCAAGCTTAGCCGAACCCCCGACCTGTCGAACTTTCCCTTCGATTGATGAACCTTCAAACATCAAGCCGAACCTTTAACAATTGTCGAACCCTCATCAACGACTCGGACTCTAACTGAACCTTATGTCATGCAGGCGAACCTAGGGTTTGCCAACCTTAACCGCCGAACCCTACTGATGCTACCAGTCCACGAAACTTGAGTTATGCACAGCGAACCTACTACACCTCTATGCCGAACCCATGCACTGTATATTAGCCGAACCTTTGGAAAACACGCGAACCATAGTACCCCCGAACCCTTCATTCCATGGACGAACCTTGCATCTTTAACTGCCGAACTCTCACCCTCACTAACCCATTTCCATAATTGAGCCGAACCTTGACCATGGCAGCCTATAGGTTCGCTGCCATGGGGTGGAAGCCATGTCCTACTCGGCTAAATCCATTGAGCAGCCATCTTGTATCATAGGCCCAAGTGGATACAGTAGTCCAGTATCACTACCACGATCCATGAACCTGTGTATACTTGGCCATGAGACCCGGTCGGCCCACCTTAATTGATGGGCCCATATAAAAACACATTCGGCCCATAGGAAATATCATTCGGCCCACATCGGTTAGAACAAATACAAACACTTGCGAAATCTATACAAGATGGGATATACATAGTGTACTTGGATTTTAAAAGTAAACATACAAGAATGATGAAATTGTTAGATTAAGGCAATTAATGAACTTTAAGTCATTAAATCAAGTCTCTAGTCATAACTAACAATTATACACTAAGTTCAAACTGAATTGATTAAGTTATAGTAAACCCACTTTAGTGAACGGGCCGAATGAGGATTAAGACCAAAGGGTGATGACCAAGTTAGAGATAACACGTACACGCGCACAAAACCTTACAATTCACACTCATAAGTACATACAACGTGTAAACAATACAGGATCGTGAAGTCAACATCAAGTACAAACAAAGAGCGCGTGTATTCTTGTCTTTACTTAGTCAACCACTACGGACACCAGGTGAGTTCATTTGTCTCTTTTCTAACTATTTTGATTTTACTTCGGGACTGAGAAGCATGTTATACATTTTAAACAAATGATTTATAAAAATGCTTTTAAACTTATCCTTGATGCTTATACTTTATGCTTGATACTTATGCTATGAAACTTTAGGCTTAAACTTTACACTCGATGCTTATGCTACAAACTCGATGCTTAAACTAAGTGCTTAATGCTTATGCTATAAACTTGAAGCTTGAAACTATATACTAAATGCTAATGCTATGGATTGATGCTAAGTGTTGAATGCTAAATGCTTATGCTAAATGCTAATACTAAACACTAATGCTATATGCTAATATTAAATGCTTATGCTACAAGCTAATACTATAAGCTAATGCTATATGCGAATGCCAAGTGCTTATGCTACAATGCTAATACGACAATGCTAATGCTAATTGCTAATGCTAAGTGCTAAATGCTAATGCTATATGCTAATACTAAATGCTAAAGCTAACAATATATGCTAAAGCTACAAATTGATGCTAAAAGCTTATGATTCTATGATAATGCTACATACATGCTAATCGCTTGAGACTACGGATGCTTTAAACATTTGTATGCTTATATGCTTGCCATGCTAAAACAACGGTTTGGCCTCTCAGTGCTTGCCTTACCGATTGTGAAGCTACTTGAATGCTATAAACTTGAATGTTAAAACTATCAACTATGGTAGAACATACCAAATTGGCCTCTCAGTACTTGCCATGGGGTGTTCTTCATAGTTGGGACTTGATGGAATAGACCGTCGGCCTCTCAGTGCTTGCCATAGGGTGACCTTCATAGTCATGACTTGAGGAGTAGACTGATGGCCTCTCAGTGCTTGCCATACAGTGATTCCTCAATGTTCACTCATGTTATAAACTTAAACATAATGCTAAAGCTATTGGCTATTTAGAATGGACCACCTGGCCTCTCAGTGCTTGCCAGGGGGTGTTCTTGTAGCTATGACTATTGTAAATCAGGTCGTTTGGCCTCTCACTGCTTGCCAAACGGGTGTTCTACTTAGTCGGGATTCTGAGGAGTAGACTTATGGCCTCTCAGTGCTTGCCATACAGTGATTCCTCATTTTCCACTCATGTTGCAAACTTAACAAAATGCTAAAGCTATAAACAAAATGGATGGTAGGTAAGACGCTTAATTATCATTAACAGCAATGTCCTATGCGACTTAGTATGTGATGGGACGGCGTCTGGGCGGGTCGTAGGCTCGACTCAGGGGTATGCCCTATATATAAGCATACCGAGTTGGATGATACAGGTGGTGTTAATGAGATTAAGGTTGTTACCAAGGGGATGCATGAATGCTTTTGGGTCAATAACATAAACTTTTAAACACGATGCTTGTTAAACTTATATTGAAGCTAATACATACGAATGCTGTAAACTTTGAAACAATAAACTAAAGCTATGATGAAGAATGAATCGAAGGGTAGGTAAATTGCTTAATTATCATTAATAGCAATGTCCTATGCGACTTAGTATGTGGTGGGACGGCGTCTGGGCGGGTCGTAGGCTCGACTCAGGGGTATGCCCTATATATAAGCATACCTAGTTGGATGATACAGGTGTTGTTAATGAGGTTAAGGTTTTACCGAAGAGGTTTTCAAAAGCTAATTTATAAATATTAAAACTACATGAACTCACCAACCATTGTGTTGACTTTGTTTTCTTACATGCTTTCTCAGGTGACGCACAGGAATAGGCTTAAGCTTTTGGACTGCATACTAGGATGCCAGTTAACAGACCTAGTAGACTTTTGGAGAAGCACATATTTTGCTAAGGATACGAATCACTTTTGATATCTTGTATACATACAAGATAGGAACCATATGATTCTTTTGTTAGGTTTACCGAGTAAAATTACTGAACATTGATATTGTAATTTAACTTTGTAATCCTAGTTTAATGTTTGATTGTGCTTTAGTTATTCTTAACATTGATGCTATGTAAACAATCTGATCATCACGATTATCACTCACGATATCACGCCCCGAGAATCTTCCGCCCGACGGGGACTTCGATCCAACCCCGCCGGCTCGGGGTGTGACAGATACCATTCCTCAAATCTTAGAAACCTTACACCTATGATTAGTACGGGTGATTCCTTATTTCATATAACATTTAATAGTGTCATAATTTCTAAAAATCCTATAATACTTATAGTATGATTATATGACATTTCATCTATGATCTTGTAAGGGTGGTTCCTTATAATATGTAAGAAGTCATAATGTCACTTAGTTTTACATTTTATACAATTCAAAGGGGTCTTATAACATTATACCTATGATTAGTGATATTTATTCATTACTAAACCTAGGGTATAATGTTACGTTCTTACACATTCTATATAAATCAAGAAAATTCAAAGACATTATTCTACGGTTGATAATGAATATTCATTATTATATCTAAGATAATAAAAATGTCACACACGTTATACCTATCTAATCATAATTTTAAGATATTATACCTAAGACTAGTAATGACGATTCATTACTACATCTAAGGTATTATAATATCATACACTTTAAACATATTTTGTCAAAATTCAAAGAATTATTCCTATGAATAATGATGACATTTATTTTGTGTAAGACTTCCATTTTCAAACATCGTTACACTTAATACTATACTCTCAAATTTCTAAGACATTATACTTATAATTATTGGTAATTATTTATCATTTTAATCTAAAGTTTTATAATGTCTAATTTCACATATTCATACACGTAGGCTAAAACCCAGAAGTCCTAAGAGATTTAACTTAAGTGATAGTTGTTATCACCTTAACCTAAAATACTTATTCCACATATTCTTTCATTCTAAATAAAATCCGATGATATTAAGGCTTATGATTCATAATATGTATCATCGTAATCCAAGTTTCCTAGTGTCACAACCATCTTCAATATCTTTTAACATTCAAATTGGAAACAAGTAACTTGAATTTTTATTTTGGGAATCATGATACTTATACGATTTTTAAACTATTCTAGCAGAATACTAAGTGAATGACTTGTGATAACCTCAGAGGTTAAGGCTTGTCACCTAAAAACGATATACGAAATGCAAAGAGCTCTTATGTGATCATGTAAATGGTCAATCAAGTCAAAGTTTATGGTTCTACATGATATATTTCTTCAATCTGATCAATTGAGGTTAAATGTCTTGTAAAACCTAATAATTTTGATAAGACCATTTTACACTCCATGAAATCTCTAAATCAAATTATTTGTTTGCCAAGTCCAAGGATAGGGTAATCATGCAATGTAAATTACCGTTGCGGGTGCACACATAACGAGAATTTGCAGTACATATGAATCCTATTAAATCCTGTTGTACGAGACAATGGGCACAATCTTAGAAAAATTTGAATCCAAATATTAAACTCGTTCAAATCGTATTCTAATATTCAACATTTACCTGTAAATATCCATAAAATTGATTCTTCAAAATCCTATTCATACATGAGTATTTTAAGTTTAGGTTAGCATTGGTAGGTGATTGGTATGCTTTCACAGTACTCTTGGTGTGGTGGGTTGGCTGCGCTATACCCTATATATAAACACCAACATTACATTGGGAGTAGAACCAAAAGCTTGACCAATGACTTGATTCTCGTATTTGGTAATCATTTACGTGTAAGCTATTCTTTAGTCAAAGCTATTAGGTGCTTACACACTAAAACTCGAAGTAGATTTTTACACCAAGTCAACCAAAGGTCTTAGTAATTATATTTATATCAAGAAAACTAAACAGTCATTAGTCCAAAAACACTATGAGTCAAGATGACTATTTGGGAGTAAACTTTAAATAAAAACACATAATCTATATGTTTTAAATTAGAAGCTCAGTATGCTTCAAATCCTAAATCAGACATCAACTTATAGTCTCAAGTCCTTTAAATGTGTTGTTTCAACCAGTAGTTCATAATTTGAAAACTTTAGTTCATAACATCAATACAACCTGCAAGTGCAATACATCAAACAACAACTACAACGTCATTCTAACATGCAAACCTAGGAATTTAAAACCACGACCTATTATTTGTTAATCTCAATTTCACCTTCATTATTCAACTCCATTCAAGTATTTTTACAAACACAATGGATATCAAATGACTGTGTCATTCGATGCATTTCATAATAATCACAAACAACAAAGCCACTATAATGAAACCTTTATACACAATTCAAAACTCACTCATCACTTACCTCCATGCTAATACATGACCAAAAGACTCTCAAGCAAATACAAACCATAATGATACCTTTAATACAATATAAATTTTGCTAAATAAAAGCTATCAAGTATTGATAATATGGTGGGTTGAATACACCCTATATATAAACATTGTTATTACGAATGTAGAATACCCTAGCCATAAATAATGGAGTTTAACATGCAAATAAAACTTAAAACGTAAATAGCCAATTGTAACAACCAATTGTCAAAGGGGAGCATATTTAAACCCTACCACCGTAACATTTTAATTAGAGTAAGGGAGAAAGTGTTTTCTACCATCTTCCCGAGTATTTCACTTTCAAATGTAAATTGTAATAAACATTTTGAAATCTAGTAAAACAATGATAAAAAAAACAAACCCTTGACATGGCTTTTCAGATCACTCGCAATTTTCTTTGCTTCCTGTCATTTATAATTTCATACTTGTAAATGTGTTATTCATATGACCATGATTCACTATGAGATTATGGTTATATCTCTTTTGGGTTTAACTGATTACTAACTGAATTAATGTAACAACTCACTTTTTGCAAACAAAACTTATACAAGTTAATAAACATTTTAACTTTGATAAAATCTTGAGTTTTCAAAAACCTGATTACAAGTACGCCTCAAATTGTAGCCTATTTTAACATTCAAACAATATTTAACCTAATAACAAAAATAATTTTCATTATCCAGTGAAAGTCTTCAAAAAAAAAAGAAAAATTAAACGTGATATTCCAACATCCTTTACCATGACTATTGGGTCGAGAAACTACATACATTAATCACAACGAGACTCACGAGTCTTGCAATGTTTCTTATTTCAACAAAGGAACACCAATCCTCAATATAGAAAACCAACTATAAAAGGGCACTAGTCTCTTTGTGGCAAAGTGCCTTCCCAAACCATCAGAAAACAAACTAATAGTTGAATGATTGTCCCGCGATGGTTGTTACAACATGAAGAAAACATAATTATGAAAATTCATTTCCGTATACCTTCTCACTTCTAGTAATACAACAAACATTCATGCAAATCAACATCTCATTATGATACTCAACATTATCGAAAGGACGAGGATGGTAATTTACAAACATGACAAACAACTCAAACATAGCAAAATTCGATTCTTAGATTTGTTAGAAATCAAAAATAATCGAATGAAAACTAAAAACAATCCTAACTCTCGGTAACAATTTCTTTTTGATAAATTTCGAGACGAAATTTTATAAAGTAGGGGAGACGATAACACTCGAGAAATTTCGGCCACTTTTGTTGATATGAGAATTTTTATAAAACCCTAACGCCATTATTATGGAAACCGTATTAACATACAAGCATTTAATATTATCATCCAATATTATATACACAGACACATATATATAAATATAAAAAACATATATAATTTTTATTTTTATATCTATTTTTTTTGAATTTATAAGGTATTAAGTTTAAAATTTATAAAATTAAATAAGCATATTAAATATATATATATATATATATATATATATATATATATATATATATAGGAGGGATATTTTAAGAAGGCTAAAAACCATGAGAAGCGTGAGAAGCCATCTTGTCCCTTGATTTGTGGTGTTTTATGGTCAAGATCGCGCGGTGGCAATTCTGTAAATAACATGGCGTTTGAAAATCGCGGGATGGGCATAATAGTAATTTGGTGTTTTTATTGAATTAAAACTAACCTCCCCCAATTTCTCCCCATTCTGTAAAAACCACATTTAACCTAGATTTTACCCCGACGAAGAACACCAAAATCGACAATGTCTACGGTCGATCGCTACTCACTGAAATACAAAAGTCCCCAATTTATCTCAATATGGTGTTTTTGGTGTTTTTGGCGTTGATTTTGTATGTGTTTTTGTTGTTATATATATTTTTTGTTGTTCCTGGTGTTCTCTTAAGTTGTTATGGTGTTTTTGAAATTGATTTACTTTATGGCGTCTATATTGTTTTGTTCATTTTAAATGGAGATTAAGATTATGGCTTTATGGTGTTTTTGGTTATTTTGGTGTTTTTGGCGTTTATTTTGTATGGTGTTTTTGCTGTTACGTATCTTCTTTATTGTTCTTGGTGTTCTGTTAAGTTGTTATGCTATTTTTGAAATTGATCACGTCAATGCTAATATAAACACCATAACAAAAAATATGAAGCTAACTGAAAACGCCAAATAACATCATATTATTTAACCACCATTAAAACACCATGCATGTTTATAAAATCAAAAAACATAGCATTATTTAAAAGAAAAAACTCCATAAAATTTTATAATATCATGGTGATTAGTCTTTTGGATTCAAAATAAGTTGTAATACTTGCATTCAATAACACCATACAATCCAAAAAACACAATACAATCTAAAAAAAACATCATACAATTTGAAAAACACCATATTATCAAAAACAAAGCATAAAACATACGAAATAACACCATACAACCTGAAAAACACCATACAATCTAAAAAACACCATACAATCTAAA
Source organism: Mikania micrantha (assembly GCA_009363875.1). NCBI lineage: Eukaryota > Viridiplantae > Streptophyta > Magnoliopsida > Asterales > Asteraceae > Mikania > Mikania micrantha. The sequence continues at coordinate 39,801,993 of CM018698.1, read as the reverse complement.
AAACACCATAACCTTCTGTGTTCGATTCAATCACGACGTTACCCTCAATCTGAAAAAAACACTATACAATTTGAAAAACACCATAATATCAAAAAGCAGAGCATAAAACATACGAAATAACACCATACAACCTGAAAAACACCATACAATCTAAAAAACACCATAACCTTCTGTGTTCGATTCCATCACGACGTTACCCTAAAAAAAACACCAAACGAGCATTCGCGAGATGAAATTGGAATAATCAAATCAATTGCAATATGTGATTTCTTCTTGTAATCGGTAATTGATTTGGATTTTGAAAAATTGTTTAGCGACAATCACGGTTATTTTCCCAAAATAACCGCAAACAATCATCAGACAAAATTACGTTTATGCCCATATCTTGAAAACTTATGAAAATACACGTGTATGGCTGAGATGGCTTCTCACACTTCTCATGGTTTTTAAACTTTCTAGCCAAACCTCAATCTATATATATATATATATATATATATATATATATATATATATATATATATATACACACACAGGGGAAAGATCAAATAAGAAGAGATTTTTGCCTAAGAAGAGTAAGAACTAATAATAATTTGAAATTTGCCATGATAATTTACGTATAACTTCATTTTTTTGTACTAGATTTTTATTTTTTATACTGTATTATTATTTTTTTGTTCTTCGTTTTACTTATACTAAATTTTTGTGTTTTTTGTAATACATTTTTATTTTTTTGTACTGCATTCTTATTTTTTGTACTGGATTCTTATTTTTTGTACTGGATTATGTTTTTTGTACTGGATTGTGCCACGTGTCAAATTTCTATTGCTTCTTACTCTTCTTAGGCAAAAATCTCTTCTTACTGGATCCAACCCCTATATATATATATATATATATGTAATTTAAATTTGGACTATGAAGCTTTAAAATTTCTAAATGTTGTGAAAATAAATATTCAAAAATATAAAAAAAATGATAATAAAAAAAATGTTTATAAACATAATTTTAGTTTTTATAAACTTAACAAATTTTAAAACTTACTAATAAAGCTTTATAAATTGTTATAAAAATTTTAAACATAAAATAATAAGTTAAGAAACTCCCAGGGTTATTTTTTTGCCATTTTTCGAAACTACGTTGTGTGTGGTAGAACTTTCAGTAAAAACGGTCAAAAAGGATGAAGCATAAGGGCTGTTCTGCCCTTTTTCGAAAAGTTTCGGCCATCACAGCCCCATCCCCCGTTCAACCCTTATTCCAACCGGTTTCTTCACCTTGAATGCAATTCGGAGCATTGAATGCTCTAAGCACTCTCGAATCTAGCTACTCAATCACCATCTGACAAAGTCATTTAATGTCTTAATTCGATCAATCACGCGGTTAATTACCCCTAACCACTCGACCGAACCATCACATGAGAACTTTAACACAAATCCTACACTCACCGTAATCAAATTCAAATTAAACACACTAGTACCACCATGACCCTTCTCTGAAACTACCTGAAGCATCACTTCCTTCTCAGATTGCTCCGAGCATCGAATCTGAACTCAAGAACACCGCAATCCAATTAGAACTCAAACTCCCTTGAACTGATACGATCATAGGTAATATCCATATGCATTCCACTCGTTTTTGTGCATAGATTAAAAGCCCTATGATGTCACAAACCAACATTGGTTTGTTCAATCGAATTCAAACAGATTAAGAAACTAGGGTTTTACGGTTTTGGGGATGACCAGTGATGAATGATTAAAACCATTTGGTTTTCAAATCTCTCAGCAAACCATCCCCCAACCTAGTGTTCAAAACACTCTGGCTAGGGAGGGGGGACGCAAGTTCGAAACCCGGGCAGCACATGGCACCCTTTTTTAGCCTTTAATCCCATATTTTTTTATATAATTATGACACGTTTAAAAATTCTTAAAAATTATAAAAAAATTCTATTAAATATGTCTTGACTTTTTAAAGATTATGTAAATTCAAGAATATGAATGTTTATTTTTATATCTTTAATTAAGTGATTATAAATGTTAAAATACTCATCTTAGTTCATAAAATCCATAATAAATTACAAAAAAAAAAAAAAAGAAGTGTACAAACTCTAAATAATTTTAAAGCAGTTTTTATGGTTCTGCAATTATTCAGAATTATATTTTTAATATTATCAATTATTTAAATATTAACAATTGTTTATAAATCATTGTTTATAACTTATAAAACAATATATAAAATATATTAATTTATAAAATATGTAAAAATTCAGAAAAGCATATATAAACTTTCTAAAATGTTTTTTAAACTAAAAGTCATGTTATTTAAATCATTTTATTATTTTATAAATCTTAAACTAAAATACCTTTTAAAATGTATATAATTACAAGTTTTTTTAAACAAAATTAGTAGGATTTTTATATAAAATGCTAAAGAATTCTTTATAAATTTTATGTTATATTTTATTTTAACTTCTTTAAATAAAATGTTGTTACTAAACTTAAGACTTTAAACTGATAAAATATTTATTTTTTATTTGAACTTATAACATATTTTATAACATATTAATAAACTAAGAATAGATATTCTTAATAAACTAAGAATATCTATTTTATTAAACCTGGTATTTTAGGATGTTTAGAATCCAAGAAACTGTAGACACATTCTTATATATATATATAAGGGAAGGATCAAATGTTAACCCTTCGTTATTGCGATAACCGCATAACCCTAGCACTTTTTTGTGTTTTTTGCCCGAATCTTTGTTTTTTTTCATGTTCTTTATTATACATAAATAGGGGGGCTTCTTTTTTGTGTTTTTGCTAACTCATCACTGTTTAGAAATTATTTACAAGTGTTAGTAAGTGTAAGTACTTACACTTACTTACATCACAAATCTGATGTAAGTGTGATGTAAGTAAATGTAAGTACTTACACTTGTAAATAATTTCTAAACGGTGATGAATTAGCAAAAACACAAAAAAGAAACCCCCTATTTATGTATAATAAAGACCATGAAAAAAAACAAAGATTCTGGCAAAAAACGAAAAAAATGCCAGGGTTATGCTGTTATCGCAATAAGGAAGGGTTAACAAAGGAACCATCCCCTATATATATATATATATATATATATATATATATTATATTCAAAACCAGGTTGACAAGCGTTGTTTACAATTACACAACTATCTTTAGTTGTATGGTTGGAGTTTCTTAACAACACAAGCGAGTTTTTCACATCCCCTTTTAGTTTTATATTGTTTTGGGGTTGTCGTACATGTCCTTTTTCAAATGCTTATGCATTTATACTATTCTTGAAACTTATGCAAACTATATAATGCTTTCTAGTTGGATTGTTATTATGTGATTGTTCTTGTATTTGTATACTTATTTATTCTTATGCATTTTAGCACGTATTCTAGTACTAATTTCCTAAGAGAGTCGTGCTCTCTTCTCGTGACGTTGTCCGTGTTAAAAAGGGAAGATACACCCTTTACACATGCTTGTTTCATTCACAATATAATAATATTCATACTCATTGCCATTTAAGTTTGCATACTTTGAAACTTATACTATTATAATCATGTGATTACTCACCAACTATTCATTTAGTTGACAGTTAATTTACATGTGTGACAGGTTAAAGTGAAGACTCTAAGTAAAAGAATAGGAAGATGGACCTAGATAGTTATATTAAAGACTTAAGTTTTTAAATTCTTAAATGTTGTATTTGGCTTGGACTTGTAATGTAAAGACATTGTAATATAGTATTTTAAGCATGAAACTTTGAATTATAAATCATGAGCTTATGAACAATCATTCACGTATCATGCCCCGACATATTCCGCCATCGGTCTGGGTGCGACAATTTGTTTTTGATTATTATTATAATTTTTATTATTATTAAATAATATTTTTCGGCTAAAAAAATATTAAACTTGTATGATTTTTGTTTTTTTATTATTATTATTGTTGTTGTTTAACATAATTTAAATAGTAATATTTTATTAAATTTTCTTTCAAATAAAATAGAAGGATTTTGTTGAAAAAAATAGGAGTTAATAGATTTGGAAAAAAAACCAACTGTAGCCAAGGTTCAAACCCATGGCAGGCACGGGCTAAGTCCTAACACACGCCGAAGTTACCAGATGATCTAGACTGACAATTGTTAGAATGTTCGTTCGCAAAATACATAAGATGTTTCTGGGTTTTTCCCCCAAGTCAATTTTAATATTACGAACCCTAGTGCTCATTTCTTATCCACTTCAGTTGATTCGGTAAACAATTCTTGTTAATTTCATAGGGCTATTGTTTTATGGTTGTAGACGAGTAGAAATGTATAAAATTTACCTTGTAATGATTTCGATTTGATGAAGTTCGACAGAGCAACAGTTGCGGCTTTTTCTCGAATCTAATCCTTTGATTTAGAGTTCCTCATTGAGTGTTTTTGGTTTCCTTTGATTCAGAGAGAGTTCTCCAGAGTGTTTGTGTGTTTAATTTTGTTTATTTAATCTGATTATACTTTATTATCGTATATGTTTGTTAAGTTGTCCTCGATTGACGATAACGCTTGATTTCACTATTATTCTAGGAATTAGTTAGCTGGTTAAGACCGTGAGGAATCGGTGATTGATATATCATCCTATTTTAGCTTTCTAAAACGCGTATTGGACGACTTTTGTTGAGAAGCGGGCGAGGGAGGGTAGTTCTCGTGAACAGGCGAAGAAGGGAGAAAGAAGGAACCGTTGTTTCCTTTGTCAACTCCAGTTCCTTTTCTTTCTGCTCCCTGTCACTTTCATTTTATGATTCCTTTCCCTCACAAACTAACTTTCATAACTAAACCACTTTAGTCCTTATGTGTCATTAAGTTATTATTTTATGTAAAAAGGTTTTGGATCTTCATAAACTTTCATTTAGGTTTCTAATTTTTATTCCTAACACGCATTATAAACTATTTTAAGCCTACTTTACTTATTATAACTCTTTATTATTTTGCATATATATATATATATATTGTACATACGTAATAATTATCTTATTACTTTATCCTTAATTAAATCTTATTAACATTTGTATTGTTTTAATATCTTTGTATAATTATATATATATATATATATTATATATATATATATATGATTTTAGTTTTGGGTTTTAGGGTTCGACAAGCCGGTTCCAATGATGCAACAATGAATTCAATCGGAGTTTGTTTGGTTCGGTTTTCGAGTTTTTAAAAATCCTTCTTAGCCTTCTTAGGCAAAATAGACTTTTTAGGGGAACCTTCCCCTATATATATATATATATATATATATATATATATCCACATATTGGGAATTATATAATGAATCTTATTGAAGATTAATTTTATGAACACCAATATGTTTATTAGGTTTTGTTTAAAGTTTTAAGCTGACTACAAAAACCCTATAGGTTACAAGGTTGTTGAATCGAAGAAAAGTGTTGCGATTGATCCAAAGAAGTCTAAGCAAGCACTTGCTTCTTGTTTCAATGCATGCTCGAAGAAATGGTGTTACAAATGGCGGGTTACACCGATGCAAAACACGTATGGGATGGCCTAATGTAGAGCCCGATCCAGAGACAGACTAACAAAATCAACCCGCGACCACATGAAGACAAAGTTTTTATTATTTTCGTGTATTTACATTTTCGTGTACTTTAGATTTCGATTAATCGAACCATTTTCATGTACAGAGGTTCGTGTACTCCTAGGAATAATATAAATAGACGTATTTTGTACTGCCCTAGGGTTGGATTCCCGTGGCATTGCTCTCTAGACGTATTGAGGCAGTGTTCTTGTATGTTCACGACTTTTTACAAAGTTTGCATTTTTCTGCTTCTTCTCGTGATTCTAACTTAGATTCTGCACTCATTGGAGTCATTTGGTGTGGATTGGAGTCATAAAGCTCAAGTCTTGATCGAGATCTAGACCTAAAAGTGGTATCAAATAGTTCGAGCTCTTTTCTACACTAAGGTAACAACTTTTTCGAGCAAGTTTGATACTTTCCTATTCGTCTTCACCTCATCTAGCTGCTGTCAAAATTTGGAGCTCTCTCTGAAATTTTTCAAGAACTTTCGAGTTTTGGTTTCGATTACACAACTTCGAGTACACCATTTTGTGAACTTGTCTTCGAGTACTATAGTTCGAGTTCTACAGCCTTAGCCAAATTGAGTTCTGAGTTTTTGGTTTTCGAGTACTAGCCTTCGTGAACAGTTTTCGAGAACTAGTCTTCGAGTACAGTGTTTCGGGTACTTGGGTTTTCGAGATCCTTGCGTCGAGTTCTGCTGTTCGAGTCCTTTGTGTTCGAACACTTGGCTTTCTAGAACTTCTGTTCGAGAACAGTATTTTGGGTACAAGACTTCAAGTACCTCTTGGATTTCGGATACTTCAGGATTTCGTGAATATCAGGCATTTCAGGAACTTCTTGAACTCGAGAACTGGGACTTAGAAATTTTTCTGATCATCATGGCTTCTAAGAATCTGACCAACTTGCTGAATTTGGACAATGAGATAGGTACGAGAACTAAGCCACCGAGGCTTGTGTTAGGGATAAGCTTCAATACTAGAAGTTCATATTTCAGTCTTTCATCAAGTACACAGATCACAAGCTATGGAGGTCAATATAGTAATGGCCTTTTGTGCCCATGTACGAGAGTGAACTGGACAGGCTGATTCCCAAGGACCCAGAGTTGTATAGTCAAATCGACATCCTAATGAAGGAAATGGATGACAAGACGTATGCCTCAATTACTATGGCATTGTCTACTGATGTGGCTCATGGGTTTAAGGAGCATGAGACTGCCAAACAACTTTGGGATGCGTTGATTGAACGCTTCGAGGGAAATGAGGATATGAGGTAGAGTCTCAAAGACATGTTGAGACAATGGTTCAACATGTTTAATCATATCAAGGGGGAGTCTTTGGAAGCCCAACTCAACCGTTTCACTCACCTCATGACGAGATGACAAGTGCTGGGATAGAGATCTCTAAAGGGGAAGTCAACAAGAAACTCTTGAACTCATTACCGTACAACTGGAAATCTAACTGTACAACGATCAAGAGGATGAAATATATGTACAAGACTACCATCAGTGAGTTGATCTCAATCATCAACTTATATGACATGGATGACAAGCAAAGGGCACTCAATCATGCCAGTTCCATGGCATCACTCCAGCTACTGAAAATGTTTCACTTTTGTCTGCAATAAACTATCAAGCCTCTGGTTCTCAGGCCTACAAGACTTCAACATCTAAGTCAGTTTCTTTCGAGACTGCATTCCTTTCATCTAGGCAAGCTAGTTTAGTGCCCAAGATCAGCCCTGAAAGTGAAGAGAATCTGCTACCGTTCAAGGGGTTTATGAGCAGTTATAATGCATTCATTGCAGGAAAATTGGAACCGGCCAATCTTACTCAAGACATGGCCATGGCAGTCTTTCGTGCCAAGAAGTTCATCAAAAAGTATGGAAGGAACAGTTTTGGGAACAACCCAGGAAGGAAGCTCGGGTTCGATAAGGCCAAGCTCAAGTGCTACAACTGTGACCAACTGGGTCACTTTGCTCGTGAATGTAAGCTGCCCAAGGTTGTGAAAGAGGTAGACAAGAAGTCGAAAGAGAAGGCTGGAGCTGACACATCCAAGGCACTTGTTACGCAAGAAACCGATTCATATGACTGGAGTGACCGGGTGCAGGAGCTTGAGATGACTTTGAGCCATGCGTTCATGGCTAAGGTGGACGCCAAACGCAATGAGGTAACATAATATATCTACTCCACTTCATGCATTGAAAAGGTTTTTAATATCATTCTCACAATGAGGACCTGATCAAGGAGGTCACCAAGCTAAAATATTTCAACTAAATTTTTCAAAAATGAGGAAATTTTCAAAAAGAAACCTGACGCTAAAAGGCGTGACATTTCAAAATTAAAAGAACTTTTAAGTGACAAAGAGTCCAACTATCGGGACGCCAGGCATCGGGTAGATGAGCTCTACTCAGAGTTGGAACTTGCTAAAACTCAATTGTCTAAAACAAAAATCAGAACTGACAAATATGAATATGCAAATAATGTGGTGGCTAAATTGGTTGATGTTGAGACCAGGAGAAAGGAAACAATTGGGTTGGGTTATACTAAGGTGAAACCTCCATTTAACCACAATTGCTCAATCACGCAAAAAATCAACAAGTCTGTTGATGATATGCTGTTGAAGTCAGACCGACGGTGTGAGTTCACCGCTGGTTCTAGCAAACCAGTGTCTCTTACAGCAGGTCCTATCTCGACTGACCTTAATCATTCTGATAGTTCTGAGGTTTGTGCAGAAAGTTTTAGTGTTACAGATCCAAGGGAGAAGGAGGAAGAAAGAAGTACTAGCAGGAGCACAGATTTTTCAACTTCACATAGCAAATAACATTTTGTTCCAATAGTTGACTTTGTTGGAAGATTTGAATCAATCACAATTAAACCAAATGAAATGATTAAGAATTTTAAGACTAAGTTTGTTACAATTAACGATGATGTTAGAAACAAATGTGTCTTAGAATCAGATTCTTTTCCTTTGACAGAGCAGGTAAACCAGGCTGATTCCACAATCACTACTAAGGCGGGTTCAAAGTTAAACCCTAACTATGAACCTTATGTTCCAACTGGTTCATTGGAACAAGCCTCCACAAGTTCTTTATCTGGTCTGAGTGATTGTGATGTAAAGCCATTTGACCCAAAGGAGTTTCATGACAAGGTATGCTACTATGCATGTGGAAGACCAGGCCACATTGCTAGACACTGTTTGCACTGACCTACTGAGTTCTTTTATGGGAAGAATCAGAAGGTTACACCCAAGGCTAAACCTGCCAATAGAACAATAAGGACTGACCAATTCTCCAAGCCTAGGGTGAAACCTCAGAAGATGAATCAGAATCATCCCACTATCAAAAGGGCCAAACCAACAAAACAGAATCAATCTGTTTTTCATAAACAAAAATCAAAGGTTTCCAAAACTAAAAGTAAATCACAGTGGAAGAATAAGCCACATACGAAACCTCCATTTAAACCAGTTGATCATGGCAGTGCAGTCAAGCCCATGAATGTGAGGGCTAAGTCAGACAAGCCCAAGGGCAAGAAAAACAAAGTCCCAAAGTTCCACAAGTACCTAAATCTGTTATGATTTGGGTACCCATTTCTCATTAAATATGTGTGTACTATTCAGGAACGCCCAAATAAGCTAAAGAATGTTTGGTACGTGGATAGTGGTTGTTCCCAACATATGACTGGTGATTTTTCTTAATTGCACGAAGTTACACCTTAATGGGGGATATGTCTCGTTTGCTGGAGACAAAGGTGGGAAGATCAGTATGAAGGGCACGGTTACTAATGGAACTCTGAGTTTTGAAGATGTGTACTACATTGAAGAACTCAACCACAGCCTGTTGAGTGTTTCTCAGATCTGTGACAAGAGCTTTTCAACACACTTCACCAACAAAGAGGACTCCGAGAAATGGATTTGTCATACTGGAGAAATGGCACTTGATGAGGACTCCGAGAATAAACAATGCCTACATCATAAACAAGAATACTGATTCATACACTGAAAACACTTGCTTGTTTTCTAAGGCATCGGAGACTGACTGTCTGCTGAGGCATCACCGACTGGGTCATGTCAACTTGAAAAATCTCAACAGACTAGCAAAGGGAGATCATGTCATTGGCCTACCTTCTAAGGACTTCTCCACAATTGAGAAGTGCATCGCATGTGCCAAGTGGAAGCAACACAAGAGACCCCAAAATCCCAAACTGTTTAACTCAATTTCATCATTTTTGCAACTTCTCCAAATGGATATATTCGGACCGGTTAATATCATGAGCATCGAAATAAGTCATACTATCTCGTTATAATAGATGATTATTCAAGATTTACATGGGTGTTCTTTCTGACCAAGAAGGATGAGAAACCAGAGACGCTGAAGAAGCTCATCACCCAGATCGAGAATCAGAAGAATTTGAAAGTAAAGGTGATCAGAACTGACAATGGCACCGAGTTTAGAAATCAGACACTTATTGATTTCTGCGATGAGTAGGGAATTGCACGACAGTATAGTGCAGCTCATACACCTCAGCAAAATGGAGTTGCTGAAAGAAGGAACATAACGCTTATCGAGGCTGCACGGACCATGTTGTCAGAGTCAAAACTGCTAATCTTCTTCTAGGCTGAAGTTGTTAACACAACTTGCTATGTTCAAAACCGAGCTTTACTGAAACCGAAGGTCGGTCATTTCAAGTCATTTGGATGTCCTTGCACTCTCTTCCACACTAAACCAAATCACAAGTTTGATGACAAAGTTGATGAGTGTTGCTTCGTGGGCTATTCTTCAGAGAAATTTGCTTACTAGGTACACAACAAGAAGACCCGGATGATAGTTGAGTCTTACTATATTGATTGGCAAGAGATAAATAACATTGATGCCAGTTCTAGTCCAAACTGGCTATTTCTGTATGATTCTACATTTGAGCCCTTCAACATTTCATCTCAGAGTGCAAGACCATCTGAGCCTGAAGACAGTTTCTACAAGAGTGACGACGTGGACTACCGGGTTGACTACTTTCATGTCATCCTAAGCTTCTCACAGTTGACCCGCTAGGCATGTATGATCGAGCTCCGCCTGCTCAGCCGACTCCGATCAATGAAGTCATCCGATCTGATCTGGATACTTCTCAGTCTGTTCAACCAACTCTGGAGATAGGTCAAACATCATCTTCTTCTCACTAGACGTTTGACAATCCACTATTCTCAGACTATATCCCTGAGGAACATTGTGTGGATATTGGAGCTGAGGCAAATGAAACCGCTCCCGTTGACAACATCTCTTCCTCCAGTGAGGAGCATTTAACTCACATCAGCAATCTACTCGATAATCTAGCTGTGGAGGAAGTACCTACTTCAAGCATCAACAAGAATCACCCAGTGAAGAACATCATTGGACCTCTTTCGGAAGGAGTTCTTACAAGAAGCAGATCTATTCCAGCTCAGAACGCATTTCCTAAAGGAACTATCACTCGCAGTTAATTAGGTCCAATTAATTCTTGTTTATATTCTTGCTTTATTTTGCATGTAGAACCCAAGAATATCAAGATGGCTCTTAAGGAGTCAAGCTGGGTTGAAGTGACGCAAGAAGAATTCGTGCGGTTTTCGAAGCTCTAGGTGTGGAATCTGGTTCCGTCGCCCAAGGGGAAACTGCCAATCGGACCCAAATGGGTCTTCAGAAACAAGAGAGATGATTCGGGTGTAATCATCAGGAATAAAGCTAGGTTGGTAGTCTAGGGCTTCTACCAATAGGAGGGTATTGAGTATGAAGAAGTCTTTGCACCGGTCGAAAGATTTAAAGCTATCCGCATCTTCCTGGCCTATGCTTCCTACATGAACTTCACAGTTTATCAGATGGATGTGAAGACAACATTCTTCTATGGAAACGTAAAGGTAGAGATCTACGTATGTCAACCCTCAGGGTTCGAGAATTCTCAGTATTCTGACCATGTCTACAAGATAGAGAAAACCCTATACGGTCTTCATCAGGTACCGCAAGCATGGTATGAAACACTTACGGATCATCTGCTTGCAAATGGATATACTCGTGGAGCCATCGATCAAACACTGTTCGTTCGCAGAGATAAGGATGACTTAATTCTCGTCCAGATCTATGTGGTGACATCAGTTTTGGTTCCACGAGCTCGGTGCTATGTAAAGAGTTTGAGGCTATAAGAAGAAGAAGTTTGAGATGAGTGCAATAGGGGAGGTGACCCTTTTCTTGGGTCTTCAGGTAAAGCAGGATCCTAAGGGTGTGCTGATTCATCAGGGCAAGTACGTTACTGACATTCTCATCAAGTTCCACATGTCGGACTCGAAGCCCGCATCCACTCCAATGGCTGCTCGTCCTGTCTTGACTTTGGATTCAGACCGTGAAGATGTTGACTAGCTTCAGTATTGGTTCACTGATGTACCTGACCACAAGCAGACCCGACATTATGTTTTTTGTATGTCAGTGTGCCAGATATCAAGCAAATCCGAAGGCCTCTCACCTGATTGCTGTTAAGAGAATCTTTCGCTACCTAGTCGGGAAACATCGTATCGGTTTGTGGTATCCAAAGAACTCTAACTTTAGTTTGTTTTCTTACTCTGACAGTGGTTTTGGTGATTGCAACTTAGGCAGGAAGTCAATCACAGGAGGATGTCAGTACTTAGGAGATCGCCTTGTCTCATGGAAGCGGAAGAAGCAGACAACCGTATCAACATCCACTACTGAAGCTGAGTATGTCGCTGCCTACAGTTGCTGTTCTCAGGTTATCTGGATGCAACAACAGCTTCTCGATTACGATTTGAAATTTCTTGACTCTCCTATATGTTGTGATAATGAAGCCGCTATACAGATCGTCAAGAATCCGGTACAACACTCCAAAACTAAACATATAGCTATCCAGATTCCCTTTATCCGATATTGTTTCGAACGGAAGTTGATCCATCTTGAAAAGGCCTACATAGATGACAATCTGGCGGATCTTTTCACAAAACCATTCGACACAGCTCGCTTCAACCATCTCAAACTAATAAGTTTTGATTAAAACATTTTTTTTTGTAAATACTTTAAAATTTGTGTTTTGTTTTATTTTAATTTTAAGATCACAAATTTAGGGGGAGAATATTTACAAAAAAAAATATATTTTCTGTTTTTGAGTCTATTTACAAAAACAACAAAAAGATTTTTGGTTTTTTGAGTCAGTTTAAGATGATCTACAAGTTTAGGGGGAGTGGAATCTAAGAAAAGAACAAAAAGATTTTGTCTTTTTCAAAATTTAAGAAAAACATAAAAAGATTTTATTTGGACAGTCAGATGAAGTGGTCAATTGGAAGTGAAATAGTTTCTGACACTTAGAAACTCACTTCCTTAACATAATTTCTTAAAGAATAACAACTTTAGATACCTATAAATCACTAAGAAATTAAAGCATGTTTTCCTATAAAAAGATTGGACATGATCCTTCAATAATATTAAATATATGCAAATAAGTGAGAAGTATTGGAGAATCAGATAACCGGAAAGATGCAACAACTATTTGACTTTTTGTATAAGTCTTTAGTCAAAACAAGATTGTGTTTCGATAAACTTAAATTCGTTTTGAGAAAACACGGGTATTTTCTACGTTTTGTGAAATCAAAGAGCGGGAAGTACTTATAGAAGCATCCTCTGTTTTGCGTAAGCAAAGACCTGGATGTGTGACATTAAAACCAATGTGTGTGCAGATCAGTAAAATAAAATATGCCAATAAGAACAAAGATGATAGAACCCCTCTTTATTCTTTATTCTAATCTGATAGATCTGTTCTTTCTTTTCTCACCTTAAACTTTGTCAAAATGTTTTAAGTTCGTTGAAATACAAACAAATTTTGAAACAAAAGATTTCACAAAATTGATAGGTTGCATGTATGTCAGGTTTAACAATCTGGTTACCCATAAACTTCCCAAAAGGATTTCAGAAAAACCGTTAGAAAATTTTGATCATAAGTCTTATTTATGGATAAACGAGTGGAAATAATTGGTGGAACCTAATTATTTTAAGGTTGGGTTTCTATAACAAATTATTTTAAGGTGGTAAAACTTCTGATACAGATTTGATCACATGAAATTGACTCGACGCAACCTTGAACTCGTCCAAAATTCTTGAGTTTATTTTATTTAATTTAATTTTATTCTATTAAGTTAGAAATTTTAAATTAATCAGTATTTGAAATTTGGTATTCGAAGTATAGTGCTCGAAGTTAAGTACTCGAAACTAGTTTCGAGTACTGGTCATCGTCTATATATACTTCGAGAAGTAACAATTTCGAGTAACATAATTGTTCGAGTACCCGATTTTCTCTCTCTAGGCGATTACGAGTTCTGGACTTGTTTTCAAAAATTCACTCCGACCACCATGTAGATCACACTTAAACAAACCTAGGTATAGATTTTTATAGAATTTTGACCGTAGAATAAAAGGCTATCAAACAAAATGTGATTTCGAGTACTCTTATTCGTAAACCAAAGGAATCTTGGTTAAATTACCTTGAAATACTCAAAATTGGAAACCGACCCTTGGATATGTTGGTCGCTTCCCAATTGCGAGCATTTCGAGTCAAATTGGAGTTTTAAGGAGCAAAATTGAAGAAGTTATGGAGGATTTTCAGTTCTCAAAAATTTGAATTTCGTGAACCCAGTTCGAGAACCCATTTTCGAGAACTGTGGTTCGAGAACACCTTTCCGAGAACTGACTAAATTTCGAGAACTGCTAAGCTTTCGAGAAATTCCATATTTTCGAAAAATCTATTTTTTCGAGAACTCCTTTGACTTGAGTTTGACCGATGTCTTTTGACTCTGATTTGACCTTTTAACTTTGACTTTGATTTTTATTCGTTGACTTTAACTTTGACCTTTTGTCCTTGAATTTTTAATTGTTTTATTTAATGTATTCTTAACTAACTTAACTCGTTTTCTGTTTCAGATGGTTGTGTTAAGGTTCGTCCAAGATCACAACATGTCTGCTTATCTTGGTAATCCTCCAGAAAAACACTGGATGTACAAGAGCATGGTGGACGGTCTGATACTTTCGCCAGTAAACTACGCCATAATGGAGCATCCATAGATCATCACCACTTTCATCTATGACTTCTGGAACTCCATTTCAGAGAGGACAGACGCTAACGGGAATGTTAGCTTGATTGGTAAAGTTCAGGGACAACCTGTGATCGTGACAGAGCATATCATCATGGAATGTCTTCAGTTCGGGGATAAAGACACAGATCCTGTTGAACTTGATCAGGAGCTGATCTTAGAGCACAATTTAGGATGGGCCACGAGGGTCTTTACCCTCCTACGGAGAAGAAGCTTCTTCACCCATATTGGAGATATTTGGCACACATTGTCACTTAATGCCTCTTACGACATAAGGGAAGATACGATGTGCTGAACCAAACTCTCAGCTCTTGTATGGTGGCGATTGCCTTGGGCCTTGATTTCAACTACTCACGGATGATCTTCCGTGACATGCACGCCAACGTTAAAGGGAAGAGAAAGGAGAGATTCTTGGAATTTCCCAGATTTATCCAGATTAATATCAACAAGAGGCATTAGAATCTCATCCCCCTAATAGAGATCTTGAGTGACCGATCCGGCAAAACAACTCAAAAAGTATGAAGAACGGGAGGTGTGAAGCGCTCTATTCAGCAATACAAGATGGTCATCCAGAATTTCCGTTCCCATCAAAAGGTTGAAGGAAGACATCTTATCCAACATGAAAAAGAATAAGAAAGGGAAGAAACAATATGTTGGTGCCCACCCATTGAAGAAATTCAGGAGATTGTCCGCAGGACTGGGAGAGGAAGTTAAAGAATAGGGTACTCCAACAGCATTTGTTGCAAATAAACATGGCCATCCTCCCGCAGGCACAACAGCTGAAGCCAACAAAGCTGTAGAGGACTCCTCATCTGGGTCATCATCATCATCTGGAGAGGAAGAACTCATTAGAGAGCCTGAGCCTGTGATTCATCCATTATCTCGAGCAGAGCGGGAGGAGATTCAAGACACTGATTAGATCCCCTCTCTCGAGTCATCTCCAATGAAGAAACGACTAAAGATGATGTCTAAACAAGCAAGAGACCGAGGCTAATAAAGAAAGCACCACCATCACCACCCAAAGCCAATGAGGATAAGGGCAAGGCATCACCGGAAACCCCATCACCTTATATGCTTGATTAGGTGCCGGTTGGCATGATATGGCTGCAAGAAAGAGTATTTCGTCTTGAGCAAGACTCGACCACCAAAGACAGACTCATCACCAACTTGCAGGAGGGCTTTATTAAGATCTGCGAGCAAGTTAGAAGGCAGAAAAGAGACATTTTCCTACTAAAGAAGGAGACCAGATAATTAACGAAGGTGATTGAAGATCTGACGGGATCTAAGTCTGTGATCCAAGACGAAGACAAGGCCGAGAAAGATGATGATGATGATGATGATTTGGAAGATAAAGAAAAGAAAGATGAAGACAACGATGATGATGACAAGAAAGATAAAAAGAAAGACGATATGTCACATCCATGATAATCGTATGATCAAAATGTTTACATAGCACATGATAAATAAATGAGAAATGCTAACACATCCATGATATATAATTACAAGATTAAATTACAATGTATCGTTCATAATTTAACCAAGTAAATCTAACAAAAGAATCAATGTAGCTATATCTTGTATCTGTACAAGATATACAAAAGATGATTCATTGTTCTGGTCACCAAAAGCATGTAACACAAAATAAAGCTAGGTCTTCTAAAAGTCCACTAGCTTAGTCCATGCATATAAGTAGCTACACCTGTTCATCACCTGAGAAAACATGCATTTAAACCAAGTCAACACTAGGTTGATGAGTTCATAAGTATGTTAATTGAAAACCTTGATTCATTCACATCACAATCACAATGTATGTTATGTTACTTGTATGTTATCTGTTTCGCCTGTTCTCCCAATGGCTTCTAAATAGTTATATTCACAAATATTATATCGTCCTAGTAGCGATGCTTAAATATAGGGCATATGTAAGGGAACTAAGCCCTAGCCAACATCCCACCACATCACTACTAGAACTCCACACTACTTGCAATACAACTATTGATTTCCATTCCTATTCCACATGTTCATCTCGTTATTGATCACCTGTTATCTCATGTATAGAATAATTTAATAATAAAGGTTTAGTTATCAAACTGAAGTATTGATAACCCTTTCTATGCGTTAAGGATATTAGATTTATCAAATCTGATCCTTGTATTATTCTGTTACTTGTGGAGTTAACTGTTAGTCACTTTTAAATATTAAGAGTGTTAGTTACCCAATTGTAATTTGTTCTCAACTTATAGTGCGTAGAGCCTAAAAGGAATCCATTGAGATCCTCACGTAATCAGATTTCAATGCATCCGATTTACCTCTACCACTTTGTGTATCCATAGACCTCATCGAAACAGTTACTAGAATATGACTTGAGAATATAAATTACCCAGTCTACTAGTCAACCGGAAACGATGGATTAATTACTTATCACTGCAGATTAATATCACCATGTGTCGCTTTCCAGAACCTGAGTTGAAGTCGCCCTGTCACCAGTCATACATTACCGGCCAATGAAACAATACGATCAACATACTAGCCCTCCAAGCTAAAGGTTTGTCAAACCTATGGTACCACTATGCTATCGGTGGTTTAGTCACGTCAAAGTAACTGGTCAGCAAATTATAGGGGCTTACATGATCAACTTGTACAAATGGCACATGATTGAAGTGATATAATACAACAGGTCAATAGTAACTAATTGTAATTGTGTTCATCCGTGTTATTGTTCTCAATGTCATATGTTCTCAGTTTTATTAACAAAGTTAAATAAGAACTTGTCTTATTGTATTATGTTAATTATTGGGTGAATGATGTTGTTATCCTGAAGTTACAGTATCATGATTATCATTCTTTGTTCCATGTTCTTCTGTAATATGTGTAGAGTTATAAAGCTAAGTATTAAAAGGACTTGTCCTATTACACTTACTTAACTCTTGTGTCGAATGTTATTACAAATATATATAGTGTCTTTATAACATTCATATGCTTGCCTGTGATTATTCCAATGTTTTGTTTATGTAAGAATAACTAAGTGTTATAAGATAAAATCTTACAACTAGGTTATTATGATGTGTTGATGAACTAATAAGATATATTATCTTGTTCATCTGATTATCCATGTCATTTCATGATCATACAAGCATGCATACAATGATAAACGATAATAAAAAATTAAGTATTATCAAAATCAATGTAATAGCAATATGTTAAACAAAACTTTTAAGTAAATAAAAGTAAGCATGTTTCTCAGTCCCGAGAGTTTAAAATTAGTTAAGATTAAAGTAAAAGGGGCATATGAACTCACCTTGTGTTAGGAGTGGTTGACTTAGCTTAAATGAAGAATGCACGCGCTCTTGGTTGTACTTGCGTTTGTTTTCACGTTCCTGTATTGATTTCATGTTGTTGGATCTTATAAGTCTAAGTTAATAAAATCTGTGTGCGCGTACGTGTTAGCCCTATTATTGGCTAACACTTGTGAGTCACGGTTTTTGATTCGGCCCTTTTTTTGTTGTTCGTATATTCTCTAATGTTTGATTTCGCTAACTTAGTTTGTTGTGTAATCAAAATTGTGAGTTATACAAAATCCGAGTCCCTAAGGTGACTTGAGTTTAATATTTAAGGTTTGTCTTGTTATCCCGCTCACACTTGGCTCTTATAGTTACCCCATAATTATTGTCTTAATGTGTTAAATTGCCTCGTTATGATATGAGTCGAAATCAATTGGGCCGAATCCCATTGGGCCTTGGATCAAATCTAATGAATGTGAGCCAATTAAATAAAATGGTCCCATTTGGATCTCATGAGTCAATCCTTGTGGTATTGGGCCTGTGTAAATATTATTGGGCTTAATGGGCTAAATCTGTCACACCCCCAATTTTCAACTAACGGAATCATACCGTTTGGGAACGTGACAAACCAGGATCTCAGATCATTAGACATAGCGAAGACCTCTATATGAATTTCAAAACATACTTTGGTCTTTAAACATAACATCAGAGTTTACAAAAGTTGCGGAAGCGTTTAAAACCAATAACAGTTGTAAAGTAAACATTACAAAACAAAATACTTAAATGTTCAAATTCAAATATTCAAAATGTTTAAAATGCATGAGACTCTATCTCCTAGTCCATGCCAGCTTTAACGCGCGCCTTAGCGTCCTGAGAAAACATGTAAATCAAGTCAACACAAAGGTTGGTGCATAACACAGGTTTTAAGTATTCACAATGTTCAAAACAGCAGTTTGAATAACAAGATTGTAGATAACATAATCACACATGCACAGTCATGATAGCTAGTCATATAAACTATTTACATAAGTGTTCGACACCGAAGCTGACGGATTGCCATGCTATAGCATGTTTTCGCCTTGCCACTATTGTCTATCACAACAATAGTAAAATTGTGTTTGGTCAGTCAAACACCTGCGTAGATCCCATCTACCAGGTGAGGTTTGTCAAACCTAATAGATCTATTTCCAACTACCACGCTTTGCATTACAGCAAACTAAACAGTTCGAGGTGTGTAAGGACTTTCAAGTTGATATGTTTTCACATAATGTAAACAGCTAACTCATGCAAGTGATATGTATCTAAAAACAGTTTGTTGCACATGTTTTCTCCCCCAAAACAGTTTAAAATAAGAAAGGGGCCGTGTACGCACCTTTGATTTTTAGCAGAATGATCAATACGCGTGAAATCGTGTAGAGAATCCTCTTACGAAGGATCTGTGTTTAAACAATAACTTAGTGTTATTCGGATTATCGTTTTGTGCTTGAAATCACATACGTGTCAACACACGTATGTTAAAGTGTCAGAAATGTGCATACGTAAATACGCGTGACATTGAAATCGTTTAAATAAAATCATATTTGATTTTATTTAATTAAACGTAATTATACGCGATTTCGTTTTCGTGATAAAATATAAATTTTATTTTTCTAATACATCCGGAATTGAATTCTGGTTCTAACGCAATTCGAACGGATAAAAACGGATCTAAAACGAACAAGTTATGACTTAAAAACCAAAATGGTTTTAAATTCCAAAAACCGGCAGACCTCGGGTTCGAACCCGGGACCTCCCGAACCAAACACACGCTCATTACCAGTCAAGCCCGCTAGGGAATCGCATTAGACATCCGGAATTAATCCTTTTAACTACCCTTTCAGTCCAAACTCCAATTGATAATATAGCCGAAGCAAAAATCTTCCAATTGAGCCCGATTTCGATCCCACTTGACTAAATAACTATGGGGCTTTTGTTCTCCAGACTCAGTCGAGTCTATCAGTGGTTTTATTTCGAAAAATTACACATCATAACTCCATTAATCGGGTATTAACATATTCGAACACAAATTCTTAAACTCTAACTCAAATTCATTCGATTAGCTACTGTGAGTCCCCGAAATCATGAGGTTTTCATTGAGAATGAATTTTCGAAACTATCTGTAAAGGTTAATTTGAATAATAATAATCACGTTTAACCCAAAATTCCCAAAACAGTTTAAGCTCAAGAACCCTAGATTCAACATCTATCAATTCGTTGTAATACAATAAAATTGAAACTTAGGTTAGTTCATTCGGAAGCTTCTGAAACTTACCATGTAAATTAATTTGATTATCAAACTTATTTGAACCGAAACCCCCAAAACCTCTTTGCATCATGAACCCTAGAATCGAAGTCTATCAATTCGGTGCTATTATTTACAATTGGTATGGGATTAACCTTAGTCGGCCCTCTCTGAAATTACCTACATAGTTTAATTTGATTCTTAAACATGATTGTATAAAAATCCCCAAAACCGTTTCTACTTAGAACCCTAATTGTCGTTCATGATCAATTCGATATTGGAACCCCGAATTAACATAGGGATTATCTTAGTCGGTTGTTTTAGAAGGTGTATGAATGATTTCTTACTTGATTTGATATCAAATTGCTGAATCTCGACTTTAGGTTGCTTCTTCGGCCGACCCTAATTCAATTCCTCAATCCGATGCTTCTGCGATCGAAGTGGTGTATGCTGGATACTCTGAGAATACCGATTGAAGTGTAGGAGCGTTCAATTGTGAATGTCCTAATCGAATTTATCTAATTTGAGCCATAATTGCTACGGTTACAACCTTTAGTCTTCAATCCATGATTAATTCGAAGTTGTAGGGACTTAAAACGCCTGATTGATGATAATAATCATCAGTACACTTAATTGAAAGGTTTAATTTAATAACTTCAGCCGTTATAAAAAATGAATTTGAACTATTCTTGATTATCCCAATCGTATTTTGACTTCTAAAGTCAAAATTGAGCTTTCAACTCAATTACAATCTAAACTTTGTAATTAAGATATATTGAGACTGATTTCAACAACTTCTAATCCCTTAGTCTTGATTTCTCTCAATTATATAATAATTCGGTTTACAAAATTGAACCGAAAATCCCGAATTGTCTCAAATCGGACTTCTTAGAACATCGTTGGGCTTAATTAACCCAATTGGGATTCTCAAATACAATTGGGTCTCATTGGGCCTTCCTTGACCTTATTGGGCCTTCCCTTTGGCCTTACTGGGCCTTCTTTGGCCTTACTGGGCCACCCTTGGGCTTATTGGGCCTACTTTGGCTCTATTGGGCCTACCTAGGCTTCATTGGGCCTAATTGGTCTTGTTGGGCCTGTGATCTCACTGTTTTTCAGTTAGTGAAGTTAATCCAAAAAGTCGGATTGTCACATCATCCCCTTGTTGAAGGAATTTTCGTCCCGAAAATTAGTAAGTGTTAGGAGTAGTTAGGAAACTACTTACGAGTTTAAATCGTACGTGTTAGTGTGGTTTGATCATTCTGTGTGCTTGTGTGTACTCACACACATAGTCTAATGCTTGCAACATCACAACTCAATGTGATCGTTCAATGTGACTGTTTGCGTGTACACTAGTTAATTCACCTAACTGTGACTGTTTGTGTTTGCTCATACTGTGGTGTGTAACCTCACACATGGTGAGTGTCTATAACTGTTTGTACTATGTAACCCTGCACATAGCAAAATGTATGTACTATGCAACCCCGCACATAGCAAAATGTGTGTAACCAATCATGTATGTACTACCATAACATGTAACATATGAAATGTAGCACATAAAATATACAGAATTTAATGTAGCACAAATGTAGCACAAATGTTTGTAACAAAATCAATTGAATAAATAAAATGTTTGTGCTTACAGTTTGAAATTTGCAGTGTTGATGTGTGAAAGCATCACGTCATCCCCTTGTTGAAGGAAATTTCGTCCCGAAATTTAACGTGCGCTCTCAGTGTTAGCAGTAGCTGTTTTGAATTGATGAGGATACTTCTTCATCATTTGGTCTTCCCGTTCCCATGTGAATTCAGGACCACGTCTTGAATTCCATCGAACTTTGACTATCGGAATCTTGCTTTGCTTCAGTTGTTTGACCTCTCGGTCCATGATTTCAGCTGGTTCCTCAATGAATCGTAACTGTTCATCTACTTGTATTTCTTCCAACGGTACAATCAATGTCTCATCAGAAAGACATTTCTTTAAGTTTGATACATGAAAAACATCATGAACTCCACTGAGTTCATCCGGTAACTTGAGTTGATACGCCACCGGACCAATCCTTTTCAGGATTTCAAAAGGTCCTACGTAACGTGGACTAAGCTTTCCGCGCTTGCCGAATCGTATCACACCTTTCCAAGGTGATACCTTTAGAAGAACTCGGTCTCCTACTTGGAATTCCAACGGCTTGCGACGTTTGTCTGCATAACTCTTCTGTCGATCCCGAGCCGCTGCCATACGATTCCGGATTTGAACTATCTTCTCTGTCGTCTCGTGCACCAGTTCAGGACCTGTTATCTGACTGTCACCAATTTCAGCCCAACAAACTGGTGAACGACATTTGCGACCATACAAAGCTTCAAACGGTGCTGCTTGAATACTCGTATGATAACTATTATTGTAAGAGAATTCCACTAACGGTAAATGATTCTCCCAGCTGTCACCAAAGTCAATTACACAAGCTCGTAACATATCCTCGAGCGTTTGAATCGTTCGTTCACTTTGACCGTCGGTCTGTGGATGATAAGCGGTACTCATATCCAAGCGAGTCCCCAATGACTTATGAAGAGATTTCCAAAAGTTGGAAGTAAACCGAGCATCCCGATCTGATATGATAGAGATTGGCACGCCATGTCGTGCTACTACTTCCTTGATGTAAATGCGAGTCAATTTCTCCATCTTATCAGTTTCCTTGATTGCTAAGAAGTGTGCAGATTTCGTTAGTCGATCGACAATTACCCATATCGTATCACAACCGCTCGGTGTACGGGGTAACTTAGTAATGAAATCCATCGAAATCTGTTCCCACTTCCACATCGGTATCTCTGGTTGTTGCAGTAAACCAGATGGCTTCTGGTATTCCACTTTGACTTTCGAACAAGTCAAACATTTGCTAACGTACTTAGCAATATCAGCTTTCATGTGAGGCCACCAATACAGTGCCTTCAAGTCATGATACATCTTGTATGATCCCGGATGGACTGAATATCTGGACTTGTGTGCTTCGTCCATCACGAGTTCCCTTAAACCTCCATACAAAGGTATCCACATTCGATTAATGAAATAACGAATTCCATCAGGTTTAACATCCAATTGTTCTTCCATTCCTCGTAAGGATTCCGGTACTAAGTTTTCCTTTTTCAATGCCTCAATCTGTGCACTGTGCACATTGTTAGGTAAGTCAGTATGTATTGTCATCATAAGTGCGCGAACCCGTCTTGTTCCTGTTGTGTCTTTTCTGCTCAGAGCGTCAGCTACTACATTGGCTTTTCCCCGGTGATACTTAATTGCACACTCATAATCGTTCAACAAGTCAACCCATCGTCGTTGTCTCATATTAAGCTCCTTCTGATCAAAGATATGTTGCAAACTCTTATGATCAGTGTAAATAGGACACTTAGTTCCATACAAGCAATGCCTCCAAATCTTCAAAGCAAAAACCACTGCTCCTAACTCCAAGTCATGAGTAGTGTAATTCTTTTCGTGTGTTCGTAGTTGTCTGGAAGCATAAGCAATCACTTTATCACGTTGCATCAACACACATCCCAAACCTTGTGCAGATGCATCACAATACACCACAAAGTCTTCCATCCCGTCCGATAAAGACAAAATCGGTGCGCTGCAAAGTTTCTGTTTCAATAACTGGAATGCAGCTTCCTGTTTATCCGTCCAGTTATACTTTGTTCCCTTATGCGTAAGAGCTGTAAGTGGTTGAGCAATCTTTGAGAAACCTTCAATGAATCGTCGATAATAACCCGCCAAACCAAGGAATTGTCGTACCTCGGTAGGGGTCTTTGGTGCTTCCCAATTCTTAATCGCTTCAATCTTTGTTGGATCAACATGTATGCCCTTTTCATTGACTATATGACCCAAGAATTGTACTTCTCGCATCCAAAAATCACATTTCGAGAACTTAGCGTACAATTGTTCCTGTTTCAACAATTCCAATAGGAGTCGAAGATGTTCAGCGTGTTCCTCCTCAGACTGTGAATAGATGAGAATGTCATCAATGAAAACAATGACAAACTTATCAAGATATGGTTTACAAACACGATTCATGAGATCCATGAATACAGCTGGAGCGTTTGTCAACCCAAATGGCATGACCAAGAACTCATAATGGCCATAGCGTGTTCTGAATGCTGTCTTCAGGATATCCTCCTCCTGAACTCTTAATTGATGATAACCCGACCTGAGATCAATCTTCGAGTAGTAACTCGAACCTTGCAACTGATCGAATAGATCGTCAATTCTAGGTAACGGATACCGGTTCTTGATAGTGACCTTGTTCAATTCCCGGTAATCGATACACATACAGAAAGTTCCGTCTTTCTTCTTAACAAATAAAACTGGAGCTCCCCACGGTGAAAAACTAGGTCGTATGAAACCCTTATCCAACAACTCTTGCAATTGTGTGGATAATTCTTGCATCTCAGACGGTGCAAGTCGATAGGGTGCCCTAGCTATCGGTGCTGCATCTGGTGTAAGATCGATTCGAAATTCCACCTGTCTGACAGGCGGTAATCCTGGCAAGTCTTCTGGAAACACCTCCGGAAATTCACAAACTACAGGTATATCTTCAATCTTTTTCTCAGCTACCGGTTTTTCAGTTATAAGGGCTATAACTGCCGTATGACCTTTACGCAGGCATTTGTGTGCTTTCATACAAGATATGAGACGCAATGGCGTACTGCTCTTCTCACCTTGTACATATAATGTCTCTCCCTGCGGAAGAGGTATGCGAACAATCTTTTCATGGCATACAATTTCAGCCTGGTTTTTGGACAACCAGTCCATGCCAATGACTACATCAAAACTGCCTAAGGCAATAGGCATAAGGTCAATCTCTAATGTTTGACCCATCAAATCAAGGATACATCCCTTAAAGATATTTTCCACTACTATCAACTTACCATCAGCTAATTCCACAGTGTATGGACTATCTAAGGCAGTGGAACTAACATTTAGCAACTTAGCAAGTGAACTAGATACAAAACTCCGGTCGGCACCAGTGTCAAATAACATAGAGGCATAGTGATTATTTAAGAGGAACGTACCCGTAAAATGTTGGGATCCTCCCGCGCTTGACGTCCTCCAATCACAAACGCCCTGCCTCTAGCACCATTGTTGTTGTTGTTATTGTTGTTGTTGTTGTTGGTGCCATTACCATTACCGTTGCCATTACCATTGCCATTACCATTGTTATTGACATTATTCTCCCCGCCCTTCTTGAGCTGTGGGCAATCTTTCTTAAAATGCCCCATTTTGCCACACTCAAAACAACCCTTCTGAGCGTTGTTCTGGTTATTGTTCTGGTTGTTGTTGTTCTGTAGCTCCCCGCGACAATCCTTAGCCGCATGTCCAATCTTGCCACACCTCTGGCACTTAGCTCTCTCACACTGATTACCTGCATGATGGTAACCACACCTGTTGCACTTGGGGTGTTTACCAATATAACCCCCCGACGATGATGATTGCTGACCACTGCTTGAACCATGATAAGACTTGTTGGAGTCTTGCTTCCGGTTTTGCTGATATGACTGTTGGTTGTTGCCCTTTGAGTTGTTACCTTCCCACTTTCTTTTATGATCTCCCACCTTGGTAGCAGAGGTCCGTTTAGGCAGAGTCCCCTGTAACACTGCCTGATCAGTAAGCTGATGCGCTAAACGAACAACTTGTTGGATGGTGGTGGGATTTGCTGAAGTCACCAACCCTTGAATCTGAGGCACTAGTCCTCCAATGTACCTTTCAATCCACTTACTGGCTGGAGTAGCCATGTGTGGTAGCAGTCTGGCCAACTCATGTGACCTGGTCGTGTACTCTTCAATATTTGACCCCTCCATCTTGAGGTGCCAATATTCTTCTTCCAGCTTCTGCATCTCACTGCGAGGACAATACTCCTCTTGCAGTAAAGTTTTGAAGTCATTCCATGTTAAGGCATTAGCCTCTCCCAACCCCAGAGTCTGAACATTTGAGTTCCACCAAGTTAGTGCTGGACCCTCCAATGTTCCCGTAGCAAATTTCACCTTGCTTTCGTTAGGGCAGTTGCACATTTCAAACACCGACTCAGCCTTTTCAATCCACCGAAGGAGTCCAATGGCCCCCTCCGACCCTTTGAAATTGTGAGGTTTACAGTCCAAGAACATCTTGAACGTGCAGACTTGTGGATTAACCAATCCCCCAGCTGGACCCTGTGGCCCTGTGTTGTGTGTCTGCGCATACTGTGCGATTGCCTCTGCAACTCTGTTGTTAATTAGCTCATTGAGCTCAGCAACAGTCATATGTACGTTTCCCTCAGCCATTAGTTTCCTATTTACAAGAAGTGTTAGCACGAAGTCAAAATCTAATGTGACATGTGTAAGTAAAACAACAAACACAACATGTAATATAAATCAACACAACTGTTGAAATTAAATAATAATTCTTCCATAGATAGAAACTTTGATTTGAGTACAATACTTTTGAAATCAAACATAAGTTTTCAAACTACTAATGTAGGAACACAACCCGTTCCTAATAAGTTTAAACAAACAAGAAAAGAAAAAAATCAATCGTCCTCAACTGTGGATTCAGGATCGGAATCATCAACTGGTGCTGGTTCCTCCTCCTCATCCTCATCCTGTTCCTCATTCTCAGAGGCCACTAAATCCTCCAAGGCTTCAACCCTGCCCGCCAAAATCTCCTCTCGGTTCTCTGACTCTTCTAGACGACCAATCAAATTGATCATCTCATCCCACATATCATGAACCAGATGGGCAAGATTATCCTGCCTCTCAATAGCATCCCATAATTCCTGAGATCTCTGTGCTATCCTATCTTCTGCTACCTCCAGATCCTCGCGCAGTTTGGCGATCTCCTCAGCGTCCGTCCTTTGCCTCTTAGGCTCAGGAGCATCTAGTACTGGTGGTGGATGTGCAGAGGGTCCCTCAGCAGGGATCTGCTGAGTGCCCTCCTCTGGCTCCTCTTCCGGATCCTCATCCGGGTCCACCTCGGGATCCTCGTCTGGATCCTCCTCCGGATCTGGGTCATCCATCTCATATGGTGGAGGTGATGGAATAGGTGGTGGTGGTGATGACGGTGGTGCCGGAACTATCGGTTCCTCGTCCTCAGAGTCATCAATATAAATGTAGGGTACCGATGATGATGCCATGCCTGTTACATAATACCATATGTAAGTGCAGTGCCATGGAATGTGTAAACAAGTCAATTACATAATGTCATATGTAATTTCTAAGCAATGTGTGTAAACATATGTGTCTAATGTCTAACAGTCATAGTCTAAGCTTACAAATGCAAACCTAGTTCGCTATAACCAATGTCTCTGATACCAATCTGTCACACCCCCAATTTTCAACTAACGGAATCATACCGTTTGGGAACGTGACAAACCAGGATCTCAGATCATTAGACATAGCGAAGACCTCTATATGAATTTCAAAACATACTTTGGTCTTTAAACATAACATCAGAGTTTACAAAAGTTGCGGAAGCGTTTAAAACCAATAACAGTTGTAAAGTAAACATTACAAAACAAAATACTTAAATGTTCAAATTCAAATATTCAAAATGTTTAAAATGCATGAGACTCTATCTCCTAGTCCATGCCAGCTTTAACGCGCGCCTTAGCGTCCTGAGAAAACATGTAAATCAAGTCAACACAAAGGTTGGTGCATAACACAGGTTTTAAGTATTCACAATGTTCAAAACAGCAGTTTGAATAACAAGATTGTAGATAACATAATCACACATGCACAGTCATGATAGCTAGTCATATAAACTATTTACATAAGTGTTCGACACCGAAGCTGACGGATTGCCATGCTATAGCATGTTTTCGCCTTGCCACTATTGTCTATCACAACAATAGTAAAATTGTGTTTGGTCAGTCAAACACCTGCGTAGATCCCATCTACCAGGTGAGGTTTGTCAAACCTAATAGATCTATTTCCAACTACCACGCTTTGCATTACAGCAAACTAAACGGTTCGAGGTGTGTAAGGACTTTCAAGTTGATATGTTTTCACATAATGTAAACAGCTAACTCATGCAAGTGATATGTATCTAAAAACAGTTTGTTGCACATGTTTTCTCCCCCAAAACAGTTTAAAATAAGAAAGGGGCCGTGTACGCACCTTTGATTTTTAGCAGAATGATAAATACGCGTGAAATCGTGTAGAGAATCCTCTTACGAAGGATCTGTGTTTAAACAATAACTTAGTGTTATTCGGATTATCGTTTTGTGCTTGAAATCACATACGTGTCAACACACGTATGTTAAAGTGTCAGAAATGTGCATACGTAAATACGCGTGACATTGAAATCGTTTAAATAAAATCATATTTGATTTTATTTAATTAAACGTAATTATACGCGATTTCGTTTTCGTGATAAAATATAAATTTTATTTTTCTAATACATCCGGAATTGAATTCTGGTTCTAACGCAATTCGAACGGATAAAAACGGATCTAAAACGAACAAGTTATGACTTAAAAACCAAAATGGTTTTAAATTCCAAAAACCGGCAGACCTCGGGTTCGAACCCGGGACCTCCCGAACCAAACACACGCTCATTACCAGTCAAGCCCGCTAGGGAATCGCATTAGACATCCGGAATTAATCCTTTTAACTACCCTTTCAGTCCAAACTCCAATTGATAATATAGCCGAAGCAAAAATCTTCCAATTGAGCCCGATTTCGATCCCACTTGACTAAATAACTATGGGGCTTTTGTTCTCCAGACTCAGTCGAGTCTATCAGTGGTTTTATTTCGAAAAATTACACATCATAACTCCATTAATCGGTTATTAACATATTCGAACACAAATTCTTAAACTCTAACTCAAATTCATTCGATTAGCTACTGTGAGTCCCCGAAATCATGAGGTTTTCATTGAGAATGAATTTTCGAAACTATCTGTAAAGGTTAATTTGAATAATAATAATCACGTTTAACCCAAAATTCCCAAAACAGTTTAAGCTCAAGAACCCTAGATTCAACATCTATCAATTCGTTGTAATACAATAAAATTGAAACTTAGGTTAGTTCATTCGGAAGCTTCTGAAACTTACCATGTAAATTAATTTGATTATCAAACTTATTTGAACCGAAACCCCCAAAACCTCTTTGCATCATGAACCCTAGAATCGAAGTCTATCAATTCGGTGCTATTATTTACAATTGGTATGGGATTAACCTTAGTCGGCCCTCTCTGAAATTACCTACATAGTTTAATTTGATTCTTAAACATGATTGTATAAAAATCCCCAAAACCGTTTCTACTTAGAACCCTAATTGTCGTTCATGATCAATTCGATATTGGAACCCCGAATTAACATAGGGATTATCTTAGTCGGTTGTTTTAGAAGGTGTATGAATGATTTCTTACTTGATTTGATATCAAATTGCTGAATCTCGACTTTAGGTTGCTTCTTCGGCCGACCCTAATTCAATTCCTCAATCCGATGCTTCTGCGATCGAAGTGGTGTATGCTGGATACTCTGAGAATACCGATTGAAGTGTAGGAGCGTTCAATTGTGAATGTCCTAATCGAATTTATCTAATTTGAGCCATAATTGCTACGGTTACAACCTTTAGTCTTCAATCCATGATTAATTCGAAGTTGTAGGGACTTAAAACGCCTGATTGATGATAATAATCATCAGTACACTTAATTGAAAGGTTTAATTTAATAACTTCAGCCGTTATAAAAAATGAATTTGAACTATTCTTGATTATCCCAATCGTATTTTGACTTCTAAAGTCAAAATTGAGCTTTCAACTCAATTACAATCTAAACTTTGTAATTAAGATATATTGAGACTGATTTCAACAACTTCTAATCCCTTAGTCTTGATTTCTCTCAATTATATAATAATTCGGTTTACAAAATTGAACCGAAAATCCCGAATTGTCACAAATCGGACTTCTTAGAACATCGTTGGGCTTAATTAACCCAATTGGGCTTCTCAAATACAATTGGGTCTCATTGGGCCTTCCTTGACCTTATTGGGCCTTCCCTTTGGCCTTACTGGGCCTTCTTTGGCCTTACTGGGCCACCCTTGGGCTTATTGGGCCTACTTTGGCTCTATTGGGCCTACCTAGGCTTCATTGGGCCTAATTGGTCTTGTTGGGCCTGTGATCTCACTGTTTTTCAGTTAGTGAAGTTAATCCAAAAAGTCGGATTGTCACAAAATCCCTCGCGTGGGCCAAGCCATTTGTTATTGGGCCGAGTTGTACAAGGTTCTGGGCCGGTTGGGTTATTGTGTTGGGCTACAAGTGGTTCGGCCGAGCATCATATGGGCCGTTTGGTTGCTTGGGCCGAGGGAGGTTTGGCTGAAACAGTCCCACTGGGCCGAAACATGAAACAGTCCCCCAGTCATGGTTCGCCAAGAAGGTTTGTGTACCCATGGTTCAGAGATGGTTCGTGAGATGTAGGGTTTGTCTGAAATGGTTCGGCACTTGAAGATCAGCATGGTTCGTTGTTGGGAAAAGGAAAAGGTTCGCACGTTTGAAAAAGGGTTCGGCCAGATTGTATGCTCAACTCCAGAAGGGTTCGGCTAAGTGGTTGTCATCTCAAGGGTTCGCCTGCATGGGGGTTTCGCCTAGGGTTCGGGGTTAGTAGGCTCGGCTGGCAAGGTTCGTTTCATGGTTGCAGGTTCGGCTATGGGTTCGGGACACCACTGGTTCGACTGGCTGAGGAAGGTTCGGTGATGGCACAGGTTCGGTGCACTTGGGTGGGTTCGGCAATGATGCTTGGTTCGGCTGGTGCCCTAGGGTTCGGCCATTCCTCCCACACGACGAACCTGTTGCAACTCTATCCCATTCCTCAGCTACGCCTGATCCAAGTGCTACTCCCACATTGATGGTGTACATAAGAAGTTTCTGATGGCCTGGTTCGAAGAAACGAGTTGGAAGGTGGTTAATGGTCAAGGTCGAACACCCACTCACAAAACCCTACTTTTTAGTGACTTGCAAGAATCATACCTCGAACACCCACTCACAAAACCCTACTTTTTATGTGCTGCATTTCATATGTTACATGTTATGGTTATACATACACGATTAGCTTCAAACAATTGCTATGTGCGAGGTTACATAGTACAAACAGTTGCGACTGCATTTCATATGTTACATGTTATGGTAGTACATACACGATTAGTTTCAAACAATTGGTATGTGCGAGGTTACATAGTACAAACAGTTGCGAACATTCACTAATGTGTAAAGTTTCATAGCAAAGTATGATCAAACACAAACATACACAATTAGGTGTACTAACTGGTGTGCACGCAAATATTGGACTTAAAACGATCACACCAAGGTGTGATGTTACAAACATCGAATTTTGTGTGTGAGTACACACAAGCACACAGAATGATCAGAGATCACACTAACACGCACAATCTGAACTCGCAAATAGTTTCCAAACTACTTCTAACACTAAGCAATTTTCGGGACGAAAATTCTTTCAACAAGGGGATGATGTGACAATCCGGCATTTCGGAATAACCCCGTTAACTAAAAGTTAACAGAAATCATACGAAATTACACCATATTAAATAAAAAGGATTAAATTTATACACATAAGTTTATAGAATACTTAGATTATGGGAATAAAGGTTAAATATTATCAAGAATGTTCAATTTTGACTATTAAAGTCAAAATTCGAAGTTGCTAGTAATTGAAACTCGAATTTCATAGTAAAAAGCAGTTATGAATCGAATTAATCATGTAAATAACTCTCATTGATGAATAGCAAACGTTCTTATCAGTTACTAAACTATTAATCATTGAATTGAAACCAATTAAATCTCACAAGGTCGAAACCGAAGTTGTACATATCAAAATCGTATACTTCGACCATAACTCACACAATTGAACCCACATAACTGTTAGTCGGCGGTATTAGAAGCTATTACAAACAGTAATTTCATTCAACAAGTTGCGGGGAGAGGAGTTCGATTGAAGGGGCGGCCGAAAGTTGAGCAAAGAGTTGATCTATAACAATTCGAAGTCAATCCAAGTAAGTATTAACATTCAGACGTTCTCCTTAACCTTTTTAAGCATAGCCTTAACCTAATTGAGGCTAAGAATCATGAATTGCTGGGGTTCGAATTCTAGGGTTCTAAGTTTAAACGATTTGGGGGAATTAATACAGATGGGTGTAAAAATCAAATTAATTGTCACAGACACATTCACAACAAGGTTCTAAACGAAATCCCTAAGTTAGTTTAGTCAAACAACAACGAATTGAAAGACTTTGATTTCTGGGGTTTATCATTATAATCGTTTTGGGGATTTTTTTTGAAATGAGTTCAAAAATCGAATTAAAAGATACTAGTAGTTTCAGAAAATCTCGACTAAGGATATCCCTAAGTTAGTTTGATCAAACATCAGTGAATTGAATGATTTTGAATCTGGGGTTCTTCGGTTAAAAAGAATTGGGAATTTCGATTCTATTGCATTTGATATTCAAATTAAACCTTTCAGAGAGTTTCGAAATTCATTTTTGAATGATAAACCCATATCAATTTTATCTAACAACAACGAAAACTAGGATTTCGATTTCTAGGGTTCTAAAGGCAATCGGGTTTGGGGGTTTCGACCCAAATGAACTGGGAATTCGAAATTATCATCACAGAAGGATTCGAAATCCTTGATTTAATGAACACCCCATACAACTGCAGTTTAATTTAAGCGAATTTGATTAAGTCAATCGTGAATTTTAGGACATGGGTTCGAAACTATGGACACATCAATTTATTACATTGTGATGATTGATAATCGAATTAAACCCACCCTTGAACTCGGTTGGAACCATGGAATCGAAACCCCATGGTTACAGAGTTGATCGGGTTCGAATTGCGGGAGGCTTGGGTTTAGAGGGGAGGATCACGGGTTCGAACCTGGGGCCCCACTGTTTTTGGAATTAAAATCATTTTTGGGTTTTAATCCATAACTTCTTCGTTTGAACTCCGATTCGATCCGTTCAAGTTGCGTCGGAACCGTAACGGAATCCCGAACAAAATAAAATAATAAAATTTATATTTTAACCCGAAAACATAATCGCGTATAATTACGCTTATTTAAATAAAATCATATACGGTTATATGATTTAGTTAAACGATTTTAAAGTCACGCGTACTTACGTATGCACGTTTCTAACAATCTAATGTACGTGTGTTGACACGTGTGATTTAAAACACAAAACGACATCCCGAATAACACAAAGTTATTATTATAACACAGATTCTTCGTAGAGGATTTTTTGCGCGATTTCACGTGTGTTGATCATTATGTTTGCTATCAAAGGTGCGTACACGGCCCCTTTTCTTATTTTAACTGTTTTGGGGGAGAAAACATGTGCAAACAAAAATTTTAGATACATATCACTTGCATGAGTTAGCTATTTACGATAAGTGCGAACATAGCATTACAAGTCCTTACATATCGAACCGTTTAGTTTGCCGTAGTGCAAAGCGTGGTAGTTGAAAATAGATCTATTAGGTTTGACAAACCTCACTTGGTAGATTGTAGGTCTACGCAAGTGTTTGACTAGCCAATTCACATTACTATTGTTTGTGCTAGACAATAGTGGGAAAGGCAATTTACATTCTAACAGTCAGCTTCGGTGTCGACCGCTTATGTAAATAGTACAAATGACTAGCTATCATGACTATGCATGTGTGATTATGTTATCTGTAAACATTTCATTTCAAACAGTTGTTTCAAACATTTGTGAACAAACAAACCTGTGTATGCACCAACCTTTGTGTTGACTTGATTTACATGTTTTCTCAGGACGTTAAGGTACAAGATCAAGCAAGCATGGACTAGGAGATCGAGTCGCATTAGTAGACTTAGACTATAACTGTTAGACATTAGACACATTTGTTTACACATCCGAGTTTTGCCTAGTATTTACATATGGTCTTATGTAAGAGATATGGCAGCACCATCACCACCGAACGTGGTCGTACTTGAGGACGAGGAGCTGATAGCTCCAGCATTTCAAGGTTATGAGGAGGATCCGGAGGAGGATCTCGAGGAGGCCCCAGTGGAGGATTCGGAGGAGGATCCCGACGAGGACGACCCGAAGGAGGATCCAGAGGAGGACCCTGAAGAGGATCCTGAGGAGGCACCGCAAGAGGACCCACAGGAGGCTCCTGAGGAGGATCCTGCTGAGGAGTCATCCGACCGGATGCCACCGACATTTCGTGCCTCTAAGAGGCCACGATTTGAGTCTGATGATGTCGCCCGACTGAC
Source organism: Mikania micrantha (assembly GCA_009363875.1). Taxonomy (NCBI): domain Eukaryota; kingdom Viridiplantae; phylum Streptophyta; class Magnoliopsida; order Asterales; family Asteraceae; genus Mikania; species Mikania micrantha. The sequence goes on along the minus strand of CM018698.1, from coordinate 39,767,478 downwards.
CTGGGAGTCAAAGTGGGCTAATGATAGGATCGAGCACATCGCACAGGAGCTCGGAGATGTGAACGCTCGATATGCGGAGCTTCGTAGTGTAGTCCAGGGGATGGAGTCTCACATCGTACATCTGACTACGCGAGTGAAGGAGGAGGAACATCGAGCTGACATCGCTGAGGGGAGGTTGATTGCGTTGGAGGAGCAGTTTGTATCCGACGCAGAGGAAGAAGAGGAAGAGGAGGAGATACCAGCACAGGATGTTGATTCTGATACTGATTCTACTATTGAGGACGCCTGATTTTTTTTTATTTTAAACCTAGCAGGGGCGGGTTGTGTCCCTGTATTAGATGTTTGAAACCTTATGTTTTGATTTTGAAAGTATTGTAATCAAACCAGATTATTATCTATTGAAAAACTATTACTTATGACAGTTACATGAAATACGTTTCTCCGTCGATTTCAGCGGGTATGTTGAGTTGGTATGCCACAAGACCAATCCTCTTGAGGATTTCAAATGGTCCAATATACCGTGGGTTTAGTTTGCCTCATTTCCCAAAATGCATAACGCCTTTCCAAGGTAAAACTTTTAGAAGGACTTTATCTCCTGCCTTAAATTCCAAAAGCTTACGGCGCTTGTCGGCATAGCTCTTTTGACGTTTACTAGCTGCTGCCATACGGATTCTGATTTGCACTATTTTCACCGTTGTTGCATGCACAAGTTCTGGGCCAGTGACCTGGCTGTCGCCCACTTCCGTCCTGCATATAGGTGATAAGCACTTCCTGCCGTAGAGTGCTTCAAAAGGCGCTGCCTTGATGCTTGTATGATAGTTGTTGTTATAGGAAAAATCTACCAATGGTAGGTGAGTTTCCCAACTATTACCGAAGTCTACTACGCATGCTCGTAGCATGTCCTTGAGTGATTGTATCGTGCGTTCACTCTAGCCATCAGTTTGTGGGTGGTATGCATACTCATATCCAACCGTGTACCAAGCGACTATTGTAATGATTTCCTGAAGTTCGAAGTGAATCGAGCTTCTCGATGAGATATGATGAAGATTGGCACTCCATGTAGCTAGACTACTTCCTTGACATAGATACTGGCTAGCTTTTTCATCTTTTCATTTTCCTTGATCGCAAGGAAATGTGTTGATTTAGTCAACGGGTCCAAAATTACCCAGATAGTGTCGCATCCACTAGGATTACGGGGTAATTTGGTAATGAAATCTATGGATATTTGTTTCCATTTACACATGGGGATTTTTGGCTGTGTTAGTAAGCCAGGCAGTTTCTGGTACTCAATCATGAGTTTGGCATAAGTCAAGAATTTATACACATAGGTAGCAATGTCGGTTTTCATGTTTGGCCACCAATAATGTATCTTGAGATCATGATACATTATATCTAATCCCGGGTGAATGGAATACCAAGACTTATGAGCCTCGTCCATTACAAGGTCTCGTAAGCTCCCATGATGTGGAACCCAGACGAGTTCCATGAAATAGTGTCAGTCATCAGCTTTTACTTCAAGTTTCTTTTCCATTCCCCTTAGTGATTCAGCCTCTAGGTTTTCCTCCTTGAGCGCTTCGATTTGAGCATTAAGTATTTGTTCAGGGATATTGGATGGATTGTGAGTTGTAAAGCTCGTACCCTCTAGGGTTTTGAGGAGTTCTTTCGGTTTAAGGCGTCGGCCACTACGTTGGCTTTTCCCGGGTGATACTAGATAGCACACATATAGTCATTCAAAAGTTTGAGCCAGCGACGCTGTCGCATGTTCAGTTCCTTCTGCTCAAAAATGTGTTGAAGGCTTTTATGGTTAGTGTATATGGTACACTTTGTACCATACAAGTAATGTCTCCAGATTTTGAGTTCAAACACCACGTTTCCCAGTTTCAAGTCGTGGGCGTTGTAGTTCTTCTCGTGGACTTTTAGTTGTCGAGATGTGTATGCGATCACCTTCTCTCGCTGCATCAACACGCAACCAAGTCCTTGTATCCAGGCATCGTAGTATACCACGAAATTTTCCGTTCCCTCGGGAAGGGATAAAATAGGAGCACTACAAAGTTTCTGCTTGAGAAGCTAGAATGTAGCTTCTTGTTTATCACTCCAGTGATACTTCTTATCTTTGTGAGTGAGGTTTGAGAGTGTTTGGGCTATCTTGGAAAATCCTTCTATGAAACATCGATAATAGACTGCCAAGCCTAGGAATTGTCGCACCTCATTTGGGGTATTTGGCCCTTCCAGGTTCTTGATGGCCTCTATCTTGGATTTATCCACATGTATTCGCTTTTCATTAACAACATGCCCCAAGAATTGGACCTCTTGGATCCAGAAGTCACATTTGGAGAGTTTGGTGTACAGCTTCTCCTTCCGCAAAAGTTCAAGAGCCAATTGAAGATGCTCTTTGTCTTCTTCCTGGGTTTTGGAGTAGACGAGAACATCATAGTTAAAGAATGATAAACTTATCGAGGTAAGGTTTGCACACTCTATTCATGAGATCCGTGAACACTTTTTGTGCATTTGTGAGACCAAATGGTATGACGAAAAACTCATAATGGCCGTACCGAGTACGAAAGGCCGTTTTAGGAATGTCTTCCTATTGGATCCTCAACTGATAGTACCCAGATCGCAGATCGATATTTGAGTAGTAACTTGATATTTGCAGTGGATCAAACATATCATCAACGCGAGGTAAGAGGTAACGGTTCTTGAACGTCACTTAGTTCAGTTCATCGTAATTGATGCACATGCGAAATGTGCCATCCTTATTTTTAACAAATAGTACAGGAGCTCCCCATAGTGAGAAGCCTGGTCTAATGGAACCCATGTCCAACAGCTCCTGCTGTTGGTTGGACAGTTCCTGCATCTTCGAAGGTGCAAGCCGATAGGGTACTCGTGCGAAAGGGGCTGCTCTTGGTGCAAGGTCTCTGCGGAATTCCACTTTTCGCGGAGTTTGAAGTCATGGTAGCTCATCGGGAAAAACTTCAGGATAGTCGCATACGACTGATATCTCTTCAAGCTTTTTCTCTTCTTCGGTTTTCTTGATGATGAGTGCCAAGATGGCTGTGTATCCCTTTCGTGAGAATTTGTGAGCTTTCATGCACGAGATGATGTTCAAAGGAGCGTCACTCCTTTCTCCTTTGATGGTTAAGGTTTCTCCACTAGGGAGGAGTTTATGTACAGCTTTTTCGTGGCAAATTATGTCAGCTTGGTTCTCAGACAACCAATCCATGCCACCTACGACATTAAAATTTCATAGTGTGACTGGCATGAGATCGATTTTAAATTTGTGATTTGCTAGCTCTAAGGTGCATTCTTTCAGAATGTGTTTAGTTACAACTAGCTTACCATCAGCTAGCTCTACTGTATATTCAACTTCTAATGGTGTTGGGGTTATAGTAGTATCTCACTATATTCCTTAGATATAAAGCCCTTTTCTGCTCCAATATCAAACAATACAGAAGCCTAATGATCGTTTAGGAGATACGTACCTGTAGCGAGGTTGGGATCCCTCTTAGCTTCTTTTGACCCGATCACGAAGGCTCGTCCCCTCGGACCATTTTTGTTCGCATTTTTGTTGTTTTTCTGGTTGGGGTTGTTGTTCTTCAAGTGTGGGAAGTCTTTTTTGAAATGCCCAGGTTTTCCACATTCGAAGCAGCCTCTCGGTTCTTGTTATTGTTGTTGTGGTTGTGGGGTGTTTACATACAGTTCACCTCTGTAGTCTTTCGCTGCATGCCCTTCCTTTCCACAACGTTGGCATCAGAAGATGCCGTGTTGTCCCAGTGCATGATGAAAGTTGTATTTGTTGCACTTGGGGTGTTTGCCAGCATAGGCTCCTTGGTTCTCGTTGGTTGGGGTGGGTGGTGTGTAAGCTTGGGGTGATATGAACTTACGCTGTTGTGGTGGTGGTTGAAGAGTGGAAGTCTTGTTCAGGGTGTTATCCCATTTTCATTTGTTATCAGTGGTTTTGGCTACTAAGCCATGGGGTGGTAAGAGTCCTTGTGCAACAGCCGAATTAGTGAGCTTGTGACCTACTCACATTACTTGTTGCAGGGTGATGGGGTCATCATACAGTACCATACCCTGGATTTGAGGGGGTAATCCCTCAATGTAGTTCTCTTTGTGTTCGTAGGTTGGGGTTACCGTTTCCGGGCATAGGTGTGCCAGTTCTTAAGATCGAGCAGTGTATGCCTCGATCACAGAACCAACCATCTTGTGGTTCCAGAATTCAGTTTCAAGCTTCTACACTTCACCACGAGGGCAGTATTCGCGGTTCATCATTCTCTTGAATTCGTCCCAAGGTAGGGTGTTTGCTGCTTCCAGCCCTAAAATTTGAACATTGGCGTTCCACAAAGTGAGGGCCGCTCCCTCGAGAGTTCCAACTGCATACTTTACCCGGTCTTCATTCCTACAGTTGCTCATGGCGAAGGCCGACTTTGCCTTCTCCATCCAGCGTAAGAGACTAATGACACCCTCAGTACCGTTGAATGAGTAGGTTTGCAGTCCAGGATTTATTTGAACGTGCAGATAGGTGGATTAGGAATTGCTCCTGGAATACATGAGAGAAAGGAGTGTGTTCAAGATTTGGTAACTTATTATGCAAGCTAGATTCGGAAAGATGTTCATCACCTTGATTTAGTTGGCTCTGATTGCTAGCAGCTTCGCGAGTAGCAATTGCCACTTCAACCCGCTCGTTGATGAGCATATTAGGTTCAACCCCGCAGTCAAGTTGATGTTTCCACGTCCTCCCGCGTTTCGGCATCCACCATGTCTTCCAGCCATGATCTTCATAGCGAGAATGAGCATTAGAATGTTACTAAGGTTTAATGTAAAATGTGCGGTTACAGAAAGGAAACATGTATTCGTACGCATAGAACAATTTTGAAGAATAGATAGTAACTTTGATATATAATAAGTTGTACAGCTTACAATTCCTTTGATACCAAAACATCAAAATACCAAAATATCCAGTTACAGGGGCACAACCCCTCCCTTCTAGGTCTATACTAAATAAATCAAAGGCATCATCAATGCTGGACTCGGAATCAGCATCCTCTGCTCCTCAGTGTCAGACTCCTCTAGATCTAGGACTAGGACCATATCCTCTAGCTCTGCGAGCCTTGCCTCAGCAATGGCGGTTCGGTTCTATTCCGCCTGGAGTCGTCCAGTCAACTGAGTCATATCTCTATCCATCCTGTTGACTGTCCTATGGAGCTCTACGTGACGAGTATGCGTATCCCTCAATTGTTGTCGAGGTATTGGATACTATCGTCTGCCAATTTCACTTCCCAAGTCAGTCTAGCAATGTCATCTGAGTCAAGTCATGGTGTCTTGGGCTCTGGGCGTGTAGTTTGGGTGATGCACAGCCAGGAGTCTCCTCCTCGAGATCTTCCTCTGGATCCTCTTCAGGATCCTCCTCTAGATCTTCCTCAGGATCTTCCTCAGAAACCTCCACAGGATCCTCTTCAAAATTTTCCACAAGATCATCCATCACGCTCCCCTCAAATGGCAGGGGATGATGGTTAGGTGACTCTACTGCCATCGGTGGGCTGATGCTGGTAGTGCTGGAGGCTCCTCCTCCTCGAGTGCGAGCATATGTTGTGATGATGGTAACGCCAAATCTATTATGCGCGTAATAAGTATGTGTATGTTCATATATGCAAGTAATTACATTAATAAGTACGCTGTGGTGTGTGGATACTAAGGGTTATAGAATAATGTTACTAATGCAAACCTAATTTGCAGTAACCGAGGGCCCTGATATTAATCTGTCGCACCCCGGGCTTTTCGGCCGCCGAGGGCGCGACGATTGGTCATGCAGGGTCGTAGTCTTCGGTCACACTTGCGAGACCTACATATCCGTTTATATATGTATATCCAATAACTTTGATGAAACAGTTTTGTATATCAAGTTGCAGAAGCTATGTAAATTGTTTTCAAAACATTATAAAACCATTAGTTGCGGAAGCGGTTTAAGTTGTTTAACATTACACTACAAATCAAAATAGTTAAAACGTTCTCAACAACCTAAGACATAAGTAGATGCATGAGACCCCATCCTAGAATCCTAATCCTGAGTGCATGCCTTAGTTACATGAGAAAACATGAGAGTAAATGTCAACACAACAGTTGGTGAGAGCACAGGTTGTATAATAGCAGTAAACAATAAATGTTTAAAGTAAGTGTTGTAGGACTACATACCATTACAATGCAATATCAATTGATAGCTAGTCAATATAGTTATATAATATGTGGGTTTGAAACCAAAGCTGACTTGATGCCTCCCTCCATGTCCATCACACAAGACAATGGCAAATGTGTTTGGTCAAATTTGCACCCATTCCGTCCTCCATTCAGGTTGGCCTCCCAGGCACGATAGGTGGGGCTTGTCAGGCCCAAACAGTACTATCCAGAATTACTACGTTGAGCGCCCCACGCTATTAACGGTCCGAGATGTGTTTATGAGGACTTAGTTGTGATTGTGTGCCACACATATATATAAGTTATAAAGCATGTCCATATGTATCCAAAAACTGTATGTATCCCAAAACTGTTGGTTGTTTGAAAACAGTTTGTATGCAAGGTTTTCTCCGATAAAGTTAGAAAATAGTGAAAAGGGGGTTGTGAACTCAGCTGATAGTGCAGTTCCTGATGTGTGTTCACTAATCGCGAACGCTAGCACCCACTGGTGGTCATCTATAATCATATGGGTCATGAGTATGTGTTTTTGTGGTGTGTTTTATCCCATACAATTCCAAGTGTCGGTGTGCTCAAACGAGTGTTTGTGTTGACTTGTGTTGACTCAATGAATCGTTGGTGACATGTTTTTTGTGTTAGAGTTTGTTTGGGGTGTCAGAACACGCAAGTAGGACATATCATGCATCCTACGATTCTACTCAAAGTAATTGTTCAAGTATGTCACGTATGTAAATCATGTAAGTTTCTATTTTTGGAAAGTTGTTATTTTTAGAAAGTTGTTATTTTTGGAAAGGTTACTATTTTTGGAAATTTTCTATTATTAGAAAGTTTCTATTTTGGAAAAGTCTGGTTGTGAAATCCCATTTCATCAAACTTATACTTCTAACATTTTCCTAGAACACTTTAAACGCATATAACATGTCATTTATGCTTAAATCATCAATTTCATCATTTCCCTAATTCAAAAGTTTCTATATTTGGAAATTAATAGTTTAAAAATCTGATTTCACCAATTAAAGTCCCAAATATGTTTATATAACATTCCTAAACAATCCCATATTTCATCAATTTATTCCAAATCTTAGAAATCAACACTTTTGATTTACAAAGGTTTCTAAAAATAGTAAGCAATTAACAAAACCATATTTTCACAAATCCAACTAATCTAATATGTTTCTAATCCTTCTAATATACATTTAGTATCATCATATAACATCTAGCATATCTAGAACATCATTTAACAACAACATGAATACATAATGTTTCCTTGTAAGTAAGTCACACAAATCTCTACCAACTGTCATCAAAATTGATTTCAATACAATCCTAGACTCTTGATCAATCAAATCTCTTCAGAAATCTACCAATATCATCACAAAATTCGTGCATGTGAGCTACATGGAGTTGCATGCGGGTTTACAAGTTTGCATGTTCCATTTAAGTTTGAATGAGCCATAGAAAATACCTTAGAAGAGGTTCGATGGTTAGATTCGAGCTGGAAAGAAGTTACAATGCTTGAATGCTAATGATGATGGTGTTCCAACAAGCTTTGTGGCTGCTACAAGTCTTTAAACTCCTCCTTTGAGCTCCTAGTGGTCCAATAATCACCAATAATGCAAAAGGTGGCTTGGAAATGGTTTAGCAAAGGTTTGGAGCTTGTTGGCCGGATTATATGGTCAAGAGGATCACTGGAATGTCGGGATTGAGTAAAGTAAGATGTTGTGGGGAAAAGGCGTTGCTTACATAGAGTTTTTGAGTTCTGGAATTCGTCGCATACCGCTAAGGACAAAATACTCGAGTTTTCCACCAAGACAATCGGCGTACAACCTAGGAGGGAAATGATTGGTCATGGCGTGCCACCGAGTGTTTTGGCTGAATTCAAAATTCCCTCTCACGCTTCGCGTACTGCGAAGAGATTTACCGAGCTCCTTCGCGTACCGCGAAGGGTTTTGTTTTTAGATGTTTCAATTTCTTTTACTGGTTTTTTCATATTCGATTCATATCGTTTATTCTAGATGTTTAGTTCATGTAAACACATAACCGCGTATAAACACATTTGTTTGTTCGATTCGTTGTTTTGTTTCTTCACTAATGTTCGTGTAATGAGACTCGTGTGTATTTTGGTAATTCCTCCAAGTATCGATGATTGTTTGTGCTCGACTTTATGAAACGTTCGCACACTTGATTAATCATAATCAATGTGTAAATCATAATGCAATAATTACCCGAATTATCATTTTTCAATAGTATTTGTGTTTACACTTGATTTCCAAAATCAATGTGTGATATACGATTCGATAATTCCCTGAACTATTGTTTCGCGATTGTTTGTGTTTGACTCCTTAATTAATCCTAATTAAATGAAATGCAAGGAATATGAATGCGAAATAAATAATTGTAAGCGTTGCAATTTACCTGAAATTGGCAGGTGTCACAGGAGGTCAGAGCCATGTACCTTGTTTAAGACCATAAAGAGACCGTTTGAGCCTACAAACAGGGTTCGGATACTGATGGTTTGTGTAACCAGGTGACTGTACCATGTAAACCTCCTCTTGTAAATGGCCATGCAAAAAGGCGTTATTTACATCTAGTTGTCCAAGTGACCACCCCCGAGACAAGGCTAGAGATAGAACGGTTAGAATAGTTATAAGATTTGTAACCAGACTGAATGGATCGAAGTAGGTCTTACCGTATTGTTGATGAAATCCCTTAGCCACAAGTTGAGCCTTGTACTCATCTATCGAGCCATGGGGATGACGTTTAATACAGAAGACCCATTTGCATCCAATGGGTCGATGAGAAGTGGGAGGGACATGTTCCCACGTGTGATTATGAATCAAGGCATTATATTCATTGTCCATGGCTTCTTCGCCAAAGTGGATCTTTTTAGGATGGAAGGTGAGTATCTGCTTCAAGGGCATTGGGTATGGGGTGGAGCGTGGTACTGTTGACGAAGTGAGGGTTGTAGTATTTACGGTTGGGTTTGCAGTTTCAAGTGGGTTGGAGTTGGGTGGTATGAGATGATGGAGATGCTTCATGAGAAGAGAGCGGAACATGTGACTGGTTCAAGTGTGTAACACCCCAAATTTTCTATTCAAGTTATTTGAACTTACGCGAGGGTAACAGATAATTAACTTGTAGGAAATAGATGAAAAATAAACTGAATAAAGGATCACGAAATGGAGTATTCGAACCAATTTCTTGAAACCTACTTCGTGATCTCCATTTTGAGTACCAACTTCGTGAACCTTGTCTATATGTTGTAGTGTTTTGGGAAACGTGATCACCTTTGGCTGGAATCACAATCTCTCCCAAGTACTTGAAGTTGGCAATTCGAGAACTTCAAGGGACGGCCGTAACTCGCTCAAAAGGCAGCAAGAAAGCACGAGAATCTATAGGAAGGACCATCAAACATAATGCAAGAGTTTGATTCATGAAAGTTATGATTTATAGACAAGAAGCAAACTATGCATAAAGGTCATACCTTTATGCAGAAACTTCGCTCCTTTTTGGTTTCAACTCCTTGATAAGACCAATATGCACCTAGAACTAGCACCATGGGTCATGGATAGTTTTCTAAGATGCTTTATGAAGAAAAATGTAGTATTCGAAATGTACACGACGGAAACTAGCAAGTTCAAGAACCAGAAGTACGCGAAGTTGATTTCGTGAACTTCATGTTCGTGAGCTCCAGGGTTTCGTTACTTGGATGTTTTGTGAAATTCTTGGGTTTTATGTACCATGGTACTTCGTGAACTTCGTAAATTTCATGTACGTTAAGATGATATGAGGATAAGATGCTAGCATGACATGTCTATGATAGCTATGATGTTAAGATGATATGATGATAAGATGACAGCATGACATGTACGTTATGATGTTATGATGATAAGATGCTAGCATGACATGTCTATGATAGGTATGATGTTAAGATGATATGATGATAAGATGACAGCATGACATTTTATGATGCTAAGATGTCAGGATATAACGATGATACGATGCTAGCATAACATGTAATCATGAATGAATGACGCTCCCATACTCGCTAAGGGTAAGTATGCTGATGCTCCCGTACTCGTTACGGGGAGAGTATGAGAGTCAACCTGACTATTACAGGGTATGAAATTCAACCTGACTATAACAGGTAATGAAAGTCAACCTGACTATAACAGGGTATGAAAGTCAACCTGACTATAACAAGTATGAAAGTCAACCTGTCTCACCCCGGGCCGGAGGGCCGGATAGGATACCCATCATGAGGAATAGTCCCGAGGTGTGATTGTAATCGGAGTGATAAGATTGTTAAATTGCACATGATGATATGAGAAATACTAAAATACTAAAATACAATAATAAAATAATATTAAATTGCAATTTTTTTATAATTTAATTCTATTATAACTGTATTATAATTTAATTCTATTACAACTTGACTTGCAAAATGGGATGAGATCCGGATGTCTTACAAAAATTGCTTGCAAAAGAGAAAGTCTTGAATTTTGTAGCCAATGAGGCTTGGGAGATTTCGTGCAGGAGTTGTAGGTTCCTCTAAGGGATCCCATCTTTTTTTCTCTAAAAGTCATTCTGCGTTCACCTGAGAACATGTAAAATCTGCCAATACTAGGTTAGTGAGTTCACGCAAGTTTTAAAAATATTAGGTTTTGTAAAAGGTTTGATGAAAACTCTTTTCCATATACGCTGGTTTGAAATTTGTGTGTAAATTGTGTTGAAAACACGAATGAATTACACAAGTGTATCAGCCTGAACCTCATTATTGACATCATCCCAAATCATTGAAGGTAGTTTATGTATAGGGCATACGTAGAGCCAAGGCTCGGCCGCCAGCCCACCACCCCTTTGGTGATCCACGAGTATGTCCTTAATGGAAATCATACCTCATAATTTCTGTACCTCTATTCGACACGACACGACAGATGTTTTGGAAAAAGAAATGTCTTGAGAAAGAAGTGTATGCTTTGTCTCCTGATATAGGAAAAATTGTTTTGTTTATTTGAAATCACAAAGTTTACACTCCTTTCTTGTTGGTTGACATTGTCATCGTGTATTCATTTGAAAATCATTCAAGACCAGGTCTTGAACATTCATTTTTATTAAAAACTCGTATTATTGTTTGTGTGGTCTGTCAGTATTATCTCCCATGTGATCATTTACCAAACCTAAATGATATGCCCTTGTTGATTAGTTCCCATGGAACTAATCCGAGTTGTTGTTTCACGTATGTATGCGCGTGTAACGTACCAGCCTCAGCGCTGGAGGTTGGCTAGACCTATGGTACCATCTACATTACCGTTGGTTAAACCGCATCAACTAATGGTAAATGACTCTTAAGAGACTTACTTGAGCGAATTCTTGATGTGTATGTGGTGTGGACACATGCTCTAGTGAATTACCCTAGACAAATACCATGTGAAGTTTATTGTTTGTTTAATGGGGATTCCCATGAAAATGATTGTTTTCGATTGTGCACGACACAATTCCCCGGCTCGTGTCCGTTCACCTCTTGGTTGGGCACAAAGCCTCAAACTATCACGATCAACGGACATCTCCTTGTTGATTTGTGTTTGAACCCTCAAAAATCGTTTGTTGTTGTGTTGGAAAAGTAGAATGGAGCGATGAATGCTCGGTAAATTGAATGAAAATGTACTTATTCGAATAACATTCGAATAAGAGGTTGAGAGTTGATCTTTTTATTGAAATTATTTGAAAATAACTCTTATTCGCTGATCATTCGAATAAGAGGGTTCATTTTCTCAGCCCCAATTGATTTGGAAGGCAATAAGTTAAATAAAAAGAGGTCTATGAACTCACCTGGGGTTATGGGTCGTCGATGCACTCACTCGGTATGTTCTCTCGGTTTGAATCGTGTGTTATGAATAAATAATTAGTTAGTTAAGTGTTGGATGGTTGTGTGTTCTGTTTTTTGATGTGATTTAGGAAAATGTGTTTTTATTTGTTTTGTTTTGATTAGATTTAAAATCTGGTCTAAGGTTCGGTTCTACCAATACAAATGGTGTTCGATAGGACATTCAACACTTAGCCATTTTTTGGATTTTCTTGGTGCGAATGGCATATTCATGTGAATGGCCTTTATTCACAATAATGGAATGGTGCGAATGCATACTCCCATTCTTGTGCTACATTCGTGTGAATGTGTCCAAATATATGGTAATCCCATACGAGTGTGTCCATGTCATTGCTCATTCGTTTAGCAGCTCATTCTGGTGATTTTTTCTTGGCGAATGAGGCTTCTCATTCGCACGAATGAGCCGTTCGTTTGGCTCATTTGTCTGCAGATTCACCAAGATCGCCATTTTTAAAATCGGTGGTTGTTTATGGTGTTTTAATGGTCGAAATTGATGGTAAATCATTTTTGAGTGTTTTGGTGCTAGGGATCAGTGCTAATACTTACTCTAGAGCTCGTATTTGACCGAAATGGGTTGAAAATGGTCAAAATATTGAAATGAAGTGTTGGGGTTGAAATACACATGATTTTGGACGGTGAAATGGTCCGATTTCGTGTGGAAATGGTTGAAAAGTCGAATGGCCGAGAGAGGGTTTCAGTTGAGAGATTTGGGTGAAAAAAGGGTTTGAAAAACGAAAGTGTTGCTTTTATAGTTGTGTTGTCGCACGAATGAGTCATTCGTACGAATGACTCCCATTCGGCCGAATGACTCTGTGGCTGTAAAGCTTCATTGAATAAACCTATTCGTACGAATGGGCGTCCATTCGTACGAATGGCTGTGTGTGTTAAAGTTTTGATTGTTTATTAAATTTTTTTGGTGAGGTTTTGTTAAAATTGTTATTATTTTATATCAGCGTTTAAACACTCACATTAACATCTGTATGAATCGTCACCCATACTAAAGTCACATTGGATTTAACTGTTGACATTGTTTTGTGCTGTAAAGATATCATTTAGTGTATTAAATATAACATGTCCACATGGATTGTCACCCATGCCGACATCTAATTAGATCGATAATCCAAATGTTATCCATTTAGATTTTTGTTCATTGTTTTCCCTCACAAGGTGATTGTCTTTTCTTCTGACTCATGTTTGTGTGATTCAATGAATTTTCCTAACTGTCTTAGGTATAATCCTTGTATTTTTGTTTGTTATTTATCATCGTTATTGTCACACTAGTAAAACCGTCTTCTACACTGTGGTTATGTACACCCTTGGATTTCAGACTCATAGGAGCTCATATACCGGTTGTCACACAACCTGACTATAACAGGGTATGAAAGTCAACCTAACTATAACAGGGTGTGAAAGTCAACCTGACTATAACAGGGTGTGAAAGTCAACCTAACTATAACACGGTATGAAAGTCAACCTGACTATAATTGGGTATGAGTTGATCGAACTATAAACATGGAGCCTTGTGCTGGCATAAGCCCATTGATCAGGTTTAATGGCAGTGGTTGAATGATTACGATGACTATGACGATTATTTGATATGGTTTATAAGAATGTAATGATGTTTTTAAGTGAATGATGTTTTAACTCACGATGTTTACGATGTTTTATAAAAACTAGAACTCACCAGCATAGGCTGAATTTATAGTATGTATGTCATGTTGAAGTACAGGTAGAAGGAAATAGAGGAGATTGTGGCACACATTCAGCAGATATACTGGGTTTTTGGCAATTCTAAATGTTTTGATTTTTACATTTATATGTATTTACGTTTTGAAAAACTATGTTTAAATTCCGCTGTATGTCTATGAAAGTTTTTGGTTAAAGAACTATGTGATGATGATGCAAACCCAACTCTGGGAGGTACCCGAGCTCGGGGCCTCTCAAAGTGAGAAGAAGCAGAAGTATGTAATGGGGTAGTGTGAGTGGAAGTTCGAGTTGGGTTAGTGGATGAAAGTGAAACTAGTGTTGGGTTGGAGTGAGGGGACGGGTTAACAGTTTGGTCATGATTAGACAGGGGGGTGGTGAGTGGACTTGAAGTTTGATTTGTGTGGAATGATAAAGATTGAGTTTGGAGAGTAGGATGTGCCACATGAAGAGGTGAAGGTGACGTGTGCAGTGGCTGTGAAGTATTATTGTCATGCAAAATTTTGGATATTGGGTTACTAAGGCTAAAAAATTCATCCACTCTTGTATAGGAGGAAGAGTTTTTGAAATCAAGTTTGTATGGGAAATGGTCCTCAACCAATGTGACGTGTCAGGAATGATAAAGCCGATGTGTTTGAGAATCTAAACATTTGTAGGCCGACTTAGAGTATGAATATCCTAGAAAAATACATGGTTGGGACCGAGGGTGAAGCTTAAAAGTGGCATAGGGCTTAAGCCACGGGTAACACAAGCACTCAAATGGCAAAGACTGACAAGATCAACTCATGACAAGATGAAGACCAAGTTTTGTAGTTTAGTGAACTTTGCATTTCCTGTACTTGTAATTTTCGTGCACTTTATATTTCGTGTACTTAGGAAATCGTGTACTTTTAGAGTAGTATATAGACACATTGTATAATGTTCTAAGGTTGAAATCCTGAGGCATAACTCTTCTAGACATATTAAAGCAGTTGCTGTAAAGTTATCGACTTTTGAATAGAAATTAACTTTTTTATCTTATTTCTATCTTCTATCTTGGATTCCGCACATCATAAAAGCGTTTCATGCTAATTCAGATGATAACGCGATCTAGACCAAATTCGGGACCTACAAGTGGTATTAGAGCTTTGGAGCTCTTTTCAGCACAAAGCTAACAAATTTTTGCTTCAACTTTGCGACATTATCGTTCCTCTCTACATCATCTAGCTGCTGTATCAATTTGGAGCTCTGGATCTTGAAGAAGTTTCATCTGGATTTTTTCAGGTGTTTTTCATGAACTCCACTTTTCGATAACTGAGCTACATGTACTGGTCTTCGGCAACTTGACTTCGTGTAATCGGGTTCAGGAACTGGGCTTTGTGAACTAAACTTCGATTACTTGACTTCGAGTACTTGTTTTCGTGATCTTGGCTTCGCATACTTTGATGATTTCGTATACTCTGAGAATTTCGTGTCCTTCAGAACTTCGAGTACCTTGGATATTCGTGTACTACCTGGACTTTACATACTTCTGGATTTTGAGAACTTGGACTTAGTTTCTTCTGACTATGGTTGCTAAAAACTTAACCAATCTATCCAACCTGGATAACCTGGATAATGTGATAGGGACAGGTACCAAGCCTCCTAGGCTTGTCTCTGGTGACAATTTTCAAGACTGGAAGTTCAGATTTCAGTCTTTCATCAAATGCACCAACACGAAGCTATGGCGTTCCATAAAGGAAGGGCCTTACGTGCCTATGTATGAGAGTGAGCTGAACGGACTGATCCGGAAAGACCCTGAATTGTTTACTATAACACCCTGACCAACGGAAAAATCATTGGGATGCCACGAGGAATGTGCAGATTGTTCAAAAGCTTATGGGCAACTAAAATGTATCATCACATATCAATTAAAGTAATTACACAAAACCATGTTTGTCAAGAAATAGTTACAACAATTTACACAAAAGATGTAGCTAAGTTAGCTAAACCCTAGTCTTCAGTTGATACAGTTAAATTAGCTAAGCCCAAGACCCTATGTGATGATATCCCAAAAGAGTAGAGCTATCTTCCCTACTTCTCTTCATTTCCTAAAACATGTAAGAAATCATGTGTCAAATACAAAAGTATTAGCTGAGTAATCATAAGTTTAACACACACCAAAATAATTATAAGAGTCTAATAAACACATGTGAACCTGTAAAGATGATCATATCTTGTAAGTACACTAACAATCATATCAACAAATTATCCAAATAAGTTCAATCAAATCAACAAATACAACCATAACAACCATGTCTACAATAATGAGTTTATCCTATATGTTCTACGGAGGACCGAAGTCAACTCGATCAACAGTATAAATAAAGCACCGTGGAGGACCGAAGTCAACTCCATCAACAGTGTAAAGAATCACCGCGGAGGATCGAAGTCAACTCAACCAACGGTGGTTTAGATTAATGTGAGTCTACTAACAATACATCAATGACATCCAATCTTCGCAAGTTTTATATCAAAGTATATACATGTTACACCCCCGAGTTTGAAAATAAAAAGAGTAAAAGGGGGTTATGAGAACTCACTTGACTAAACGGTTTGCTTAGTTCTTCGGTAAACGAACGTAGGAACGGAACTTTACTCGAATCCTACAATTAAGATTTGATGATATGCTTGAGCTATAATTCTTTTTTTGATTTTCCTTCCAAATATGAATTGTTAACCGATTTCATGTAATTAAAATGGGAATGACTCATTCTTGTGGGCATTCATAAGAATGACTCATTCTTGTGGGCCATTCGTTCGAAAGGCTCATGCTTATGGCCATTCATACGAATGACTCATGCTTATGGCCATTCATACAAATAACTCATGCTTAGGGCCATTCCTACGAATGACTAATGCTTACGGCCATTCCTACGAATGACTCATGCTTATGGCCATTCATACGAATGACTAATGCTTATGGCCATTCTTACGAATTACTCATTCCTCTGGGCCATTCGTACGAATGGCTCATTCTAATGGCCATTCATACGAATGACTCAGTCTTATGGCCATTCATACGAATGACTCGTTCTTGTGGGCCATTCGCACGAATGGCTCATCAAGGGCATTCCTACGCGTGGCTCATTCTTATGGCCATTCATACGAATGACTCATTCTTAGGGGCCATTCGTACGAATGGCTCATTCTTACCAGCCATTTTCCTGAAACGGAGATCAGCCATGACGGATACGACGATTTCGCTATTTATCACCAAATTGGTGATGGTTTTGATTTGCGAATGCTAGTAAAGTTTGTTTGTAATGTTTAAAACCGTTTTGAGCGAGTTAGTTTTGGGTTGGTGAGAAAACCCTCAAAACCTGAAATAAAACTTGTAGATATACCTTCAAAAAGTGATTGAGAGCGTGTTTTCTTTGTGGGTTCGTAATCTAGGTGAGTGGAGAAACGTTTTGGTATAAAGATCTTGCAAAATGTTGATGAATTGAGAGAGATTTCTAGAGAGAGAAATCTAGAGAGAGAGTGACGGTAATGTGTTTTAGAGAGAGGGAGAATGGCTGCAATTGTGAAGGAGGAAGAAGAAAGTGGGGCTATTATAGCCCGGGCCAAATTCGTGTGCTCAGTTACTTCCATTTACGCTTTATCATTTTGTTTTGTCGGTTTTATAAAATAATTGAAAACACGAAATATTTTTATAAAATAGTTTTATTTCAAATATTTTAAAGTGGTAATTTCTAATAAGCGTTTTTAATTCCTTTTCAATATTTTAAATATCGTAAAAATATTTATTTTGGTTTTCTCGTTGGAACGTGTAACTTACGTTTATATTTGTAAAGATCGTCACCTTTACAAATACAATGCTAGTAACATATTCCAGCTTGATTTATAAGGGGTGGAATATCGTTTTAGAATTATTAATCCTAGTATATGTAATCGTGTGAATCGTCACCCACGCAAACACATTACTAGGCTAAACTTTCTTAAATAATATTCGCGTTTTCAATAATATTGTATCCTCACCAATGCTTAATATTTTCAATACATTCATTATATTAATTTGAATTAGTTACTTCCAACATCTAAGCATTTTCCTCACTAAATCATAACACTGACACATCCATGATAGACCTAAGTAATTTTATGTATAGGGCATACGTAGGAATTTTTCGCTACCTATGCAACCGCCGGCCCACCATCACTTCGATAAACCATGACCTATGTCTTTGCCCATATTTAGTGATAGAATCTTATACCTTTACAACCTCAAAAAAAACCTCAAATTCTCCTCACCAAATCCTACCACTAACATACTATTGATAAACCAAAGAAAGCTTATATATAGGGCATACATAGGAATTAATCACATCCTATCCAGCCTCCAGCCCACCACCTCTTCGATAGACGATTACCTATGTCCTTTCATATATTTGGTGATAGAACTGGACTACTACTAATACCAAAATAAATAAAGACATATCATATATGTAACATTGTAGTAACCACTTTGGGCCTATCTAGTTATATTGCAAACTATGACTTCCGAGTGTTTTATGCATGTCAACTATGTGTTCTCAATAATGTAAGTCCATTGTTTATATCCAAATGCATAGTCCAATAACTCAATAAACATAGAGTGTTCTACTAGTAATACAATATGTGCAATAACAGTAGTCTCCCCTAGTTGAGGGAATTTTGTCCAGAAATTCAACTAGAAGTAACTGGAGTAAATAAATGTGGATACTTAAGCTTCATCTGATCTTCTCGCTCCCAAGTGAACTCTGGACCATGCTTGGACTCCCATCGACCTTTGACAATTGGAATCCGATTACATTCGAGTTTCTAAACATCGCAGTCCATGATCTCGACTTGTTTTTCAACAAAGTGCATGGTATCATCGATGCGAATATCATCAAGTTGTACCTGAAGATCTTGATCAGCTAAGCATTTCTTCAGGTTCGTCATGTGGAAGGTCAGATGAACATTATTGAGTTCAGCAGGAAGTTCGAGTTTGTAGGCTAGCTTTCCGATTTGTTCTAGAATCTTGAAAGGACCCACATAACGTGGAGCAAGTTTACCTTCCCGAATCGTACAACTCCCTTCCATGGTGAGACTTTAAGTAGTAACATATCATTAGCTTGAAAATCTAAAGGTTTGCAACATTTACCCGCATAACAGTTTTGTCGACTGCGAGGAGCTAACAAGTTTTCGTGGATCTGGTGAATATTGTCAGTCGTTTCTTGAATAATCTCAAGACCCGTGATCTACGATTCGCCGATCTCGGTCCAACAGATAGGTGACCGACATTTTCTACCATAAAGAGCTTCAAATGGTTCCATACCAATGCTCGCATGATAACTGTTGTTATATGAGAACTCAACAAATGGTAGATGGCTATTCCAGTTGCCACCGAAATAAATGACACAGGCTCTTAACATATCTTCTAGTGTCTGGATCGTTTGCTCCGTCTGTCCATCCGTTTGAGGATGATAAGCGGTGCTAAGATCAAATCGTGTTCCAAAAGCTTCATGCAATGATTCCCAAAATCGTGCCGTGAAACAAGCATCACGATCCGATATTATGCTTAAGGGAATTCCAAGTTGGCTAACAATCTCATTTACATAGATACTAGCTAATTTCCACACAGGGTACGTTTCATGTATTGGGAGGAAATGAGCTGATTTAGTTAACCGATCGATTATCACCCATATGCTATCATGACCACTTGCGGTGTGTGGGAGTTTGGTAATAAAATCTATAGAGATGTTCTCCCACTTCCACATGGGTATTTATGGTTGTGCTAACAATCCCGAATGTCGCTGATGTTCAGCCTTAACTTTTGCAAAGTTAAGGCATTTGGTTACATACTCAGCTATATCCTTCTTCATTCCAGGCCACCAGTACATGACTCTAAGATCTTGATATCAGCACCTAGATGGACTGAGTAGTGAGACTTATGTGCTTTGTTAATGACTGTCATTCTAATATCTTCTCGGTTTGGTATCCACAACCGATTCAAATAATACATCAATCCATCATCCCTTGTTTCCAATTGCAATTCATCCCTAATAGACATCTCATCAAGTAGGCTGCCTTGAGCCAATGAGGTTTGTTGGGCTATTAGAACATTATTGTGGAGACTAATGTGCACTCGGACACCATGGATTTTAACATGACTTTTGCGACTAAGCGTATCTGATACTACATTCGCTTTATGAGGATGGTAGCGAATTTCACATTCATAATCATTTAACAGTTCAACCATATCCGTTGTCTCATATTAAGTTCCTTCTGATTAAGAATTTACTGCAAACTCTTATGATCTGTAAAGACTACACACTTAGTGTCGTCCATATCATCAAAGCAAACACGACGGCACCAAATTCCAAGTCGTGAGTAGTGTATCTCTTCTTTTGGATTTTCAAATGCCTTGATGCATATGCCGCAACCTTTCCCCATTGAATGAGAATGCAACCAAGACCTTGGTTGGACGCATCACAGTTTGCCACAAAATCATCATTCCTATCTGGCAAGGTTAAGATAGGAGCATCACAAAGTTTCTGCTTCTGTGTCTGAAAATCTTTTTCTTGCTATGGTCCCCACTCATAAGGTTTCTCCTTTTGAGTCAATGCGGTAAGGGGAACAACAATTCTGGAGAAATTCGAAATAAACCGTCGATAGTAACCAGCAAGTCCAAGGAAAGAACAAATCTCTTTTGGTGTCTTCGGTGAATTTCAATTCTTCACAGTGTCAATGTTTGCTAGATCCACGTGAACACCATTTTTGTTGACTATATGTCCTAAGAAATGAACTTCCTTAAGCCAAAATTCACACTTGGATAATTTTGCGTACAGTTTTTCTATTCTCAAAACTTCCAAAATCAACTTAAGATTTTGTTCTTGTTCTTCTTTGCTCTTGGAGTATATCAATGTATCATCTATGAATACAAATACAAATACAAACTTATCCAAGTATGGTCTGTAAACTCGGTTCATGAGTTCCATGAAACCGCGGGTGCATTGGTAAGGCCAAAGGGCATTACCAGGAATTCATAATGGCCATATCTTGTTCTAAAGGTTGTCTTAGGAATATCATCATCATGAACGCGAAGTTGATAATACCCAGAACGAAGATCAATCTTCAAAAACCATGCCGAGCCTTGAAGTTGATCGAAGAAATCATATATGCGCGGCAGCGGGTATCGATTCTTAATGGTATGTTTGTTCAACTCGCGGTAATCGGTGCACGTTCGGAATGACCCGTCCTACTTTCTGAGAAATAGGATCGGTGCATCCCATGGAAAATGGCTCAGGCAAATGAATCCTTTATCAGAAAATTCTTGTAATTG
This sequence comes from Mikania micrantha, assembly GCA_009363875.1. Lineage (NCBI taxonomy): Eukaryota > Viridiplantae > Streptophyta > Magnoliopsida > Asterales > Asteraceae > Mikania > Mikania micrantha. The sequence goes on along the minus strand of CM018698.1, from coordinate 39,746,377 downwards.
ACTCGCCAATTTTTGTAACTCCAAAGGCGTAAGTCTGTAAGGAGCTTTGGTGACTGGGTTTGCACCAGGTATAGGGTCAATTCTGAATTCTACTTGACACTCTGCTGGAATCCCTGGCAAATCATCTAGAAAAACTTCAGAAAAATATCGTATCACATTGGAACATCATGTATGTTCTTGCTTTGCTCCTTCTTTTCCACTACATGTGCTAAAAACGCTATGCATTTCTTCTTACGATATTTATGTGCCTTGGTACATGACATTAACCTAAGGCCTTTGCTAGGGGTTTCCCCGAAAACTCTTAAAGTTTCACCCGAAGGTAAGCGAATACGGATAAATTTCTCATGACAAACTATTTCTGCTTTGTGGGTGGCTAACCAATCCATGCCTATGATAACATCAAAGCCACCAAGATGCCTAGGTATGAGATGAATTGAGAAAATGTGATTATTTAAGTTCATAGCACATCCAATGATAATAGGGTCAATATTAATAGTGTTACCATCAGCCACCTCTACGTTAAATGGTTTGTCTAATTTAGTATGTGTTCTACTAAGTATAAGTACTAACTCACATGAAACAAAACTCCTATCAGCACGATAATTAAATAAGATAGAGGCATAAGAGTTATTAATCAGAAACATACCATTAACAACGTCCCGGTTGGCTTGAGCTGCTAGAGAATTTAACTAAAAAACTCTGCCTATTGCCACCTTCTGATTGTTGCCCATGAGTCTTGGGCACTGGTTTCTGAAATTGTTAACATAACCGCACTCATAACAGGCTCTTGCTTGTACAAGTGCTGGATGAACTGGCATAGCTTGTAGTGGTTGTGCAGGTGGAGCAGGTAAGGCAAGTGGTGCAGGTTGCATCCGCTGCACTTCTGGTCCACTCCTAAAAAAGTTAGAAAAATGAACATACTTACCCGAATTATTGCAAATGCGGCAATGTAGGTTAGGAGCATGATGATATCGGCGTATGTTACATTGTGGAGTCACTTCAACAAAAGATCTGATGTTGGAGTTGCTGGATGATTGTTGACTTGTCTGAGCAGCAGGAGTAGTAACATCAAAGCTTCTAGTCTTTTGCTTTCAGTTGCTGCTTGTGGACGACCTAGCTAGTTCAGTCTTTGCTTCTGTTGTGGTTTCTTTAGCAGATGTCTTGGTTTCAGTCTTCTTACTCCCCTTCCTAGTAAGTGTCCCTGTAGCAGCCAAGCGGATAGCTGCTTCAAGAGTGGTAAGGTTGCTACCAAAGACTGTGTCTTGAATCTGCATGGGTAGACCACCAATATACTTCTCTATGGCTCTCTTTAGTGGACTCACAAGATGTCACACCCCAACTCAAAGAATGGGACATGACGATTCATTTATATAATTTAAACTAGCAAGGCGGAAGCATAGCATAAGTATATCACAACCCAAGGTTTAAAGTAGCAAATCTTAAACATACAACATTAGTCTTAATGCCACGTAGGGCCAAATATAATATCTCATAACAAACATAAATTGTCTTTAAGTAATTCCCATCAAATGCTACACTACATCTCTAGAGTTTCCAAGCTTCTCTCTCTATCATTCAACCTGAAAGTCATGCTAAAATGCGTCAACTCTAAAGTTGGTGTGAACATGAGTTCCGTATTTAGACACAATAATAAACAGTATTAAACGATAAGAAATAGTATGTGATAATTCAGATCAATACAACTAACCATGTGTCATGCCCAGGCATCTGCCTGATACAATGTTAGCCCGTGACAGGGTCATTATAATCTACTTCCCATTTCGACACCCGTTCCTGTCCTTGGTTTAATGTTTCATGATGAATATATGCCACAACGGTTGACACTAACCTCAGTAGAGTTTCAACTCTATTTTTAAAGGGCCACCCTTTCGAGCCACTGTGCCTGGGCGATTCCTGTGACAACCAGTACCTGATCGTCCGGCAAGTCCGTACGGTATGTGTATTTTCAATATTTACTATGTGTAAATACATTGTGTAAACAGTTGTGTGACAACAGGACTCAGAAAACAAACAACAGTTGTTTGTGTTTAAGTGAAAACATAAATACGGTAAGTCCAACAACTCACGACAAACAACAGTTGTATGTGTTTGAGTGAAAACTTAAATACGGTAAGTACAACAACTCACGACAAACAATAGTTGTATGTGTTTAAGTGAAAACTTAAATACAGTTAATACAACAACTCAAGAGAAACAACAGTGTGCAAACAAATGACAAGAACATATTGGTTGCGATCTGATATCCACAGATGACAGGAATCAGATGGCCGACAACACAATGAGAAACAAATGAGAATTCAATAATAACAATATGAAAACAGGCAAGTTTAGTTGAGTCAGTCCGTGAGGAAATACAATTCAGAACATAAATTCAGTGTCGTTTCAGAATGACAAATTGACAGTGTGTTTGCGTGTGTGACGATTCACACAAACATATATGTGAGTTTAAAGTTCTGAAATGATGACTGAAAAGTAGAAAACAAAAATCAGAAAGTGAAACCATCGTCGTGTTCGTTCGGGTGACGATTCGAACGAATACGCTCGAAGGTGACACGATCTGACGAAACCTTTAAAATAAACGTTTTCGATAAAATAATTTAAGAAAAATAAATTTAGAAGATTTACTAGGAATAATCACCTTAAAAATCTAAAAATAAAACTATTTTTATTTAAATTTATAAGACACGCGTTTACGATCCGGAAACGTAACGAAAACTAAAACCGAGCAACCGAAACGAACCCGAACTCACTCGGGGTATAAATACCCTAAATGAGGCCAACTACCTCATTTAATTAATCTCCTCTCTCTCTCTACACCCTCAAATCTAGAACTCTCTCTCTCTAGAAATTTCAAGCTTCAAACACTTAGATCTCCTTCAATACTTGATGAAATCTTACAAACTTGATGCTAAATCGAAGCTATAACCATCCTCTACACGAAAGTAGAGCTGATCGGGAGCAAAAAGCAACAAAAATCGAGGTATTTGAGCTGCAAAGTCACGAAAACTAGGGTTTTGTAACCCCTTGTTCGAACTGCATGACTTAACCGGTTCTAAGCCATCTCCTTCGAACCCTACACCATCGAGAACTAACCATTGCATAACATCACCACTAGAAATCATTATTGACTACATTCGATCACTGCACTAACCGATTTTCTTTCGGTTTTGATCAGAATGCCGCCCAGAAGACAACCTCCTTTGCTACCACCACCACCGCAATCCCCTCACTCCTCAACACCTACACCACATGCATCTCCTCATCTACCTCCTCCTCCGCCACCACCCAACCATGAGTTGGATCCTGCTACCATCGCATTGGCTACACTGCTAACCAGCCAACTACGGGAAGTAATTCCCGACATGATGAACCGGATTAACTCCAACTGTGGCAACCATACTGGCCACTCATCTGGTGAAGGCAATGGCAACACCAGAAACCAGCAAGATTTCTCCTACAAGAACTTTGTAGGATGCAAGCCACCGGCCTTCAGTGGCAATGAGGGAGCCGTCGGATTGATCCAATGGATCGAGAAGATGGAGACAACTCTAGATATCAGTTGCTGCCCTGATCAGTATAAGGTGAAGTATATTGCTGGCTCGTTCAACAAATGAGCACTGACTTGGTGGAACACTCATGTCCAAGTCAGAGGAAGAGATGAGGCACTGTCTATGCCTTGGGAAGACTTCAAGACCATGCTGAGGGCAAAGTTTTTCCCGAGAAACGAACTGAAGAAGGTCGAAACTGAGCTACTCAACCTTGTCATGATTGGTGCTGGGCATCTGGCCTACACCACCAGGTTTCATGAGCTGGCTACCTTGGCACCGGATATAGTGCCAACACTGGAGAAACACATCGATCGGTATGTCGGTGGACTACCGGCTTGTATTCAAGGTCATGTGATCGCTGCTCATCCAACTACCTCAGAGATGGCTGTATCTCCGTCATCAACATTGACAGACGTGATGGTTGCCTCTGGGGCATTGAAGAAAGAAACCGAGGCAGCAAAGGCTGGTAGCTCAAGAAAGCCGGATAAACGCCCGGCTAAGAAACAGAAAGTGGTCAAGAACTTTGATGCGACCACTCAAGCACTAATGGCTAATCAACCACCAACGCTACAGATCAAGCGGCCTTACACTGGCACCGCACCATTGTGCAACAGCTGTCAGTATCATCATCCACCAACTTCCCAGCGCCGGCAATGCAACAACTATGGGAAACTTGGTCATTGGGCCGCTCAATGGCGGGGCACGGGAGCTCAAAACAGGAACAACAATGCATCTACTACGGCTGTTGCTGACAACAGGTCTTGCTATAATTGTGGCGAGCCTGGACACTTCTCTCGGGATTGTCCCAAGAGAAATCAACCTAGCGCTCAAGTAGCTAGAGGGCGAGCCTTTCAGATTGGAGCCGCTGCTGCTCAACAAGACCCGAGTGTGGTCACGGGTACATTTCTCCTATCTGACTTTTATGCATCTATATTATTTGACACCGGTGCGGATCAGAGTTTTATCTCATTCGACTTTGCATGTCATCTTAATCATGTTGTGGAATCTTTGGACTCCCCTTATACTAATGAGATAGCAAATGGCAAACAGATAACAGTTGACACCGTACTTAGGAACTGCTCACTAACACTTGACGATCACACATTTTCCATCGATTTGATACCGATGGACCTGGGCAGTTTCGATATCATCGTCGAAATGGATTGGTTATCTCTTAACAGAGTTGAATTCGTCTGTTCCGAAAAGCTACTACGTATTCCAGTGGAAAACAATCTGATCTTGGAAATTTATGGAGATCAAGCAAATCGCAGTGTCAAGATAATATCGTGGATGAAGGCATGCAAGTGTCTAAGAAAACAGTGCATCTCATTCCTAGCTCACGTTGTGGAGAAAGACAAGAAAGCAATCAAGATTCAAGATGTACTAGTTGTGAAAGACTACGTGGACGTGTTTCCGGATGATTTACCGGGACTGCCACCCGAGAGATCGGTGCAGTTTCGAATTGATCTAATTCCTGAAGCGGTTCCTGTGGCTAATCTCCTTACAGACTTGCACCATCAGAAATGCAGGAACTGTCCAACCAACTACAAGAACTACTAGACAAGGGATTCATTCGACTGAGTTTCTCACCGTGGGGAGCTCCGATTATGTTCGTCAAGAAAAAGGATGGATCCTTCAGAATGTGTATCGATTACATAGAGCTTAACAAACTCACCATCAAGAATCGGTACCCGTTACCAAGGATTGATGATTTGTTTGATCAACTACAGGGAGCTCAGTACTTCTCAAAGATAGACCTGCGTTCAGGTTATCACCAGCTCCGGATTCAAGAGGAAGACATACCCAAGACGGCTTTTCGTACCCGATACGGTCACTACGAATTCATGGTGATGCCATTCGGACTGACGAATGCACCGGCAGTGTTCATGGATTTAATGAACCGGGTGTGCAAGCCGTACCTAGATCAGTTCGTTATCGTCTTTATTGATGATATACTGATTTACTCAAGAAGCGAGAAGGAACATGAACAACATCTCAAGACAATCTTGGAACTTCTGAAGAATGAGCAACTCTATGCCAAATTTTCCAAGTGTGAATTCTGGTTAAGAGAAGTTCAATTCTTGGGTCATGTGATTAACAGTAATGGTATTCATGTGGATCCTGCCAAGATTAAAGCAATCAAGAACTGGGATGTGCCCACAACACCGACAGAAATCAGATCATTCCTGGGATTGGTAGGTTATTACAGGAGATTCATTTTGAATTTCTCTAAGATAGCCTTGCCTCTCACAAAACTGACACAGAAGAGTGAACCATTCGTGTGGACACAGAGACATGAAGAGGCATTCCAAACACTGAAACAAAGATTGTGCAATGCTCCAATCTTAACACTCCCAGAGGGCAATGATGACTTTGTAGTATACTGTGATGCTTCCCACCAGGGACTCGGTTGTGTTTTAATGCAACGAGACAAAGTTATTGCCTACGCATCAAGACAATTGAAGATCCATGAGAAGAACTACACAACGCATGACTTAGAACTGGGAGCTCTTGTCTTTGCTTTAAAGATTTGGAGACATTACCTGTACTGTACCAAATGCACTATCTTCACAGATCACAAGAGTTTACAGCACATATTTGATCAAAATGAGCTTAACATGAGACATAGACGTTGGGTTGAGCTCTTGAACGATTATGATTGTGTGATCAAATACCATCCGGGCAAGGCTAATGTTCTTGCAGATGCTTTGAGCCGGAAAGAAAGAGTCAAACCCTTGCGCGTTAGAGCAATGGGAATGACTGTGCAAACAAGTCTGAGAGATCAAATCATACGAGCACAACAAGAGGCAGTGACAAGGAATAACTTGAGAAACGATCTCGATAGTGGAGCCGAGAAACACTTTGAGACTAAACAAGATTGAATTATCTATTTCAGGATCATGTCTGGATCCCGGCTGTAGATGAACTTCGAACACTCATTCTTGACGAGGCACACAAGACACGCTATTATGTTCATCCTGGGGCTGATAAGATGTACCAAGATCTTAGGTCGTTTTATTGGTGGCCGGGTATGAAGAAAGATGTGGCTACTTATGTTGGTAAGTGCCTCACTTGTGCCAAAGTCAAAGCTGAACACCAGAAGCCGTCGAGTTTGCTGTAACAACCGGAGATACCACAATGGAAGTGGGAACAAATTGCAATGGATCTTATTACCAAACTACCCAGTACTTCCAGCGGACATGATTCCATATGGGTCATCATTGATCGATTGACCAAGTCTGCTCACTTCTTACCGATCAGAGAAAACTACAAAATGGAGAAACTAGCAAGACTCTATGTCGATGAAATAGTAGTACGGCATGGCGTGCCATTATCTATAATTTCAAACCGGGACAGTCGATTTACATCGCGGTTCTGGCAATCATTGCAACAATCCTAAGGGACAATGTCAACTTGAGCACCGCTTATCATCCACAAATGGATGGACAAAGCGAGCGAACGATTCAAACCCTAGAGGATATATTGAGAACATGCATCCTAGACTTTGGTGGAAGTTGGGATAAACATTTACCACTCATCGAATTCTCCTACAACAACAGCTACCACAACAGTATTGGATATGCTCTGTTTGAAGCACTCTATGGTAGAAAATGTCGGTCTCCAATTTGTTGGACCGAAGTGGGAGACAACAAAATCACGGGGCCTGAACTTATTCAGGAAACTACTGATAAGATTGCTCAGATTCAACAGAGATTACAAGGAACACATAGCCGCCAAAAGAGTTACGCAGACAAACGGCGAAAGCCTTTGGAATTCCAAGTAGGTGACAGAGTCATGTTGAAAGTGTCCCCATAGAAAGGCGTGGTTCGTTTTGGGGCTAAAGGAAAACTAGCACCAAGGTATGTCGGACCGTTCGAGATAACACAACGGATTGGTCCTGTGCCATATCGACTCATACTTCCTGATGAAATCAGCAGGGTACACGATGTATTTCATGTATCCAATCTCAAGAGATGTCTAGCTGATGAATCGTTAATCATACCTCTGGAAGAGATACAAGTGGAAGAACAAATACATTTCATTGAAGAACCTGTAGCGATTATGGATCGTGAAGTCAAGAGACTGAAACGAAGCCGTATTCCTATCGTGAAGGTTCGTTGGAACTCCAAGCGCGGACCAGAATTTACCTGGGAGCGTGAGGATCACATGAGGACAAATTATCCCCACGTGTTCGAAGAAGTAGTGCCCGACAATGATGCTTAAATTTCGGGACGAAATTTCTTTAACAAGGGGAGACTGTGACAACCAGTACCTGATCGTCCGGCAAGTCCGTACGGTATGTGTACTTTCACTATTTACTATGTGTAAATACAATGTGTAAACAATTGTGTGACAACAGGACTCAGAAAACAAACAACAGTTGTATGTGTTTAAGTGAAAACTTAAATACAGTAAGTACAACACCTCACGACAAACAACAGTTGTATGTGTTTAAGTGAAAACTTAAATACGGAAAGTACAACAACTCACGACAAACAACAGTTGTATGTGTTTAAGTGAAAACTTAAATACAGTTAATACAACAACTCAAGAGAAACAAAAGTGTGCAAACAAATGACAAAAACATATCAGTTGCGATCTGATATCCACAGATGACAGGAATCAGATGGCCGACAACTCTGTGAGAAACAAATGAGAATTCAATGATTACAATATGAAAAGAGACAAGTTTAGTTGAGTCCGTCAGTGAGGAAATACAATTCAGAACACAAGTTCAGTGTCATTTCAGAATGACAAATTGACAGTGTGTTTGCGTGGGTGACGATTCACACAACTGCTAACATCGTGTAATAAGACAAGTTCTTATAACACCTTGTTAAAGACTACGAGAACACATAACACTGAGAACAAACAACACTGAGATGATGACTATGGTGAACACAACAACAATATGTTTGTGTGATGAGAACTTCAGGACCAGAACCATTTCCGGGTTACCTTCTGTAGTGAAGTCCAATTTGTTTTAATGGTTAGCTGGTCGATAATTGCTAATGTGGGCTGTATTATGGGAAGCCAACGATAGTGATAATAGACAGGTTCCCAGTTTTGGTTCTTCTTTGAAGACCTAACGGGGGATCCTCAAGTTAATACACAGGTTCCCGCTTTTGGTCCTTCTTTGAAGACCTAACGGGGGATCCTCAGGTTAATACACAGGTTCCCGTTTTTGGTTCCTGTACAACACCTTATCGGGGATCCTAATCCCAGACAACAGATTTCCCACTTTTGGTTCTTCTTTGCAGACTTAACGGGGGATCCTCAAGTTAATACGCAGGTTCCCGCTTTTGGTTATTCTATGAGGACCTAACGAGAGATCCTCAAGTTAATACACAGGTTCCCGCTTTTGTTCTTCTATGAAGACACTTATTCAATCTTATTCTTATTCTTATAACATTAGTACTGGAGAGAGAGAGAGATATGGTGAGTGTCAAGAATGAAGAGGATGAACCAAAATAAGGGTTTATATACCCCGAGGGGTTCCCCGCGTATTCGGTTTCGCTCGGTGTCGGTTTGGTGTATTTTTACGCGCGCGTTGTTACATTTACGTAATTAAATATTTCGGATTGTAACATAGTTTTTCATGAATTGTTTTTGATGAGTTTCAAAATTGTAAAATGTAAAATAAAATATTTTACTTTTCGTTCGTAGTCAGACCGTTAAACGAATACAATTACGTGTATACCCCTAATTACGTACGTTTTTGGTCGTTTTGCGTATTTATTGATGTTTGCTCGTAATTATGAGTTCGACATTCATATCATTACGAATCATCACCCATAATGATACTCAGTCTCGCTCACGCATTACGATTTGTTTAATTGATTTGTTTGTCATACTATTCGTCATAACACTACACACTAACACTATCCTATTACACCGAACGCAGTATATGTATAGGGCATACGTAGAGTCTAGCTACCTGCCTTATCAGCCGACAACCCACCACTGTTTCGATATAATACAATATTGTTCTTGCCTAGCGTAATAGACTTTAAATAAATAATATATATACTTGTTCCTAATTAAATAAGATCCTATAACACACAAACAAAAACATGAACACATGAATCACATTGACATACTGAATAGGAATACACATTGTTCTATCACTGTTTATGACTACCATGACTAAATGTACAGATGTTACATTTAAGTTCGGATACATTAAAAGCTTCGAGTACACAGGTTATTCGAATACACCAAGGTTTCGAGTACATTAATATTTCTAAGGTTCGAGTATCCTTGAAATTCGAACACTTTGGACTTCGAATATTTATTGAACTTCGGGTAGTTGTGTTGTTTCGAGTATTGACTGGACTTAGTACACTGTCTGGTACTTGGCACTGTTGGGGAGTTTATGAACTACACTTAGAAAATTTTCTGATTAATCATGGCATCAAAGAACCTCACCAACTTGTCTAACCTGCTCAATTTGGATACCGAAATCGATACCGGAACAAAGCCACCTAGGCTTGTGTCGGGAGTTTCAGGATTGGAAATTCAGGTTCCAATCATTCATTAAGTACACTGACCCGAAGCTGTGGAGGTCAACTGAAGAGGGGCCTTACGTGCCCATGTACCAGAGTGAGCTCAATGGATTAATTCCCAAAGACCCTTAACTGTATACAGAAAACGACATTCTTTTGAAAGAGAAAGATGATAAGGCATACGCTTCAATCACCATGGCGTTGTCAACCGACGTTGCTCACGGGTTCAAGGAACATCAAATAGCCAAACAACTATGGAATGCTTTGGTAGAAAGGTTTGAGGGTAATGAGGACATGTGAGAGAGTCGCAAGGATAAGTTAAGGCAAAGGTACAATATGTTCAACAACATCAAGGGAGAGTCATTGGGAGCTCAGCTGAACCGATTCACACATCTTATGACTGAGATGACCAGTGCAGGGATTGAGATGTCTAAGGGAGAAGTGAACAAAAAGCTCTTGAACTCATTGCCATATAATTCGAATTCCAATAGCACCACCGTCAAGAGAACCAAAGACATGTACAAGACCACTATGAGCTAGTTGATCTCCATTATCAACTCCTATGACATGGATGACAAACAAAGAGCCCTCAATCATGCCAGTTCTATGGGCATTGCACCTGCATCAGAAAATGATGCTCTTTTGTCAGCCATCAATTTTCAAGCATCTGGGTCTCAGCATTATCAAGCTTCTTCATCACAGTCTGTTCCATTTGAGACTGCATTTCTTTCATCAGGGCAAGTTAGTTCAGTGCCCAAGGTTAGCCTGGAGAGTGAAGAGAATTTGCTGTTGTTCAAGGGGTTTATGAACAGTTACAATGCCTTTATTGCCGGAGAGTTGGCACCGACCAATCTCATTCAAGATAACTTGGAGCATATTAACCCAGCAGATGTGTAAGAAATGGATATTTCTTGGCAGATGGCAATGGCAGTCTTCCGTGTGAAGAAGTTCATCAAGAAATACGGAAGGAACAGTTTTGGCAACAACCCAGGGAAGACGCAGGGATTTGATAAATCAAAGTTGCGCTGCTACAACTGTGACCAGCCGTGTCATTTTGCAAGAGAGTGTAACCAGCCGAAGGTGGCTAAGGAGGGTGAGAAAAAGCCGGATGAGAAGGCTATTGCAGGGGGGCGCTAGTACTTCTAAAGCTCTTGTGACTCAGGAGACAGACTCTTATGAATGGAGTGATCAAGTACATGAACTGGAAATGACCCTGAGTCATGCCTTTATGGCAGAGTTAGATGAGAAGCAAAATGAGTTAATCCAAAATCTTTGCTCAACCTCTTGCATTGACAAAGTTTCTAAATATGGTTCTCACAATGAGGGTTTAATGGAGGTCACCAAACTTAAGTACTTTAACTCTGAATTTCTCAAATATGAAGCACTTTTCAAAAAGAAACTTGACGCTGAAAGGCGTGATATTTCACAACTAAAAGAATTAATAAGTGATAAAGAGTCCAACTATAGGGACGCAACGCGTCGGATAGATGAACTCACTTTAGAATTGGAGCATCTTAAGTCTCAATTGTCCAAAACTAAAATACAAGTTGATAAGTATGAGTATGCTAGTACTGCGGTGGCCAATATGATTGATGTCTAGTGTAGGAGGAAGATGAAAATAAGGCTTGGTTTTACTGAGGCGTTTAACCACAACTACTCCATCATGCCCAACATCAACACATTTGTTGATGATCTGTTGTTGAAGTCAGACCGAAGGTTTGATTTCGCCACTGGTTTTAGCAAACCAGTTCCTATGACAGCAGATCCAGTTGAGACCGGCCCTAACATTTCTGATGATTCGATACAGGTTTGAGGGGGAAGAATGAAGAAAGAGCTGATGGGAGGAGCACAGAGTGTTCAACATCATTTAGAACATCACCTTTTATTCCAAAAACTTATTTTGTTGGAAGATTTGATGAAATTAAAATTAAACCTAATGAGATGTTTAAGAACTTTAATTCTGCTTTTGTTAAGAATGATATCATTTTAGAATCAATTTCTTCTTCTTTGCATCAGGAGAACAAGGCTCATTCCACAATCACCAAAGAGGCAGGTTCATAGTTGAACCCTAACTGTGAACCTTTTGTTCCAACCGGGTCATTGGAACAAGCCTCTACGAGTACTTCCTCTGGTCAGGGTGATTGTGATGTAAAGCCATTTGACCCAAAACAATTTCATGAAAAGGTATGTTGTTTTGCATGTGGTAGGCCAGGCCATATTGCCAAAAATTGTCTGCACAGACCTACTGAATTCTTCTATGGGAAGAATCAGAAGGTCACACCCAAGGCCAAACCTACTATCAGGTCAATAAGGACTGACCAATCCTCAAAGCCTAGGATGACACCTCAGAAGGTACCTTAGAATCCTCCCACTACCAAGAAGGCCAAACCAGTTAAACAAAATCATTCTGGTTTTCACAAGCAAAAGTCAAAGGTTTTTAAAACTAAAACTAAACCACCAATGAAACCACCTTTAAAACCAGTTGATCTTGGCAGTGATGCAAGGCACAAAATTATTAAGGCCAAATCAGTCAAACCCAAGGGGGTTATTAAGAAAGGACACATTGTTCCACATGTACCTAAACCTGTTATGGTTTGGGTACCCATTTCTCATTGATTGTGTGTGTGATGCAGGGACGGCCAAATAAGCTTAAAAATGTTTGGTATGTGGATATTGGCTGCTCCCGGCATGACTGGGATTTCTCTCAGTTGCATGAAGTTACACCTTTCAATGGAGGATACGTCTCATTTGCCGGATACAAGGGAGGAAAGATAAGCATGAAGGGCACAGACACCAATGGAACTCTCAGTTTTGAGGATGTGTATTACGTTGAAGCGCTCAATCACAGCTTTTTGAGTGTTTCTCATATTTGTGACAAGAGCTTCTCAACACACTTCACAAACAAGGAGTGTCTCATTCTAATGCCCGGATTTATTGTGCCTGAGAAGTGGATCTTGATGAGGACTCCAAGAATTAACAATGCCTACATCATCAATATAAATTCAGATTCATTTAAAGAGAACACCTACTTTTTCTCAAAGGCATCAGAGCATGACTGTTTACTTTGGCATCGTCGACTGGGTCACGTCAACCTGAAGAATCTCAACCTACTTGCTAAGGGAGATCATGTTATTGGCTTACCTTCTAAAGACTTCTCCACAATTGAGAAGTGCATCGCTTATGCAAAGCAGAAGCAATACAAGAGACCCCACAAGCCAAAATTGTTCAATTCAATCTCATCAATTCTGCAACTTCTTCACATGGATCTCTTTGGACCAGTCAACGTTATGAGCATCGGGAAGAAGTCATATTGTCTGGTTATGACAGACGATTATTCCAGATTTACTTGGGTGTTCTTTCTGGCCAAGAAAGATGAGACACCAGAGATTCTGAAGAAGTTTATCACCCTGATCAAAAATCAGAAGAATCTTAGGGTTAAGGTGATCAGAACTGATAATGGCACTGAGTTTAGAAATCAAACTCTTATAGATTTCTGCGATTAGAAGGGGATTGCTCGGCAATACAGTGCAGCTCATACACCTCAACAAAATGGAGTTGCTGAAAGAAGAAACATAATGCTTATTGAAGCTGCACAGACCATGATGTCAGAGTCTAGGCAGCCAATATTCTTCTGGGCTGAAGCTGTTAACACAGCTTGTGATGTTCAAGATCGTGCACTGTTGAACAAATGCCATCAGAAGACCCCTTATGAGATTTTCTTAAATCAGAAGCCTAAAGTTGGCCATTTCAAGTCATTCGGATGTACGTGCACTCTCCTTCATACTGAGCTGAATCATAAGTTTGATGACAAGGCTGATGAGTGTTACTTTGTGGGCTATTCATCAGAAAAGGTTTCCTTTCGGGTATACAACAAGAAGACCCTGATGATTGTGGAGTCATACTATATCGATTGGCAGAAGATGAATAACACCGATGCCGATTCTGGTCCAAACTGGTTATTTCAGTATTATTCTAATTTCGAGACTTCAACACTACACCAGAGAGTGCAGGACCATCTGAACCAACTGAAAACTTCTACAAGAGTGATGACGTAGACTATAGGGTTGACTACGTTCCATGTGATCCCAAGCTTCTGACGGTTAACCCTCCAGGCATGTACGATCGGGCTCCACCAGTTCAGCCAACCCCGATCAGTGAAGTCATCCCATCATATCCGGATACTTCTCAGTCCGTTCAGCCAATCCCAGAGACTAATCAACCTTCATCTTCTTCCCACCAAACTTTTGATAATCCACTGTTCTCACACCACATTCCTGAGGAACATTGTGTGGATCATGGATCCGAAGCTAGTGAAATAGCTCCAGTTGACAATCTTTCTTCCTCCAGTGAAGACCAGATGAACCACAATAGCAATTTTCTCGATAATCTTGGCTATGGAAGAAGTATCAACCCTATGCATCAACAAGAATTATCCTATGGAAAACATTATTGGACCTCTTTCGGAAGGAGTTCTCACTCGAAGCCTGTCCATTCCAGCTCGGAACACCCTGCCTGAAAGCACTCTCTCACGAAGTCAATCAGGTCCGATTAATTCTTGTTTGTATTCCTGTTTTATTTCACAGGTCGAGCCCAAGAATGTCAAGATGGCTCTTAAGGAGTCTAGCTGGGTCGAGGTGATGCAGGAAGAGATGATGCAGTTTTAGAAGCTCAAAGTGTGGAATCTGGTTCCATTGCCCAAGTGGAAGCTGCCAATTGGAACCAGATGGATCTTCATAAACAAAAGGGATGATTCAAGGGTCATCATCAATAATAAAGCATGATTGGTAGTTCATGGCTTCTACCAACAAGAGGGGATCGATTATGAAGAAGCCTTTGCACCAGTCACAAGACTTGAGGCTATACGGATCTTCTTGGCCTATGCTTCCTACATGAACTTCACAGTGTATCAAATGGATGTGAAGACTGCCTGCTTGTATGGAAAGGTCAAAGAAAAGATTTATGTGTGCCAGCCCCAGGGTTCGAGTTAAACAAGTTAAACAAAGCCCTCTATGGTCTTCAACAAGAACCTCGAGTGTGGTATGCTACTCTTACAGATCATCTGCTTGCTCATGTATATACCCGTAGAGCCATTGACCAGGCATTGTTCATTCGCAAGGATAAGGACGATTTGATTCTCGTCCAAATCTACGTGGGTGATATTATTTTTGGTTCCACAAGCTCGGTGCTATGCAGAGAATTTGTAGAAACGATGAAGAAAAAGTTGGAGATGAGTGCGATGGGAGAAATGACCTTCTTCTTGGGTCTTCAGGTAAAGCAATATCCGAAGGGCGTGCTCATTCATCAAGGCAAATATGTTACTGATATTCTGACAAAGTTCAAGATGTTAGAATCCAATCCTGCATCCACTCCTATGGTTGCTCGTCTGGTCTTAACTTCGGATTCTGAAGGTGAAGATGTTGATCAGCACCTCTACAGCTCGATGATTGGCATATTGATGTATCTGACCTCTAGCCGACCAGACATCATGTTCTCTGTATGTCACTGTCTCAGATATCAAGCAAATCTGAAGGCCTCTCACCTGATCGCTGTCAAGAGGATCTTTCGTTACCTTGTCGGGAAACCTCGTCTCGGTTTGTGGTACCCCAAGAGCTCTGAGTTTCGTTTACATGCTTACTCTAACAGTGATTTTGGTGGTTGTAATTTAGATAGGAAATCAACCATGGGAGGATGCCAATACTTAAGAGATCGCCTTGTCTCTTGGCAATGCAAGAAACAGACAACCGTGTCCACATCCACTACGGAAGCGGAGTATGTTGCTGCTTCCAGTTGTTGTTCTCAGGTTATATGGATGCAACAGCATCTTCTCGATTACCAGTTTGAATTTTCTTAACTCTCCTATCTATTGTGACAATGAAGCTGCCCTTCAGATCGTCAAGAATCCGGTACAACACTCCAAAACTAAACACATTGACATCTGGATTCACTTTATCCGCGAATGTTTTGAACGGAAACTGATTCATCTTGAAAAGGTCCACACAGATGAAAATTTGGCAGATCTTTTCACAACACTGTTCGACACAGCTCGATGTCACCATCTCCTTGCATCTCTCAAACTAATAAGTTTTGATTAAAACAGATTTGTAAATACTGTAAAATTTGTGTTTTGTTTTACTTTAATTTTTATATCACAAATTTAGGGGGAGAAAATTTATAAAAACAACAAAAAGATTTTCGTTCTTTGAGGAAAAATTTACAAAAGCAACAAAAATATTTTGGGTTTTTGAGTCAGTCTAAGTTGATCTACAAGTTTAGGGGGAGTGAATTTTTTAGAAGACAACAAAAAGATTTTACATTTTCAAAGTTTAAGAAAAATACAAAAAGATTTTGATTTGGAAGGTTAAAGTAAAGTGGTTCAATTAGGGAAGTGAAATGATTTCTGATACTTCAGAAATTCACTACCTAAAAGTAATTTCTAAAAAATAACAACTTTGGATAACTATAATTCACTAAGAAGTTAAAACAAGTTTTTTCCAAGATGAAAGAAATGTAAATGATCATTCAAAAATAATAATATAAATAAATAAGTGAGAAGTAAGGAAAATCAGATAACCAGAAACATGTAACAACTATTTGACTTTTTGCATAAATCTTTAAGTCAAAACGAGATTGTGTTTCGATAAACTTGAAACTGTTTTGAAAAACTCGGGTATTTCCCATGTTTTGTGCAAACAAAGAGCGGGAAATACTTGCTGAAGCATCCTCTGTTTTGCGTAAGCAAAGACCTGGATGTCTGACGTTAAGGCCCATGCGCCTGCAGACCAGTAAAGTAAAAGATGCCAATGAGCACAAAGATGATAGAACCCCTTCTTGATTCTAATCTAATCGATCTATTCTTTTCTTTTCTCATCTTAAACTCTGTCAAAACATTTTAAGTTCATTGAAACACAAAAAAAGTTTGAAACAAAAGATTTCACAAACTTGATAGGTTGCATGTTAATCTGGTTCTACAATATGACTATTCATAAACTTCCCAAAACTAGTTTCAGAAAAACTTTTGATCATAAGTATTATTTTTGAATTACGGATTAACGAGTGGAAATTATTAGTGGGCTATAATTATTTTAGGGTTGAGTTTCATAAGAAATTATTTTAAGGTGGTCAAATTTTTGATACAGATTTGATCCCACGAAATAGACCCTATTCAACTTTGAACTCGTCCAAAGTTTTCGATTTTATTTTATTTTATTTTATTTTATTCGGAAAAAGTTAGAAAATTTTGAAAAATAATAATCTACTCGAAATAAGACATACTCGAAATCATACTCGATTTCGAGTACACGAAAATTTGTGTACTCGAACTCAGCCTAAAAATAGACCGAGTATGACCTAAAAACGAGTTCCATTCCAATTCATATACGATTCTCTTTGTCCATAGGCGATCTAGATTTTTGTGCATACTTTTCAAAATCCACTCCGACCATTTTGTAGATCATACATAGGCGACCCTAGGTATAGATTTTGAGCAAGTTTTGTCCGTTGAATCAAAAGTTATGGACCAAAAACATTTTTCGAGTATTGGTTCTGTCAACAGATAGAATCTTGGACAAATCACCTCGAAAACCTCAAAATTAGAAGGGGATCTTCTTATATGTTGGTCGCCTCCTAATTCCGAGCATTTCGAGTATAATTGGGTGTTTTAAGGAGCAAAATTGATGGAGTTACGTTGATTTCAGTTTTCTCGAAATTTTGAATTTTGAATACTACTTTCAAGTGAAAATTTCGAGTATACACATTTCGAATACATAGTCAATTCGATTACAACCTGTATTTTCGAATACACCCCAATTTCGAATACAACTATATTTTCGAATACCTAGTCAGATTTCGAGAACATTCTACATTTTGAGAACACTCTAACTTTCTTGAACTATTTCATACTTTGAAATGTTTCCGATTTTCATGATTTTGTCTACGTCTTGGAATCCAAATTTGGAATTTGACTTTTAACCTTTGACTTTTACTTCAATTTTGACTAACTTGACTTTGTTTATTTCAGATGGCTGATTTGAGGTTTGTCTCCGACCACAACATGTCTGCCTTTGTCGGAGATCCACCAGTGAAGCATGCTATGTTCAAGAGCTTGGTAGATGGGCTTATATTGTCTCCGGTGAACTATGCCATCATGGAACATCCCGATATCATTGTCGAGTTTATCCAGGACTTCTGGAACACGATCACTGAGCGTACGGACGCTAACGGCACAGTCATTTTGATCAGCAAGGTTCAAGGCCATCCTGTTATCATCACATAGTAGATTCTGAGGGAATGCCTACAGTTTGGAGACAAGGCAACCGATCCTGTTGAGCTTGACCATGACTTGGTTCACAGGACGGTCTATCAGATGGGTCATGAGGGTGTCTACACTCCTACGGAGAAGAAGCTACTACGCCCGTACTGAAGATATCTCGCACATGTGGTGACCCAGTGTTTGTCTGGGAGGAAGGGCGGTTATGATGTGCTGAATCAGACTCTCAGCTCTTATTTGATGGCACTGGCTATGGGCATGGATTTCAACTTCTCTAGGATGATCTTTCGCGATATGCATGCCAGCATCAAGGGAAAGCGAAAGGAAAGATTTATGTCCTTCCCCCATTTCATCCAGATCGTCATCAACAAAAGGCATTCTAACCTTGTTCCCACCAGCAGCACTCTCGGGATCAAGAGGATGAGAGAAGACATTTTCTATTATATGATGATGAACAAGAGAGGAAAGAAATAGTATGCCGGGGAATGGCCTCTGATCAAGTTTGGCAGATTTGTTGGAGATGATGCAGTGGTGAAAGAACAAGGAACTCATGTTGATATCGTTGCCCAAGAGCACGACATCCCTTCTACTGGCACAGGCACTAAGACCAGCGCGACTGCGTAGGAACTTATCTCTGAGTCGTCATCATCATCTCGTGAAGAGATTCTGATTACAGAGAAGGAACCGGTCATCCCTCCGCACACCAAAGCAGCGGGAAGACATTCAGGACGCGGCTTACATGCCGACTCCTGAGTCTTCTCCGAAGAAGAAAATACTGAAGATGATGTCAAAGCGGCCGAAGGATCCCAGGTTGCTGAAGAAGACAGCAGGATCATCCTCCTCGACTCCTGCTCAGTCACCACCACCTCCACCACCTATACAGCCCACTCCACCTCATATTCAGACTCCATCACCTCCACCTCATACACAGTCCACTCTACCTCCTGTTCAGCCTATAATACCTATTCAGCGTATACTACCCACTCAGCCTAAGCCACCACAACCACCAAAACAAAAACTACCCACCCAGCCTTCTAAACCCATAACCACCAACCAAATTCCTATTCCACCATCACCACCACCTTTCACCACATCAGAGACAACCCATACCACATCATCATCACCTCACACTCATACTCACATTCCCCACACAGAGCCACCACCATCACTACGCAGGAGTCAGAGAGACAAAGGCAAGGCACACATGCATACGCCTTCACCTTATGCGCCTGAGGGGTCTCCAATAGATATCGTATGGCTACAGGAGAGAGTTTTTCTGCTGGAAAAAGACTCCATCTCCAAAGATGACAAGATTCATGAGTTACAGGGCGCATTGGTCAGAGTATGGGAGATGTTCAGATGCCAGATACACGATGTTGACCGTCTGGAGAAGCAGAATAAGCGTCTGACAAAAGCTTTTGAGAAACTGACAGGGTCAAAGCTTGATGATGAAGATGATGAAGTTGAAGAAGAAGAAACTGAAAAGAAAGATGATGAGAATGAAAAGGAAGGAGATAATGCCAAGGACGATCAGGGGGTGACAAAGATGGCGACAATGCCAAGGACAACAAAGGAAAGGGTAAAGAGGATGATGATATGGGAGGTGATAAGGTCCAGGGTGCCAGTTCCTCAGGGCAGCAAGATGATGAGCCTGCACAGGACGCTGCCAAAAATATTGATGCTTCCGAGAATCCACAGACTTCGGAGAAGCCTCTGGACTACTATGACGACTTATTCAAGGATCTCCTAGAGAACTTTCTATTCGATGGATTCGGTGAAGAGGTCGGTGGAGCGGGCCTGGGAGATTTGGTCGCCGATGTATCTATGGACTCGGTATTTGAGGTGGTGTCGACCAGCAAAGGAAGGAGAAGGCCGAATTCTCTACAGGAGCATCTACAGTGGAAGAACCAGAAAATTTTATTCTCGGCAACATCAACAAAGACCCCTATGTAGACTTCTTGTATGCTCACAAGTATGTCAACAAAGATGGACAGGAGATTCCCCCACTGGCCAAGGTTATCGACAGTTGGTTCGATAGGCAGAAAGATTGGAAGCCTGCTCTTCCAGAGTTTAAAGCTACATGTCTAGGGGAAATGAATGAAGAACATCCAGAGCATACTTTTATTACAAATGACAGAGATTTGTTTGCTGTTCGCAATGATAGGTCTAATATTTGATGCTAGATGTACGAAAAAGACAGAGATTTGTATCTGATAAAGAGAATGAATGGGAAGGTGGAATACTTCTAGAGGCCAAGGGATTTTTGCACACTGCCAAAGTTCGATATTAGGAGCATCAACAATGCGATGTTCTTCAATCCCTCGAAAGACAATCAGGCCGATCTGTTCGCCAAGTTTCTGAAAGATCAATGCGACAGAGACTTCCCAGTGATGAGGACAACCAAAGGAAGGCGCTTCGTTTCCACGTGTATCCTTGATCCAGTCAAGAAGGAACCGTGGATCTACGACAAGTATCCACCGCCACATACTGAGAAGGTCGTTCCTGTCTCATCACGAGCACCTGATAATTCCTTAGCCAACTTCCTGTCCTGGTATTTTGACGAGAAGACACTTGCTGCAGTGATTCTCCGGAACAAAGACGACATCAAAGACATCGATATGATACTTGATCCGATGGATCTTTTGAAGTTCGGCAAGGAAGACATGCAAAGACTACACGAGTCTCCAATTAGAGTCTATGGAGACTGGGACGAAGAGGCTAAGCCCTTTACCCGTGTAGTCGCATTTGCTATGGAGCTAAAGCTATACGCCCAAGCTAGTCCTCACTCTGTCTCACTTCCCATCGGTTGACTTCATTAGTTTAGGGGGAGTTTGTAAAGCCAAACTAAAGATGAAGACCGACAAAGTCAACCAGAGAAGAGTCGAAGACCTGATTTTGTTATTTCCGTGTACTTAGTGTTTCG
The DNA here is from genome assembly GCA_009363875.1 of Mikania micrantha. Taxonomy (NCBI): domain Eukaryota; kingdom Viridiplantae; phylum Streptophyta; class Magnoliopsida; order Asterales; family Asteraceae; genus Mikania; species Mikania micrantha. Next base: position 39,725,113 of record CM018698.1, on the reverse strand, counting down.
TATACAGTAGTATTTCGTGTACTCGAACATTTTCGTGTATAGAAGTTCGAGTACACCTAGAGTAGTATAAATAGACATATTTTGTACTGTTCTAGGGTTGGATTCCCGAGGCGTGCTCTCTAGACGTATTGAGGCACTATTTCGTGTACTTCACTGAATATATCAAATTTTTGCTCTTTCTTCTTGTTCTTGTGATTCTATTCCGGATTCCGCACGTTGTAGAGTCATTTGATGCAGATTGGAGGCTTAAAGCTCGGTTATTGATCAGTTTTGGGACCTACAGACGATATGCTTGAGCTATGATTCTTTGTCTGATTTTCCTTTCAAATATGAATTGTTAACCAATTTCGTGTAATCAAAATGGGAATGACTCATTCTTGTGGGCATTCAGAAGAATGACTCATTCTTGTGGGCCATTCGTACGAGTGTCTCATGCTTATGGCCATTCGTACGAATGGCTCACGCTTATGGCCATTCGTACGAATGACTCACGCTTAGGGCTATTCATACGAAGGACTCATGCTTACGACTCATTCTTGTGGGCCATTCGTACGAATGGCTCATTCTTGTGGGCCATTCGTACGAATGGCTCATTCTTGTGGCCATTGGTACGAATGGCTCATGCTTATGGCCATTCATATGAATGACTCATTTTATGGGCCATCCGTACGAATGGCTCATTCTTACGAGCCATTTGCCTGAAACGGGGATCAACCATGGCGATTTCGTTATTTATCACCAAATTGGTGACGATATTGAGTTGGGAATGGTAGTAAAGCTTGTTTGTAACATGTAAAACCATTTTGAGCGAGTTAGTGTTGAGTTGGTGAGAAAACCCTCAAAACCAGAAATAAAACTTGTAGATCTACCTTCTAAAAGTGATTGAGAGCTCGTTTTCTTCGTGGGTTCGTGATCTAGAAAAGTGGAGAAACGTTTTGGTATAAAGATCTAGCAAAATGGTGATGAATTGAGAGAGATTGCTATAAATAAATCTAGATGGAGAAAGTGACAGTAATGTGTTTTAGAGAGAGAGAGAGAGAGAGAATGGCTGCAATTGTGCAGGAGGAAAAAGAAAGCAGGCTTTTATAGCCCGGGCTGAATTCGTGTGATCGGTTCCTTCCATTTACGCGTTATAATTTTGTTTTGTCATGTTTTATAAAATAATTTAAAACAGGAAATGTTTTTATAAAATTTTTTATTTCAAATCTTTTAAAGTGGTAATTCCTAATAAGCGTCTTTCATTCCTTTTCGTTATTTTAAACATCGTAAAAATATTTATTTTGGTTATCTCGTTGGAACGCGTACTTACGTTTATATTTGTAAATATCACCTTTACAAATACAACGCTCGTGATGTATTCCAATTTGATTTATAAGTGGTGGAATATCGTTTTAGAATTATTAATCCTAAAAAATGTATTCGTGTAAATCGTCACCCACGCAAACACATTACTAGGCTAAACTTCCTGAAATAATATTCGCGTTTTTAATAATATTGTATCCTCACCAATTCTTTATATTTTTAATACATTCATAATTTTAATTTGAATAGTTACTTCCAACATCTATGCATTCTCCTCACTAAATCATAACACTGACACATCCATGATGGGCCGGAGTAAGTCTATGTATAGGGCATATGTAAGAATCCGTCGCAACCTATCCAGCCGCCAGCCCACCACCATTTCGATAAACCATGACCTGTGTATTTGCCAATATTTAGTGATAGAATCTTATACCTTTACAACCTCAAAACAAAACCTCATATTCTCCTCACCAAATCCTACCATTGACATACTCAATATAAACCAAATAAAGTTTATGTATAGGGCATATGTAGGATTCAGTCACAACCTATCCAGTCGCCAGCCCACCACCTCTTCCAAAGACCATGACCTATGTCCTTGCATATGTTTGGTGATAGAGTCCTACACTACTACTAATTCCAAAATAAACAAAGACATATTATATGTGTAACACTGAAGTAACCACTTTGGGCCTGTATAGTTATATTGCAAACTATGACTTCCAGTGTTTTATGCATGTTAACTATGTGTTCTCAATAATGTAAATATATAGATGATACCCAAATGCATAGTCCAATAACTCAATAAACATAGAGTGTTTTACCAATAATAGAATCTGTGTAATAACAATTACCTGAAAAGCAGTTATGTTACATTTACTGAGAACGACATTCTTCTAAGGGAAAAGGATGACAAGGCATAAGCCTCTATCACCATGGTGTTATCCACTGAGGTCGCTCGTGGCCTCAAGGAGCAAAAAACTGTTAAAGAATTGTGGGATGCGTTGGTTGAGCGTTTCGAAGGCAATAAGGATATGCATGAGAGCAGGAAGGACATGTTGAGACAATTGTTCAACATGTTCAATCACATCATGGGTGAAACTCTAGAGGCCCAACTGAACCGATTCACACACCTGATGACTAAACTCACTAGCACTAGGAAAGAGATGATCAAGGGTGAGTTCAACAAGAAACTACTGAATTCTCTTCTTTTCAGTTGGAAATCCAATTGCACAACTATCAAGAGAATAAAAGACATGTACAAGACCACACTGAGCGAGCTGATCTTCATTATCAACTCATATGATATGGATGATAAACAAAGAGCCTGATCATGCAGCTCCATGGGCATCACTCCAGCTTCAGAGAATGCAGCACTCCTCCTATCAATGAACTACCAAGCTTCAGGATCTCAGACCGTTCTTTATGAGACTGCTTTTCTGTCGTCCGGGTAAGCTCACTTAGTGCCCAAAGCTAGTGCAGAGAGTGAAGAGAACCTGCTACACTTCAAAGGCTTCATGAACAATTACAATGCCTTTATTGCAGGTGAGCTGGCCCCAGCCAATCTGACACAAGACAATCTAGAGCATATTAATCCGGTTGAGGTGGAGGAGATGGATATTGCCTGGCCGATGGCCATGGCAGTCTCCAGGGCAAAGAAATTCATCAAGAATTATGGGAAGAATAGTTTTGGAAACAACACAGGGAAGAAGCTCGGGTTTGACTAGTCAAAGCTCAGATGTTACAACTGTGACCAGCCAGGTCATTTTGCTCAGGAATGCAAGCAGCAAAATAATGTGAAGGAAGCTGATAAGAAGACAAATGATTCCTCTGGTGTTGGAACATCTAAGGCATTGGTGACTCAGGACTTAGACGCTTATGATTGGAGCGATCAGGTGCAAGAATTAGAGATGACTCTGAGCCACGCACTCATCGCTGAGATGGACGACAATTGCAATTAGGTAACAGAAAATATTTGCTCTACCTCTTGCATTGACAAACTTTTTAAGTATATATCTCATAATGAAGCATTGATCAAGGAGGTCACCAAACTTAAATACTTTAACTCTGAATTTCTTAAAAATGAAGAAATTTTCAAAAAAACTTGATGCCGAAAGGCGTGATATTTCAACATTAAAGGAACTTTTGAGTGACAAGGAATCTAACTATCGAGATGCCAAGTGCCGGATAGAAGTGATTACCTTAGAGTTAGACCAAGTTCAAACTGAGTTGTCCAAAACTAAAATTAGAACTGAAAAATATGACTACTCAAGTAACTTGGTAGCTAAAATGATCAATGTTGAGATTAGGAGAAGAGAACCAACGGGGCTTGATTATAGTGAGGTTAAACCTCCTTTTAACAAAAATTATTCTATCATGCGCAAGATCAACAATTCTATTGATGATCTGTTATTAAAGTCAAACCAAAGGCATGAGTTCACTACTGGTTCTAACAAACCAGCTTCACTCACAGATGATCTATTTTGTCTTATTTAAATCATTCTAATAATTATAAGGTTTGTGTGGAAGGTTTAAGTGTTTCAGATCAGAGTGAGGAGAAGGAAGAAAGAAGTGCTAGGAGGAGCACAGATTCATCTGTTTCATCTAACAAGTCATAGTTTTCAGTTCCAAAAGTTGATTTGGCTGGAAAATTTGAAACAATTAACATTAAGCCAAATGAAATGATTAAAAATTTTAGGACTAAATTTGTTAAAACTGATGTTGATGTTAAAACAAATTTGTTATAAAATCGAATGCTTCTCCTTTGACAGAAAAGGTAAACACGCCTTATTCCACAATCACAAGCCAGACAGGTTCAAAGTTAAATCCTAACTGTGAACCTTATGTTCCAAGTGGGTCATTGGAACAAGTCCCTACAAGTTCATCTCCTGGTCAAAGTCATTGGAACAAGTCCCTACATGTTCATCTCATGTGCGAGACCAGGCCACATAGCCAGATACTGTCTGCACAGACCCACTGAATTCTTCTATGGGAAGAATCAGAAGGTCACACCTAAGGCAAAACAGTCTATAAACCATTGAGAACTGATCAATCCTCCAAGTATAAGTTGAAACCACAAAAAATGACTCCGAATCATCACACTGCCAAAAAGAAAGGGGCTAAACCGAATCAAAATGGTTTTCATAAACAAAAAAAAAATCAAGAGTTTTCCATTCTGAAGTTAACACAATTTGGAAGGGTAAGCCACAAGAGAAATCGCCAATAAAACCAATTGATCCTGGCAGTGTGAACAAGCCGATCAGATTGAACAAGCTCAAGAACAAAGGCAAAGAAAGCACCAAATTGCCAAAAGTGCCTAAATCTGTAAAGACTTGGGTACCAGTTTCTCATTGAACATGTGTTTCTTGTGCAGGGACGGACCAAATAAGCTAAAAAAATGTTTGGTATGTTGATAGTGGTTGCTCCCGGCACATGATTGGGGATTTCTCTCAGTTACATGAAGTCACACCGTTTAATGGAGGTTGTCTCATTCGTCGGAGACAAAGGTGGGAAGATAAGCATGCAAGGAACTTTTAAAAATGGTAATTTGAGCTATAAGGATGTGTACTAAATGGAGGAACTTAAACACAGTTTGTTGAGTGTCTCCCATATCTGTGACAAGAGCTTCTCAACACACTTCACTAACAAGGAGTGTTTGATCTTGAAGCTGGGATTTGTCATTCCATAGTAGTGGATTTTGATGAGGACTCTGAGGATCAACAATGCCTACATCTTCAATATGAATTCAGATTCATTTACTCAAAACACTTGTCAGTTTCCAAAGGCATCGGAGACTGATTGTCTGTTATGGCATCGTCGATTGGGTCATGTTAACCTGAAGAATCTCAATAGATTGGCCAAGGGAGACCACGAATTTAGAAGTCCTTCAAAGGACTTCTCTTCCATAGAGAAGTGCATCGCATGCACCAAGCGGAAGAAACATAAGAGACCCCACAAGCAAAAATTGTTCAACTCAATTTCATCCAATCTGCAAATATCACATAAATCTATTTGGACCAGACAACATCATGAGCATCAGGAAGCAGTCATACTGTCTGGTGATTACAAATGATTATTCCAGATTCACTTGGGTATTCTTTCTAGCTAAGAAGGATGAGACAGCTGAGATTCTGAAGAAGTTCATCACCTTGATTGAAAATCAGAAGAACTTAGAGGTGAAGGTGATCAGAAATGATAATGGCACAGAGTTTAGGAACCAAACTCTTATTTATTTTTTCGATGAGAAAGGGATTGTTCGACAGTACAGTGCAGCTCGTACACCTCAGCAAAACGGAGTAGCTGAGAGACAGAACAGAATACTTATCGAGGCTGCCAGGACCATGTTGTCTGAGCAAAGCTTCCAATCAACTTTTGGGCAGAATCTATCAATACAGCTTGTTATGCTCAAAACTGTGCATTACTGAACAAGCGCCACCAGAAGACTCCCTATGAGATTTTCTTCAATTAGAAGCCAAAGGTCGGTCACTTCAAATCTTTTGGATGTCCTTGCACTCTACTACACACTGAGCCGAATCAAAATTTTGATGAACAAGCCGATGAGTGTTACTTTGTGGGCTATTCTTCTGAAAAAGTTACATATCATGTCTAAAACAAGAAGATAAGGCAGATTGTGGAGTCATACTACATTGACTGGCAAGAGTTGAATCATTCTGATGTTGGTTCAGGTCCAAACTGATGTTCCAATATGATCCTACTTTTGAGCCTTTTCATACTACTTCTGAGAGTGCAGGGCCCACTGAACCTGAAGATAGTTTTTATAAGAGTGACGACATGGACTACCGGTTTGACTACCTTCCGTGTGACCCTAAGCTTCTGAGTTTCGACCCACCAGGCATGTATCAGCGAGCCCAACCAATCAGTGAAGTTATCCCATCAGGTCTGGAGACTTCTCAGTTGGCTCAACTGACTCCATAGACAGATCAGACATCTTCTTCTTCCCACCAGAGATTTGACAATCCACTGTTCTCAAACCACATCCCTGAGGAACATTGTGTGGATAATGATGGTGAAGCAAGTGAAACAGCTCCCGATGATAACTGCTTCCTCCAATGAAGATCAGCTCACCCACATCAGTAATTTGCTTGACAATTTAGCTGTGGAGGAAGTTCCCACTTCAAGCATCAACAAGAATCATCATGTGGAGAATATTATTGGACCGCTTTCAAAAGGATTAGATCTATTCCAGGAGTATATCTATTCCATCTCAGACTAACTTCTAGAAGGAACTCCCACATGTTGTCAATCAAGTCCAATTAATTCTTGTTCGTATTCTTGCTTCATTTCGCAGGTACCAAGAACATCAAGACGAAACTTAAGGAATCAAGATGGGTTGAAGTGATGCAAGAAGAACTGATGCAGTTTCAGAAGCTCTAGGTGTGGAATCTGGTTCCTTTGCCCAAGGGGAAACTACCAATTGGAACCAGATGGGTCTTCAGAAACAAGAGGGATGACTCAGATGTTATTATCTGAAATAAAGCAAGGTTGGTAGTCCAGGGATTCTACCAACAAGAGGGTATTAACTTGGAGGAAGTCTTTGCACCGGTTGCAAGACTTGAGGCAATTTGCATCTCCCTGGCCTATGCATCCTACATAATGTCACACCCCGGGCCGGCGGGCGGGATCGAAGACCCGTCGGGCGGAAAAGTCCCGAGGCGTGATTGGAATCGGAGTGATCAGATTGTTACATTCCACATGATGATATCAGAAATACTAAATTGATTAAATGAATAAAATTAAATTACAACTATTTCATAATTTAATTCTATTACATCTTGACTTGGACATCTGGAATGAGGACCAGATGTCCCACAAGTGTTACTTGCACACGCGCAAGTCTTGAATCTTGCATCCGACATAGCCGGAGGGATTCCATTCAGGAGTTGTAGGTTCCTCTAAGATATCCTATCTTTCTCTTTCTAAAGTCATCCTGCTTTCACCTGTTCTTCACCTGAGAACATGTAAAATCTGTCAACACTAGGTTGGTGAGTCACGTTTGTTTTGAAAATATTAGGTTTTGTAAAAGGTTTATTGAAAATTTTTCCATAAACATCGAATTGAAATATGATGTGTGAATGGTGTTGAAAACACGAATGAGCTACACAAGTGTGTCGGTCTGACCATCATTACTAGCACCATCCCAAATCACCGAAGGTAGTATATGTATAGGGCATACGTAGTGTCAAGCTTACCGCTCGCCCAGCCGCCAGCCCACCACCCCATCGATGTTCCACGAGGGTGTCCTTAACGGAAATCGGACCTGGTCACTTGTGTATCTTCACTCTACACAACTCGACATATCTTTGTAAAATGAATTTGTGAGAAAGAAGCGTATGCTCTGTCTCCTGATATAGGAGACAGGTTTTGTGGTTTGAAAGTCACACTAGTGACGCTTCTCTTTTGTAGGAAAACATTGTTTACTTTGTACTCGTTTGAAACTCGTCCAAGACTAGGTCTTGGACATTTATTAGATTTGAAAACTCTTGTTTTTTGTTGTGTGGTATGTCCGTGATGTCACCCTTGTGATCATTTACCAACCCTAACTGATATGTTTGTGAGATTAGTTTCCCTAGAACTAATCTGAGTTGTTGTATGTGTGTTGCGTGTAACGTACCAGCCTCAGCGCTAGAGGTTTGTTAAACCTATGGTACCATCTACGTCACCATGAGTTGACCCGCGTTAACTAATGGTAAATGACTCTGATGTGTGTTGTTCGAGAATTCCTCTGCGAATTCCCGATGTGTTGTTGTGTGGACACATGTCCTAGTGAATTACCCTAGACAGATACCATACAAAATATTGTTTGTTTGATGAGGGATTCCCATGAAAATGATGGTATTCGATTGTGCACTACACACTTCCATGATTTGTGTCCGTTCACCTCTTGGTTGGGCACAAAGCCTCGACTGTTGTGGTCAACGGACATCTCCTCGGTGATTTGTGTTTTGAACCCTCGAAGGAGCGATGAACGCCCAGTAAAAGTAATTGAAAAGACACTTATACGTATAACATTCGTATAAGTGGTTGAGGCTTGATCCTTTTTGTTGAAATCATTTGAAAATAACTCTTATTCGTTGATCACTTGAATAAGAGGTTTCATGTTCTCATCCCCAAATAATTTAGAAGGAAGAAAATTGAAAACAAGGGATCTGTGAACTCACCTGAGGTCTTGGGTCATCGATGCACTCACTAGGTATGCTCTCTCGGTTTGAATCATGTGTTAAATATTAGTTAGTTAGGTGTTAGGTGATCATGTGCTCTGTTTCTTGACTTGATTTTGGAAAATATGTTTTCATTTGTATTAGTTTGATTAGATTTAAAATCGAGTCTAAGGTTCGGTTCTATCGATACAAATGGTGTAAGATAGAACTTTCAACACTTAGCCGTTTTTGGGTTGTTCTTGGTGCGAATGAATGGTTCGTGCGAATGGCCCTCATTCACCCGAACGGAGTGATGCGAATTCATGATCTTCTTCGTGTTATCCGTTCGTGCGAATGGGTCTTCATTTGTATGGTTGTTCCACACGAATGAACCCATGTCGTTCGTATGATAGCTCGTTCGTTTGGCAGCTCGTTCGTGTGGCTCCTCTTCAAGAACGAGGCTTCTCGTTTGCACGAATGAGCCCTCTGTACAGCTCATTCGCCTGCAAGTTCACCAAGAACGCCATTTTTGAAATTGGTGGTTGTTTTTGGTCTTTTTTTGGTCGAAATTGATGGTAAAACGTTTTGGAGTGTTTTAGTGCTAAGGATCGGTGCTAATACTTACTGTGGAGTTCGTATTTGACCGAAATGAGATGAAAAGGGTTGAAATCCTGAAATTGAGGTGTTCGGGTTGAAATACACACGATTTGGACGATGCAATGGTCTGATTTCGTGTGGAAATGGCCGAAAATCGAGTGGGGCGAAAGGGGTGTTCGGTTGAGAGAGTTGGGTGAAAATGGGTTTGAAAAACGTAAGTGTTGCTTTTATAGCTGTGTTGTCGCACGAATCAGCCGTTCGTACAAATGGCTCCCATTCGTGCGAACGAACTGTGGCTATAAAGCTTCACGAATTAGACCAGTTCGTACAAATGAGAGCCCATTCGTACGAACGGTTGTGTGTTTTAAAAATTTTGATTGTTTATTAAATTGTTTTGGTGGGTTTTATTTAGAATTGTTATTATTTTACGTCAACGTTAAAGACTCACGCTGACATTTATATGAGTCGTCACCCGTACAAACACCGCGTTGTATTTAACTACTGACATTGTTTGATACTGTAGAGATTTCATTTAGGGTATCCAAATCTAACAACATATCCACATGGATCGTCACCCATGTCGACATCTCGTTGGATCGGTACTCCTAATGTTATCCATTGAGGTTTTGTTCATCGTGTTTCCCTCACAGGTTGTTTTCTTTTCTTCTTATTCATGTTCATGTGATTAAATGGATTTTCCTAACTGTTTTAGGAAAGCTCGTGCATTTTGTTGTTTATCATTGTTGTCTTCACTCTCGTAATCCTATGTCTTACACTGTGACTGTGTACACCCTTGGATTTCAGACTCATGGTGGCTCGGGTACCGGTTGTCACACATGAACTTCACAGTTTATCAGATGGATGTGAAGACAGCTTTCCTGTATGGAAAGGTCAAGGAAGAAATTTTTGTATGTCAACCTCCCAAGTTTGAGGATTCATAATATCCCGACCATATCTACAAGCTAGACAAAGCCCTGTACAGTCTTCATCAAGCACCTCGAGCATGGTACGCTACACTCACAGATCACCTTCTAGCCAATGGATATACCCATGGAGCCATAGATTAGACATTGTTTGTTCGTAAAGTGAAGGATGAATTGATTCTAGTCCAGATCTATGTGGATGACATCATTTTTGGTTCCACGAGCTCGGTGTTGTGTAAAGAGTTTGAAGCAGTGATTAAGAAAAAGTTTGAGATGAGTGCTGTGGGGGGGATGACCTATTTCTTAGGTCTTCTGGTAAAGCAAGATCCAAAGAGGGTGCTGATTCATCAAGGCAATTACGTAACTGATATACATACCAAGTTCAAACCTCGTCTCGGTTTGTGGTATCCTAAGAACTCTGAGTTCAAACTATTTCCTTACTCTGACAGTGATTTTGGTGGTTGCAATTTAGACAGGAAGTCAACCACAGGTGGATGTCAGTATCTGGGAGACCGCCTTGTGTCTTGGCAATGCAAGAAGCAAACCACAGTGTCTACCTCCACTACAGAAACTGAGTATGTCGCTGTTTCAATTTGTTGCTCGCAGGTAATCTAGAAGCAACATCAGCATCTCGATTATGGTTTGAATTTTCTTGACTCTTCTATTTACTGTGATATTGAAGCAGCCTTTCAGATCATCAACAATTCGGTACAACATCCAAACCTAAATACATTGACATCCGGATTCACTTTATCCGGGACTGTTTCGAGCGTAAGCTTATTCACCTTGAAAAGATCCACACAGATGTCTTGCGGATCTTTTAACCAAACCGTTCAATACAGCTCGCTTCCACCACTTGCTCGTCTCACTCAAACTAATAAGTTTTGATTAAACAGTTTTTGTAAATATCTTAAAATTTGTAATTGTTTTATTTTATTTTTATGTCACAAATTTAGGGGGAGAAAATTTACAAAAAGAACAAAAAGATTGTCCGTTTTTGAGTCTGTCTATAAGTTTAGAAAATTTACAAAAAGAACAAAAAGATTTTTGAGTCTGTCTATTAGTTCAGGGGGAGTAAAATTTAAAGAAAATACAAAAAGATTTTGCTTTTCAAAACTTAAGAAAAATACAAAAGTATTTTTTTGGACAGTCAGGTAAATTGGTTCAATAGGATGTGAAATGATTTCTGATACTCAGAAATTCACAATCTTAGTATAATTTCTTAGGGATAATAACTTTAGATAAATATAGATCACTAAGGAATAAATGCATGTTTTCCAATAAGAAGATTAGATATGATCACCCAAAAAGATTGTGTTTTGATACACTTGAAATATTTTTGAGAAAAATCGGGTATTTTCTATATTTTGTGCAAAGAAAGAGCGAAAATACTTACTGAAGCATCTTCTGCTTTCCGTGAGCAAAGACCTAGATGTGTGACGTTAAGACCAATGTGTCTACAGATCAACAAAATAAAAAAATGCCAATGTGCACAAAGATGATAGAACCCCTTCTTGTTCTTGATTCTAATCTAATGGATCTGTTCTTTCTTTTCTCACCTTAAAACTCTGTCAAAACATTTTAAGTTCGTTGAAACGCAGTCAAGTTTTGAAACAAAAGATTTGGCAAAATTGATAGGTTGCATGTAGAACTGGATAACATGTCTCATTGCCCATAAACTTCCCAAAAGGATTTTAGAAAAACAGTTAGAAATTTTTGATCATAAATATTATCTTTGAAATATGGATAAACGAGCTAGAAATCATTGGTGGGGTATAATTATTTTAAAGTTGGGTTTCTATAAGAAATTAACATAAGCTGGTCAAATTTCTAATAAAGATTTGATCCAACGAAATTGACCCGACTTAACCTTGACCTCGTTCAAAGTTTTTGATTTTATTTTACTTTATTTTATTTAATTTTATTTTACGTAGAAAATTTAAATAAAAATAGTTCACGAAAACGTTCTTAAAATAAGAGTACACGAAGTACGTACACGAAGGAAGTACACGAACAGGTTCACGTACTCTCTTCGCCTATAAATACTTCATGTAGTGCTCTCATTCGATTACAAACTTTCGTGAACTCCCAAACCCCCTACTTAGGCGATTTCGATTTTTGTGGACATTTAGATCACCTTGACACAAACCTAGGTGTATAATTTGACTAAGTTTTGACTGTTGAAATGAAAGTTATCGAAGAAAATAAAGTTCGAGTACTTTGGTTCGTGAACCGGCACTATTTTAGTCAAACACTGAGAAATACTCCAAATTGGAAACCCATTTTTGTATATGTTGTTCGTTTTCCATTTCCGAGCATTTTGAAACCAAAATGAGAGTCAATGGAGCAAAATTGAACAAGTTATGAAAGAAAATCAGTTCACGAAACTTCTAGGTTCGTGAACCTCCAAATTTTGTGAACCTGGTTTCGTAAATCCTGGTTCGTGAACTCCATTTCGTGAACTCGATGAACTTCGTGAACCTCAGGAATATCGTGAACTCATTTTCTTTCGTGAACTTGAAAATTTTTGTCAACTGCGTTAACTTCATGAACTCTTTCTGATTCATGAACTTAATGTCTTTCATGAACTTGACTTTTGACTTTTGATTTTAATTTTTGACTAACTTAGTCTATTTATTTTTCCGATGGCTGCTGAACTGCGATTGGTGCCGGAATATAATATGACAGCATACCTTGGTGTTCCTTCCGAAAAGCACATGATGTTCAAGTCAATGGTAGACGAACTCATACATTCTCCAGTCAACTTCGCAGTTATGGAGTGTCCACTTGTGATTTCCAGCTTTATTCACGATTTCTGGAACTCTGTCACTGAAGATACATATGCCAATAGAAACGTATGCTTGATTGGAAAAGTTCAAGGGCAGCCCGTCATCATCACTGAATAGATTGTACGAGAATGTTTACAGTTCGGAGACAAAGCCTCGGATCCAGTAGAGCTTGACCACAAACTTGTTCACAACAATTTGCTGAGGATGGTTTATGAGGGACTTTACCCTCCAACAAAGAAGAAACTGTTGCACCCCTACTGGAGATATTTGGAACACGTGGTCACTCAGTGCCTATCTGGAAGAAAAGGTGGATATGATGTGCTCAACCAGACCCTCAGTTCCCACACAGTGGCCATTGCCCTAGGAGTTGACTTCAACTTCTCTCGCATGTTATTCCGGGACATGCATGACAACATTAAGAGCAAGAGGAAGCAGAGATTTCCCGTTTCATCCAGATCATCATTAATAGACGTCACCAAAATCTCATCCCAGCTATTGGCACGCTGCCCCTGAAATGGATGAATCCTGATATCTTCTCTTACATGGTCATGACCAAAAAGGGTAAGAAGATCTTCACTAGGGTCAGACCGTTTGAGAAATTTGGAGGATTGTTGCTGGATTGTTGGAGGATATAGATGATCACCTGGGACTCTAAGCGTGGTCCAGAATTCACCTGGGAACAGAAAGATCAGATGAAGCTTAAGTATCCACATTTATTCACTATGGTCGCTCCAAGTTGAATTTCGGGACGAAATTCCCTCAACTAGGGGAGACTGTAACATCATTGTAGTTTAGGCATTTCATTACATAAATATTTGTATTGTTAAGACCTGATATGATAAATTGATAGATTATATGAATTATTAGATGATATTATCACTGGTATACAGTATTGAGAACGTATATTATCACTAAGCATAAACCATGGGGAAGTTGGTTTGAAATGTAACCAGACTGATCCACAGAGTTTATTGCAGTTAAATTTATTATGAAATGAACTTGTTTTGGGTTGAATGGTTTGAAGTTGTTGGTTTGATCATTAAACATAGTCAAGGACACATTGTCATGGTTTATCGAAATGGTGGTGGGACGGTGGCTGGATAGGTTGCGACCTACTCCTACATATGCCCTATACATAAGCTTATTTCGGTCTATCATGGATGTGTCAGTGATATGGTTTAGTGGAGTTTGGATTGGGAAATTGATAATTAATGGGATTAATTAATAAAATAATGGAAAGCGTTGTTAAAATAATCACGCGATGGGGAGGTTACGAATACAAATTTAACGCGAATATTATTTCAGAAATATTAACTTAATAATGTATTCGCGTGGGTGACGATTCGCATGAATATAATTATTAGGAATAATATACTGAAACGATATTCCATAAACATAAATCAACTCGAAATACGTTACGAATGACGGATTCGTAAAGGTGACTATCTTTACGAATTCGTACGCGAGTAACGAGTTTCGACGAGATAACCGAAATAATATCGAACGATAATAAATTAAGGAAAAGAATTTAAAAACAATTATTAGGAATCAGAATCTTAACCGAAATTGAATGAAATAGTTTTATTAAATAAATACTTAAACAATAACAAATAAAACCGTTTTTTTATGAAACGAGTCTAATTAAAATCATTGTGTTAAACGAATTTACTCCATTTAAACATTTCATGTTTTAAAATATATTTTACGTGAAAACGGAACATTTAATGATCGTTAAACGTGAAATAAGCGAAACCGAGCACAAGGGAAAGACGCAGGGTATAAATGGTGGAAATCCTTCTTTCTTCCTCATTTTCTACAAAGCTTTCTCTCTCTAAAAACACAAAATCCGTCACCCTACTCTCTCTCTAACTTCTCTCTACGATTTCTCCTTCGTTTCTCAACCATTTTGCAAGATCTTGGTGCCAAAACGTCTGTGTGATCGAGGAGAACAAGAACCCGCGATGATCTCAAGCTTTAGGCCGACATTTCGAGGTAAATCTGGAGTTTTACTTTTCGGGATTTGTTGTAAACCACGACCGATTACGCTACTGTGGTTCTAATTGATCTAGAACCTTGAAAACACTAAAACAAACTCGTGTAAACAACTTGGAAGCCATGGAAACATCATGCAACAGTTAGGGTTCGAAGATGATGATGATGATGAACAGATGGTTCGCTAGAAAGCAGATCGGCCGAACCTATGGTGGTCGACTGCTATGGTGGCCGAACCCTATGAGCCACGAACCTAGATGCGGCCAAACTTGTGCTCATCACCGAACCCTAATTGTTTCGAACCTGAGATGGACGAACCTGTTAACCATGAATCTCGGGGCTGCGAACCCTCACGTGCCACGAACCCACATGTTGCCACGAACCATAGACTGGCCGGACCTTGGGCTGGCTGAACCAAGGGACAACCGAACCATCATGTGGCCGAACCCATGGCTGCCGAACCAAATGATAGCCAAACAATAGAAGGGTCGAACCTTTTGCTGCCGAACCCTAATGTGGTACGAACCAGAGAGCTACCAACTGATGAGGCCGAACCTAGACGTGGCTAAACTATGGCAGCGAGGGCCAGCACCAAACTCTTTGGGCTGTTGAACCTAGGCTTTCGAACTAAGACTAAGGATACATAGGGGAACATGAGCACACAAATATATATATCCATGCATGCATGAATAATCCAAGTTACCACCTTTTTCCTAATAAACATAAGTTGTAACCTAAGAATATATGCAACTTGAGCATTTTATATGACTAACTTAAGTATGAATTCTTAAACTTAAATTAAATTTTAATAACTTAGATTATAGTGATCAATATTAATTAATCATGCATGTATGTATAGATATGTGTAAGATTAGGGTTATCACCTTTAAATATACATGTCTATGGGGAGTACACATAAGATTTCACAATTAGTTATCATCATTGGATAATTAAAACTAACAAGTTCTAAATCTATCCTTTTATGATGAAATTAGGAAATCTTGATGCGTAACTTTACAGCTTAGGTAATAAACCTAAGTAACTCGCGCACCTAATAACTAAAGGACAAACGAATATGAAGAACTTAATGATGATTACATATAGACACTTATGAATATGAAACACGCGATAAATACAGGTTGTTGAAGTGTCTTTGATTTCACATACGTGAGCGCGCATTCTACAGAAACACTGAATCTAAGGAATTCAGGTGAGTTCTCATAACCTCCTTTTTAAATCATTTTGTTTTTAAACTCGGAGGTGGAACATGTATACCAGATTAATATTATTTTGATAACACACGGGTGACACCTGAATTATCAATATGATATTCATATTATTTAATTTTTATTGATTATGGATTGACATGGATTATCACAACTCCGTCAGTCATTGTTGATTGAGTTGACTTCGGTCCTCCGCGGTGATTCCACTGTTGGTTGAGTTAACTACGGTCCTCCGTAGTGCATGTATTGACACTTATATTACTAGGAATGTCGTTGATTGAGTTGACTAAGGTCCTCCGCGATGATTCCATTTACCATTGGTTGAGTTGACTAAGGTCCTCCGCGGTACATTATATTGAGATAATTATGATTAATGGTGATTCTTGATGATGATTGTGGATGTTCTTTTTATTATTTAATTGGTGTGATTGATTGAATTTGATTGACATTATTTGAATGATTACTTGTGTTTACTTGAATTGTTTGGTTGTTGTGTTCGTTGTGTTTTGGCAGAGTTGGATTATCTCACAAGTGCACATGTGTATTTTTCTTGAAAACTATAAATCTTTATAAACACTTGTAAACATTCTTGAAACATTAAAATTTATGATTACTCACCAACTACTTCGTAGTTGACACTTGATTTTCTACATGTTTCAGGGAATGAAGAAAAGTAGGTTGAGAAGGATGGTCTCACATTCTAGACACCATCACTTAGGATCTTGGACTTAGCTAAAATTAACTGGATTACTGAAGACTAGTGTTTACTTAATTTAGCTAAGCTTTTATGTAAATTGATGTAACTAAATCATGATGAACATGATTTTTGTGTAATTACTTTGGTTGATTAAATTGTTATGTGATGATTTATTTAGATGCCCACGAGCTTATGAACAATCTACACATCCCTCGTGGCATCCCGACGTTTCCGCCATCGGTCGGGATGTTACATGTGCCCGAGCACGTGCCTGTTGATCTGGAATTCCTACAAGAGAGGGTATTTGTGCTAGAACAAGATGCAGCTACCAAGACACTTACAATTGAGAACCTTAGAGATTGTATCCTGAGGTTCGTAAAGCACATCAACCGTCAAAGAAAGGATATCAGCTTCTTGAAGAAGGAAAATGCATAGCTAAGAAAAGAAATTGTAGCTCTTAAAGGAGTTGAGCCTGCTGATAAAGAAGAAAAGGATGAGGAGGAAAAGAAAGAGGATGACAAGAAGGATGATGATAAAGATGATGACGAGAAGGTTGATGATAAAGATGATGACAAGAAAGATGATGATGATGATGATGATGATGACAAAGGAGATGATCAAGGAAAGGATGGTCCAAGCAAAAAGGATGATAAGCCCGATGATGACCAGGGCGGTGATGATATAGGAAATCCTTCCTCCAGCAAACCCACAAACGAATTTGATGATTATCTATTCGAAGACCATCATGATGACTTTTACTTTGAGGGGCTTGGAGATGAGATGAAGAATGAAGGCTATGAGGATATGTTCAAGGATATATCTATGGATTCAGTCTTTGATGTCGTCTGTGAACAAGAATGTGGAGAGTTACCTAGATCTTCCTCAGGAGCATCTTTGGAAGACGAACCAGAGAACATCATAATCAGGAACATCTCCACAGATCCATACGTAGACTATTTGTATGCTCACGAATATGTCGATGCACTTGGACATGATGTCACCTCTCTTGATACTGTCATTGAGAGTTGGTTCGACAAGAGGAGGGACTAGACACCTGCTCCAACTGAAGTACAGAAGACTTGGATTGCTTCAGGACCAGATGACAATGTGGAGAATCATGAAGTCACTTACACTACTAGCTCCAAGGACTTATTTGTTGTCCACAACGACAAATCTAGACTCGTTTGCTGGATGTACGATAAGGGGAAGAAGATGTACTTAGTCAAGAGTTTCAATGGCAAGCTGGAATACTACAACATACCTAAAGACTTATGTTCATTGCCTAAGATTGATCTTCGGAGCATCAACAACGCCGTATCCATGAATCTCTCCAAAGACAGTCATGCCGATCTGTTCGCAAAATTTCTCAAGGACCAGTGTGATGAGGACTTCCAATTCATGAAATCAGCCAAAGGAAGAAGACTCGTCTCAAAATACAAACTGATCCTGTCAAGAAGGAGCCTTGGGTCTATACCAAGTATCCACCTCCCAAAACAGAGAAAGCAATCTCGGTCAACTTGAGGGTTGCTGATAACTCGCTCAAGGACTTCAACTTTTGATACTTCAATGAAATTACATTTGGAGCAGTCATTGTGAGAGATAATTCAAACGACTACTTTATTCTAGACCCTATGGACCAGCTCAAGTTCAGGAAGAATGATATGATGGTGCTACACAAGAACCCCATACGCACCTATGGTGGATATGACCAGGAAGCCACGCCGTTTACCAGAGTCGTTGAATTGGCTATAGCTCATAAGTTATATGCTAGAGACGGTCCTCATTCAGTAACACTTGCCATCGATTGATTTTATCAGTCTAGGGGGAGTTTGTAGAGCCCAACCAGAAGACGAAGACTAATAAATCAACTTGTGACGAGATGAAGACAAAGTTTTGTAGTTTAGTGAACTTTACATTTCGTGTACTTGTAAATTTCGTGTACTTTTGATTTCGTGTACTTAGAAAATCGTGTACTCCTAGAGTAGTATATATAGACGCCTTGTATATTGTTCTAGGGTTGGATTCCCGAGGAAGAACTCTTCTAAACCTATTGAAGCAGTTGTTGTAAAGTTCACGACTTTTGAATAGAAATTAACTTTTCTATCTTATTTCTATCTTCTATCTTGGATTCCGCACATCATAGAAGCGTTTCGTGTTGATTTAGATGATAAAGCTTGGATCTTGACCAAGTTCGGAACCTACATGGTGTAATTGGGTAAGTGCCGTAGAGAATGCAATATGGCGATTATGAGTCAAGGATAGGAGTTGGAAGACGATTTATGAGGTAAACAGCGATTTGGAACGCATGGGACCAAAAGCCTAGTGGTAAACCGACATAATGGAGAAGAGCAAGTCTGATCTCAACAATGTGTCGATGCCGACGCTCGACAATTCCATTTTGTTCGGAGGTACGAGCAGGGGTAGTAAAATGAGAAATTCCCACGGATTGAAGATAAGGAACAAGACCAATGTACTCACCACCATTACCGATAAATAGTGACAAAATGGACGTTTGGAAGAATTTTTCCCCAAGAAGTTTGAACTGTGGAAAGAGTTTAGAGACATCCGACTTGCATTTAATAGGATAGAGCCATGCGTATTTTGAATAGTAGTCAACAAATATAACGTAGTAGCGGTATCCATCAATAGAGTTTTCAACCGGTCCCCATACATCCGAATAATTAATTATAAAGGTTTAGAGGCAACAAAAGAATTTTGTTCAAAAGGCAACTTGTGACATTTGTTAATAGCAAATGATTGACAATGTAAAGTAGAATTTGACAACGGTTTAAAGTGAAGACCTAAGTCTTTAAAAAAATCTTAAAAGTACGAATGCAAGGATGTCCAAGCTTGTGATGCCATTGGAGTGGTGAGATAGTTGAAGCAGCATTGAGTAGAGGTAAAGGGCTTGACGGATTGAGATAATAGACATCTTCAATGTTTTCATTCCACTTGAATGGCGCCCCCGTTTTGAGATCCTTCATATGAAATAAAAGGGGAAAAATTCAACCGAAACATTATTAGTACGACAAAGCTTAGCCATTGAAATTAAATGTGGACGTAATTTTGGAACACATAGAATGTTAGGAAGAGATAAAGATTTTGATGAAGTATGAAAGCTAGTTGAGCCAATATTAGAAATAAAATGGGTCTTACTGTCACCTAAAACGATTTCATCTAGTCCCCCATAATTTGAAACTGAACCTAGAGTAGATGGACTTGATGTAATATGGTGAGAAGCACCGTTATTCATCATCCACTGTTGAGAAGTGTGGATTAATTGAGAGGCATTAGCAATCGGGTTAGCCAAATGTATTCTTGAAAGTCATTTGATAATAATTCAAAAACATGACAAGCTTGCGAGATTCACGCGTTTCATGACCTTTAAAGTTGCAAACGTAGCAAAACAATGTGTTTCGGTTGGATCGAGAAGTGTTGCCCGAGTGATTTTATGATGCACGATAAGACTGTTGGGAACCTCCAAAGTAAGACCATGTGGTCCTAAAGGCTTGATTAGAGGGCCTTGTTTGGGGACGACCCGGCTACCTTTGAGAGACACTGGCAATGGTAATAAAAGTTGTCAACAGTGTTGTTTCTTGCAGAGACCGCTCGAAATCAACAAGTTTATCAAAGAGTTCTAGGTAAGAGATTGGTTGTTCACGGACCTTTAGGCTTTAGTGCATCAGTGATTGACTTATAATCCTCATCGAGTTGGCTGAGGATGTAAACTAGAAGATCTTCATCATCAATTGGGTTTTGGACAAGTGCCAATTCATTGGCTATTGATCGCATTTCGTTTAAGAATTATGCGATAGGCTGATTTCCTTTTGGGTTTTTGGCTAACTTTGATTTGAGAGAGATAATGCAGGAACGAGACTTACTTGCAAAGCTGGACGAGAGACGCTCCCATGCCTTTTGGACAGTCAAAGCAGAAGCAATGATAGGTTGTATGTCATCTGAACAAGAGCCAAGAATTGCACTGAGCAAGAATTGATCTTGTCAATACCAAGAGGTGTAGTCGGGGTTGGCTTTAGTGATGTTGTCAACATGGGTTTTCGGCAGTGCACGAGTATCATTTGTGAGAAATCCATCCAGCCCTAAGCCAATGAGCACTTGGCGTCTCCAAACCAAGAAATTTTGTGAGGTTAACCGGATCGGAAAGTGGGTTGTGGCGGTTATGAGTTATTAAGCTTTGAGAAGATGCCGTGATCAAATGAAAAAAAAAAAAAACAAGACGCATGATCAAGAGACTCGTTAGAGTTGGATTGCTCTGATTACCATATTACAATTGAATTGGCTTCTAGAAACTTCTGCCAATATATATTCAAAATATATATAGAATGTTTTTGCATAGTAAGAGGAGATATTATAGGAGTATATATGGAATACTATAACCAATATTAACTACACTATATTTACTTAATCTCCAAAGTATTTGAATTTATATTCAAATGAATTATGTAGCAGGATTGTTATGTATGATTCGTAATATACAACAAACACGACAACAAGGTGGCTTGCTCTGTTGTATGTGTGTCATAGAGTGCTATACGACACGTACAAGGCCGATGGGTTGTTAACTTTAGAAAAAGTAGGTGTGTAAATAATCATTCCCTTTTATAAATAACCGTATCTTTTTTTTTTTATTTTGCAAAACTCCCTGTGTGACCCTACCTAAAGAATATGCTCACAGATCTCAGCTACCTTATGCAATCTCATCGAAGGTTCATAGCGACAATTTTCCAAAATCTAGCTGTTACCATGCTGTCATACCCGTACGTACGTCACTTTGTATCTCAATTCGTACCTTCTAGTCTTATTTCGATCCATTAATTAATATTTCAGATCTAATAAAAGGAAAAAACTCCTATATAAACCACCAAAAATAACACTTGTTAAAATCAACAACAAGCTTACATATCCATTCAAGATTTCTTTTAATTCACAAACTAAAACATCTTCATTGCTAATGCGGTCCTCCACTTTTGAATCATTAAGAGACATGCATGATTCGGTGAACAACCTGCTCCGTTCGCCCGACATCAAAGGCGTCCTCTCCGACTACACACACGACCAAAAATTGATTCAGAAGGTCGCTGAATCATCTTTAAAGATGTTGGATTCATGTGGGAACACCAAAGACATACTCTTTATGGTCAAGTGTCACATCCAACGGCTGCGGTCCACATTTCGCAGAGCCAGTCATGGTGAAACTGAAAACAAACTGTCAGCATATTGTTTCCAAAGAAAAGAGCTGAGGAAACAGATGTTAAAGAGGTTAAAGTCATTGAAACAGATGAAGAACACAACCAATACTCACGTTGGTGGTCATGATAACCTGGTTGTTGTGGCTAATGTGTTGAAAGAAGTGAGGGACACCATTGTTATACTGTTGGAGTCAATCATGTTGCTTATGTCTATGCCTAACCCTAACCCTAATACCACAAAGACGATGGTGAAGTGTAATGGGGTCATGCCGGTGAAGGTGAAGTTGAAGTTCACGAGGTTAAATAGCTTGAGTCCGTGGGAGGATTGTGATGTTCAAGAGATTCAAAGTGCGATAGAGAGGCTGGAAGCTGTGGAAAGTGCCATGGAAGATCTTGAGGTTGAATTAGGGTGCATTTTTAAAAGGTTGATGAGAACTAGGGTTTTGTTGCTCAATATTTTAACAAATTAGGAAGTTAATTATACACGAATTGTTCAACCATTAACATTATGTGTGTTTTTAAAATCTTTTGTAACCTAACACCTTCGATCAAATTCTTTAGATTCTTATGACATAGTGTGATGCAACTTTATACAATATTTGGAAAAACGAAACAGATACAATGCAACAAGCTAGTTTATGATCAAATTAAACCATTAAGTGCTATGTATTAAAAACGTATCAGGGGTTGTTTGATAACTTCTTAATAGTTATTAAGAGAATACTTCGCAATAGTTCATAGCATCTTAATTGTTCAGAGATAACCTTAAATATGAATAGCTAAAATATTATATTAAGTAGGTAACCGTACACTTAACCATTCAGACATAAGGTTAGCTTTTAACAATTAAAATACTATGATTCATTAATATATAATCTATTAATGACCATTAAAAGGCTAAAGAACAACTCTTATACTAGTATCCCAATATAATACATAGTCAACAATGAATATTTTGATAGTATAAGATATTTTTTTAATATATAATATGATTAAAATTCCGTATAATTTAATACTTTAATTAACAAAAAAATTAATATTATTTCTTTAAACATTAATTTTTCAAAGTTTGTTTGTTTTAACATTTCGTTTTAATAAATTGTTTTTTAGAAATTTTTTTAATATTAATGACTTTTTAATGCCTTAAAAAAGTATTTTAAAAATGTATAAAAAGTATATTTAATATTTAATGTTATTATTTAATATTAAATGTGTCTAAGAGAAGGGAGAGGTAAAAATCAAAACTAGAGATAGTTTTTACAATATTTGGAAAAACGGAACACATACAATGTCACACCCCGACCGACGGCGGAATACGTCGGACGCGATTGTCAATCCTCAAAATTAGATTGTGCTATGTTAAGGTTTCGATATTTATAACATCCATATTAAATTATCCAAACAAAACATTCAATGACGTTCACTAACACACAAGAGTTCAAAATAATTTGCAGAAAGAAATACTAAACGATTTTTTTAATTAACCAGGTCCTCTAAACTTAATCTATATCCTCGACATGTGTCTTCACCTTAACCTATTACATATGTGAAATAAAAGGTCAACTATTTGCATAGTTAGTGAGCAATTCAAAACATTTTAATATAGTATGTATAAAAAGATGCAAAACTATTAAACTAAATAGAACAAGATCTAAACATATGTAAGTTTCAAATAGCACAAAGCAAAAATCCAAATAAGTGATATTACAAAGCTTAAATTAGGACTAGCTATGTCTTTGACTTAAACAATGTAAATCTTAATGTTTATGTTTATGTTTGTGTACAGTTCACGTTTTTGACATAAGACATAAGCCATTGCGAAGAATGTAGCAACATTCTTAGGCTACTATGTACTAGTATATGTTTGATGTATGAAACGCCTTCTAACATAATTCCCACATAGCAATTAGCACATAAGTTCGCATGACATTTAAATCATGTCTACTAAGCTTAAGAGTTTGCATCATGTATAGGATTTTGACTCTATGAATATGTTTTAGCACAAGACATATGTAACATCCCAAAAAGTTACAAAATGTAAAAAGGGAGTAACAATTAACTCATATTTATGTTGCTTGAGAAAACTAGTATAATGAAGAAGAATCAAGATAAAAATTCGTAACAAGCCGGATGCCCTGAGGTTTGAACGTGTGTGACCAGACAGTAGCTCAAAGGACAAGTATACAATCCGAATGCAAACGTGGTTCAACCTAGTCAAACGAATGCAACGAGGATGGGTAAATATTATGCTAGGAATAGCTAAATGAACAGACATCATAGGCCGGACTCGTTGGGCCTAACGAGCCTCTACAAGGCTACATCAACTCTAAAGGCGGCCTAAACAAGGCTACCTAAACGAGACTAATGTCCCTTAACTAAAAACCTAAGATCAACTACTTAGACTATGAAAACAATGAATAAACGAATAATGAAGAGAAGAAAAAGATAGAAAATTATCTCAAAGAAGCTTTACAGACAAGAGGATCTCCAAGGGAAGCACCTCCTCGTCGAGAGCATAAAAAAAATATTAAGTTCAGCATCCCAAAGGGTGTTGCACTTGTAGAACCACCAAAATTTGGTTATTCCACTTGTTTATGCTCAACTACGAGTTGCAAGTTATAAGAGACCAAACAATAATATTTATAGGTGTTTAAAGGGGCAAAATATTAGTTTTTGAGCAATGTGGGGCGGGTTCAAGGTGGGTGGTCATGACTTTCGAATCAACAACAAACATCAAACTTGTTTTCACGATTCGTTATAACTCCGTTTCGCGCACGGTTTTCGCCTACGTTCATCGTTTTCAGAGTATTATCATATGAAAGAGAATAATCCAGCATTAAAGGTGTTAAGAATTCAGTTTAAACTTTGAATCTTGGTGTGAGTCAAGGATCACGCTCTCAAACTTTTCTTTGTGATTCTTACTTCGTTTGGGCTCGGTTTTATGCACCGTTTGAACCTAGTTGCTCCTTAGTATACTATTATATCTAGAAGATTTTGGTGATCCAAAATGTTAGTTTGAGGATGAGGTAATATTGGATAAATAGTTGCTCGAAAGTTATCTTATGTCAAAATTAAGAATCCAACATGTAGAGCTTCTTACTTGCTATCATTTACCTCTAAGCCTTACAAAACACAATGTTGGATCTTAGGATATGTATATAATGTATGTTGTATGATAAGATATCCATGATATGAGTTTTAGGTGTGTTTACGAAGTTTTCAACGTTTTTGATCAACCTAAGTCTTCGTTATTGAGAGATGGAATTGTTGGTTCAAAATAGATAGATAGTTGTAGTTTAACTTTTTAAGTTAAAACTATCTATAAAACTTAATTAATTTAAATAAATTAAATCTTATATTCATTTATTTTAATAAAATGTACATATTAATATATTTATTAGTTGTAACATAGTTAGATTAAGAAAAATTTCACGTAATTATTCTGCTTTTGAGGTGTGTCAAAATTGTGTGTCGAAACCCGTCATCGAAATTTCTCGAATGTTACATACAATGCAACAAACTAGTTTCTGATCAAATTAAACCATTAAGTGCTATATATTAAAAACGTACTAAGGGTTGTTTGATAACCTCTTAATAGTCATTAAGAGAATACTTCTTAATAATTCATAGCATCTTAATAGTTCACAAATAACCTTAAGTCTAAATAGCTAAATTGTTATATTAAGTAGGTAACATATCTCTTAACCATTCAGACTTTATATTATCTCTTAACAATTAAAAGATTATGATGCATTAATATTTAATCTCTTAAAGATCATTAAAAGCATAACGAACAACTCTCAGATTAGAATCCAATATAATAAAAAGTTAACAATGAAAATTTTGAAAATATAAGATAATTTTTTAATATATAATATGATTAAAATTCCATATAATTAAATACTTTAATTAAAAAAATAATATTATTTTTAAAACATTAATTTTTCAAAGTTTGTTTGGTTTAACAATTCGTTTTAAAAAATTATTTTTGAAAATATTATATTTTATAATAAATTGTTTTTTAGTAAAAAAATTAATATTAATAAATCTTTTTAATGCATTAATATTAATTAAAAAATAATATTATTTTTAAAACATTAATTTTTTAATGAATTAATATTAATATTAAAATAAATAAAGATAGATTTTCAATAAAAAAAATTTGAGTTCTGATCCCTTCATATAACATGTTACTAAGTCCCCTAGCTAATTGTCGACGCTAATAACTTCAACTTTAAAACCAAATAAAATATAATATATTTATATCATTGCAAATCAAATTAAAAAGTCTGAAAACATCTAGTCGAATTGAGATCGAAGAATTATTTAAAGCAATAAACTAAACTATATTTGTTTGGGTTAATTATGTTAAGAGAGCGTATTTCAGTCAAGAGTCGGTATATATGTAATTGTATCAAAAAGGGTTTGTTAAATAATTGTCACCGCAAATAGGGTTATAAGTACCCTCAAAAGGTACGTATGTACATAAGAAGTTAGAATAACAAATTTCCTCCATAATTCAATAAATATTATCAAAACTTTTGCAAGTATGCATCATTCTTAAAGTGTTCTTCATCAATTTTACTCTGATTATGTAAAATCATAAAGATTGGTGCTCTTCAACACTTTCTAAGTCCTTGTCTAAATTCCCAGAAATCCAATAAAGGTATCGTAAGAACAATGCTATCTTCCGGAAGTAAATGGTCTTCGGAAGGAACCTAAGTTCCTCAGAAGACCAAGTACCTTCGGAAGATAGCCTTGTTCTTTAAGATCTCACAAGGAAGACCAAAGCTTCCGATGATACAAGTTTTTTTTTGTGTGGTCTTCGGAAGGAACCTAAGTTCCGCACAGGGTCCCGACTTTTTTTTTGTGTGGTCCTCTATCCTGACGACAAGGCGTCGGTATAACCTAAAGGAAAAAAGCGGGACATTTGGCACACTTTTAAATTCACTATACTGACAACAAGTCGTCAGTATAGATCAACTACCTTTTTTCTTCTTTTTTCGCTGTTTCTTCAAGCGTATAACTGGGTTAATTTTCCCCGATGAAGTTTTTCCTGCCGACTTGTCGTCAGCACAGACCCATTTATAAAAAATCCGGAGACCATATCCTGACTACATGTCGTCGTGACAGCTTCATGCGCAAAAAAAAACACAGCTTTTGCAAACCTGGGTTATTTCCCTCATTGCAGCCCTATCATGTTTCTCTCCTTCTCTTCGAGATAGTACTTCATTTTATGGTCAACTAGAGGACATTATAGAGTTAAAGTATATAGATGGTTACTTTGTTGTAATATTTTGTTTTAAGTGGTTCAACACTAAGGGTAAGAGATTAATCAAGCAAAACAACACTATTACAATGACGTTAGTCGTGAATGGTATGTTGGTAAAGAATAGTATGATGATATACAATATATTTTAGCTACACAGGCTAAACAAGTATTTTATCTCAAAGATCCTTCTCGAACCAAAGACAATTGGAGGGTTGGGCAAAATGTTCATCATTGAAAACTTTGGGATCATCCAATTATATGTCTTGTTAATGAGACAGATGTATTGCATGATAGTCGGTCATCTACTTATAATTTGGTTGTCAACTCATTTAGTGAAATTGATGAATCAAGTGCATAGGACACTCAACCATTATTTGGTGAATTAGTTGTCGACCTAGGATACTTGTCAATGCGAAAGACTTTAGATGATAGTTTCATTAATGATGACGATGATGGTGGTGGTGAAGATGAAGATGATGATGAACATGCATGCAATTGAGATGAAGATGATCAGATTTTTTAAACACACATTACTTTACTGATGATTCTAATGAGTAAATATATTTCTTTTTTTTTTTGTTAAAATTTTTAATTTATCTTTATTATATCTTTAATATTTGTATTTGTAAAAGGAATGACAGCACAAATTGCTAGAAGACATAGTGGAGATGGTGGGGATCGACCACCTTATGGAGATCCAAGTAGACTTCCTATGGGTTGTCAGTCTTATAAGTTACTTGTTTGTGTTAAATATTTATCTTTATTTTGCCTATATTTAAATTTCTAACTTTTAAATTTCATATTTAGCCCAAACTAAAAGACGTTCAAAAGGAAAAAAACATCAAACTAATTAAAAATTTTGAAAAAAAAAAAACCATTGTAAGCCGCTACCTATTGAGTTTGAAGACGAGGGAGGCCAATACAAGTTTGTAAGAGAACACTGCTCATATTTTATAAGATTGATCTCCAACTCGATTGGAAAGGTTGTTTATTTCCATTATGCTAGTTAACAGAATGTTCCTGATCAGTTTAAGAAGGTCATATTCCCAACACTTTTTGTAAGTTTATAATATAAAGTTTTATTTATATTTTAATTACAAAACAATTAAATTTAATTACGCTAATCTCTTTTGTAAGAATATTTTGATCTTCAAAGTTTGAGAAACACGGATTGATGGGAAGGCATAAGACTTGGAATCCATGCCAAATGTCAAAGAGATTACAAGGACCGCAACACAAGAATTTAATTTTTTTTTGATAAGGTTGGAGGCTATAAGAATATTGCGAAGGCATAAAGAAAACCCTAGACGAGATGGACCAAGAACCATGGGAACAAGTTATTGATCAATTTTTCTTAGATTTTTAGGAAACGCTCAGAGAAAAATAAGTCAAATAGATCCAAACAAAGTTAATAAGTTTTCATGACAACAAATCATATGCTCAGAGGCAACATATAGAGGTAGCAAATAGAATTGTTACTTATATATTAACTATTATATTGAAATCTCAGTAAAATATTTTTGATTCACAGGGCACTAGTGGCATTGAAGTTTTCAAATAGACTCATTTCAAAGTCAGAAAAGGTTGGGCAAACGAGATAACAGAATCAGACTATGTCAGTAAAAACCTTTAGTTACATGATTTAATATGTTCTAATCTAATGATAACTCTTGACTTCTCTAACAAAATGTTTTTGATTCGAGTTTTGTTTAAAGCAAAATGCAAGTGATCAGTTGTAAGGGCTGAAACCCACTTGCAAGTTAGAAAATAGACTAAAGCAAAGTGCTTTCATTCATACAAGTGAGCAAGATCAATTTTGTTATAATAGCAAGTAAGAGAAACTTTAGTGTTTTAAAGTATTCAATAAAAAAATGTATGGCATAAGCAAGCAAACAGACCCATGCGGCAAAAGCAAGCAAAAAAGACCAGTGTGACAAAAGCAAGCAAAAAAGACGTCTAACATAAGAGAGCAAGAAAGATCAATCAAAAGTAAGAAAGAAAGCAAGAGCAAGAAATTTAGCAAGTTCCAAGAAGAAAGCTTGAGCATTTTTTTAGAAAACAAGCAAGTATGACAGGCAAAGAAGATAACACACATGATAAATATGACAAGGGAATGTTTCACTTTAATGTCCCAAACTGAATAAAATAATTATACTGCTTGAGCATTGTTGATAGAAACAATCTTGAAGGCATGTGAACTTTGAGATACAATTTATGTTAAGAAAAGAAAGTGTCACCAAAGGCAAGACAGAGAGAGACATCTTAACAATCAAATGTTCTGTCAAAGACACTCAGATGTTTTAGTTGCATAGAAAGTCAGAGATACATATTGCTAAATCTACATGAGATTAGTATGAGTTAGATTTCATAACTTTTGAATGCAGAATAGTCACCGTTGCAACACGAGGACGGGTTAATTTCATATATAGGTGGACACAAAAACTTCCAAACATAACCGAACCGAAAGCCGCAGGCTGTTCGGGTTTTTCAAAGATATCATAACCAGAACTGGTTCCACCTTTACCCGGAAAAACCAGAACCGGCCAAAATGCGATAAAATCGGTTAAAACTAATCAAAACCCAGTCAAACCCAAACATAACTGGAACCGGTTCTTAACTTTGCTGACCAAAACCAATTTGAAACTGAAACCGGTTTGAAACCGAAACCTATTAAAAGCTTGCGACTGTATTTCAAGGATTGCAAATCCGAACCAAGCCGAGCCGCTCTATTTGTAAACGAACCGAGTACGAGCATACCCTCACTCGGTTCGGCTTGTAAACAGCCCTAATGGTGATTGTAGTACCCCAAGTACCCAATGCTTACGTGCTGGCTCAATAATCAACGACCCACAACTGCCCAAGACAAAACCAACAGAGCCCAACTGTAATTTGGGTTTCAAGCTTGTAGAATCAATTATATCTAGAGGTGTACAATTAGATTTATTTACTGTTTATTAATTTTCAAACTAGTTCAATATAGGTCAACAAAATCAAAACTACTTATAGGGCGAACCGGTTCACGTTAGAAACCGGTTTCTAGATACGAGACTGATCGATTTAGTTTTTTTTTTAACTGTTTTTTCTTGTTAAACGGTTCCATATTGGTTTCAGCATATGCTTTAGGAATTGTTCTCGAACTAGCGGTTAATTCAGGCTAATTAATTCTCTTTTAGTCGGGTTGAAACAAAACCCGTTTTGGTTTGGGTGGTTGGTTTATTTTTTTTACTTCTAGTGATATGCATGAGTGGTTATTTGCATTATAATAATAGGATTACGTTTTCATTTTATGCATTTCCTATTCTTGAGAAACACCTTTGTTTTGCGTATATACTTTAGTTGAGGATTTGAATTAAAAGATATTTCAAAAATTGCTAAGAATCTTGGATATATATCTTGTTGAAAATTTTACTAAAAATGTATTTTTCTAATATTAGACCAAAATAATTATGTATTTTGTTACAATTTTAATTATTAGGTGTTACATTTGTGTTTTACTATGCGTGTTAATCATAACAACCAAACCATGCCCATAAAAGATATAAGATAAGTGAGAGATACTCAAAGTTGTATGATAATACAATAAAACCATGGAAAATTTGTTAACATGTACGCATTCTATATAATGGGAAAAAGATTACACTTGTATGAGTTTATTACTCGGAATTTACACATAAACATGCTCATCTATAAGGTGTGGCAGCCAATGATTGTGGGAGGATACGGAACAGCCGACAAGCCAGAGAGCATGAATGGGACGAGGATGATGGGCATAATATGACCTTCTAATTGCACACACTCATACAGTCACGAGTTGCTTGAGAGCCGCTCTAGAATTATGATCCGTATCAGATTGGTTTGGTTCGGTATTTTTGAGCTGGCCGTAGCAAGTCGATTCATTTTGTACACTAGGAGACATATGGTTCATTTGCACTGCCTTTTAAGATACCTCTATTGAACATGAAGTCCTAACTATCACACATGATTTTGTTTATTTGACTTTGCTTCATTTTAAACTTTGTAGATGTTTTATGTTTTACATCTTTGCTAGTTTACTAACATGTGTAACACACAGGTTGACTTAAAGTTAAAATGCAAATAAAAAAGACTTTAATAAAACGTTATAATTACAATCGTTGTTTACATCATTTGATATTGCAACAAAGATCAAAACGACATAACACACACTCATAGTTGTCAAAAGCTCTAGGGCGCTCACCTAGGCGCACTCCGGTGAATTTCAGGCGACATTCCGGCAAAGTTCAAAAAAATCCAACCATATACCAGTCTAAAACAAACATAAAATGATTTTTGTATTTTAAAAACTGTATATAATTAACTTATTAATTGTTTTATATTTAAAATTTAAATATTTTCTGAAAGTTTTTAAGCCTAAAATATGTCAAACCTCTAAAGATTGTAACTTAATACTATGCACCTAATTTAAAAAAGCCCCCACTTTTTTTGGGGCTTACGCCTTGGCTCTAGGCCCGGCTTATGGGCCTTGAGTATGCCTTGTGCCTTTGACAACTATGCACACACTTCAAATTATGTTGATTCAAATAATAAAACAATACATAAACTTTGGATGCATTTTACTAACCAGTTAACAGGCTAGTCTTCAAGAAATGAACCATGACTACTGTAATATTACCTGCACTACCTCACTACGAAGCTTCTTGCATCATCTTTGCAGCATCTTCTAGGCTCTGAATTGGTTTCACCATTGCAACAGCCTCTTCATTGGTCACAACATATCAAAGTCCATCACTTGCAAGAATAAGAAACTCCAAAGATCCATCAATTTCTTCTTCTCGAATCTCTGGATCTCCAACAACAAATTGTTTCAACAATTTGTAACCAAAAGCACGTGAAATAGAAAGAACACCACCAACTCTTCAATTCCCTGCCCACATCTCTGGAGCTTAGGGTGTTTGATAAGATTACTTATGTAGCATCACTGTACTTCAGGTTGTCCGTACATCCGTACGATTGTACCGTCACGACCTGATATAATAATTATTAATGAAATTGAATTATTGGATGCATTATTTGATGATTATCACTGTTATTGGTATACATATTTAGAACATATATTATACGCGTAAACCATGGAAAGTTTAGTTGTAACCCAACTAAACAAAACCAGAGGGTTTATCGCAGTTATATTATTGATGATATTGGATTATTGGTTTGGAATGGAGTTTGAGTTGGTTGTTGTATGGTTGTTAAACATAGTCAAGGACACATGGTCATGGTTTATCGAAATAGCGGTGGGACGGTGGCTGGGGCAGTTGCGACTGACCCGTACATATGCCCTATACATATGCATATTTCGGTCTATCATGGATGTGTCAGTGATATGGTTTAGTGGGTTTTGGAATTGGGATGTTAACATTTAAGTTAATAAAATAATGAAAATATAATTGGAATTAATTATGCGATGGTGAGGTTACGAACATAAATTAAAAGCGAATATTAATTCAGAAAATATTAACTTAATAATGTATTCGCGTGAGTGACGATTCACACGAATAAAATTATTAAGAATAATATTCTGAAACAATATTCTATAAATTGAAATTCGAATCGAAATGCGATACGAGCGTTGGGTTCGCAAGGGTGACGATCCTTACGAATGCGTACGTGAGTAACGTGTTTCGACGAGATAATAAAATAATATCCAATGATAATAAATTAATAAATGGAAATTTATAACGTTTATTAGGAAACACAACCTAAAAACAAAACTGAATAAATCGTGTTATTTAAAATAAATAATTTAACGAAATTAAACGGAGACGTTTTATTTAAACGATTTTCTTTGAAATTATTTTATTACAACAAAACATACTTATTTAAAAGACTTGTGATTTAAATATATTTTACGAGAAAACCCGAACAATTACGTATTGTTGTCGCGATGAAAACGAGACCGAGCACGCGGGGATCGACCGGGCTATAAAAGCCCATTTCTTTCTCTTCTTCTTCATTTTGAAAGAGTTCACTCTCTCTCTACAACCCTAAACTCGCCACTCTCTCTCTCTAGATCTTCTCTCTAGTTTTTCTTGATCATCTATCAACGAAACTTCAAGATCTTGGAGCCTAAACGACCGGGTGATCGAGGGGAACAAGTGGATACGAAGAAACACATCATTTGACCACGATTTAGAGGTAAATGGCCCATTTTATTTTCGGTTTTCACTTAGATCTAGAACCGGTTTATATTCTTGTTGTGTGAACGAATTTTATAACCTAAAAACACTAAAACGAACAAACCTGAGTGTGGGGAAACCATAGATTAACCTGCAACAGGTGGGAATTGATGAGCATGATGATGGAGAGCTACGAGTTGCAGGGTTCGTGGGAGGCTGCTGATGACCGAACCCTAGCGAGCCTGGGTCTCTTCTTGGCAAACCTTTTTCAGCCAACTTGGACGAACCCTTGACCCATGGTGAACGAACCTTGCTTGTGATTGCCGAACCCACATGTCTCGAACCCTTAGATTCAGCCAAACCATTGCTTTCCATTTAGCCGAACCATGCATGGCCCCCGAACCTTATTAAGAATCGAACCCTTCCTTATGGGCCGAACCTTCTTGCATCAAGGAACCCACTAACCTATTAGAGCTTTGGCCGAACCCTGTTGGGTCTAGAAGCCACGAACCCACTCTCTAGTCTGCCGAACCCTAGTACTTTGGGGTCACGAACCTTATGGCTGTTAAGACTTCCTCAATTGGCCGAACCTTGGGGATGGATTGGGTTTCTCCAAGCCGAACCTACTACTTAAGTCGGGCCGAACCTATGGCTGATGTGTAACAACAGTGCCGAAATCGGTGCCGGAACAGTGATCGCAACAGTAGCATGAACAGTAAACAGACACCAACTATACACATTCCATTATATTTCATGTTCATATTGATAGTCAAAGTCATTACATGTTATCAAACAGCAGACTCATAAACATTTAGCAGAAACTAAGTACAGAACAATGGTTCTTGAGTCAGATAATTATCTGGCAACGCTGAACCATCATGGGTTTATTTGTTAGGATATATTAGGATAGCACGTATGCGAGGCTAATCAAAACAATACAATAACAGTTGTTGTTACGGAATGTTAAACCGACGGACTGTTCGTATAGGTGACGATCTGTACGAATGGATCTGACAGTTTAATGATCTGAAACGATGATTGTAAATTAGACAACAAAAATCAGAAAGTGAAACGTACGATCGTGTTTGTACAGTTAGCGCTCTGTACGAAGACGCGCATAAGTGACGTTTTCTGACGAAACGAAAGACGACTCGAACGATAATAATTATAAGGAAATAAAATATTTCCTGTTTTACAATTTTGAAACTCATCATAGTTACAATTAAGGCAAAACTATTTTTATTTTAGACGCGTAAATTATAATACGCGAATATATAATAGAACGCGTAATATTTAGGAGTTTCGATAAATAAATTAGGAAAATATTATTTAATGTCATTACTAGAAATAACCATTTCCCAAACACATAAAATATAACCTTTTATGTAAATTTCGTAATTTTACGCGTTACGATCCGGGAACGCGACGAAGACGCGAACCGAGCAACCGAAACGAACCCGAATACCCTCGGGGTATATAAACGTGGAAAGAATCAATTTCTTTCATTTTTCAAATTTCTCTCTCTCTCTAAACACTCTCTCCCGTCACCTCTCTCTCTTTAGAGTTTTTCACCTTCAATCTTCAAGATCTCACTCGTTTGGAGACGAAATCGGGTGTTCTTGGTGTCCACGCGTAGCTAGGAACGAGCTCTACAAGAAAGTACAACAGATCGGAAGCTTTGGCCACTGAAATTTAAGGTATGTAGCTTGAAACTTTCGTGAAAATAGGGTTTTACATGGTTTTGATACACACACACACCATTCGTCGGCCTTAAACCCGATAGTGACCATCAACCTGTTCGAGCATCACATGGTGCAAGACATTAACGTGTAACACGTTTAGAAGCAGCTAGATCGAAGGGACTAATGATGAAGAAGACTTAACAGGTTCGGGACCTGTTGGAACCACGTCGGCCGAACCTTTTCTGGGTTTTGGATCAACCGAACCCTCCCAAGAGCGAACCCTGCTATGTTCCACCTACCACCGAACCTATTAGCCACAGCAGCGAACCCTTCGAGCCAACCGAACCTTTTTAGGTTCTGGAATTGGCCGAACCCTCCTAGGACAAACATGCAACGAACCTTTAGGCTTAGATGAACTGGTGATGAGCCACGAACCCTAGCGAACCAACACTCACCAACGAACCTTTGGTTCGTCTGGCATCATCCCCGAACCATACATGTGAAACTCCCGAACCCTGTGGTTCTTTCAGGCGAACCTTCTGCCTCACGATCTGCGAACGTTGGGGGTGGGCTCATGTTAGCCGGACCATGCAAGGGTGACGAGCCCTCACAAACCCTGCACGAACCCTAGATCGGGTTGTAGTAGCCGAACCTTTCTTGGATAAAGCCGAACCTATATCAAATGGAGTAATAGGTTCGCTGCCATACATGACCAACCGGTTGTTTCCGTTGCAAAACGTTTCCTTTGTTACGGCCACATTAGTTGTATGGGCCCACGCTTTATAAATTTGGCCCATTTTGTTAAAGCATATCCTTTCGGCCCAACACTATGGGTAAAACCCAATTACACTTAATTCGGCCCAACTCAAATGTCTAACCCAATTTATTCAATGCGGCCCACCTAACTACAAGGTCTAGGCCCAACAACCTATCCTCGGCCCATATGGGGGTGTTAATCGGCCCATGTGTTATAATGACCCAACAATTTCGAGTTGGCTCATTGGGGATGAAATCGGTCCGAGATTTAACTCACGCTAAGCCGTTTAATTTGATTCGGCCCACATAGCTTTTAAGGCCCAATGACCCTAATATTAGGCCCAAGACCACTTAATTAGGCTCCATATCAGAGATGATCCGTTGAACATTCGGTTTAGTTAAAGGTTAGCCATTCGATCCAAGCTACCTAGCCTAACATCACTCACAAAGATCATGCAAGTCATTAAGCTCAATATTAACCAGTTGGACCACAAGAACAAGTTAGGCCGAACATAAGGCCCACAAGATCTAAATTTCAATAAAGCCATATTAGGATTAACTATCGATCTAACATAGGAAATTCTAGCACATATATGGTATGAAATCAGTGTAGGGGACGATCATTCATTTGGCTAAACACAAATGAATCTCCTTAAGCTAAGATAACAATGTCAGAAGAGAATTACATTCGGGATGGAAAACAAGAACCTAAAGGTTATGGTTTGACTTAAATGTTAACACCTAAACCATTGGGAATTTCAAAGACACATGATTAATCTAAATGGTTATTACACCATCTAGGTTAATGACTTAATAAGCAAACAAGAGATCTTTTGAAAATCAAAGTTCATTAAAGGGTCCAAGAATGGCCCAATGGGTTTAATATAAGCCCATCATGTTTAAATTACATTTTCTTAAATTAATTATGCTTTTCATAAAGGAAATTAAATTATAAACTTTATCAATATAATTAAATGATTTTCCTAAATAAATGATTTACTTAAAATGTAATAAATTGAAAATGTTTTATTTAAATACCTTAACGATTAATGTGGGATCTGGGTTACTAATGGGTAATAATTTAACTTAGATAGAGGAAATTCTAGAAACACACTAGTAATCTAGGACACGTAGTTGCACATCGAGACCAAACCCTAGATACGACAATTTCTGTAGGTACTTATCGTATTCGAATTCTTTAAAATAACCCAGGTGCTAAAGATACTTAGTCAACAATCAAAGAGTGCGCTTATCTTTTGTGGTTCATTTCACGGCAACACAGGTGAGTTCATTGCCCCTTTTCTAACATTTTTGTTTTAAAACGCGGGGCTGAGAAGCATGCGTAAACTTTTTATTTAAATTGTTTACTTGAATGCTTTTAAATTATATGTTTTACATATGTATAAATGTTATCCTAGATCATATCTAGGAAGATTTTATGCAGGTTATTAACTAATTTACTTATTTATTATGTGAATAATTAAGTTAAACTAAACTTTTCAACAAGTCAAAACATTTCAAACAAATCAAAACAAACATTTTGACAAATCAAGTGGGTGAATTCAAGGAATCAAATAAAACATTTTGACAAAACAAGTGGGTGAATTCAAGGGATCAAAACAAACATATTGACAAATCAAGTGGGTGAATTCAAGGAATCAAATCAAACATTTTGACAAAACAAGTGTGGGACATCAAGACATCAATAAAACAATCTTTGCAAAGACAACATTCAATGTTCTATAAACCAAGTGTTTGTTGAACAATGAATCAAGTGTACAACCGATCAATGAATCTTGTATTCTATGATCAACACATTAAGTACATCTTGTGACAGAATCAGACGATCATTAAATCATTTTTAAGGGATAGTATGGGAAATATCAGAGATAACATATGCCAACACATTGAATCCAGAAATCCTATATTTCAAGAAGTCCTAGCTAGACTGATTGACTTGTAGGTCTTATGTTTGATGATATTTACAGAATTCCCTAACTACTAAGTACCTAGATTGACAGACTAGTCTACTCGAGTATGACCATAGGCCCCAATCATAAGGACTTAGATTTTATTAAATGTTTATTTACTTGTTTAATTAAGCATTTATAACTGTTTATACAATTTCTGTGGTTGATCACTATTGTGATGAACTTAAGGAATCAACATAGATTCCAAATTGTTGTATTTACAGGAACAAAGGACTGACGAATCATTGGGTTAAAGGTAGGGGTAAAATGCTTAATTTTCATTAACACCAATGTCCCATGTGGATTAGTATGTGGTGGGACGGCGTCTGGGCGGGGTTGTAGCCTCGACTCAGGGGTATGCCCTATATATAAGCATACCGATCTGGATGATACATGTGATGTTAATGAGATTAAGGTTGTTACCCGTGGGTTAAACAAAGGTTTTGTGAGAACATTTGAGTCATTGTGAACAAGAGTGTGTGATAGGTAAAGATGCTTAATTATCATTAACAACAATGTCCTATGCGGATTAGTATGTGGTGGGACGGCGTCTGGGCGGGGTTGTAGCCTCGACTCAGGGGTATGCCCTATACATAAGCATACCGATCTGGATGATACATGTGGAGTTAATGAGGTTAGGGTCTTTACCAAAGGAGGTTTTCAAATCATTTTCAAATCATTTTCAAATACGAAATTATATGAACTCACCAACCATGTGTTGACTTTATTTTCGCATGACTTCTCAGGTGACGAACAGGTCAACTGAAGAGTTATTTCTTTGGATTAGGTTATCTGATAGAGGACCTAGCTTTTTGGACCTGCATATTTTGAAGCATCATTTTACAGTTTGTTTAACATATCTTGTGCAGCTACAAGATTGAAGACTTATGATGCGATAGTGGGTTTACATTGTTAAATTGTAAACTTAACTAATATAATTTAACTCTGTAATCCTATTTTATTTTAGCAAAGTTTCTCATTTATATAATTCATGTGCAATGCAAACAATCTGATCAATTCGATTATCATTTCGATATCGCGCCTCGGGAACCTTCCGCCCGTCGGGGAAACCCGATCCTACCCCGCCGGCTCGGGGTGTGACATGATGCCAAAGGTTCGCTGCCCTCGATTAAGACTAACCTAAGTTCCTAACTAAGGTTAATATAGGATTGTATATTATGGGAAACTACGAGTATACATGCATGCAAGTTGAATTACAAGAATCACCACCTATTCTCAATCTAATCTCAACTTTCTTTAACATTATAGAATGATTATAGAAGTAGTGAAAGTGTTGTGTAGAAACCTAACTTTTCATATGAACAATTTAATTACAATTATTTTAAACACAAAGTGGATTTCTTAAAGTAAATAAAAGGGTGGTGGAGTTAAGTAACCGTGTAAGTATGCATGTTGGGTGTGTATGAATAAAGATAGTACATATGAGTTAGCATACATAATTATGAGGAGTATACACACTAGTTCCTAATTAGATATCCTCATTTGATAAGTAAAACTACTAAGTCTAAAGCACTTTTATGATGATTAATTATTAAGAATTGAGTGTTATAACTTGACTTGGATTAAATACACTAAGTTAATGTAACATCTAACAAATAAAAGTAAATACTTATGATTAGTCGATTGAAATAAAACACATATGCTTATGAACACAAATACGCGATAAACACAGGTTGTTGAATTGCTTTTGAGTTCTCTTACGTGAGCGCGCATCATACGAAAACACTGATTCTAAGGATTCAGGCGAGTTCTCATAACCTCCTTTTTAAACTGTTTTGTTTTAAAACTCGGAGGTGAAACATGTATACCAATTTTAAATATTATTTTGATAACACAAGGATGATACCTGTTTATCAATATGATATTCACATTATAGAATTATCATTATTTATGGATTATCACTTATTATCATATGTCCGTGTAACATTGTCATTGACTTTGGTCAATAACAAAGATTACATGTATTGCCACTTGGATTATCACAACTCCATGAATTATTGCCTTTGACTTCGGTTAATTGCATTAGTTCCATGTATTGTCACGTAGTTAGCTACCACTCCATGGATCATGTCTTTAACTTATGTTAATTACATAAATTCCATGTATTGTCACAGATACTATTTGAGAATATTGGTGTTTGAGATTTGTTGAATGGTTATATGGTTGATTATCTATTATTGTATATGATTATCTAGGATTAACTATGATTTAATTGATTATGTGATAATGTGTTGGTTATGTGTTTGGATTTTGTGCTGGGATGATTGTGTTGGATTTTCACGCAGGTACTCTTGTGGATTTTCTCAGAAAGACCATAAGCTTTTATACTCGTTTTAATCAAAACTTTTTATAAAACCTTTTAAACATAAACTTTTATACTCATTTTATAAAATACTTTTAAGTATAAAAACTTATGATTACTCACCAACTACTTCGTAGTTGACACTTGATTTTCTATATGTTTCAGGTAATGAAGACAAGTAGGTTGAGGAGGATGATCTCTTCTATTTTGGACATCATTACATAGGATTCTTGGACTTAGCTAATTAACTGAAATTCTGGCGATTAGAGTTTAGTTAGTTTAGCTAAATCTTTTGTGTAATTGATGTATTTAATTCATGATGAACATGATTTTTGTGTAAACATTTATTTGGTTTGATTGATATGTGATGGTATATATTTAGATGCCCACGAGCTTTTGAACAATGTACACATCCCTCGTGGCATCCCGGCGTTTCCGCCATCGGTCGGGGTGTTACAGATTGGCATCAGAGCCTGGATTATAGGGAATTAGGTTACTAGAAATGGTTGACCTAGTCTATAACCGTAGGATACCCTAGTATGAATTATTTCATACACTAGTTAGTATATTCAGGATTTCATGCTTATGTGTTTATTACATGTTAACTGAACTCCTGTTATACACCTAATATGCATATGCTACTTACTGATTTCTTGCTTACGTGTGCCCTAATGATTCAATAAGGACATGCACGTGGTGTATCGTAAAGGTGGTGGGACGTTGGCTGGGGCATTTGTGACTGACCCCTACATATGCCCTATATATATATACCATTTACGGTACATTAGGTGGATGTCAGTATTGAAGAATGTGGGAACTACCCATTTGGGAAATTATTTTCTTAGGGAATTAACTGTTTAGGATTCATTCTGCTTTAGGGATTATTTATTTGAACTATGATTACCAGACAAGGACACACTCGTGGTATACTACAAAGGTGGTGGGAGGGTGGCTGGGGTAGTTGCGACTGACCCCTACATATGCCCTATACATATACCATTTGTAGTATATTAGGGGTCTGTTAGTGTCAAGAACTTAGGATATTACTAGGAATTATTGTGAAATGGATGTTGATGGTATGTTGGTTAAGGTTGGTTTGCATTGACACTTTGGATGACAACATTTGATGAACACATATAAATTCATTAACAAACACACTTATTGGACACGTGGGGTGCATAGGATCAACAAACGATATGGACGATTAGTGATGGACTGTAGATTTGGAAGATGATATAGACACTTGTAGATAATACAAACGCATAGTGATGATACTAACACTTAGTGATGGTATGGACACTTGATGAGAATAAATAATAGGAAGGATATGAACACTTAGTGACAATAAGAGCACTCAGTGATGATATGAACCCTCATTGATAATTATGGACATTGGGGTTAGTATGGACTTTTAGTGAACTTAGACATTAGGGGAACTTTAATGTCAGGTGAACTTAGACATTAGGTGAACTTAGAAATAGGCAAACCTACATGTCAGGTGAACTTAGACATTAGACGAACCTAATTGTCCAAGGGAACTAGAGACCACTTCACTCAAAATTATCCTACTTAGGATAAGGTTGTGAAGTGAGACTATGGTAAGATACATGATACACCCTAAATTTTAACAAGGGCATAATCGTGGTGCAATGAAACGGTGGTGGGACGGTGTAGGGGAGGTTGCGATCTACCCCTGCATATGCCCTATATATAAGCTTGTTGCATTGCACAGGGAGGTTGTCAGTGTTGGTATAGGGTGGGGAATGTATGGAACTTAGGAATATTTAGCTAATATTAGTTATGACCAACTAGGACACTTGGTATAATATTTGGAAATTATAAATGTTATGAGTTTAATGACAAATAGGAGAAAAATATAATTCCTATATGTAATTCTAACTGTCTAAATGAACTCATTTGACCATAGTTTGTATGACTTACGTTGTAAACGGTAGTAACATGTTTCTAATTTCCTCAGAAACATGCTGCAACGCTGTCACAACGGAGATGATACGAAC
Source organism: Mikania micrantha (assembly GCA_009363875.1). NCBI lineage: Eukaryota > Viridiplantae > Streptophyta > Magnoliopsida > Asterales > Asteraceae > Mikania > Mikania micrantha. The sequence continues at coordinate 39,683,047 of CM018698.1, read as the reverse complement.
TCTGAGGATGCTAACGGTAATATCAACTTCGGCATACAAGATTTAGCAAACCTTATCTCTGGATTGGTGAACCAACTGACTCAAGCCAATCAAAATCTCACTCAGAACAGAGGTGGTGCAAACCCACCAACTTGCACATTCAGACACTTCAACTCCTGTAATCCACTAAAGTTTACGGGTTCTGAGACGACCACTGGTCTACTGCAGTGGTTTGAGAGCATGGAGAATACCTTCATCAACAGTGATTGCCCCGAGAACCTGAAAGTTCGTTATGCCACTAGTGTTTTCCAAAAGAGAGCACTAACTTGGTGGAATGGGGAAAAGCGAACTAGGGGAGTTGATGCTGCCCTAGCACTGACTTGGACTGAGGTCAAGAACTTAATGACCGCTGAATTCTGTCCCCGCAGTGAAATGAGGAAGCTGGAGACTGAGTTCTGGGAACTCAAACAAGATAGTGGCCAGAACGTCATCTACAATACTCGTTTCCACGAGTATAGTCTACTGGTGCCTCACCTTGTGACACCACTTGAAAGAGCTATTGAGAAGTATATCGGTGGACTACCGATGCAGATTCAGGACACTGTGTATGGGAGCAATCCCAAAACACTGGAGGCCGCAATTCGTTTGTCTGCTACACTCACTGATAACCATGTGAAAGCTGGAACACTCACTAGGAAAGGAACAAAGAAGACTGAGGGAAAGGATGCTGCAAAGGAAACAAGGACTGAAGTCAAGACTGAGGCTGCTAGTTCTTCAAAAAGCAGCAACAAAAAGAGGAAGACCAGGAACTTCATGGTCACTGCTCCTGCTGCTAAGTCTGCGCAGTAATCATCAAACAACACTACTGCCAGGAATTATGTTGGGAATACTCCTCAATGTAATACCTGCCAATATCATCACGCTCCTAATTTGCCATGTCGCGTCTGCAACAACTGTGGCAAGTATGGTCATTTTGCCAATGTCTGTCGGAGTGCACCGCAAGCACAAAGGATGCAACATGCTCCGCTTGCATTGCCAGCTCCGCATGCACAACCTATTCCAGCTGTGCCCATTCGCCAAGTACCTCCTGCACATTCGAGAGCCTGTTATGAATGTGGTGAAGTGGGTCACTTCAGAAACCAGTGCTCGAGACTGACGGGAAATAATCAAAGGATGGCAAGAGGCAGAGCATTTCAACTGAATGCTCCAGCTGCTCAAGCCAACCAGGACGTGGTCAATGGTACATTTTTGATCAACAACTCTTATGCATCTGTCTTATTTGATTCTGGTGCCGATAGGAGTTTCGTTTCATAGGATTTTGAATGCTTGCTTAGTAGAACATGTACACACTTTGCTAAACCGTTTAACGTGGAGGTGGCTGACGGAAACATTATTGATATTGACACTGCTATTATTGGATGTACTGTGAACTTAAGTGATCATGTTTTCCCAATTGATCTTATACCTATGCATCTTGGTAGCTTCGATGTTATCATAGGCATGGATTGGTTAGCCACCCACAAAGCGGAGATTGTTTGTCATGAGAAATACATTCGTATTCCTTGACCTTCGGGTGAAACTCTAAGAGTCTTTGGAGAAACTTCTAGTAATGGTCTTAAGCTGATATCCTGCACTAAAGCACACAAGTACCTTAGGAAGAAATGTATAGCATTCTTAGCACACATTGTGGAGAAGAAAGAGAAAGTAAAGAGCATTGAAGACGTTCCTGTAATCAGAGATTTTCCTGAAGTATTTCCAGATGATTTGCCAGGTCTTCCACCAGAACGTCAAGTAGAGTTTCGAATCGACTTAGTACCTGGTGCGAACCCTGTCGCCAAAGCTCCCTATAGACTTGCGCCTTCAGAGTTGCAAGAATTGGCGAGCCAACTACAAGAACTGACTGATAAAGGATTTATTCGCCCGAGCCATTCGCCATGGGGTGCACCGGTTCTATTTGTCAAGAAGAAGGACGAGTCATTCCGAATGTGCATCGACTACCGCGAATTAAACAAACTCACGATTAAGAATCGATATCCACTGCTGCGTATCGATGATCTCTTCGATCAGCTTCAAGGCTCGGCATGGTTTTCAAAGATCGATCTTAGGTCTGGGTATCACCAGCTTCGCGTACATGATGATGATATTCCCAAGACTGCTTTCAGAACAAGATATGGCCATTATGAATTTCTAGTAATGCCTTTCGGCCTTACCAATGCATCGGCGGTTTTCATGGACCTCATGAACTGTGTTTGCAGGCCATACTTGGATAAATTTGTGATTGTATTCATTAATGATATTTTGATCTACTCAAGGACCAAGGAAGAACACGAGAAACACCTTAAGTTGGTTCTGGACCTCTAAATGTGAATTTTGGCTTAAGGAAGTTCAATTCTTGGGACACATAGTCAATGAAAAGGGTGTTCACGTTGATCCTGCAAAGATTGATGCGGTAAAGAATTGGAGTACACCGAAGACATCGACGGAGATTCGATCGTTTCTCAGACTTGCCCGTTACTATCGGCGGTTTACCTCGAATTTCTCCAGGATTGCTGTCCCTCTCACTTCTTTGACTCAAAAGAATAAACCTTACAAATGGGGACCAAAGCAAGAAGAGGCATTTTAGACTTTAAAGCAGAAACTTTGTGATGCTCCTATCTTGACACTGCCTGATGGAAATGATGATTTTGTGGTTTATTGTGATGCATCCAACGTAGGTCTCGGTTGTGTCCTCATGCAACGGGGAAAGGTTGTGGCATATGCATCTAGACAGTTGAAGATTCACGAAAAGAACTACACTACACACGACTTGGAACTTGGTGCAGTCGTGTTTGCCTTGAAGATATGGAGACATGATCTTTATGGCACTAAGTGTGTAGTATTTACAGATCACAAGAGTTTGCAACATATTCTCAATCAGAAGGAACTTAACATGAGACAGCGGAGATGGGTTGAACTGTTGAACGATTATGACTGTGAAATTCGCTACCATCCTGGTAAAGCAAATGTAGTAGTAGACGTGCTTAGTCGCAAAAGTCAAGTTCATATCCATAGTGTCCGAGTGCACACTAATCTCCGCAATGATGTTCTCACAGCCCAACAACACTCATTGGCTCAAGGCAACTTGAAGAATGAGATGTCCTGCGGGGCTGAGATATTATTGGAAACTAAGGATGATGGTTTGATGTATTATTTGAATCGGTTATGGATAACGAACAGGGGTGATCTTAGGATGGTGATTATGGATGAAGCTCATAAGTCTCGTTACTCAATCCATCCGGGTTCTGATAAGATGTATCAAGACCTTAGGGACTTGTACTGGTGGCCTGGAATGAAGAAGGTTATTGTTGAATACGTGTCCAAATGCCTTAACTGTGCCAAAGTCAAGGCAGAACACCAGCGACCTTCGGGATTGTTATTACAACCGGAAATGCCCATGTGGAAGTGGGAGAATATCTCTATGGATTTCATTACTAAACTCCCACGGACCGTAAACAGTAAGGATAGTATTTGGGTGATAGTTGATAGATTAACCAAGTTGGCTCATTTCTTACCGATACGCGAAACGTACCCTGTGCGGAAGTTGGCTCGTATCTACATTGATGAGATCATTAGCCTACATGGTATCCCCTTAAGCATAATATCGGATCGTGATGCTCGTTTCAAGTCACGATTTTGGGAATCACTTCATGAAGCTTTTGGAACAAGACTGGAACTTAGCACTACTTATCATCCTCAAACGGATGGTCAAGCAGAGCGAACAATTCAGACATTGGAAGACATGTTGAGAGCTTGTGTCATCGATTTCGGTGGCAATTGGGATAGCCATTTACCATTGGTTGAGTTCTCGTATAACAACAGTTATCACGTGAGCATTGGTATGGCGCCGTTTGAAGCTCTTTATGGCAGAAAATGTCGGTCACCTATTTGTTGGACCGAGGTCGGCGAATCTGTCACACCCCGAGCCGGCGGGGTTGGATCGAAGTCCCCGTCGGGCGGAAAGTTCCCGGGGCGCGATATCGTCAGTGATAATCGTGTTGATCAGATTGTTTACATAGCATCAATGTTATGAATATCTAAAGCACAAGTAGCATTAATATTAGGATTACAAAGTTAAATTACAATATCCATGTTTGATAATTTAACTAAGTAAACCCAACAAAAGAATCAAATGTTTCTATCTTGTGTCTGTACAAGATATCAAAAGGGATTCGTAAAGACTACAAAAGATGTGCTTTCAAAAGTCTGCTAGGTCCTCTAGTTGGGCTGCCTAGCATGCAATTCTGAAGCCTTAGTCTATTCCTGTACGTCACCTTAGAAGGCATGTAAGGAAAACAAGTCAACACAATGGTTGGTGAGTTCATATAGTTTATAAGTTTAAAATAGCTTTTGCAAACCTTTCCAGTAAAACCTTAACCTCATTAACATCACTTGTATCATGTAACTCGGTATGCTTATATATAGGGCATACCCCTGAGTCGAGCCTACGACCCGCCCAGACGCCGTCCCACCACATACTAAGCCACATAGGACATTGGTGTTAATGATAAGTAAGCATTTTACCTACCATCCGATCTCTTTTCCCCATTATAGTTTAAGCATTTTGTATGTAAGTTTACCCATAGCATCCGTGAGTTTAGCTTGTGAGTCACCAAAATAGACAACTGAATGCCCGAAGGAATCCAGTATCAATCCATACCAGCACTAGGTGACATTAGCAACTTAGGGGGAGATAGTGGATTCCCATGATGACACAAAGTCAACTAAGGATCACCAGTATCGTCCTAGTTACTGATCACCTGAGTAAGTAGTTGTGGGAAACACTGCATGGCAAGCACTGAGAGGCCATCAGTCAGTTTCCTCGTATCAGACCATGAAGGACACCCTATGGCAAGCACTGAGAGACCATAGTAGGTGCCTTCTAGTCCCGACTATGAAGAACACATGAAGGCAAGAACTAAGAGACCAACTATTGTTCTTCAAGTCCCGACTAGGAAGAACACATGAAAGCAAGCACTAAGAGACCAACTATTGTTCTTCCATAGCCAAAATTTTAGCATACAAGTTTATAGCATTCAAATAGTTCAGCATTTACGTAACTTGTGCACAAGTACTGGCTTCACAACCGGTAAGGCAAGCACTGAGAGGCCAAACCGTTGTTTTAGCATGGCAAGCATATAGAGCATATAAAGTTTAAAGCGTTCAGAGCATTTTAAGCATTTAGTATGTATGTATATATATCAGTAATGTTAGCATAGAGTTATTAGCATTTAGCGTTAGCATGAGCATCTAGCATAAACCCGTAGCATTAGCATTTAGCCTAACCAGTAGCATTAGCATTTAGCATATCCCGTAGTATTAGCATTTAGCATATCCCGTAGCATTAACGTTTAGCATATCCCGGAGCATTAGCATTTAGCATATCCCATAGCATTAGCATTTAGCATAACCCGTAGCATTAGTTTGTAGCATAAACCCATAGCATTAGTTTGTAGCATAAACCCATAGCATTAGTTTGTAGCATAAACCCCCTAGCATTAGTTTGTAGCATAAACCCATAGCATTAGTTTGTAGCATAAACCCATAGCATTAGTTTGTAGCATAAACCCATAGCATTAGTTTGTAGCGTAAACCGTAGCTTTAGCATTTAGCATCAATAGTTTGAATAAGTATAAAAGCATATTTGTAACAGTTAAACATTTGTTTAAAAGGTTTAACATTTGTAACGTTCCCAGGTAAAATCAGGACCGCGCTTGGAGTTCCAACGAACCTTGACTATGGGGATACGGCTTCGCCTCAGTTGTTTAACTTTGCGATGCATAATCTCCAAAGGTTCTTCGACAAAACGTAAGTGTTCATCCAATTGAATTTCTTCTACCGGTACGATAAGAGTTTCATTAGTAAGGCACTTCTTCAAGTTTGAGACGTGAAACACGTCGTGTACACCCCTAAGTTCATCCGGTAGCCTAAGTCTGTACACCACAGGACCAATACGTTCGGTGATCTCAAATGGTCCCATGTACCGTGGTGTTAGTTTCCCTTTCTTTGCAAAACGAACTACACCTTTCCATGGGGATACCTTCAACATGACACTGTCTCCCACTTGGAATTCCAACGGCTTGCGTCGTTTATCGGCATAGCTCTTTTGTCTGCTTCGAGTTGCTTGTAGTCTTTGCTGTATTTGCGCAATTTTATTTGTAGTTTCTTGAATAAGTTCTGGACCGGTGATACGATTATCTCCCACTTCCGACCAACAGATCGGTGACCGACATTTGCGACCATAGAGAGCTTCGAATGGTGCACTTCCGATGCTACTATGATAGCTGTTGTTGTAGGAGAATTCAATTAGTGGCAAATGATAATCCCAATTTCCACCGAAGTCTAGAACACAAGTTCTTAACATGTCCTCCAGGGTTTGTATAGTACGTTTGCTTTGACCATCCGTTTGTGGATGATAAGTTGTACTCAGGTTTAGTTGCGTCCCCAGAGATTTCTGCAACGACTGCCAGAACCTTGATGTGAATCTGCTATCACGATCTGAAATGATAGACAATGGCACACCATGACGTACCACTATCTCGTTGATGTAAAGCCTCGCTAATTTATCCATCGTGTAAGTTTCTCGCATCGGCAAGAAATGAGTAGATTTGGTCAATCGGTCGACGATAACCCAAATAGTGTCATGTCCACTGGAAGTGCGGGGTAGCTTGGTAACAAAGTCCATAGCTATCTGTTCCCACTTCCAAAGTGGAATTTCAGGCTGTTCCAGTAAACCTGACGGTTTCTGGTGTTACGCCTTCACTTTATCACACGTGAGACATCTACCAATATACTCAGCTATATCTTTCTTCATACCCGGCCACCAATAAAACGCCCGTAAGTCTTGGTACATCTTATCAGCACCGGGATGCACAGAGTACTTGGTCTTATGTGCTTCATCAAATATAAGTTTCCTTAATTCATCCACTGTAGGAATCCATACTCGATACTTGTAGTAGATGATTCCATCAGGCTTTGTTTCGAATTGCTTTTCTGCTCCACAATCTAATTCCTTCTTCAAGTTTCCTCGTTCAACTGCCTCTTGTTGTGCTTGCATAATGTTACCGTGTAAGCTTGTCTGCACAGTCATTCCCATTGCTCTGACGCTCAAGGGTTAGACGCGTTCCTTCCGGCTCAAAGCATCAGCTACAACATTTGCCTTGCCCGGATGGTACTTGATTACACAGTCATAGTCATTCAGAAGCTCAACCCAACGTCGCTGTCGCATGTTGAGTTCCTTCTGATCGAATATGTGTTGCAGACTTTTGTGATCTGTAAATATGGTACACTTGGTACCATATAAGTAATGTCTCCAGATCTTTAAGGCAAATATCACCGCTCCCAGTTCTAGATCATGAGTAGTGTAATTCTTCTCATGAACCTTCGGTTGTCTAGAGGCATACGCAATAACTTTGTCTCGCTGCATCAGTACACAGCCAAGTCCCTGATGGGATGCATCACAGTACACTACAAAATCATCACAACCGTCTGGGAGAGATAAGATCGGAGCATCACATACTTTTGCTTCAAAGTCTGAAAAGCTTCTTCTTGCTTTTGTTCCCAAACGAACGGTTCGCTTTTCTGTGTTACTTTCGTGAGTGGCAGGGCTATCTTAGAAAAGTTTGAGATAAACCTTCTGTAATAGCCCACCAAGCCTAGAAAGGAACGTATCTCTGTAGGAGTCTTCGGAGTATCCCAATCTTTAATCGCCTCAATCTTGGCAGGATCAACATGTATTCCCTCACTGTTAACTACGTGACCCAAGAATTGAACTTCTCTTAGCCAAAATTCACACTTAGAGAATTTGGCATAGAGCTTCTCTTCCTTTAACAGTTCCAAGATCGTTCTAAGATGTTGCTCGTGTTCTGCTTTGCTTTTAGAATAGATCAATATGTCATCAATGAAAACAATAACAAATTGATCTAAATACGGCTTACACACAAAGTTCATGAGATCCATGAAGACTGCGGGTGCATTCGTCAAACCAAAAGGCATCACCATGAACTCATAATGCCTGTATCTGGTACGAAACGCCGTCTTGGGTATGTCTTCATCTTGTACTCTGAGCTGGTGATATCCGGACCATAAGTCAATCTTCGAAAAATATTGTGCTCCTTGTAGTTGGTCAAAAAAATCATCAATCCTCGGTAATGGATACCGATTCTTGATGGTTAGCTTGTTTAGTTCTCTGTAGTCTATGCACATCCGAAAAGATCCATCCTTCTTCTTCATGAAAAAAACTGGAGCTCCCCAAGGTGAGTAGCTCGGTCGGATGAAACCTTTATCAAGTAACTCCTGTAACTGATTTGACAATTCCTGCATCTCTGAAGGTGCTAACCTATAAGGAGATTTAGCAACAGGTGTTGCTCCAGGAATCAGGTCAATACGGAACTCTACCGGTCGCACAGGTGGCAAACATGGTAGGTCTTCAGGAAACACTTCAGGGTATTCATTTACTATTGGCACGTCTTGGATCGTTTTCTTGTTTTACTCTTTCTCCACCACATGAGCCAGGAAAGCTATGCACTTCTTCTGTAGACACTTACGCGCTTTGATGCAAGATATGATTTTGACACTATGCTTTGCTTGGTCCCCATGAACTTCCAATACACGATCATTCGTCACTGGAATCCGAAGTAGATTTTCGGAACAGATGACCTTAACTCTATTGAGTGATAGCCAATCCATCCCCACAATGATGTCGAAACTGCCCAACTCCATCGGCAACAAGTCGATGGTAAATGTGTGATCTGTGAGTGTAAGTGAGCAGTTCCTAAGTATAGTGCTAACTGTAATTTGCTTCCCATTCGCTACTTCGATGATATAAGGGGAGTCTAAAGTTTCCTCAATAAGATTAAGTTGGCGTGCAAAGTCAGATGAATTAAAACTCTGATCTGCACCAGTGTCAAACAAAATAGATGCATAAGAGTCATGTATCAGAAATGTACCAGTGACCACGTTAGGGTCTTGGCGTGCTGCATTGGCTCCAATCACAAAAGCCCTTCCACGAGGTGCTTGGGCTCCCTGTTGCACTCGTTTTGGGCATTCTCTGGAGAAATGGCCTAATTCTCCACAGTTATAGCATCCTCTGTTGTTGTTGTTGTTATTGCCCGGTCTTGGTGGTGGGGGAAGTGCTACAGCAGCATTGTTTGCAGCTTGAGTTGCTGGAGCACGACATTGTTGAGCCCGGTGACCTAAGCGGCCACAGTTGTTGCATTTCCTGCATTGCGCCATAGCAGGATGATGAAATTTGCATTGTGCACACTGAGGATGCACTCCCACATAGTTTTTGGGTGCAACATGAGCAGGTGCTGCAGTAACTTGTTGGAGAGGAGTGACGGCCGCATAGTTCTTTACGACCTTTTGCTTTTTCTTTTGAAGATAGTCTGGTTTCTTCGTGGTTGTTTCCTTGACCTTTCCTGCATTGTCTTTCAAAACTCCTGACTTTACCATTACTTTGGTAAGCTTGGCTGAGAGGGAGATAGCTGACTCCAGTGTAGCAGGATATGAAGCCAATACAATGCTTTGAATACAGGAAGGTAATCCTGCTAGATATCGATCAATCAGCTTTTCCAATGTTGGCACCATCTCTGGCACCAGGGCTACCAGTTCATGATAGCGGTTGGTAAAAGTCATATGATCGGCTCCCTTCATCACATGGTTCGAGAGCTCAACCTCTAATTGCTGCAGTTCATGTTTCGGACATAACTCATTCCTTAGTAGGAGTTTGAACTCTGCCCAGGGCATCGCCATTGTTTCATCTCTCCCCTTTGCTCTAATCTGAGCATTCCACCATGTCAATGCTCGCTTGCTAAATGAACCAGCTGCATAGCGAACTTTATGGTGTTCCGGACAACTGCTTATGTCCAAAGTGTTCTCCATCTTCTCCAGCCATTGGATCAGTCCAACAGCTCCCTCGACACCAGTAAAACTTGGTGGTTTGCATCCTACAAAGGATTTGTAGGAGCAGTCAGAAGTATGGCCAGTGTTTCCACTAGCTTCCCCAGTAGTATGGCCAGAGGTGTTGTCGTGGCCTTGTATCCTGTTAATCATCTCAGGGATGACATCCTTCAACTGACTTGTCAGTTGACTGCTTAGAAGAGTTGCTAAAGCAACAGTAGCAGGGTCAAGAGCTGGTGGTGCATTCGGGTTTAGAGGAGGTTATTGTGGAGGAGGAGGTGGTGGCGGTGGTGAATCTGGTGGTGTAGGAGTAGATGAGTGTGGTGCAGAAGCTTGTGAGGTCGGTTGTTTTCTTGGCGGCATTCTGATCATAACCAAAAGAATTTGGTTAGTGTAGTGATCGAATGCAGAAAACATAATGCAAACATAATCCTAAGTTCTCTACATGAGGGTCCCTAAGTTATAGTCTAGGCCAAACCATTTAAGTAAATGACCTATTATTCTCTATAACCTTGAGCTCTGATACCAATCTGTCACACCTCGAGCCGGCAGGACGGATCGACTTCCCCGCCGGGCGGAAGGTTCCCGGGGCGCGATATCGTGAGTGATAATCGTGTTGATCAGATTGTTTACATAGCATCAATGTTATGAATATCTAAAGCACAAGTAGCATTAATATTAGGATTACAAAGTTAAATTACAATATCCATGTTTGATAATTTAACTAAGTAAACCCAACAAAAGAATCAAATGTTTCTATCTTGTGTCTGTACAAGATATCAAAAGGGATTCGTAAAGACTACAAAAGATGTGCTTTCAAAAGTCTGCTAGGTCCTCTAGTTGGGCTGCCTAGCATGCAATTCTGAAGCCTTAGTCTATTCCTGTACGTCACCTGAGAAGGCATGTAAGGAAAACAAGTCAACACAATGGTTGGTGAGTTCATAAAGTTTATAAGTTTAAATTAGCTTTTGCAAACCTTTCCAGTAAAACCTTAACCTCATTAACATCACTTGTATCATGTAACTCGGTATGCTTATATATAGGGCATACCCCTGAGTCGAGCCTACGACCCGCCCAGACGCCGTCCCACCACATACTATGCCACATAGGACATTGGTGTTAATGATAAGTAAGCATTTTACCTACCATCCGATCTCTTTTCCCCATTATAGTTTAAGCATTTTGTATGTAAGTTTACCCATAGCATCCGTGAGTTTAGCTTGTGAGTCACCAGAATAGACAACTGAATGCCCGAAGGAATCCAGTATCAATCCATACCAGCACTAGGTGACATTAGCAACTTAGGGGGAGATAGTGGATTCCCATGATGACACAAAGTCAACTAAGGATCACCAGTATCGTCCTAGTTACTGATCACCTGAGTAAGTAGTTGTGGGAAACACTGCATGGCAAGCACTGAGAGGCCATCAGTCAGTTTCCTCGTATCAGACCATGAAGGACACCCTATGGCAAGCACTGAGAGACCATAGTAGGTGCCTTCTAGTCCCGACTATGAAGAACACATGAAGGCAAACACTAAGAGACCAACTATTGTTCTTCAAGTCCCGACTAGGAAGAACACATGAAAGCAAGCACTAAGAGACCAACTATTGTTCTTCCATAGCCAAAGTTTTAGCATACAAGTTTATAGCATTCAAATAGTTCAGCATTTACGTAACTTGTGCACAAGTACTGGCTTCACAACCGGTAAGGCAAGCACTGAGAGGCCAAACCGTTGTTTTAGCATGGCAAGCATATAGAGCATATAAAGTTTAAAGCGTTCAGAGCATTTTAAGCATTTAGTATGTATGTATATATATCAGTAATGTTAGCATAGAGTTATTAGCATTTAGCGTTAGCATTAGCATCTAGCATAAACCCGTAGCATTAGCATTTAGCCTAACCAGTAGCATTAGCATTTAGCATATCCCGTAGTATTAGCATTTAGCATATCCCGTAGCATTAACGTTTAGCATATCCCGGAGCATTAGCATTTAGCATATCCCGTAGCATTAGCATTTAGCATAACCCGTAGCATTAGTTTGTAGCATAAACCCATAGCATTAGTTTGTAGCATAAACCCATAGCATTAGTTTGTAGCATAAACCCCCTAGCATTAGTTTGTAGCATAAACCCATAGCATTAGTTTGTAGCATAAACCCATAGCATTAGTTTGTAGCGTAAACCGTAGCTTTAGCATTTAGCATCAATAGTTTGAATAAGTATAAGAGCATATTTGTAACAGTTAAACATTTGTTTAAAAGGTTTAACATGCTTCTCAGTCCCGAAGTAAAACTCAAAATAGTTTGAAAAGGGACGATGAACTCACCTGTGTTGCTAAGTATTGTTTACCACAGATAATGCACGCTCTTTGTTGTAGCTTAAGTTTCTTCAACACCTGAGTTGTTTTAAGAAGTTTGAGTACGATAGGTCGTTATAATATTCGCGAACTAGGGTTTCGGTCTCGGTGTGCAACTAAGTGTCCTATGCTTCTAATTATTCTTCTAAAGATCCTTCTAGTTAATCTAGCACATTACCCATAAATAGAACCAGTGATCCCGTATAGCTTTGATGAAGTATTTACAAAAAATGTTGTTTTATTTAAGTCTTAGTTTAGAAAATCATTTAATTTATCAAAGAGAGTTTATCATCAATTTCACTTAAAAGTCGATTAAGTATTCTAATAAAATCATCATTTGGTTTATTAGACTTAAGTTAATCTAACTTGATTAACCCTAAGCCTAACTTTGGTTTTAGCTTTAGCTTTCTTTGTTTCTTGAATCGCTTGTGTATACAATTTAGATTAGGAAGTTCAACGGAACCAACTAACTTAGTTGTATATGGCATAGTTTTCACCAAGCATCGTGTGTTAACAACTAACATGCCCACTTAGTTAAAGGCCTTGTCTCTTTGCATCTCATGCTTTATAATTACTATGTTTAACATCCACCGTATTGTTGCATTAACCCTCAATCCCATGTGATCGAAAAGTGAAAGTTTAGTATTTGGTTACCCATGTGATAATGTCTTAACTCCTAGTATAAGCAACTTTTAAGTTCCTTGTTTTTGTTTGATTAACATGGGATAGCTTTTGTAAAGAAACCCTAATGGTTCCCATGTACTCACATTCCCCATGCATGTGTATGTTTTACGTAACTCACTCGTAATTCCTATTATGAAGCCTTTAATCCACCCATTCATCCTATGTTAAATCGGCCGAATAGGGCTATTACCATTGGGCCGAGTGCATGGGTACGAATGATGCTTAGTCGAATGATCAGTGTCGACCGAATGGGAGTTAGGCCGAACCAGCCCTCCGAATGGTTGTTGGCCGAAAGGGGGTGCCGATCGAATGTCAACCGCCGAATAAAGGGCGTCGAATGGCTCGTGACCGAAGCAGGAAGGGGAGAATGAGAGAACCCCGACCGAAAGAGGCCCGAGCGAATGGCTCAGTCGGCGAAAGAGCTGCTTCGGCCTTAGACCCTTTCGGCGAATGACGTTGAATACTCATTCGGCGATCTGATGAAACGGCCATTCAGCCTGCCGAACTAACAAGGGGCAGCCATGGTTTTCAAGAAAATCGACCCGGTTTTTAAACTACAACTTGTTCCTAACACTTTCTAGGGTGTAGTGAGTGATTTCCCTAAGTTATCAAGGCTTTAAACCGGGTTTTAGGATGGGGTTCGAACTAGGGTTTTCAAAACCCTAAAATCGCAACAAAGATGGGTTGTTTACCTCGGTTTTGCTGGACAAAAACACAGATTCTTTGTACTTTCATGTAGAGGGTGATGAGAGCTTCGATTTGGTTCAAGAATCACTCGATTTAGTTGAGAAATGAGAGAGATCTTTGAGTTTGAAGTTGGAACTTATAGAGAGAGAGTGAAAACCGGGAGAGAGGTTTTTGAGAGAGAGAGTGAAGAGAGAAATGATGTAGATGAACTCATTTAGGGTATTTATACCCCGAGTGAGTTCGGGTTCGTTTCGGTTGCTCGGTTCGCATTTTCGTTGCGTTTCCGGAACGTAACGCGTGTATTTTACGCTTTTAAAATAAAATGGTTTCTTTTAATTATTTTGATGAGTTTCAAAATTATAAAACACTAAAATATTATATTTTCTTAAATTACTATCGTTCGTGTCGTTTTCGTTCCGTCAGAACGCGTCACCATCGCGCGTATTCGTTCGAATCGTCATTCGAACGAACACGTCGATAGTTTGGCTTTCTGATTCTTGTTTTCTACTGTTCAGTCATTATTTCAGAACGTTAAACTATCAGAATCATTCGTACAGATCGTCACCCATACGAATAACTCGTCTGTTTAGCATTCTGTAACAACAACCGTTATGTGTTTGTTTTGTTTAACCTCGCATACGTTTATACACTATAGCATCAATTCAAGTATCTATGTTTCAACACTGTGTTGTCTGACATGTTTCTAACTGTTAAACTATTAAGTTTAATCAGATTACAAAAACAATAGCATAATAGTTTAATATCAAGCATCATGATATTAGTAGCATAATAATAGTTTACGTAGTTTGTACCTGAGTTACTGTGCATTTACTGTTCAGCTCACTGTTCCGGCGACGTTTCCGGCACAGATGTTACAGAATCGCAGATCACTGGTCCCAAGATTATTCAAGAAACGACTGACAAGATCCGCCAGATCCGTGACGATCTGTTAGTTGCACGTAGTCGACAGAAAAGCTACGAAGACAAACGACGTAAACCTTTAGAGTTTGAAGTTGACGACATGGTATTACTTAAAGTATCGCCCTGGAAAGGAGTGGTACGATTTGGGAAGAAGGGTAAGCTCGCTTCGCGTTATGTTGGCCCTTTTAAGATTCTTGAACGAATCGGGAAGGTTGCCTACAAGTTGGAACTTCCTCCTGAACTTAGCAACGTACACCCAACGTTCCATGTGTCCAATTTAAGAAAGTGCTTAGCTGATCAGGATCTTCAGGTACCACTCGATGACATTCGCGTCGATGATACCATGCATTTTGTTGAAAAACCAGTGGAGATAATGGATCGTGAGGTTAAAAAGCTCAAACGCAGTAGAATTCCAATTGTCAAAGTACGTTGGGAATCGAAGCGGGGTCCAGAATTCACCTAGGAGCGGGAAGATCAGATGAAGCTTAAGTACCCACATTTATTTACTACGGTCACTTCAAGTTGAATTTCGGGACGAAATTCCCTTAACTAGGGGAGACTGTAACATCACTGTACTTCAGGTTGTCCGTACATCCGTACGATTGTACTGTCATGACCTGATATAATAATTATTAATGAACATGAATTATTGGATGCATTATTTGATGATTATCACTGTTATTGGTATACATATTTAGAACATATATTATACACGTAAACCATGGAAAGTTTAGTTGTAACCCAACTAAACAAAACCAGAGGGCTTATCACAGTTATATTATTGATGATATTGGATTATTGGTTTGGAATGGAGTTTGAGTTGGTTGTTGTATGGTTGCTAAACATAGTCAAGGACATATGGTCATGGTTTATCGAAATAGCGGTGGGACGGTGGCTGGAGCAGTTGCGACTGACCCCTACATATGCCCTATACATATGCATATTTCGGTCTATCATGGATGTGTCAGTGATATGGTTTAGTGGGTTTTGGAATTGGGATGTTAACATTTAAGTTAATAAAATAATGAAAATATAATTGGAATTAATTATGCAATGGTGAGGTTACGAACATATATTAAAAGCGAATATTAATTCAGACAATATTAACTTAATAATGTATTCGCGAGAGTGACGATTCACACGAATAAAATTATTAAGAATAATATTCTGAAACAATATTCTATAAATTGAAATTCGAATCGAAATGCGATACGAGCGTTGGGTTCACAAGGGTGACGATCCTTACGAATGCGTACGTGAGTAACGTGTTTCGACGAGATAATAAAATAATATCCAACGATAATAAACTAATAAATGGAAATTTATAACATTTATTAGGAAACACAAACTAAAAACAAAACTGAATAAATCGTGTTATTTAAAATAAATAATTTAACGAAATTAAACGGAGACGTTTTATTTAAACGATTTTCTTTGAAATTATTTTATTACAACAAAACATACTTATTTAAAAGACTTGTAATTTAAATATGTTTTACGAGAAAACCCGAACAATTACGTATTGTTGTCGCGATGAAAACGAGACCGAGCACGCGGGGATCGACCGGGCTATAAAAGCCCATTTCTTTCTCTTCTTCTTCATTTTGAAAGAGTTCACTCTCTCTCTACAACCCTAAACTCGCCACTCTCTCTCTCTAGATCTTCTCTCTAGTTTTTCTTGATCATCTCTCAACGAAACTTCAAGATCTTGGAGCCTAAACGACCGGGTGATCGAGGGGAACAAGAGGATACGAAGAAACACATCATTTGATCATGATTTAGAGGTAAATGGCCCATTTTATTTTCGGTTTTCACTTAGATCTAGAACCGGTTTATATTCTTGTTGTGTGAACGAATTTAATAACTTAAAAACACTAAAACGAACAAACCTGAGTGTGGGGAAACCATAGATTAACCTGCAACAGGTGGGAATTGATGAGCATGATGATGGAGAGCTCCGAGTTGCAGGGTTCGTTGGAGGGTGCTGATGACCGAACCCTAGCGAGCCTGGGTCTCTTCTTGGCGAACCTTTTTCAGCCAACCTGGACGAACCCTTGACCCATGGTGAACGAACCTTGCTTGTGATTGCCGAACCCACATGTCCCGAACCCTTGGATTCAGCCGAACCATTGCTTTCCATTTAGCCGAACCATGCATGGCCCCCGAACCGTTATCATGAAGCGAACCCTTCCTTGTGGGCCGAACCTTCTTGCATTAAGGAACCCATGAACCTATTAGAGCTTTGGCCGAACCCTGTTGGGTCTAGAAGCCACGAACCCACTCTCTAGTATGCCGAACCCTAGTACTTTGGGGTCACGAACCTTATGGCTGTTAAGACTTCCTCAATTGGCCGAACCTTGGGGTGGGTTGGGTTTCTCCAAGCCGAACCTACTACTTAAGTCGGGCCGAACCTATGGCTGATGCCAAAGGTTCGCTGCCCTCGATTAAGGCCAACCTAAGTTCCTAACTAAGGTTAATATAGGATTGTATATTATGGGAAACTACGAGTATACATGCATGCAAGTTGAATTACAAGAATCACCACCTTTTCTCAATCTAATCTCAACTTTCTTTAACATTATAGAATGATTATAGAAGTAGTGAAAGTGTTGTGTAGAAACCTAACTTTTCATGTGAACAATTTAATTACAATTATTTTAAACACAAAGTGGATTTCTTAAAGTAAATAAAAGGGTGGTGGAGTTAAGTAACCGTGTAAGTATGCATGTTGGGTGTGTATGAATAAAGATAGTACATATGAGTTAGCATACATAATTATGAGGAGTATACACACTAGTTCCTAATTAGATATCCTCATTTGATAAGTAAAACTACTAAGTCTAAAGCACTTTTATGATGATTAATTATTAAGAATTGAGTGTTATAACTTGACTTGGATTAAATGCACTAATTTAATGTAACTTCTAACAAATAAAGTAAATACTTATGATTAGTCGATTGAAATAAAACGCATACGCTTATGAACACAAATACGCGATAAACACAGGTTGTTGAATTGCTTTTGAGTTCTCTTACGTGAGCGCGCATCATACGAAAACACTGATTCTAAGGATTCAGGCGAGTTCTCATAACCTCCTTTTTAAACTGTTTTGTTTTAAAACTCGGAGGTGAAACATGTATACCAATTTTAAATATTATTTTGATAACACAAGGATGATACCTATTTATCAATATGATATTCACATTATAGAATTATCATTATTTATGGATTATCACTTATTATCATATGTCCGTGTAACATTGTCATTGACTTCGGTCAATAACAAAGATTACATGTATTGCCACTTGGATTATCACAACTCCATGAATTAATGCCTTTGACTTCGGTTAATTGCATTAGTTCCATGTATTGTCACGTGGTTAGCTACCACTCCATGGATCATGTCTTTAACTTATGTTAATTACATAAATTCCATGTATTGTCACAGATACTATTTGAGAATATTGGTGTTTGAGATTTGTTGAATGGTTATGTGGTTGATTATCTATTATTGTCTATGATTATCTAGGATTAACTATGATTTAATTGATTATGTGATAATGTGTTGGTTATGTGTTTGGATTTTGTGCTGGGATGATTGTGTTGGATTTTCACGCAGGTACTCTTGTGGATTTTCTCAGAAAGACCATAAGCTTTTATACTCATTTTAATCAAAACTTTTTATAAAACCTTTTAAACATAAACTTTTATACTCATTTTATAAAATACTTTTAAGTATAAAAACTTATGATTACTCACAAACTACTTCATAGTTAATACTTGATTTTCTATATGTTTCAGGTAATGAAGACAAGTAGGTTGAGGAGGATGATCTCTTCTATTTTGGACATCATTACATAGGATTCTTGGACTTAGCTAATTAACTGAAATTCTGGCGATTAGAGTTTAGTTAGTTTAGCTAAATCTTTTGTGTAATTGATGTATTTAATTCATGATGAACATGATTTTTGTGTAAACATTTATTTGGTTTGATTGATATGTGATGGTATATATTTAGATGCCCACGAGCTTTTGAATAATCTACACATTCCTCGTGGCATCCCGGCGTTTCCGCCATCGGTCGGGGTGTTACAACTTAAAAGATTGTGTCACCAGATACACTATGTGAACGCATTAGAATTTCTATTTTTTAAATCATCAATTCCAGTTGTGAAACCATTAGGGTAAATCACATAAATCTTGACGAAATCTAATGAAATATTAACACAAAACAAAAGAATCAAAAATTTAAACTTAATTCTAGATTCCAAAATGGAGAACACTAATAACACGAAACAATTCAAATTAACATAACACATGTTTTGTTGCACCTATCGGTAAATCACCTGCAAAAATTCTATTATGAAATTTATGTTTCATACCAAATTTCTAGTTTTTGAATGCCCCTGACTCTGTGAGAGACTACATCATTGATGCCTTGAGAGACCACATCACTGAATATGGAAAATGGTTACCAAATTTGTAGTTGGAAGATGGTTGCCTGCAACTTCGTTGGATCTATTTCTGCCCCGTGGTTACCCGCAACAACTTTTTCAAATAGCAAAAATCCGACCAAACCTTAAGGTGCAAAAATATGGCAGATCGATCGATGAGAACAGTAGAATCGGTGCTGGATGAAGAAGGAAGGGAGTGATCGGTGAAGCTAGAAACTGGAGAACTGTTTGAAGAATGGGAGAGTTAGGGTTTTCAAATTTTGAATGAGGAGTGTCTCTCAACTCCTACGGGTTTGAATTTTGAAATGAGTGCTAATAGCCAGGAACCAAATTTCAATATTAATTTGATATGCATTATTGTTGTACATGAGGCTTTTCAACTTGTACATTTCTTAATTTTAAAAATTTTTCATCTTCTCTTTCTTATATGCATTATAAGTAGTATCTTACTACTATATATAATGCATATTGGATGGGTTGACCCATGGATTTTAAGAGTTTAAGAATTGTACAGTGAATAAAGCACGATGTATAAGTGTTTAATGCATGAAATATTAACTAAAAGATTTGTGGATCTTGGTTACATGGGACGGGTGTGCTAAAAACCCAAAAGGAATGTTTCAGCATTTGCTTTTCATTTTGCAGCGAAAGAAGAACATCAAAGAAGAAATAGGGCGACGTGATGATTAAATCACGCTTCATTTTCAAAATTCAAATCCACCCCTCAAACCTCCATTGAATGTTGCTCCAGTCAAGAAAATCAGCTAAAATCCCTCATTTGGTATCTTCTCCAGCTCACTCACAGTTGCACCCACCTAATCCCAACAGGTTCCCACTCTAACCCTAATTAATTTTGATTTCACAATGTACATACATTCATCGTCATTCCAGATCTGCAACGATGTTAGACGAATTATTATCACGTAATAGATTCAGCTCTAAATGGTGAGATTTCTCTCTCTGTAGAATCTGTATACATGTACCTTGTTTTTAAAATCACGACTGATGTTTTAAATTGGTGACAAAATCGTGTTTTGAAGTAAATCGAGGACGTGAATTAAGCTGTTGCAGAGTGGGGAGGAGGCGAAACAAAGGTTTTTGAAAGATGATCTTGTAAAATTGCTAGCTAATGGACTCATGTTAATGCGTATGGAAGGGTACTGATTCTGAATTTTACTTGAACTTTTTCATTACAAATGATGATTTGAGAACACTGTGATGTTGATCTGTGTGTGTTATATGATATGTTACATGCGACTTATTTCATATATATTTAATGGTCCACTTTGTGTTTTTTTGTTGTATTTGGTTTTTTACATCAAAATGAAATAAGCTTGATCTCCAACATATTTTAATATGTGTGTTAGATGATATATTACGTACGACTTATTTCATATATATTTAGTGGTCCACTTTGTGTTTTTTGTTGTATTTGGGTTTTTACATCAAAACGAAATAAGCTTGATCTCCAACATATTTTATAGGTTCAGGGCATTCATTTTAAGATCATTTTATTATTTTTCTAGGGCCCTCACCAACACCTTTTCGACTTTATGTTAATTGTAAATTCTTATATCATCTTTGTTGCTTGATTCATTTAGGCAATGCCCAGAAGAATGTAGAGAGAGTTGCATCCATGATGTTTGTTGCTGCAAGATTTTCTTTCATTTTAACTCATATATGCTCTAATTTATGTTTATATACACCTGAAATGTATATGGATCTCACGAAAGATGTATTTCTAATATTTGTTTGTTCAACATTTCAAATTGATTTTGGTTTCTTAAAGAAATGAACACTTTCATTTTTTGTGTTTTACCTAATTCATTTTTAGTGATTTGGTGATTTTGATCTAACAGATAGATTTTGTTTTATTTTTTCCTATAATGGCTGTTAGGTTAACATGTTGATTAAGAACATGTTGTGTTGCACATGAGCTAGAGTCTCGTGGTCTATTCCAATAATACTGTCAAAGGACAAGAAAGAGTAAATATAGTTACAAGAAATGTGTGGTTTATACCAAGATATGGTAGAACACCATATGGTATTATATTGGTTTCCTCTTACTAAATAATAAATAAATTTTGGTCAAGGTATGTAAATGAATTAAATGGGTGTAGTTAAGGTTAGATCATATGGAAAAGGGTTGTAGTTACCATGCTCATATGATATAAATGATTTAAATCCTGCAAGTATTATAAAGGAATTTCTTCCCATATTTCCCTATGCTCATATATAAATTGAAGTTAACTGTTTTTTCAACTGAATTTTATAATTTAGCTCATTTGGGATGGAACCTTTTACAAGCAAATGGGATGAAATTACACCTGCCTGGTGGTCTAAATATTCTGACTATCAACAAAAGTTTTGAAGCTTTAATTCTTTGCTTTGAAAAGGATCCAGCCTTGTTGCCCATATGAGCGTGGTAATTACTATCTAGCTTTAAATCATTTGTTGCAGGCACTGTAAGTCTTTTATGTTGTAATTAAGTCTTTGATGCTGTAAGTCTTTTATGGATAGATTTTGATTTTTTCTTTCTCAAAACATAGTGTTGGCTGAAAATCGAGTGCTGGTTATGAGTTTTTATTACAATTTTACTAATTAATAACTTTTTGGGTTCTGGGTTTATTTAAGTCGTTTTCAAAATCGGTTACAATGTGTTTCATGTTTATTTTCCATTCTATGATTGCACGCTATAACTTTTTGGGTTTTGCATTTTATCCATGTTCAGGTAATTCCATTCCCTTGGACTATATAAACTAGAAATTCAACCTGATAATCAAGTATATGGCTACTCCTACATCTTTTCCGAATTTCAAGTGATCTAGGGATCTCTTTTAATTTTGTTCCTAAATTGAATACTATATTTTGGTCACATAATAAAAAGCTTATAGTGCTAAAGCTCTATGTAGTATGATTAAAGACCATCTATTGTTTGTTAAAAACTGAATTTAAATTGTTAAATCGATAAAAGTAGCTTCGGTGTTTATCTTCTTTTACTGCCATGATGATTGTCTAATTAATATGATATTGTTGCATTACATAATTTTACTTGATGATTAATTAATACAAACATTTCTTTAATGATAAAATGAATGCTCATATTTCTCGAGAAATCATAGGCTTTTAGGCAAATTAATTTTTTCTTTGATATTAGACTATTACAAAGAATCTCAGTTGTATAATGTTTAGCTCATGTGGTAATTATTCTTTTGAGTTAATTTAGGCGGCTCATGTAAAGGCTTTATCATTTTGTGTCAGTGCTGCCTACTTATATATTTCATCAGTATTTCTATATTTATGGATGCTTTGTTTTAGTCAGGTTTCATTAGGATCGAATTAGATGAAGCTTCTAAATTCAATTGGTGTTTTAGCAAAGAAGAGTGAGATGTATAAAAATTTAGTTTTGTAAACATGGTTATAGACTTATTGTAATCAAAGTTAGTGGTAGCATTATAATGGTGGTATACATTGAGAGATGTTGTCATGTATCTATTTGTAATCATGTTGGTTCTCTTGGAGCGTGTTTTCTAAATGATGTGCATCACCTAAGAAAAACATGGCAATAAATTTTATGTTACTTTATTTAGTATTACTTGCAGTGTCACACTATTCCTATACTTATTGTGGGATTTTTTTCTGCAAATGAATTTACTTAATATATTATGTAGCAAATGGGATTGAAATTTAGATTATATAGTTCTAAATAGTGTGTGAAATCATAGTTTTGTTCATGCTGCTTTTGATTAATGGAATTTAAGTGACGCAAAATCATGAGAAAAATCAACATGGATGTAAAATTTCTTTTCAAAAGGATTCTTAATCTAAATTGTTTTCATTAGTTGCCACTATTAGTTATTAAGTGATTTTGATATCAAAAAAGGTCTAGCTTGCAGTAAAAAATAGGGTCATCTACGAGATTGGTTTTGCCATCTCCTCTTTAGTTGGTTTCTATACGTTGCTCTACTTGAGCAAATTTACATGTTGTATGTATATATACATGTACATATACATGTATATATACATGTATATGTACATGTACATATACATGTATATATACATGTATATGTACATGTACATGTATATGTACATGTATATGTATATATACATGTATATATACATATATATGTATATATATATGTGTATATATATATATATTGAAAACAAACGCCCCGTTAGCGGTACGCACATATAATGTGTATATGTGTCGATAGCTCTTGAGGGGCAAAAGTAAAATTGCACTAATTTTAACGTTATTTTATTTATTCAGTGAAAATAACGTTAAAATCGTTTCGGACGGTTGATCAAGCATCATGAGCCGAGGGTCTCACTGGAAGCAGCCTCTCTACCCCTACGGGGTAGGGGTAAGGCTGTCTACATCTCACCCTCCTCAGACCCTGCCTTAGCATGCTAATGGCGGGATATACTGAGTACGTTGATTGATTGATTGATTGATATATTGAAAACAAAGCTCCTTAATTCATATATGTATTAAACTTAGAAGAAATATGTTTTTATTTCCTAAACTGCCAGTCAATCGAACAAAATAGTTCAGTTTCTTCATAATCAAAGTTTCTTCCGATGCATCAAAGTTTAAGAGTAATGGTTTCTCTTTCTTTTCTCCGAGTATAGGTGAAACAGGTAATCGCTGAATATGTGAAATAAACGAAAGTTTTGGCTTATATAACTGCCATAAAAAAGCTATCCAATCATTCAAAGCTAAATATTACTAGAAGATTTAAGGGGACCAAAAGTAATCACTTAGAAAAACAAACTTAGAGTAATCACTTTCATGTTTTACCATGGTTATTTTGTTTCCTTCAAAAAATGTTGTTCAGGTTCAACTGAATTTTTTTGATTACTTATAATCACATTTGATCAGAACAGTGAACTAATCTACTCATAATTCTTCTCAAGGAAACGATCTTTTAGTTTTGAAATTATAATTTTTTTTTTTATTTTGCATAAAATGTTGGTTCGTGGTCTTCTTCATTGGTTTAACTTTTCAAAAGAACTAAACAAAAAACTAGGTGAATATCGATGTATTTATCTTTTCTTTTTAGTAACTAATTGTATTTTCTATGTGCCAACATGCTCATGTATTTTTTTTCTAACCGGTCAGAAGATAGAACCTGGAATCTATAGGTCGTTAATGGTTCAAATTGTTATATTGGAAGTGTTTGAACTGTTTGCATAGGAATGCAACTAGAGCTAGCGTGCATGGTGGACTTATTTTTTTAGAGTTTGATATGTTTTAAAAGCTTTTACTTTGACGCCCAAGATACGCCCAAGATATTTTTATCAAATGGGCTGATTCCAAGTGCCTCTTTGATCTTATTTTTCTATTTCTTCAACATGATGCCCCTTTTTTAAATTACCTCATTCCATCATATATTTCTTTCAGGAATTCTTCCTCTTTGCATCTTTTTGGTTATTTCTTAATCATGGGTTCTTACCAAGTTTTTTCATTTGATTTCAGATTTCAGGGGTTCAATTGTGTTATTACAGCTAGGTTTTTATTCCATGGCAGATTTTGTTGGTGTTTTTGGGCTGTGCTACAGGAATTGGTTGGTTGGACTATTCCTACTGCAATTACAAAGGTAAATTTTGGTCAATTAATGCATTATCAATTTGTTACATCAAATTCTTGATCAATAACTGAACGTGGTAAATTACACTTGTAATAATGTCAAACAGTATACAGAATTAATCACACACGTATATGAGGAAAATCCAAGCTTTGGTTATGTGGTTATTTTTTGAATAATGTGAAGGGTTTGTTGAATGTAAAATCAACACAATGAACACATAAATCTTGATAAAACTAGTAGCAATTATTTTGTTGCATATGATTTCATTGCTATTTTTATTGACATTAAAGGCACATCGTAAAATATAATAAGTAATATTAAATAATCTTAACAATATATAAAGTGGATCTAGAAGTTGTAATTAAGATTTTTTATTATTGTATATCAGGAGATATATAAAAGATATCTTGTGGAGAAGTACAGGGAAGATGATAGCCAACATCCTCGTTTTGACAAACCCTTGTGGTCACATGTGTCACAAGCGACCGGAGGAAGAAAAAAAAGGAAAATTGTATGGCTTAAGCAATATAAGTGACCCGTTAGGGTTTATCACAAGCACATAATCTACATCTTCTAACAGTTCTTCTTGTGGACATGGGACACAAGACTCTGAGGTATATATGTTTTATAAATTTGATGTTTGATGTCAAAATTGAGAATAAGAGATTGACAATAATTGACTATGTAGTGAGTAGTAAATAGTTAATTATTATTTCTATGTTTTTTATATTTTTATTAGTAGTTATTGAAGAAGATTCTTTTGTATTATATGCTAGTTGATAGTTTGACTTTTAAAACTACATAAGTTTCTATAGTATTGCAATTGTGTGTGAACATATCTATGTAGTATAATTTCTCTTGGATTAGTATGTGTATGCAACAAGACTTAAACTTATGGGCATATTAGTTAGAGGTGGCCAATGTACCCGGTTCTAGGACCCGACCCGGAATCGAACCGGTTTGTACCTGGTAAAGAGAAGAACCGGTATGTATCCGGTAGTACCCGAAAGTTAGTAACCGGTTCCTAGTTTTCCCAAGCCGATCGATTAGTACCCGGACCCGAACTGGAACCAGTTCCTACCCGGACCCGGTTGGAACCGGTTTGGAACCCATTGTAGCCATTAGAACCACATCTGAACGTTAGAGATCGAAATCTAGCCGTTTTTTGACCGTTTGGAGCTCATTTCTAGTCGTTTTTGACACCCTCAACTAGTATAAATACGTATTGGGTGGTATGAAGTGATCACATGTCACACCCTGTAACATCTGTGCCGGAATCGTTACCGGAACAGTAAGTTGCACTGTAGATTGCACAGTATCTCAGGTACACATGACGTGAAACTATGTTTATGCTATTGATACATTACGATTAACATGAAACTATTATGCAATTGTCTGAATCTGACTGAAACCTTAGGGTTTAAACAGTCAGAAACATGTCAAGCAACACCGTGTTGAAACACAGATACTTGATTTGATACTATTGTGTATAAACGTATGTGAGGTTAAACAAAACAAAATCTTAACGGTTATTATTATGGAATGCTAAACAGACGAATTATTCGTATAGGTGACGATCTGTACGAATGGTTCTGATAGTTTAACGTTCTGAAATAATGACTTAACAGTAGAAAACAAGAATCAGAAAGCCAAACCATCGACGTGTTCGTTGGAATGACGATTCGAACGAATACGCGCGATGGCGACGCGATCTGTCGAAACAAAAACGAATAACGACACGAACGATCATAATTTTAAGGAAATATAACATTTCCTATTTTACAATTTTGAAACTCATCATAATTAAAATAAACTAAACTATTACATTTTAATCACGAACGAAATAACGAAACGCGTGAAAATAATTTAATTCGAAAAATAAATAAACGCAACGATAATTATAATAATTTCAACTGGTACTCGTATTCTAAATATCCTAAAATAACTCTTTTTATTTAAATTTTCAAAAATACGCGCATAACGACCCGGATACGCGATGAAAACGCGAACAGATCAACCGAAACGAACCCGAATACCCGCGGGGTATTTAAACACCAAATGAGGTGTTTCACCTCATTTATTTCAATTTCCTTCTCTCTCTAAACCCAAAAACCGTTCATTCTCTCTCTCTCTAAATTCACACCTTCAAAACTCAAGATCTAGACCATTTCTTGACGAAATCGTGCAGTTTTGGTGTCCACGCGTAGCTAACAACAAGATCTACCAAGAAGTACAACTGATCGAGGGATTTTATCAGCCATTTTTGAGGTAATGGTCTTCAAAAGTTCGAAATAATAGGGTTTCTAAACCTTTATCACGTTGAAAAACCCTAAACCGGCTTCAAACCCCACACGCACCTCCATTTCATCCTTGGGTACTAACCGTAGCATGGTAGTCGTTTTAGAACCACCTTGCAGAGCTCTTGAAGCTGATGATGGCGATGGAACACAGGGTTCGTGGACCTGCACCATCGGCCGAACCATTTGAGTGAAGGTGGCCGAACCCTTGGCCACCGAACCTTCATGCAGCGAATTAACCTTGGAAACGAACCCTCGGCGAACCCTTGACTAGCAACGAATCAGTTTTGGCGAACCATGTTCATTCAGCTAGCCGAACCCTTTTATGAGGAACGAACCCAGTGGGGACGAACCCTCTTGCCCCGAACCTGTGCTGCCATTGGCGAACCTATTCTACGGCCGAACCATGCATGGAATTCATGGGCGAACCTAGCCGAAGCTTCTCATCAACGAACCATTCAGAGCCTTGACCGAACCCTTGGGCTAACCCTCATCCAGACGAACCTTGCTTGATCAACCCCTAGCCGAACCCTAGAGACAACCACGAAAGGTTTGCTGGTTGTTACGCTGGATTTTCTTTTGTGAATCTCGACTAAATCACAAGGCCCAATTGACACATGTTAGCTAGCCCAATAGCAGCCTTCGGCCCAACAGTAGTTATATCGGCCCACTTTCAAATGATTGTGAATCACACGAATAGTTTCGGCCCAATACCCTTCTTTCTTGGCCCAAATTAATTGCTAGGCCCATGGTCATTTAATTGGCCCAGTAAACAACCTAGATCGGCCCACGTAACTTTGGCCCAAGAGAATATACCATTCGGCCCAACTTCCTTACTTTAGGCCCGTGCAAGATAACCAGTCCACACACACTCACAAATGCTAGGCCCAATTTCACATAAATTAGTCCAATAGGTTATCCGGCCCAATAGACTTTGAATTGATGTGAAACGTTTGAATAAACATTGGAAACGAGAACAATAAAGGATAAAGACATTTATGGAAAGTAAATTGTTTGTTAAGGTGATGACAAATGTAAAGCAAATTACATAAAGACTTAAAAGCCTTATACACAAATGAAGAATTGAGTCCGGATAACAACCAAGACTCGCGAGTGTTAGTCAACTTTAGGACTAACACTTACACGCGCAACAAACCCTTACAAACGCATACTTATAAACTACAACATTATTAAATCAATACAGGATCGTGAACATTACAACAAAGGGCAAACAAAGAGCGAGCATATTCTTGTTTTACATAGTCAACTACCAAAGACACAAGGTGAGTTCATTTGTGTCTTTTCAACTTATTTGTTTTACTTCGGGACTGAGAAGCATGTTAAACATTTTCATATCATTATTGAAAGATTGTTTAATGCTTTAAACTTAAACTTGAAACTTATGTTGAAACTTATGATTGAAACTTAGTATTCTTTGAAAGATAGTAGACTTGAAACTTATACTTTAAACTTGAGGCTTGAAAACATATGTTGAATGCTTATGAGACTTGATGCTTATGCAACAGCAATATGCTTAAACTTGGGGATTGATGCTTATGTTGCAAACTAGAAGCTTAAATTTTATACTTGATGCTTAAACTAAGTGCTTAATGCTTATGCTATAAACTATATTCTTAAACTATACTCTTAAAGCTTATGCTATAACTATATTCTTAAACTATACTCTTAATGCTTATGCTACAAACTATATTCTTAAACTATATAGACTTGATGCCTATGCTGTGAATTAACTGCCCAAACTATATGCTAATGCTATGTACCACCCCAACCCGACTAGGGCTGACGTGTCATTATTACAGAAATCAGAACAATTTGTATTCCTTATTTAATGAATTTAACCCTAAATAAATACATAGTTTGACTAAAGGAATACCAATACCTAATTACATCATTTATTAATAAAATTAATTTAAACTCTCTAATCTCTTTATCTTCTCTTCACACATCCCCTGAATCCCATGTGTACCTGTCATAAAAATAAAAAAAACAACAAAAAGAAATACGGCTGAGCCAAAAATTGCTCAGTAACGGAAGAACAACAGTAATGGTAATGAAATCTGAAAAAGAAAACAATTATAGAAGTGGCAAAATGTAGTGGTGGCAAATTCAGCAGAAGCATTACAACTATAGCGATTATAAGATAACATATGATAACGAATTGTCAGAACGAACTAACCATACGATTAACAATATCAATTAATCGGAGCGATTGCTTATCAAATAAGTCGTATGGTAAGGAGATACCCATTTGAGCACAAAACAAAATAAACAAATGGTGTACACAGACCCGTCGGCCTAATGTACCAAATTGTGAGCTGTATGTGGGCACACACCAACACTCACCAAAACGAAACAATTATCCTAGGACCAGTCCATACGCCTATTCAAAATGCAGTGGGTGCACAATTGTACTATCAGAGTACTAAATAGAGACGCCGTGAACCAGTCACACCGTCACGGAAAGTGCTACGCCATTGATGCCCCAATGACGCACCGGTAGAATCACCTACCGGAGGCTCTGCTCGAGTATCGGATTCGAAACAAATTACAGATACAGAACAACCAAACCAAATATCTAAACAAAGATCGCATGAAACAATTCACGCGTCAATCTAACGAAACACGCGATAATGAACACAATATAAATAATTATATCGCATGCATAACAAATCAAAATTAGAACTAACGGATCTCGAAAACCGAGCGATTTAACTTAATGACATGAATAGAACAACGAGGCAAACAAATATACTATAAGTAACGAAAAGAAAATCCGTACCGTAGCCTTAGCTTTTTAATCAGCAAATAATTCAGATAGTAAGCAAGTAATCCGAAACTCTCACGATTAAGAATCCTTAAACTATAGTTCGAGCATAAACTGCAACCAGAATCGTCATGGCGATGCACGCTCAGGCGACGAAAAGTAGAACCATTGTCGAGCAGAAGTTGGTGATAGATAATTTCGTGCACGGATCGATGGTTCTCCCCGGTGGTATGTTTTTGATGCAAGTCGATCTAGACGTCGAGTGATTGTTGTTCTCCTTTATTATTATGATCTTTATGAGATTGAACGGAACGAATCGGTTTCTCCGGTTGCAAGTTGGTTGATGTTTCCTTTGATTGTGAGTATAATAGATCGGTGATGGTTTGCTCGGACACGATCTGTAATAACGAACACCACCGGTTATTTTCTTAGCTGTGATTCGAGAGTCTTGGTCAATCAAGCTCTTGTGGTTCAGAAACGTACTATGGTGGTTCTTGGGTGTTTCGATGGTGAAGAAATTATTATGTAAAACACCTTAGTTGAAAGAAACAAAAGTTGATTTTGGGTGCTACTTCTTCCAGATAATAACTTTCAATATGTCCATGGGACTTTGGGGAGACAAAATAGCGAATATGGAGTTGGAAATTTTGAATTAAGGATCGAGGAATGTAGTCAGTTACAACCTTTAAGTGTAATAATCAATTCGACAGTTTCATGTGATTGTTCGTTTCAAATTAAATATCATCTAATGTAAATTATTATTATTATTATTATTATTATTATTATTATTATTATTATTATTATTATTATAATATATATATATATATGCACACTTATGTATTTCATTTATTTAATTATTTATTAACGGGTATTATAATTATTCCCCCACTTATAAAAATTTCGTCCTCGAAATTGAATCAAGTTCTTATTTACGTATTAGCAAAAAGGAACGTCTAACAAAGTGTCGTACAATCCAAGGTCAATTATAAGAAATAGTGGTCTCTTGGTTTCAGATAAGTCTAAATAACCGTAATGGGTTAAGTCTTTCAAATAAAACTTCACAAAAGTATCAAACTTGAAACAACTACTAACTAAGGTTTAGGCACGTAAAAAAAAACGAACGTGTTTCAAACTGTCTTGTCTTCAGATGTTATCTTATCCCTTACTAGCTTGGTCATGCATTATTGTTTGGTGCATTAACTGCCTCATCATTTGTCAATGCGAAAACACTCTCATCAATATTAAGGGGTGCATTAGTCCCTTCATTGTTCCCATTACGTCGAGGCTTTGGATTTTTACAGTCCCTAGCGCGATGACCAACTTGTCCACATTGAAAACATGCTCCCGTCAGTCGATGGCATGTGCCTCGATGCGTTTTCCCACAATGTTTGCATACCTCACGAAAATTGCTCTTGTTTTCTTTCTTGGTTCGGTGGTTGATACACCTGCATTTGGGTCTGACGGTTAGGGCCATTTGTTTGAACCTTCTTGTTTCCAAAAGTGGTATAATTATTATCATCACGATCCCTTTTTCGGTTTTCCCCGGTGGGAATCATCTTCTCTGCCAACTCTAATGTTTGAACAGCATCAGCAACCTCTGTGATGTTACTAAACTTACTCATCACAATCAACTTTCTAAACTTTTCACATACTGTCCATTTAATTTTGTTAGCTTGAACCTGTTCATTTCCCGCTGCCTCTCCTAGAAAACTAGCCAAACGTGTGAATCGAGCCATGAATTCCCTCATCGGCTCATCATCCTTTTGCGCAATCGAAGCATATTCCCGATAATACTTTTCTTGATATGAAGTTGAGAAATACTGACGATAGAATACTTCTTTAAACTCATCCCAAGTCAACGTAGCTGCATATGAATCTCTGCCATGAGCATGCTTGATTCCCCTCCTCCAATACTGTGCGTCATCTTCGAGCTTATAAGCTGTTAATCTTACTTTAAATTGTTCATCAACTCCAAGAACTTCAAAAATCTTCTCAACATGCATTATCCAATTACAAGCATCCATAGGATCAGGTGCAGAAGTAAAAGATTGTGGCTTTTGTTTTTGAAACCTTGATAGCCAAACATGAATTCCAGATTTGTTGTCGGTATGATTGTCTGGACCATATGGTGGAGGATGAGGAATAGGAGGAGGTGGATACAAAGGAGGAGGTGGTGGTGGTGGAAAGTTCCTCGTAGGATTCAATAAGTGCACAATTGTTTCCATTATATTTGGAAGTCGTTCATTAAAAGCTCGATTGATCGCATCTGTGATCGCATGGTCTGTTTGCGTGTTCTCAGACGACATCTGAAACATATTATACGATTAAGGAAATTGTGTTGACTAATCAAAACTTTTGAATCCTAACCCAATGTCTACCCATTAATCTCACGTGTTTTAATTTGTTTAAGTTTTCTACAGGAAAGAGCCTTCGCTCTGATACCATAACTGTAACACCCCAACCCGACTAGGGCTGACGTGTCATTATTACAGAAATCAGAACAATTTGTATTCCTTATTTAATGAATTTAACCCTAAATAAATACATAGTTTGACTAAAGGAATACCAATACCTAATTACATCATTTATTAATAAAATTAATTTAAACTCTCTAATCTCTTTATCTTCTCTTCACACATCCCCTGAATCCCATGTGTACCTGTCATAAAAATAAAAAAAAAACAACAAAAAGAAATACGGCTGAGCCAAAAATTGCTCAGTAACGGAAGAACAACAGTAATGGTAATGAAATCTGAAAAAGAAAACAATTATAGAAGTGGCAAAATGTAGTGGTGGCAAATTCAGCAGAAGCATTACAACTATAGCGATTATAAGATAACATATGATAACGAATTGTCAGAACGAACTAACCATACGATTAACAATATCAATTAATCGGAGCGATTGCTTATCAAATAAGTCGTATGGTAAGGAGATACCCATTTGAGCACAAAACAAAATAAACAAATGGTGTACACAGACCCGTCGGCCTAATGTACCAAATTGTGAGCTGTATGTGGGCACACACCAACACTCACCAAAACGAAACAATTATCCTAGGACCAGTCCATACGCCTCTACAAAATTCAGTGGGTGCACAATTGTACTATCAGAGTACTAAATAGAGACGCCGTGAACCAGTCACACCGTCACGGAAAGTGCTACGCCATTGATGCCCCAATGACGCACCGGTAGAATCACCTACCGGAGGCTCTGCTCGAGTATCGGATTCGAAACAAATTACAGATACAGAACAACCAAACCAAATATCTAAACAAAGATCGCATGAAACAATTCACGCGTCAATCTAACGAAACACGCGATAATGAACACAATATAAATAATTATATCGCATGCATAACAAATCAAAATTAGAACTAACGGATCTCGAAAACCGAGCGATTTAACTTAATGACATGAATAGAACAACGAGGCAAACAAATATACTATAAGTAACGAAAAGAAAATCCGTACCGTAGCCTTAGCTTTTTAATCAGCAAATAATTCAGATAGTAAGCAAGTAATCCGAAACTCTCACGATTAAGAATCCTTAAACTATAGTTCGAGCATAAACTGCAACCAGAATCGTCATGGCGATGCACGCTCAGGCGACGAAAAGTAGAACCATTGTCGAGCAGAAGTTGGTGATAGATAATTTCGTGCACGGATCGATGGTTCTCCCCGGTGGTATGTTTTTGATGCAAGTCGATCTAGACGTCGAGTGATTGTTGTTCTCCTTTATTATTATGATCTTTATGAGATTGAACGGAACGAATCGGTTTCTCCGGTTGCAAGTTGGTTGATGTTTCCTTTGATTGTGAGTATAATAGATCGGTGATGGTTTGCTCGGACACGATCTGTAATAACGAACACCACCGGTTATTTTCTTAGCTGTGATTCGAGAGTCTTGGTCAATCAAGCTCTTGTGGTTCAGAAACGTACTATGGTGGTTCTTGGGTGTTTCGATGGTGAAGAAATTATTATGTAAAACACCTTAGTTGAAAGAAACAAAAGTTGATTTTGGGTGCTACTTCTTCCAGATAATAACTTTCAATATGTCCATGGGACTTTGGGGAGACAAAATAGCGAATATGGAGTTGGAAATTTTGAATTAAGGATCGAGGAATGTAGTCAGTTACAACCTTTAAGTGTAATAATCAATTCGACAGTTTCATGTGATTGTTCGTTTCAAATTAAATATCATCTAATGTAAATTATTATTATTATTATTATTATTATTATTATTATTATAATATATATATATATATGCACACTTATGTATTTCATTTATTTAATTATTTATTAACGGGTATTATAATTATTCCCCCACTTATAAAAATTTCGTCCTCGAAATTGAATCAAGTTCTTATTTACGTATTAGCAAAAAGGAACGTCTAACAAAGTGTCGTACAATCCAAGGTCAATTATAAGAAATAGTGGTCTCTTGGTTTCAGATAAGTCTAAATAACCGTAATGGGTTAAGTCTTTCAAATAAAACTTCACAAAAGTATCAAACTTGAAACAACTACTAACTAAGGTTTAGGCACGTAAAAAAAAACGAACGTGTTTCAAACTGTCTTGTCTTCAGATGTTATCTTATCCCTTACTAGCTTGGTCATGCATTATTGTTTGGTGCATTAACTGCCTCATCATTTGTCAATGCGAAAACACTCTCATCAATATTAAGGGGTGCATTAGTCCCTTCATTGTTCCCATTACGTCGAGGCTTTGGATTTTTACAGTCCCTAGCGCGATGACCAACTTGTCCACATTGAAAACATGCTCCCGTCAGTCGATGGCATGTGCCTCGATGCGTTTTCCCACAATGTTTGCATACCTCACGAAAATTGCTCTTGTTGTTTCTTTCTTGGTTCGGTGGTTGATACACCTGCATTTGGGTCTGACGGTTAGGGCCATTTGTTTGAACCTTCTTGTTTCCAAAAGTGGTATAATTATTATCATCACGATCCCTTTTTCGGTTTTCCCCGGTGGGAATCATCTTCTCTGCCAACTCTAATGTTTGAACAGCATCAGCAACCTCTGTGATGTTACTAAACTTACTCATCACAATCAACTTTCTAAACTTTTCACATACTGTCCATTTAATTTTGTTAGCTTGAACCTGTTCATTTCCCGCTGCCTCTCCTAGAAAACTAGCCAAACGTGTGAATCGAGCCATGAATTCCCTCATCGGCTCATCATCCTTTTGCGCAATCGAAGCATATTCCCGATAATACTTTTCTTGATATGAAGTTGAGAAATACTGACGATAGAATACTTCTTTAAACTCATCCCAAGTCAACGTAGCTGCATATGAATCTCTGCCATGAGCATGCTTGATTCCCCTCCTCCAATACTGTGCGTCATCTTCGAGCTTATAAGCTGTTAATCTTACTTTAAATTGTTCATCAACTCCAAGAACTTCAAAAATCTTCTCAACATGCATTATCCAATTACAAGCATCCATAGGATCAGGTGCAGAAGTAAAAGATTGTGGCTTTTGTTTTTGAAACCTTGATAGCCAAACATGAATTCCAGATTTGTTGTCGGTATGATTGTCTGGACCATATGGTGGAGGATGAGGAATAGGAGGAGGTGGATACAAAGGAGGAGGTGGTGGTGGTGGAAAGTTCCTCGTAGGATTCAATAAGTGCACAATTGTTTCCATTATATTTGGAAGTCGTTCATTAAAAGCTCGATTGATCGCATCTGTGATCGCATGGTCTGTTTGCGTGTTCTCAGACGACATCTGAAACATATTATACGATTAAGGAAATTGTGTTGACTAATCAAAACTTTTGAATCCTAACCCAATGTCTACCCATTAATCTCACGTGTTTTAATTTGTTTAAGTTTTCTACAGGAAAGAGCCTTCGCTCTGATACCATAACTGTAACACCCCAACCCGACTAGGGCTGACGTGTCATTATTACAGAAATCAGAACAATTTGTATTCCTTATTTAATGAATTTAACCCTAAATAAATACATAGTTTGACTAAAGGAATACCAATACCTAATTACATCATTTATTAATAAAATTAATTTAAACTCTCTAATCTCTTTATCTTCTCTTCACACATCCCCTGAATCCCATGTGTACCTGTCATAAAAATAAAAAAAAAACAACAAAAAGAAATACGGCTGAGCCAAAAATTGCTCAGTAACGGAAGAACAACAGTAATGGTAATGAAATCTGAAAAAGAAAACAATTATAGAAGTGGCAAAATGTAGTGGTGGCAAATTCAGCAGAAGCATTACAACTATAGCGATTATAAGATAACATATGATAACGAATTGTCAGAACGAACTAACCATACGATTAACAATATCAATTAATCGGAGCGATTGCTTATCAAATAAGTCGTATGGTAAGGAGATACCCATTTGAGCACAAAACAAAATAAACAAATGGTGTACACAGACCCGTCGGCCTAATGTACCAAATTGTGAGCTGTATGTGGGCACACACCAACACTCACCAAAACGAAACAATTATCCTAGGACCAGTCCATACGCCTCTACAAAATTCAGTGGGTGCACAATTGTACTATCAGAGTACTAAATAGAGACGCCGTGAACCAGTCACACCGTCACGGAAAGTGCTACGCCATTGATGCCCCAATGACGCACCGGTAGAATCACCTACCGGAGGCTCTGCTCGAGTATCGGATTCGAAACAAATTACAGATACAGAACAACCAAACCAAATATCTAAACAAAGATCGCATGAAACAATTCACGCGTCAATCTAACGAAACACGCGATAATGAACACAATATAAATAATTATATCGCATGCATAACAAATCAAAATTAGAACTAACGGATCTCGAAAACCGAGCGATTTAACTTAATGACATGAATAGAACAACGAGGCAAACAAATATACTATAAGTAACGAAAAGAAAATCCGTACCGTAGCCTTAGCTTTTTAATCAGCAAATAATTCAGATAGTAAGCAAGTAATCCGAAACTCTCACGATTAAGAATCCTTAAACTATAGTTCGAGCATAAACTGCAACCAGAATCGTCATGGCGATGCACGCTCAGGCGACGAAAAGTAGAACCATTGTCGAGCAGAAGTTGGTGATAGATAATTTCGTGCACGGATCGATGGTTCTCCCCGGTGGTATGTTTTTGATGCAAGTCGATCTAGACGTCGAGTGATTGTTGTTCTCCTTTATTATTATGATCTTTATGAGATTGAACGGAACGAATCGGTTTCTCCGGTTGCAAGTTGGTTGATGTTTCCTTTGATTGTGAGTATAATAGATCGGTGATGGTTTGCTCGGACACGATCTGTAATAACGAACACCACCGGTTATTTTCTTAGCTGTGATTCGAGAGTCTTGGTCAATCAAGCTCTTGTGGTTCAGAAACGTACTATGGTGGTTCTTGGGTGTTTCGATGGTGAAGAAATTATTATGTAAAACACCTTAGTTGAAAGAAACAAAAGTTGATTTTGGGTGCTACTTCTTCCAGATAATAACTTTCAATATGTCCATGGGACTTTGGGGAGACAAAATAGCGAATATGGAGTTGGAAATTTTGAATTAAGGATCGAGGAATGTAGTCAGTTACAACCTTTAAGTGTAATAATCAATTCGACAGTTTCATGTGATTGTTCGTTTCAAATTAAATATCATCTAATGTAAATTATTATTATTATTATTATTATTATTATTATTATTATTATTATAATATATATATATATATATGCACACTTATGTATTTCATTTATTTAATTATTTATTAACGGGTATTATATGCTAATTGCTAATGCTACATGCGAACGCTTTATACTAATGCTACATGCTAATGCTTAATACTAATGCTATATGCTAATGCCAAGTGCTAATGCTACAATGCAAATACTATATGCTTATCATGCTTAAATGCTCGAAATGCTTGGAAGTGCTCATAATGCTATAAACTTGGAATGCTATAAACTTGTCATGCAAAAGCAATGGTTTGGCCTATCAGTGCTTGCCTCACCGGTTATTAAACTTTGAATGCTATAAACTTGTCATGCAAAAGCAACGGTTTGGCCTCTCAGTGCTTGCCTCACCGGTTATTAAAATTTGAATGCTATAAACTTGTCATGCAAAAGTAACGGTTTGGCCCCTCAGTGCTTGCCTCACCGGTTGTTAAACTTGGAATGCTATAAACTTGTCATGCAAAAGCAACGGTTTGGCTTATCAGTGCTTGCCTCACCGGTTGTTAAACTTTGAATGCTATAAACTTGTCATGCAAAAGCAACGGCTTGGCCTCTCAGTGCTTGCCTCAACGGTTGTTAAACTTTGAATGCTATAAACTTGTCATGCAAAAGCAACGGTTTGGCCCCTCAGTGCTTGCCTCACCGGTTGTTAAACTTTGAATGCTATAAACTTGTCATGCAAAAGCAACGGTTTAGCCTCTCAGTGCTTGCCTCACCGGTTGTTAAACTTTGAATGCTATAAAGCGATTAGATATGATAGAACATACTAAATTGGCCTCTCAGTGCTTGCCATGGGGTGTTCTACATAGTTGAGACTTGAAGGAATAGACCGTCAGCCTCTCAGTGCTTGCCATAGGGTGACCTTCATAGTCATGACTTGAGGAGTAGACTTATGGCCATTCAGTGCTTGCCATACAGTGATTCCTCAATGTTCACTTATACTATAAACTTAAACACAATGCTAAAGCTATAAACGAAATGGATGGTAGGTAAGACGCTTAGTTATCATTAACAACAATGTCCTATGTGACTTGGTATGTGGTGGGACGGCGTCTGGGCGGGTCGTAGGCTCGACTCAGGGGTATGCCCTATATATAAGCATACCGAGTTGGATGATACAGGTGGTGTTAATGAGATTAAGGTTGTTACCAAGGGGATGCTTGAATGCTTTTGGGGTAATATCATAAACTTTTAAACATGATGCTTTTAAACTAATATTGAAGCTATTACATACGAATGCTATAGACTTGTAAACTTTGAAACAGTAAACTAAAGCTATGATGAGAAATGAATGGAAGGGTAGGTAAAATGCTTAATTATCATTAATAGCAATGTCCTATGCGGCTTATTATGTGGTGGGACGGCGTCTGGGCGGGTCGTAGGCTCGATTCAGGGGTATGCCCTATATATAAGCATACTGAGTTGGATGATACATGTGTTATTAATGAGGTTAAGGTTTTACCTAAAAGGTTTGCAAAAGCTATTTTACAAATACTAAAACTACATGAACTCACCAACCATTGTTTTGACTTTGTTTTCATACATGTTTTCTCAGGTGATGCACATGGATAGACTTAAGACTTTTGGATTTGCATACTAGGCTGCCCAGATAGATGACCTAGTAGACTTTTGGGAAGCACATCTTTTGTTGGTGATAAACATTACTTTTGGATATCTTGTACATATACAAGATATAAACATGTTATTCTTTTAATAGGTTTACTTAGTTAAATTGCGGAACATTGATAATGTAATTTAACTTTGTAATCCTAGTTATCATTTGATTGTGCTTTAGTTATTCTTAACGTTGATGCTATGTAAAAAATCCGATCATCACGATTATTACTCACGATATCGCGCCTCGAGAACCTTCCGCCCGATGGGGACTTCGATCCAACCCCGCCGGCTCGGGGTGTGACACACCCCAAGCTGGCGGGACGGATCGACTCTCCCGTCTGGCGGAAGGTTCTCGGGGCGCGATATCGTGATTATCAGATTGTTTACATAGCATCAATGTCAAGAATCACAATAAAGCATTAACTAGGATTACAAAGTTAAATTACAATAATCAATGTTTAGTAATTTAACTAAGTAAACCTATCAAAAGAATCAAATGTATCTATCTTGTATCTGTACAAGATATCAAAAGTGACTCGTAGCATCAATCAAAATATGTGCTTTCCAAAAGTCTACTAGGTCCTCTATCTGAGCATCCTAGTATGCATCCCTGAAAGCCTGAGCCTATTCCTGTGCTTCACCTGAGAAAGCATGTAAGAAAACAAAGTCAACACAATGGTTGGTGAGTTCATATAGTTTTAGTATTTGAAAAATAGTTTTGCAACCTCTTCGGTAAAACCTTAACCTCATTAACATCACCTGTATCATCCAGCTCGGTATGCTTATATATAGGGCATACCCCTGAGTCGAGCCTACAACCTGCCCAGACGCCGTCCCACCACATACTAAGCCACATAGGACATTGCTGTTAATGATAATTAAGCATTTTACCTACCATTCAATCCCATCATAGTTTCAAGCATCATGTTTAGAAGTTTAAGTTATCTACCCGATAGCATTCCCAAATCCCTTCGGTAAGAACCTTAATCTCATTAACATCACTTGTATCATCCAGCTCTGTATGCTTATATATAGGGCATACCCCTGGGTCGAGCCTACAACCCGCCCAGACGCCGTCCCACCACATACTAAGCCACATAGGACATTGCTGTTAATGATAATTAAGCGTCTTACCTACCATCCATTTCATTCATAGCTTTAGCATCCCGTTAAGTTTATGACATGAGTGGAAAATGAGGAATCATTGTATGGCAAGCACTGAGAGGCCAAACGGTCTGATCTACAATAGTCCTAGCTATAAAGAACACCCCCTGGCAAGCACTGAGAGGCCAGTTGGTCCATTCTAAAATAGCCAATAGCTTTAGCATTATGTTTAAGTTTACAACATGAGTGGACATGGAGGAATCACTGTATGGCAAGCACTGAGAGACCAACAGTCTACTCCTCCAAGCCATGACTATGAAGGTCACCCTAAGGCAAGCACTGAGAGGCCGACGGTCTGTTCCTTCAAGTCCTAACTATGAAGAACACCCCATGGCAAGCACTGAGAGGCCAATTTGGTATGTTCTATCATAGTCGATAGTTTTAGCATATAAGTTTATAGCATTCAGACAGCATAGCATATATGTATCTTGTACACAAGTACTAGCTTCACAACTGGTAAGGCAAGCACTGACAGGCCCATCCATTGCTTTAGCATGGCAAGCATAATAAGCATATATAGTTTCAAGCATTCTGAGCATTTCAAGCATCCAGCATAGATGTATGTAGTCTTTGCATATAGTCTTAGCATTAGCATGTAGAATTAGCATTTATTGTTAGCTTATAGTATTATCATTTAGTATTTGTATGTAGCTTGTAGCATTAGCATTAGCATCGAGTTGTAGCATGTACTTCGTAGCATTAGCATTTAGTTTAGCACGTAGCTTGTAGCATTAGCATTAGCATCGAGTTGTAACATGTAGTTCGTAGCATTAGCATTAGCATTTAGTTTAGCACGTAGCTTGTAGCATTAGTATTAGCACTTAGTTTAGCATGTAGCTTGTAGCATTAGCATTAGCATGAGTATTTAGCAACTAGCATTAGTATTTAGTATTAGCATGTAGCCTGTAGCATTAGCATTAACATAAGTATTTAGCAACTAGTATTAGCATTTAGTATTAGTATGTAACATTTAGCATATAACATTAGCATAAGTATTTAGGTCAAGTGTATTAAGCTTTAGCACTTTCAACAAACCTTAGCTTTTAGCATTTAGAGTATGTGTAATAAGCATTAGCACTAGCATCATGAATAAGTATAAAAGCATGTATGAATCATTTAAAACATTTGTTTAAAATGTATACATGCTTCTCAGTCCCGAGGTAAAAACAAAATAGTTTGAAAAAGGGACGAATGAACTCACCTTGTGTTGATGTGGTTGACTAAGCAAAAACAAGAATGTACGTGCTCGTTGTTTGTAGTTTTTGTGAGGTTCACGATCCTGTATTGATTTCATGTTGTTGTATCTTGTAAGTTTATGTTGTAGTGAATTGTTTGTGTAAACGTGTATATGTTAGTGTTAGCCCTAAAGTTGGCTAACACTTGTGGGTCTCGGTCTCTATTCGGCCCTTGTTCCCATTGTCTTGAGTGTAGTTGAAATGTATAGTTTCTAAAGCCTGACATTTTATCCTTGTTAACTTGAATTAGTTGTGATCTAATTAGAATTTTACTAAACCACCTTTGTAATAAAACAACCAATACTCATTCATGGTTAGTTCTTATTCTTGATTAAGGAAAAATGATACATTTCTTGTTTTATGGGTCGTATAGTACATAAGTGGGCCAACTCACGAATCCTTGGGTCGACTAAGTGGATTGGGCCGTTCAATTAGACCAACTCATGGTCATGGGCCAATTGAGAGGATATGAGTTTAGTTCCCTTAAGGTGTTGGGCCGTGTATGTGGGTGGACCAAACTATTGGGCCCAAAAGGATTTATTGGATCGAATTTGAGTGTTGGGCCGACGTAATTAAATGGGCCAGTTTGAAGTTCTTAAGTCGCATGGGTGGTGGGCCTATCATGGTCAAGAAATTGGATTTATCCCAATCGAATGTGACACAGTCCCAAAGCAGCGAACCTTGGTGACTTTTTATCCAAGGTTCGGCCAAGTGCATGGGTTAGGGAAAGGAAAGATTCGGCCAGATCTGAGTTCACAGCTGAGGTTCGGTGTGCAAGGCTGGGTTCATGAAGGATGGTTCGTAGCATCACCCATGGGTTCGGCAAGACCAAAGGTTCGGCACATGCATGAGGTTCGCCCTAGCTGAAATGGTTAGGCTATAACATGCTAAAAGGTTCGGGAAGGTTAGCTGCCAGCAGGGAGGTTCGCTTGGGTGGCTCGGCTGATCGAAGGCTCGGCTGAGGAGGCAGGTTCGCGTGGCATGTACAGGTTCGTCACCTAGGGTAAGGTTCGGCTAGCTGGATAAGCAGGGTTCGGCCAGCATGTGTTCGGCTGAGCCAAACCCTCACGAACCTGGAATGTTTCATCATCATCTTCCTCATCACACCTGGAACTTGTAGGCTATTCT
This sequence comes from Mikania micrantha, assembly GCA_009363875.1. NCBI lineage: Eukaryota > Viridiplantae > Streptophyta > Magnoliopsida > Asterales > Asteraceae > Mikania > Mikania micrantha. The sequence goes on along the minus strand of CM018698.1, from coordinate 39,640,491 downwards.
ATGGCTGGGTTACGAGATAGAGGTTTTACAAGAGCGTAGGGTTAAAGTGAAGATAGGTTTCTAATCGGTTTACATGGGTGGGTCGAACAACACATAAAAACCCTAATTTTCGTGATTTCTCTTTGTTCATACCTCGATTTTGGCCGGTTAAAACTCCAGATCAGTTGTACTTCTAGGTAGAGGAAGTCGAGAGCTACGCGTGGACACCAAGAACGCAAGATTTCACCAAGAAATGAGCTAGTTATGGGGTTTTGAAGCTTTAATTCTAGTGTGAGAGTGGGTAGCCGGGATTTGCTTGTAGAGAGAGAGTGGGAATGTAATAAATGAAAGAAATGGCCTCTTTTAGGGTTTAAATACCCCAAGGGTATTCGGGTTCGTTTCGGTTGCTTGGTTCTCGTTTACGTCGCGTTTCTGGCACGTTACGCGCGTTTTTAGTAATTTAAATAAAAAGAGTTTATTTTTAAATGTTTGGGAAGTTAGTTATTTATAGTAAATATTTTATATATCATTTTTCTTGGATTATTTATCGCAGTTCATTATTTTACGCGTTTCGTTAATTCTTTCGCGAAAGTTACGTGTTTTAATTAAAATAGTTTCTTTTTAATTTATTTCTGATTAGTTTCAAAATTGTAAAACAGGAAATATTATATTTCCTTAAATTTATTATCGTTCGTATCGTTTCCGTTTTCGTTTCGTTTCGTCAGAACGTGTCACCATCATGCGTATTCGTTCGAATCGTCATTCGAACGAACACGACGATGGTTTGGCTTTCTGATTCTTGTTTTCTACTTTTCAGTCATCATTTCAGAACGTTAAACTCTCAGAATCATTCGTACAGATCGTCACCTATACGAATAATTCGTCGGTTTAGCAGTCTGTAACAATAACCGTTATGGTTTCGTTCTGTTAAACCTCATATATGTTTGTACATAATACTATCCAATCAAGCATCTGTGTGTCAGTTCTGTGTTGTCCGAGGTGTTTCTGACTGTTAAATCCTAAGGTTTTAATCAGATTTCAGAACAATAGTATAACAGTTTGTGATTAGCATCAAGTGTCAATAGTATCTACCTAGTTCACATAGTTTGTACTTGAGTTACTGGGCAATTTACTGTGCAACTTACTGTTCCGGTAACGATTCCAGCACAGATGTTACATCACACAACTCAAAACGCAATCCCAAACGCAAAACGCTCTTTATACGTGCTTGTTTAGTCTCTATCTCTCATTTTGGTTTTTCGTTTTCTTGTTTCCTACTCTCAAAGTCTCAATAATCTTCTAAATTTCTTTTTGTTATCATGGAAGCTTCACAATCGTCGGTTGGTCAAGATTCCAACACCGAACCAACATTTGTTCATGTTATTGAACACAATCGAAACCCAGAGATTTGGTGCAATTGGGATTTGGTCGAGCTTAGTGATGGGTCTCTAAAAGCTTGTTGCAAGTTTTATGGAATATATTTAGGGAAAGAATCAAATTTGAATTTGAAGAGTCACATCAACAAACCATTTGGTAAAGCGCTGAAAAAGGATCCCAAGTCCCAACAAACGCAAATAGATGTTCAAGGTGGAGTATTTAATTATGACCTCGATCTGGTTCGGGATCGAATGGAGATGTTCGTGATTTAAGAGGCGTTGGTGTTTAACCACTTCGACAAACGTTGTTTGACAAACATGATTCGGGAGACGCTTCAACCACGCTAAACCCACGTAAGTCGACAAACTCTTAGACATTATTGTTTAAAAATGTGGAAAAATGCCAAACAAGAACTAGTTGCATATTTTGAAAATTTAAATACAGTGGTTAACTTAACTAGTAATGTTTGGCCGGCTCCACATAATCTACCAGAATCCAACATTTGCGTCACCGCTCATTGGGTAGAACCGTCATCGGGGGTAATGATGAAATGCACCATTGCTTTTGAACTTTTTCCGTATCCACATACCGGTGACCTTTTATTTCAAATTTTAGATTATGTAACAAGGTAGTTTAAGTTAGAAAATAAAATATTTTCAATGGCATTTGATAACGCTTCAAACAATATGACGACGGTTGATAAATTAAAACTAAAATATTTGCCGATTTGTAATGGTGTATTTTTTCACTCAAGATATGTTGCACATATAATAAATTTAATTTTCCAAGACGGCATTGGCACTGATGATGTTACAACATTCACAAACAATTTAGACAAATGCTACATGATATTTTTAAAAAGAGTAGGAAACGACATATAGCATATAGGAAATTTTGTAAAGATACAGGAAGGATTGCTTTGGATGCAAATTGGGATGTACCTCATAGATAGAATTCCACTTGCCTAATGCTTGAAAGTGCTTTACGACAAAAAAATACTTTGCAAATGTTTCATAATAGTCTTGCCGACAATGGATTGGTCGACGTGTTTTTGGATAGTTTTTGGGATAATATCCAATTACTATCTGAATTTCTTGAAATTTTTAAATCCTCAACTACTAAATTGTCGGGGACTTATTATCCGACTAGTTCTTTGATTCTTTCATAGTTATTTTTAGTGTTTAAAAACTTAAAAATTTTTAAAATAAATATCAAAAGTTTTCTAACATGATATCGCCAATGCAAGAAAAATTACTGAAGTATTTTCTTGAATTACAACTCGTTTTTACTTGCGCCGTCGCTTTAAACCCAATTTTAAATGTTACGGGGGTTGAACACATGATAGACGAAATTTTTGACGGTCTTGACCTACACGAGATAGACCCAAACTTTTCAACCGAAGCAAAAAATGTTTTTACTAATAATTTAAAATATATGTATCACTTCTATTTTATTAAATATGTTCCAACATACACATGCCCACCCTGGTGCCTCATCAAGTTCGAGTGATTCTTGAGCACGAGATCCGATGGTTATCCTATGGAACACTGTTCGAAACACCACGGCTAAACGACAATGGGGTAATACTCCTTCAAGCGAACTCGGCCGGTATAGTGGTACGGATTACTAATCTGATATGACGGCTGAGTCATATCACAATTTTGATATTTTGGCTTGGTGGAAAGCAAAAGAATTCGAGTTTCTGATTCTTTCCGCCATGGCCCGTGATTTACTAACTTTCCAAGCTTCCACGGTAGCTTTGGAATTTGCATTTTTTCTCAATGGCAGGGTCTTGTCATTAAGAAGAACAAAACTCGCTTCCGAGTCGGTAGAAATGTACATTTGCTTAAAGGATCATTCGGACTCGATCAATCGTATCCAAGATCAAACAATCCTCGAAGATGGAACATCCCTTGAAGTAAAAGTACATTACAAAGAAATTGAAGAAGGTCTATCACCCGGCCTATCCGACGAAGAACTCGCATTTGAAGCTAACATCGGTCGTTAGCAACAAAACGACACAAATCTTTGATTTTAATGATTATTAGTTGTTTGTAACTTTTTTGTTTTATTAGTTTTTTGTAACTTTTTTTTTGTTTTATTATTGTTTGTAACTTTTTTTTTATTTTAATGAATTTATGGTTGTTTTTAATATTTAATTGTTATTTTTAAACAATTCACGACTTTTAATACATAAAAAAAATTCAATTTAACAATTTTTTTTGTTTGTACAAACGAATAAGGCACAATGATCAACGGGCTTTAAAAAAAACTGGAACTGGTTCTTAAACTGGAACCGAAACCAGACCCTACCCTAACCGGCTACACCGAATGGGGATTTTTGGGAGCGGAACCGGTTCGGGTCTTGGGTGGAACCCTTTTGGAGGAATCGATGGAGCATAGGAACCGATTTGGCCACCTCTAGTATTAGTCAATGTGTATTTGAGTTTTAAGATTTATTTACTAATCGGAGTATATATTTTTTGATTGTAGATATAAAGATTAAACAAAATTATACAGGAGTTGGTGAAAGAAAAGGAAAGTGAAAAGGCCGAGAAAGAAAAGGATAAGGCCGAGAAAGAGGTTATGCTTGAGATAATGACGAGAATTGAGTCATTGTTAAGAGTTGTGACTAAAACCTCCCGTCATCGAGTTAAGACATCACACAACCACTTTATTTTGGATTTTTTAATGCCTAGTTAGGACAAATTAGATGTTTGATGCTTTTGGATATTTGATGCATATGAATGTTTGTTGTTTATCCGATATTTGATGCTTATAAAGTATATTTTATTTGAAATTTTGTAAAATTATTTGCAGGTTTTATTATCTTTTTACGTATATTTTTATTTTGTAAAAAGGCTGATAAATAGTCGCAAATTTGTCACAAACTCTTCTCAAGCGCATTAGTTGCAAAGTCGTTGCAAATTTCTAGTCGCAAGATAGTCACAAAAAGCCCATCACAAACCCATTGAAAAAATATTTATCGCAAACTAGTCGCAAAAAGCATGCTGCTAATCCATCGCAATAATTGCGACCAGAATATCCGTTGCTAAAACCCGTCGCAAAATACTTGTCCGTCGCAATTGTGGTCGCAAAAGGTTATTAGCTACGAAGGTTTTTGTGACGGCTATGTTGGTTGTAAAGTAGTTGCATATGGTTATTTAAGACTACTTTGCGACCGAAAATTTCATCGTAAATACCCAGTTTTGTAGTAGTGGAAAGAATGTTTTGATAATTACATGATGAAGTCGTAATATGGCAACTTTTCTATAAAGTTTGATCACATAACACGAGCAAGTGGTTTAGGCATTAAGTATATCACATTATAAAGACAACAAAGTCATCTTCATAATGATGGAAAGCAAAATTGACAAACGATGCATAGAATGAAAGTTATAATAAAACGACCCTAATCATAAAATATCCCACATAATCAGTACATCCCTAGGAGGAGTGCTTGATATGGTTAGAAAGGTATTTAAAAATAGTGAACATGGGCGAAAATGGTGCGAAAAACAAAGTTTGTATAAGGCCGGGATCATGAAAACAAGGTCAAGACATTACACACATTCATAAACACATATCCTAGGTGGCATACCACGTGTTTTGAATCCTTGCCACGTCTCATATGTTAGTACCCTGATAGCAATAGCCTCTGATGTGGAAATAAAGATTAATTGCATAGAACATACGAAATGAAGACTTGTGTAATTGTTTTGTATTTGATTGTAATTTTTGTATTTTGTGTAAATTTGTTGAATTTTAACCAAGTATACTGTCGATACTATTAGTATGGACAGACACTTAGTGTATTTTGTAGTATCAAAGCCTTCGATACTGATAGCATCAGAGGTTCTATATATATATCCATGTTTGGCATTACATCGATACTACTCGAATATAAGATTTGGGTTAGTATCGATATTAGTTTTTGAGCTTTAGCTTTACTCTTAATAGTTCTTGTATGTATTTCACTCTTTCATTACTACAAAAATACATTTTGGAGCTCATTTGATAGTTCTTGATATTATACATTACTTGAGTACTCATGCAAACTAGATTGGATTCCGCACGATCTTAATTGTTTGTTGACATTATTAGATCCTAAATGTTTACGGACAAAGATCATATGTGGCTGCCACATGTCCTAGATGTCTTCCACGTGTCCCACATGATTGACACATGTCCGACGAGGTGTCACAGTGTGGTTATCTTGATTTGCGTGCCAGTTCCTATAAATAGTTCGTATCTCGTCATTTTCGTATAAAGTTAGAGTAACCAAACCTATTATCACAATTTAATTACCCCTATAAATCTCCTATCAGGTTACTTGAGTGTGTGGAAGCACGTGACGAGTGATTCGGACTCGCAAGTTGGTTAAACAAGTTGTTGTTTGGATATATGAGTTCAGCTTATGCTTAAGCATTAAATGTTAAGGTTATCTCCGTGAGTATATATGAGGTTTATTGACTAAATAAATAATTTGATATGATGTGGTTATGCCCGTGTGATGCGGCGAACCCTCGGAATAAAAGTAATGATTTAAAAAGTCGTATTGTAGATATCTTAACATAGCCGTTGTGCTGTCCATTTGGAAACCCAAATTATGGTTTATGGGATATGTGAATATTGTATTGATCCTGCTATGATATCCAGGTTGTTAGGCTTCAATTCCTTAGAGATACGTGAGATCAATGTGTGAGATTAAGTTTACCGCGCGAGATTAATTAGGTGAGTTATATGATGCCCATTTTATGCTTTAAAGTGTTTTGGGCTGATATGCATATTGTTAACTGTTTGAAAATATTATATCTAACCTATGTTTGATATCGTATGTTGGTATGAATGAGTGTTTGTAAAACTATGATTGTTGGACGTGGAATTAACCATGTCAAATGATTTTTAGTCTAAACATGGTTTTAGGATGTCATAATTGGGATAGTACGAGTAAAATGATTTTAAAAGTTATATGGGAAGTGATGTGATTCATGGGGAAAATGTTTTGACACGTATTTTGTTTGTGTGTCACTGGTGGAGACCAATTGGATGATTAAAAATTTTTATGACTGTGATTTGGACAGTGGTACAAAAACAGGTTTTGAAAAGATTTTGGACACTGCAGTGCAGGGTTAAGTCGGGAATAATGTATTATAAAACAATGATTGTGCAGTCTTAGTCAAACTTGTGTTTTTGAAAAAGGCTTCGACCGTGGTAGACAGTGTCCCTACAATATATGTAAAAAAAGCATCAATCCTGTCTCTGCTGACTGTTTCTAGTGTGAGGAAACAACCCTACCATATGTTTCGGTTATTGAGGGTTAGTGTAACACCCAATCTCTCCACACATTTACACACGTCAAAATACGGTCCCAATTAAGTTTAAAAACCGAACTATGTCAAAATTTATTCGAAAGCGTGAAATTTTGATTACATAAACTAAACACACTTAATTACATTCTAAATACACCCAAAACTTAATAACAGATAGTGTGTTTAAGTTTAAAAACTTCAAATTCATCATAACATTTGAATCTTCTAGGAAATCTGCCCGATCATGACGTCCGTTTCATACATCTTTTTTACCAGCAAACATTACATATAATTTCAAAATTAGTTCGTTAGAACTAAGTACGATCATCATATGCACTATTTATGTTTATGAGTACATCATTTCACCATTATGCACCATTTTTAATGTGCACATAATTGAGCATCACTGTTAATCACCTCAACTTCCCCGCCTACCCACTTGCAGACTTATCTTGTCGTTCCCCAACAACCTTATGCTTACAAAACTGTGAATTTATTTGTGCCTATACTCATATAGGTCTTAACAAGACACAAGTAACTCCTATCTATTTGTATTAAACACCTCATTACACAATTAACTTGTTTATCAAGTATAGATGCATATATTCATCCATATAGATCTTCACCTTGTCACATATATAAATATATCAAATTAGAAACATTTAGAATCACCTCTAGATCATAAAAACCAAGCCAGATCATTCACGTATAAGTTATGGTTCGTATATGAAGGTTACAAGACCCTATAACGTGTTTTAAACGACAAAAATCAACTTTTTGGAAACCCCCAGCCATAGCTTAGGCCTGGCCATAGTCTACGGAAATCTGGGACAGAATCTTCCAGGCGTAGGCTACGCCCCAGGCGTAGCTTACGGCCACCCCCGGGTAGGAAATCCCAATTTTCGCGTTTTGCGCCCTTTTTAGCATTTCCAACCGTTCCAAACAACTTAGAACTAAACCATAAGTTTCCAATACAATTATAGGGGTTAACAAATCCTCAAACTCTAAATTTAACATATCTCAACTTATTTGTAAACAAAATCACTCAATTATGCAACCAATTTCTTAAAACGGTCAAACATTGCAAATCAAGCAATTTATCATTCTAACACTTCCATAACACAATCAAATACGTCAAAATACATATCATGTGGATTGTTATCATATTTTGATCATATTATATCGTACTCACACATATAATTGCACATAACACCCAATTGTGCAATATTTTTTTCCTTAAACGGGTCATTTCTACCTTTATATTCATATGATCTAATTCAACACCTTTACCAACACTTTTGGCTAATTATCACATTATAATAACATTCTTAATCTATTGGCTCATCCAACTACCCACAACCTATAGGTTTCAACAATTTAAATTCCTGGCTCATCCGGTTATCCGCACTCTACTGGTTTGACTCATTACAACCAACTCTTATGGTTATCCACACTCTGGTTTAATTGATAAATGTCACCGTATCATCCAGCTATCCACACACATGTGGTATTATTACTCAATCACCGGCTCATCCGGCTATTCTTATGCAAACTATGTTGCATATATCATTTACACATCACATTTCAAATTGGAACTTGACACACATATGCTAATTGGGTTTTCCCATTCAAGAAGTTCAAATGACTAGATTATGCACAAGTCTTTCAATTCAATACTCAAGTAGACACTCTTTACTATATATATGCAATGTTTAGTAAGTTGAATGACTTACCTTTTTCAAATGATTCGCTTGAACCAACAACCTTCCTTCCAGCCCTTTGACTTTTTCCTTGACTTCCACCGCTAGTTCCTAGTTGTAATTCACACATATACAACTATATTTAATACACACAACACACATACACATTGATTCAAACACATTTGAATCTCGTTCATCAATATTTGGTGTTTAGAAGTCAAATTGTCACTTTACTTATACTATGTTTATTATAAACATAGAATTCCATTTTTCAAGCATTTAAACAAACACATGGTGTGCATCCATTAAATTAACTAATCTTGTTAATGTTTAAACATTATATACTCCAAAATCACCAATTCATCATTTTCATAAAATATTAGTGAAAAATGATGCATAACTCATTCAAAACCATAATTTAACCATATACTAGTTATTAAACACAATCATATGGATTTTCTCATAACTTCTTAAGTGACCCATGTCCATCTCAATTGAATTTTAACTAAGCATCATAGTACCTAGTAATTTCATTGTTTTAAACACATAACAAACATAGATTCATAGTTTCTAACTTATTTTAACAACCAGTTTTAAGATTTGAGCTTAACCCTAAACTTGTTCACCTCAAGAAATCACGACTAACATCAAAATAAGAAACATGATTCACTTACAAGATATTAGTAACCATCAGAGAGTAGGACTAAGCCTTCGATTTTGAATTTTATTAAGAAATCAACGATAATCAAGAGTTGGAAGCTAGGTTTTTAAGTCTTCTTTCTCCCTGGTTCTTTCTCACGCACACACACATACACAAAAGGAAAATTTCGTATTTTGACCAAGTCTATGTCATATACGTTTTAAATCAACTTTTCCTATTCGACAATTTCGGTCCCCCAAACATTTAAACAAGTAACTCACTTAACCAACCTAATCAAGTTAGTTACTAATTAATTTTAATACCCTAAATGTTATTATATTATTATCACAACATAATTTAAAATACAATAAAATTTATTTATTAAAACATACGTGACCGTTAAAACCGGTCGTTACAGTTAGTTGATAATTTGGCTGGTAACGACTGAGCCTGCAGAGGGTGAACGTGACTGTTGGACTAAAAGAACCAATGAGCCTGATCAGAAAAATCTCTAAGTCTCACAGCATTACAACAACTGAAGAAGAACACAAAGGCTGATATTCAAATGTGCTGAAGTCACAAGATCTGAAGAGATGTACAACAGCTGAAGTGTAAGTCGTCAGGTGTTGTAGTGTATAGTTAGTCTTCAGTAGTTTTCTTATTGTTTGTAAAAGTCTGGTGAGTAGTTTACTCATCAGAGGTTTTAGTATTTTGTATTTCAGTAGTTTCAGTATTTGTACTTCAGTAGTTTTGTTCTTCAGTAGTTGTAGAGTTTGTCTTCAGATGTTGAAGACATTCTCAGTCGTTTAGTTAATTTCAGTTGTTTTGTTTTGTCTGTTAGGTGTCAACATCATGTGACATCATCAGACGTCACTGCCTTCTATATATAGGCAGTTGACATGATTGTAATGCAACGAAGTTAATCAATTGAATGAGATATTCCTTTTACAGAAAACTTTCTCTCTCTATAACAAACTTGCGTTACTGTTTGATTGAACTTGTTCTTACTTTACTTATGCTAATTCTGTGTTGAATTCCGCTGCTATACTCTACTGATTTATCAATTGAGAACATCTGATCCTACAATTGGTATCAGAGCTGGTTAATCATTGATCGATTACACAATTAATCTTTGAAACTGCTCAAATTTGTTCTCAAATTGAGTGAATTAGCTGATTAAGTAAGAATTTGTTATAGATTGACGTTTTCTGTTAACTTCTGTTGATTTGTATTTCAATATCAATCTGTTTTGCATCAATTGATTGAGATTTGAAATAGTTTGTGTTAACTTGATTGAATATGTGATCATGTCAACTCCGAACAATGATCCACACAATACAGGCTCCGCAACCAAGCCTCCTATGCTGGTGCGGAGTGAGTACAACATCTGGCAACGTAGAATGCTACATCACCTGTCGATTAACAGCGCAGGATGTTGGAAATCTGTTGTGCATGGACCATATAAACCCACGATCACTGATCCTGAAACTAAGATCATGATTCCGAAACCTGCTGATATGTATTCGGATGAGGACATTAAACTGTTTGAAATTGATGCTAAAGCTCATGGTATTTTGGCCATGGCTCTGCTTTGATGCATTATGATACTGCTCATGATCTCTGGGTTGCACTGAAAGAACAATTTGGTGGAACCGATGAGGTTTTAGCAAATACTAGAGAAATTCTGGCTCAGCAGTATGAAACATTTTCTCACCGAAAGGGTGAATCCTTGACTCAACAATTTGAGCGATTCTCATGTTTAATTTCTGAGTTAAAAATGGTTAAGCAAGAATACACTAATAGTCAGATGAATAACAGATTTCTCAGATCATTGCCTGAGAGATGGGACACTTATACAATTGTCCTACGCTCTAATGCTAATCTAGAAAGTCTATCTCTCACCCAATTACATGGGAAACTCTTAACTTTTGAGAGAGAGGTAGAACAGAAGAGAAAACTGTCTTCATCTGGAAAACTTGCTGATGATTTTGTTCCTGGTAACACTGCTTTACTTGGTCAGGAGTCAGAGTTTAATGGGTCTGAATGTTCTTATGATGAACATATTGACTTTTCTACTAACAATTCTGATCATGCTTTTGTGGGAGTTGAGGGTAATGCAGGAAGTTATAGTGACAACTTGTGTTTTGTGATGGATGATTTGAAAGGTATCCCAGATGATGATCTAGAGGAGATGGACATTTTAAGTCAAATGGCATTGATCAACATCAGATCACAAAAGTTTTATAAAAGAACAGGAAGGAAGTTCCCTGGATTATCTGGCAAGACTAAGGTTGGATTTGACAAAGGGAAGTTGAGGTGCCATAAGTGTCATAGGCTTGGTCACTTTGCTAGGGAGTGCAGAACATCTGATCCTACAGTGACCCTAGACAGTGGCTTGATATTACTATATATGCAATATAAGGACTACCATACTGTTGACTTGGCAGGTGGTAACCATACCGTGAACTTGGCGGATTGGTATTTGGGTGGATAACGTGGAGGTTTTGGGTTCTTGTAACGTGACATTCAGAGCGAATGACTCTATGAAATTACGTTGTTACTTCCACATATTATGGGTAACGTAAGAGACATCTCAATTTCCCTCCCTCCCTTTGGAATCTTTAGAATTACCACTGCTTAGCTTTCAATTCGCATTTAACCATCAAATGAAATGCGAATAATCCGTTCTCTTCTCTTTGAAAAAAGGGGGCGTTTCTGGTTCTGTCAGTGCTTGAAACAATTTTGTCTTCTCCATATTACTATATCTCTAGAATCAATAATTTTATATGAGGAACTACTGAACTCAATCACTTGCTGCCGTTACTCTTCAGTTTTCTATTGAGGTCTATCCTGTAGAGGTACTCAAATTGGATCAGCGATCGTTTCGTCGTAAACCTAATGGGTTACTTCTAATTATGTAAATCAATAGTTCAAACTGCACTCAAAGGTAGGGCATTTCCCGTTTTTATAGGAACTTATGTACTAGACAATGGTATCTCCAATTATAGCCCCCTGGGATGTAAAATATATCTCTTCTCACCATCCCTATAGTGTATGAGACAAATGTATGCATTTCGAATCGGGTCGTATTCTATGGTTACGATTCTACCATATATGTCTTTTTCATTCCGTCGAAAATCTATTTTATGGTATAGATGCTTATGACCCTATACAGTGGCTTGATATTAATATATATGCAATATAAGGACTACCATACTGTTGACTTGGCAGGTGGTAACCATACCGTGGACTTGGCGGATTGGTATTTGGGTTATGATAACGTGGAGGTTTTGGGTTCTTGTAACGCAGCTGTTGTATTTTCTACACAATGTTTTCCTGTTTTATGTTTGTGAATTCCCTATTAAACGTTTCAAATAAATTTTTCCCACTTGTGTTATCTTAATTTTTGGTATGATTAAAACCTAGAACTCACTAGTGAAAACTTATCCCATTAAGCATGCATATCAGGTAAAGATAAAGCTTCGTGTAGCCTTGACAAAGGCAAGGTGTGATAGCAAGAATAGCAAGTTTTTGGTAAATTTGGCATATGAATAATGATGTAAATTTATATCATGCTCGCATCTTGCATTGGAACTTATGTTATATTATTAAAAGTCCCGCTGCTTACCTCTATTATATCATGTGTTATGTTATAATTCTGATTTAGTGAAGGTCCTGGGAGATAGGCATCACAAGTTGGTGTCAAAGCCTTGGTTTAAGAGATTTAGGATACTTGAAGTACCTAAGCTTAAATTGAGACTCAAAACACAAGTACAAGATGTCAGTGCACATGCCATATGTAGCTAAATGCCTAATACGCTTGCTTAGAGCCTTGTTTTGTGATTCATTAAACATACTATGGTAAAATCCTTGAATTCATTTGTATAGATCTACTGAAAGTAATAGCTAAATTATACAAATGAGCCTCTAGATTGAACTATTGTGTGGTTTAGATGTGGAGGTGATAAGAATTATTTATAAAATAATAGAATACCCATAAGTTACTAGTTGGCAATTAAATGTAATTATATGACAACAAATGATCAGTAAGGGTTAGACTCACTGATATTGGTTTGAAATTAAGATGTTGATTTATATGCGATTGTGATGGATTATAATTAGACTTGTTGCACTATAAAGTAATAATTGCAAAGGGCTTTGTACTTATGTATTTATCTTCCTACTGTCATCTGATTATCCATCATACTAACACTGAAATGTCTGATATCTTGATTGATATGTCTGTAAAAAATCAAAACTAACACTAGGAATGTTTGATGAACAATATAAAGAATTATTATTATTTTGACACAAGGGTGGTGGGCGAAGGATAGATATTAGGAGTAATTCCAATTCTCCTCCCATCCACGGAAACAACATTCCTCATTAAGTGGAAAATACTGAGGCTTCTCTGAATGAATGATGACAATCTGAAATTACCACTAAAGTGGAAAAGGCTATAAGTGAAGCTCTACCAATGCTGATGGCAGAGCTATGTGGGTCAAGTGTTGGCCCAACTGCCGAATCCGGAAGTGCTGGAACCGATAATAATGGTGGCAGTAATGTTACAACAAATGTTAATATAATCACATTGGTCAATGGCATGAATGCTGACAAACGTAATAAAGGGTGTGATTACAAAAGTATCAAAGGTTGAAGTCCTTCATCTTTTGACGGCAAAAAAGATGCGATTTGTACTCATGAGTGGGTACAGGAAATGGAAGTAGTGACCATGGTCAGCCAAAATAATGTGGGTAAGATCTAGCAATATTGTTTGTTGGACATTCATTTTCGTCTAAAGCACTATATTGGTGGGGAACCATCAAACAAGCTCATGGGGAGCAAGCTGTTGCAATATTGTATTGGAAAAATCTAAATAAATTGGTTTTGGAAAGGCTCTGTCTAAGGAGTGAAGTTGATCAAATAGAGATGGAGTTCATGAAGCTAGAAGTGGAACAATGACACATCCGGAATACACGACCAAGTATAACGAAATGTCCTGATTGGTTCTTGATTGGTAAACACCGAGAAAAAGCGAGTCAAGCACTACATATAAGCTTGCCAGCTGAGGTTCGAAAAGTTATCAGAACGGCTGCACCGGGTACATATCAATCTGCCATGGAACTTAGTTCACTAATCTATGATTATGAGTATGGTGTGGGTGGGAGGCCTAGCAAAAGCAAAAGAAAGTGGTCTGAATTTAATTCAAAGTTAGAAGGCGGGGAGTAAAGGAAAAAATTCAAAGGTAACAAACCTGGTAGGTGTCGCAAATGCAACAAAATTCATAAAGGAAGATGTCTTGTGAACGTTTCAAATGTTGCAAGAACTCCAAACCCTCCTACATGCTATAGTTTTGAAAGTTAGGACATATTTCCCCAAATTGTTGAATCGTGGTTGTTTTGAATGTGGGGAACTCGGGCATCGAAAGATTGACTGCCTAAAATTTAAGAAAAGGATAGATACAGGAAGACAAGCTGACTAGAATAAAGATGAAGGGGAAGGATAAGGATAAGGTGTGTGCCTTCACAATGACCAAAAGGGAAGCATAAATAGAGTCAGATGGATTGGTTACTTAATAAGCCTCTCAATACTTTAGAGAAAACTTTTTAAGATGAAACCGCCATAGGTAAAACTGTTCACATATCTGAAATGCTCGATGATTGCTACATAGATTTAAATGAATACCAATTTCCTGTTAAATTATTCTTATTAACATTTGGAAGCTTCAACGCCGTTCTGGGAATGGATTGGTTAGCCGAGAACAATGCTCAGATTGTATGCAACAAAAAGTTAATTCAAATATAAGCACCAGATGAGAAGCAGATATGCATATATGGTGATCGTAATGGCTTGGCTGCGAAGTTAATTTTGATGATCAAAGTTCATAAATATATGGTTCAAGGTTATAAAGCATACTTAGCATGTGTGGTAGATACTACAATGAAGACAAAGAAGTGGATGTGCTGTTAGTATGTCAATTCCTAGATGTCTGTCATGAGGACTTGACAAATATTCCACCTGATAGAGAGGTCGAGTTTCATATTGATTTGGTGCCAAGAGAAAAGCCAGTTGCTAAAGCTCCGTATCGATTAGGTCCAACAAAAATGAAGGAACTAATAACACAATTACAAGCATCTCACCTTGCTAAAGCTCCGTATCGATTACCTCCTCAATAAAAGGTTTATAAGACCAAGCATCTCGCCTTGGGGTGCTTTGATATTATTTGTAAAGAAGAAATATGGGAGTATGAAGATGTGTATTGATTAACGTGAGCTAAACAAGCTTACTGTAAATAATAAGTATCCTCTCAAAGAATCGATGAGCCCTTTGATCAACTACAAGGAACGCACTAATTTCAATATTGATCTATGATCGGGGTACCATCAGCTGAAAGTTCAGGAAGAAGATATTCCAAAGACGACTTTCGTACACGCTATGGTCACTATGAATTCTTGGTTATGTCGTTTGGATTAACCAATGTGCCAACAAATTTCATGGACCAAATGAATCGAGTGTGCCAACCTATGTTGGACCGATCCATGATTGTGTTTATTGAAGACATCTTAATCTATTCCAAAATCGAAGGCAACCACGCATGCCATTTAAAAGAAGTTTTGGAAAATTTATGCAAGGAGAAACTGTTTGCTACTTTCTCCAAGTGTGCATTCTGGTTATGGAAATTTAGTTCTTGGGCCACGTGATTAATTCCAATGTTATAATGGTAGATCCAATAAAGGTGGAAGCAGTAATGAAGTGGAGTCCTCCTAAGACTCCAACAGATTTTCGAAGCTTCTTGGGTTTAACTGGTTATTACCGAGGGTTTATCCAAGACTTTGCTAAAATTGCTTCACCGTTGACTAGGTTGACTAAGAAAGAAGCTAAATTTGATTGGAGTACACAACAACAACAAGCATTTGAAAAATTAAAGTCAAGATTGACTCAAGCACCTGTACTGCCCTTATCTGATGATACAGAAGACATGGTTATTTATTCTGATGCTTCATATCAAGGATTGGTGTGAGACCCCGTAATTTGTAATTTGCATACGTGGCACTAGAGTTAGTTAAATTTAGTGTGACAAGTAAGACGATAGTACAAACATAGTTGCAAACACGATAATTCGAGGAATTATTGAAAAATGCACACACGTGTCGAATAATTCGCGAACGTTGGTGAACGTCGAACAAAACGAATAATTAAGCACTAATTAGTTCACAACTGATCAAACATCGATGAACGATGAATCACAATCGAGAAACGAACAAAAATTGAATCAAACGATCGAAATTTGGCCAATTGGGCTCTCCAGGTTGCCTTCGCGATATGCCAAGGCCTCTGGTTTGAGCCTTGGCGGTACGTGGCACTTGGGCGGGGAATTTGAATTCACCCGAAATCCTTCGCGGTACGCGAATACTAGACGACTCCAGGCTTGGCGGTGTGCGACGTGTTTCATGAAGCAAACGAATATTATATACATCATGGTATGCCAATGCTTCACTTTTGAAGCCTTCGCGGTACGCAAGGCTGCCCAGTCGCCAAAATCTTTATAAAACCAATGCAAATCATTTCATCTATCGTCCTAATCACTTTCTCCGAGCTCTGATTTGATTTGATCAAAATAACAAGTTATTGCAAACTTTCTATTTATAAAAACTTTATTCGGGGTGCTTTCATGAAATAGGAACATAGGTCCCGTTTGGTAGATGCTAAATGACTTAAAATGATATAATATGATGCTATGTGAAGTTTTGTGGGATTTTTCTATGTTAAACATGTCAAATATAAAAACTTTCTATTTTAGGAAACTTTAATGATTAAAAACAGACTATGTGTTTATTTGATCGTATGTGACAACGTGCTAAGTAGAAACATGATCACTTAGGATTAATGAACATGCTAGAACTATTAAAACGCGTTATGTTTGAAAGTTGCTAAAAATGGAAACTTACTATAAATAGTAAGTTGTCCAATAACGTGACTTACGTGCTTATGTGAACGATAATGAACATCACATGAACTATAACTAACGCACGGTTCATCAACGGGTCATTGACTTTAAAACGGTCAAACACGGTCAAACAGAACAAGCATGGACAAACATAACAATCGTGGGTTGTTGAGCACGAACACGAACACAAAAACGAACACGGACACAAACACGATCACGAACACAAACTTACGTAAGCCATACGATATAGGTAACCGGTGACCGACTCATCCGAAGACCAAGAGCTTACGCGTTATTTATTATCACTCAGGTCAGTTTACGGCCGCTCTTTCAAACTCTTTTACAAGTTTTCAAACTAGAGGGAGAATACATGTTGTTGAGTCAAACTTTATTACTTGTATGAACATATTGTGTATGCTGGCTTATTGGACAAACATTAAGTGTTGTATCGTAACTAAGACCTCGCACAGTCTTATCGTGAATGTATTCACAACGAGGTGAGTTTAGATAGTACTATTGGGCATGACAAACCCCACGCGGCGCTAACTCTAATTCGATGTCAAGACGCGTGTAATCTCAACCCATCGTCCATGTACCTACGATAGGCATGGCAGAGGCTAGAGCAAACAAGTCTAGTTCGGTAGAGACGAAACTGACACTTGGAGCCTAGGGCTCAGGACAAACACGTAATAAACAACATGACATGAGACAAACATTTTTATATACTAATGTATTGATATCAAAACCTGTGAACTCACCAACCAATGTGTTGACACTTTTTCTTAACATGTATTCTCAGGTAACTAGCTTGTGCACGTATATGGAATGCACCTAAAGGGACGAGCACAGGACATGCATGCATTCTTATTGTGTCATTTTGAATCAAACAATTTTTATTTTATTATGTCTTGTCAAACAATGTAGTGTCTAACATTTTTCATTCCGCTGCATTTCGAACAACATTTAATTCCGCTGCTTTAGACTATCTATGATATTCCGCTGCATGTTTAATTAATCAAATTGGTTAATGATGTTATTTTGAACGTACTTTTCAAACTCATATATAGTCGTTCTATATGATTGAGCTGTGATTCTGGCCACGTCACACCCAGCGGTCTGACACCGCAGGTGGGAATTTGGGGGCGTGACATTTGGGTTATGTGCTCACGCAACGAGGAAATGTCATTGCTTATGCTTCTCGACAGCTGAAGCCTAATGAAGTAAATTATCAACTCATAATTTGGAACTGGCAGTAGTTGTATATGGTTTTAAAATATGGCATCACTATTTGTATGATGTCAAATGTACCATCTACATCAATCATAAGAGTCTTAAGTACTTCTTTGAACAAAAGGATTTGAATATGAGGCAACGTAAATGGTTGGATTTAATTAAAGATTATGACTATGACATCTTATATCACACTGGAAAAACTAATGTGGCGGCTGACTCTTTAAGTCGAAAGAGCTACCATTCTCCAATTCAGGTAAGGGTATGTCAAGTGGTAAAAACTCCTAATTTCTTAGAACAACTCAAGGAAGCTCAAGTAGATGAGTTAAAAGAAGAAAATGTATGTAGTGAGCGAATATTTGGTCATGTGAAAAGTCTTAAAGAAAATGATTATAGTGTAAAGACTAGGTTTGGACGAATGTGGGTACCGCGTGACGGTATTAAGCGAAAGAAAATTTTGGATGAAGCCCGTAACACTCATTAATCTATTCACCCAAGTGCAACCAAGATGTATTAAGATTTAAAGAAGCACTATTGGTGGCCTGGTATGTAGTTTAATGTTATGCAATATGTGAATAGATGTCTAACTTGTGTACAAGTTAAAGCTAAACACCAAATGCCATATGGCTTGCTTCAACCACTAGAAATACCCAAGTGGAAATGGAAACATATTAATATGGATTTCATAACAAAGCTTCCACGAACAGCTCAAGGTTATCATACCATTTGGGTAGTGGTGGACAGATTGACTAAAAGTGTCTGCTTTCTGCCAATTCATGAATTGTAGTATTCATAAAGGTAGGCAGAAATATTTATGAATGAAATTGTGACACGATATGGTATACTGATCTCGATCATGTCAGATAGAGATACTGTTTCACCTCCAGATTTTGGAAAAGGTTCCGTGATGTTATGGGATCTAAGCCATTTATTACCATGGCATATCATCCACAAACGGATGGTTAAAGTGAAAGGACCATTCAAACTCTTGAAGATATGTTTCAAGCATGTGTTGTAGATTATGAAGATAACTCGAATAAGCATTTACCTTTAGCAGAAATCTCCTACCACAACATTTACCATTGATCGACTTATATGGAACCATTTGAAATGTTATATGGTAGAAAATGCCGTACAACTATATGCTGGGATGAAGTAGATTAGAAAGAATTTGGAAACTTGGAAGAGTTTAGAGCTACAACTGAAAGACTGAAACAAATTAAATCAAGAATAAAAGCAGCACAAGACCGAAAGAAGTCGTATGCTGATAAGAGGAAGAGGCCAATTGAATTTCAAGTCGGAGATATGGTGTTACTAAAGGTATCTCCGTGGAAAGTCCTTGTTCATTTTCGAAAACGCGGCTAATTAAGTCCAAGGTAGATTGGACCTTTCAAAATTGTTGCCCGTGTAGGTGAGCTTTCTTATAGGATGGAATTTCCAGACGAATTAAGTAAAACTCACCCGGAATTAATTCCACGCCTTATATCTACGAAAGTGCTTGACAAATGAAGCCTCACACATACCATATGATGAAAATAAGATCGATAATAAGCTCAATTATGTGGAACATCGGGTAGCTATTCTCGATTATGATGAGAAGAAGTTACGAAATAAAAATGACAAGCTTGTAAATGTTCAATGGAAGCATCGTAAGGGGTCTGATGCTACTTGGGAAACTGAGGAAGAAATGTGAAAATTCTATCCCCATTTATTTTTGACATAATTGGTTTTTAGGATGAAACCTAATGTAAGGGGGTAGATTTGTAACAACCGGTTTTTCATGCTATTGTAATGAACTTAAATATAATGAAATGTTTCAACCTTCTGAGAAAGAGTGTTTCGAAAATTGCATGATGAAGTCTTAATGTGGCAACTTTGCTATAAAGTGTGATCACATAACACAAGCAAGTGTTTTAAGCATTAAGAATATCACATTATCAAGACAACATAATCATGATCATAATGTAGGAAAGCAAAATTGACAAATGATGCTCAAAATTAAAGTTATGATAAAAACGAGTTTTGATACGTATTTTGTTTGTGTGCCACTTGTTGAGAAAAATTGTATGATTTGAAATTTTTACGACTGTTATTTGGACAGAGGTCCTAGCACAGGTTTGGAAAACATTTGGGCACTACGGTGCTAAGCTAAGAAGGGAAAAATGTTTTATAAAGCATTGATTGTGCAGTATGAATCAAAATTATATATTTGACAAATGTGTCGACCATGGTCGATGGCATCCTTGAAATATATGTGAAAAGAAGCATCATGCATGTTTCTGTTGCTTGTTTCTAGGGTGAGAAAAACAACCCTGGCATATGTGTCAGTTATAGGGGGTTCATTGATTAATTGAATGTGTTTGGCTGGTGACAATCAGGCCTGCAGAGGGTGAACGTGACCCTAGGCAATGGCTTGATATTATTATAGATGTAATATAAGGACTACCATACTATGGACTTGGCAGGTGGTAACCATACCGTAGACTTGGCGGATTGGTATTTGGGTTCTGGTAACATGAAGGTTTTGGATTCTAGTAACGTGGTTGTTGTATTGAAACTTTTCTGCATAAAGTTTGCGTGATTAATGTTTGTGAATTCCCTATTAAACATTTCATATAGATTTTTACTAGTTGTGTTATCTTAATTTATGGTATGATTAAAACCTAGAAATCACCGATGAAAATTGATCCCTTTAAGTATGCATATCTGGTAAAGATAGATCTTTGTGTAGCCATAGCAAGGGCAAGGTGTGATGGCAAGAATAGCAAGCTGTTGGCAAATTTCGACATATGTATAATGATGTAAATTTATATCATGCTAGTATTTTGTATTAGAACTCGTGTTATGTTAATAAAAGTTCCGCTGCTTACCTCTGCTATACCATGTGTTCAGATATAATTTCGATTTACTGATGGTCCCAAGAGATGGATTTCAAAGAAATTGTACCTAGACTGAGAGGAGAAAGCGTTCCTTGAGCCAACAACAGAAGAATGAAAGGGTTATTGTAAATTAGGGTTTTCGTACAGGGAGGATCTGCGTGTTTTCTTGAATCGCGTATTAGATCCGCCTAAAGTGTTAAGCGGGTATCATTTAGACGGGTAATTAGTGGAATTTTCAACTTTTATTGTGGTGTTGACATATGTACATTGCTCCGATTTAACAATAGTTTGAGAGTGACATGTTGCATATGAATGAAGTCTATATGCTAGTTAGATGTCAATGTATCGTTGTATTTACTCTTTTATTAGTAGTAGGAGGTTTTATTATAATTCAATAATTCTAACTTTTGAGTAATAAATAAAAGTGCAAGTTTCTTTCTTTACGAATGGTTATTTGACATTTATTATCAAGATATTTCATTAAGCAGTGTGGACGAAATCTATAGCAGATTAATAATTTAATATTGGTCTTTTAAGAACGTAAACTTTAACATAACGCACGTTATATGATTTAATATATAAACAATATAAATCATAAAAAGCCATAACAAAAATTGTGACATGGAAAGTTGTATTTAACGGAAATAAAACTTGGACGGTGTGATTCAGATAAGGGAATTTGTAGAGAAGCATCACAAGAAAGCGCACATGATGCATATGCCATTTGATTAAATTGCTGGCATATGGGCCATAAGGTGCTAAAACAAATCTTATAAAAAAAAACAATCACTAGTATTATATATGTAATACTTCTTGTAGAGAAGCATCACAAGAAGTTCGTTTATGTTGTTTATTTCATAAAAGAACAAAAACGAACATAAAATTTGTGTTTGTTTAATTAAATGAACGAACACGAACACACCTAGTGTTCGTTTGGTTATGTTCGTGAACTTTTCGGTTATGCTCATTTATTTGTGTTCGTTAATATTCGTTTAACAATGTAATTTATGGATGAAAGTTGTCGTTTGTGCTTCTTCAATTGTATCTGTTTATGCTTGTTAAATTGTGTTTGTTTATGTATGTTCAATTGTGTTTTTATACATTGTTCTATTATGTTCAATTATGTTTGTTTATTAATTTTGGTTCATGAACAATTCTTTTAATTTTCTAACGCACGAACACAAACACATTTATTTTCTAAATAAACGAAAGGAACACAACATTCATGTTCGTTAATGTTTTCATGTTTGTGTTCGTGTACGTTTGGTTCGCTTACAAGACTAGGTCTCAAACTTAAAACATTTGTAACACAAATAGTCCTTATATGAGGATACTTTGATTAATTATGTAATAGTAATTTAGTTATCTAAAGATTATACGTGTTATAAATATATAAAGTTTGGGATCGTATAAGTAATTTATGAAATTTATGAACCAAGAGTGAAATACAAGCTTTCCACATAAATTATATCTGTAATTTACTCTTTTTTTAACAACAAAAATAATTGAAACTCAAAGTTTTTAAATAACAAGATGTTCATAAAAATGACGTTTTAAAAAAACCAAAGTTCTCGATATGTTGTTATGCTTTATAATTGTTTATTATTAAGTATTATATTTTTATAATATACTTATTATAGTATATGCACACATAAATATTATATATAACTTTATAGCCTATTGGTTATTCTTTTGATACTTTTTATAAAATGTCTTGGGTTCAAACACAAATCGAAACATACTGTTAATATAAGATCAGCAGATTAATCCTAGAGGCGGCTGAATAGCAAGCAACCCAAAGGGCTTAGGGTCCTAAAAACTAGGAGGCCTCTAATTTTTTTTAAAGCGAATTTATATGTAGTTGGATTTTTTTGGCTTGAGAACTTTTTTTTAGTTTGTCAACTTTGAAGGGAATAACAATACAAGAAACACCCAAATAAAAGTCTCTTACTTCCTAATATCTACGAAGGATTTGTATATAAATTCATGAAAAAACTTTTAGCGAGACACTACCATTTATGCGAGACGGTGATGCGACTGATGTGTTCACCGGTAGAAGATTGGAGACAACAACATGCAGGGGCGGTGCTTATTGAGGGCCCGAGGGGGCCTCGGATTCCCCTGTTTTTCCGGCCAGAAGAGTTGATTCAGTAGTATTTCGTCGAAAAATCCTTCGGTTTCTCTCGTTTTCTTCTTAAAAATCCTTCGGCCCCCTCCTTTTTCTTCCTAAAAAACCTTCGGCCCCCTCCGAGCTTTTTTTGAAGCTCCGCCACTGACAACATGAATCGTTTGATTTAATTTGTTCATCTAGCAAATCGTGAGGACTAGAACTGAGAATTTGGTGCAAACATTAGCTAGACGTGAGCATTTAAAAAGATCATCAACAAGCTTGAATAAATTGTTGAGAATAACATCTGAGAGGTACGAAAACACATTGTCACTCAAATATGCACAAAAGCATATAAATTTGCTCTCCAAATCATTTCTTTTGTGGTTGAATTGATTGCTTGAATTAGGGATTTGATTAAATATAAAGGGTTTTGGGTGGTGGTGGTAGCATCAGCTTTTTGGGGAGCTGACGTTAAATTGCTCTCCAGTTCGTGTCTTGTGTATCTCGTCAAACCTAAATCGAGTCTGCTAAAGAATGAATAGAGGTGAGGTGTTGTAGTTCGCGAACAGGGTGGGGTGGTGTGGTACCATCGAAGATTAAGTGGCTGGAGATGGGATGGTAGTGTTCTATGTTAGAGAAGATCAAAAGGAAGTGGGTTGAGGTATAAATGTATAATAGTCATTTTCATAAAGTTGACTCCAAAAACTAAGGTTCATTCACTGAAATTACCACCTGTGTTATATTTTTCAAAACAGCTTGAGCGACTCATGTAATTTTTTAAAGTTAGAGACCATCAGTGCAGAATCGACATATCACATGGACCAACAATGTAATTAACAAGAGGCGGATTTAAAAAGACCCTAGAGGGTAGGAATGCCCCCACTGAAGTTTAATAAATCTTTATAATTTTATTTAGAAAACAACTTAAAAAATATGGACCCTTTTTTTTAAGTTGTTACTACAATTCCTTTTTTTGGATAGGCCCCTAATGTTGTTACTACAATTCCTTTTTTTGGATAGGCCCCTAATGTTGTTACTACAATTCCTTTTTTTGGATAGGCCCCTAATGTTGCTACTACAATTCCTTCGTTTTACATGAGATAGATGTTATGACTAGAGATATCTTGAACCAAAGACTACTCAAGACAACAACTTTAAATAACTTGTATTGAATCAAGCAATTTGAATATGACTTTAATATAAACAAATAGAATAGATTTACAAAGCATTTAATGTTATTACCCAATACGACTTGTTATAAGTAACCCGCGTGAATCAGACTATCTTTATTTTTTAAAGAAAAAAAGACAAATATATCATATTCATACTTTTAAATTACTTTAAACGAAATTATATTATTGTTCAACATTGAATCAGTTACATCTCATTTAAAAGACAACAACTTAGAATATCTAACTTGTTTTTTTGCTATCGCTCACTCAAAATTTTGAATCCGCCATCATAATTAACTCTATTATTTATGAGAAAAATGTAATAAACAATTTTCCTTATTAAAAACACAATTTTATACATAAAATTCGGCATCGTGTGTATCCTAATTAATTAAAAGTCATGTGTGGGGCCGGCTATAAGAATGCGTGTAATATATAAGCCGCACTATGGGCATATAGGGCATGAATCACGAGCTTCCTACGACTCAGTTTGCCACACAATTTTAATTCCATGGCCTCCTTCTTGTTACTTTCCCCTTTTTCTCACGTTGACCCACGCAATAAAAGAAAATTAAACTTCTGACTGCAAACATTTTAACATCTTAGCAATTCATCATCACAAATTCACAATTCTTTGTACATTCCTTCTTTTGTTTTTAACATGTATTTCTTTTAACTTACTCAAAGTGTCATCTTTTTCATCATTATTATTATTATCAAACACTCGTGTTATTCTCACACCCACCGCACACACTATATACGTTTCATATAAATACACACGAGGCATATTAGGGGCAATCATTTGTTAGATTTTGTTAGTGTCAATGATTGGATTCCTATACATCTCATATAGGCCTATTCACGTCGTATAGGTTCTATACACGACATATACGTTACCAATCATTTGTTGGAATTTTGTGTGAAAAGAAAAAGGAAAAAGAAAATATAAACTTTTAACCTTTCACCTACCAATTCATTTGTCATGAATATGGTGCTTGTTAGTGGGCAATTGGCCATGAATATGCTAGTTAGTGGGCATAATGGCAAGCTTTGAAATGCCAAGACTACAAGTATAAATAGAGGCATTTGGCCGATTGTTGAAGTTGCTAGAATTTGAGATCACTACACCACTTGAGATATATACACACAAGCTCCAAAGGTTCCAAACACAATCATTTGTTTTGTTGAATTCTCAACAACCTACAACGATCGGTTCTCGTGTGAAACACTCTTGTTTCAGGTGAAGTTTCGGGTTTTCGGTTAACTCCGGCAGTACACACTGCTTCGGCTGTTGTACCCTGGGAAACAGTTGGGTTCACCTGGGTGGCCCGAAATCTGTTTTAAGGGACCTCTATTGAACAGAAATCCTCAGCCACCGAATTCATTTCAATTCGTTTCAGCTTGTTTTATATTTCTTCTTGTAATTTCAATTTTAGCATTTTTATATTTCTTGTATTACTTTATTTTAGATTTTGTATTTCTCTTAATTGTAATTCGAGTAATTGAATAATAAAAGTATTTGTTTATTTTGTGAACGGTGTTCCTACAAGCTTAAAACAGAATTTAAAAACCATCGTTCATAAGTTTGTGTTTTTAAAAATTTTCGGATTACAAAACAGAAATATAAACTATTTAGTTTCGTACAAATATTTGTTTATCAAGAAATTTTCAATGTGTTTTTAAATTTTGTTTTTGGTAAACGAGTATTGTTTTCTTATTAATAGGAAAATTTAATATTTTGTTTTGGTTTTTTTTGTAAACCGTAACTAGTTATTTTCTGTTTTGATAATTGTTAACAAAGTTTGGTTTTATTAAATTTGTTTTGTGTAAACCAAAAGTTTTAAAAACCATTTGTTAACGTTTATTTCTTGAACATAATCGAATCAATTTTTTTTTCTACGAGTTTTATAAACGATAGTTATAATCGTTTATTTATAACGAGCGTGTTAGAAAAATGTTTTTATGATATAAAAACTTAAAATTATAAAACGTTTGACGTTCTAAAAAAAATTAATTAGATTTTGGGGTCGGTTTTGCGTAAACCATAATTCCTCAAATACTTGTCAAATTTTAGTAAAATTTGATTTTGGTTTTGTGTAAACCATACGGTTTTTTGTAAACCACAAAATATTTTGATAAATTAAGCTCATCAAAGTTTAAGTTTTAAGTGACGGACTTGTAGTAACTGGAAGGGTGGACATCGTTATCTGAGTTTCCTGTCTAGGAAAACAATTCGTATATATCCCAATCAGCCGAGGGACCTGTTTTGTTTTCCTGGGGATTCTTGGAGAGAGTGTCTTAACCTATTAGGCCAAAACAAGTCATGCAAACGTCACATGAACTCAAATAACTTTGCTTGAGTAAAAAAAGTTAAATTTTAAATTTGGTTTTGTGTAAACCTTATTTCTGAAAATCTGACTTGCATTGTTTGTATTTCCACTTCTGTTTCAGTAATGACAACTGTACCTACTCAAACTTCAACACCTATAGGACCATTAGTTGGTACCCAAGCTGCCCAGACTGTGGCAAATCATGCTGAAAGACCTGAAAAGTTTTCGGGTTTGGACTTTAAGAGGTGGCAACAAAAGATGTTGTTTTACTTGACCACTTTGAACCTTGCGAGGTTCCTCACTGAATCCCCTCCTGCAATTACTGACGGGGATGTCCAATCCGTAAGCGCTTTGGAAGCGTGGAAACACTCGGAATATCTATGTCGCAACTATGTGTTGAACGGTTTAGTGGATGCACTATATAATGTTCACTGCAAAATAACAACTACCAAAGAATTATGGGAGTCGTTAGACAAAAAGTATAAAACGGAGGATGCTGGCGCAAAGAAGTTTGTGGTAGCCCGTTTCTAGGACTATAAAATGGTTGATACTAAAACAGTTTTGAACCAAGTTCAAGAGTTACAAATTATACTAAGCGACATACATTCTGAGGGAATGACTCTTAGTGAGACGTTTCAAGTTGCAGCCATGATTGAAAAATTGCCTCCAAGTTGGGTGGATTTCAAGAACTACCTAAAGCATAAGCGAAAGGAAATGACGGTAGAGGACCTTGTGGTGCGTCTTCGAATTGAGGAAGACAACAGGTTGGCTTTGAAAATAACACAAAAACAATTTGCTCTAAAAGCAAATATGGTAGAACATGGTCAATCTTCCCGAGGGTATAAAAAGAAAATTGACAACTACAAGGTCAAGGGCAAGGTTGTGGACCTTGGACCGAAAAAAGGTGGTGTGAAGAAGCAGGTTTTCTCTTTTAAGGGAAAATGCTACAATTGCGGTCAACATGGTCACCGTGTTGATAAGTGTAAGGCTCCTAAACAGGACCGAGCATATATGATGGAGGACGATATGCCTCTTGTTGCTATGGTCTCTGACATCACTACTATGATGGAGGAGATTAACTTGGTGTCAAATGACCCTAAGGGGTGGTGGGTTGACACTGGTGCTACCCGCCATGTGTGTCCTGATCGGGCCCTCTTTAATACGTTTAAAGAGGTGGTGGGTGACTCGAAGCTGTACATGGGGAATGCAGCAACTGCCGATGTCAAGGGTGAAGGTAGTGTGATCTTAAAGTGGACTTCGGGGAAGGAGCTCACTTTGAGCAATGTGCTCTATGTTCCTGACATACGTAAGAGTCTCGTGTCGGGATGGTTGCTTAACAAATATGGTTTTCGTTTAGTTTTTGAATCTTATAAATTTGTTTTAACTAAGCGTGGAATGTTTGTTGGTAAGGGCTACGTCCAAAATGGAATGTTTAAACTCAATGTAATAGCTAAGGTTGAGAACATGAATGAAAATGCTTCTATTTCTGCTTATTTGATTGAGTCATCTAATGTTTGGCATGGTCGTTTAGGTCATGTTAATTTCAATTCGATACGTCAATTGATTAAATTAGATTGCATTCCAAAATTTTCTATTGATTCAAAATATAAATGTACAACATGTGTTGAAGCAAAACAAACAAGATCATCTTTTAAGTCGGTTGAAAGAATAACTGAACCCCTTGACATAATTCATACTGATGTGTGTGATTTAAAATCGATTCCCACAAGAGGTGGAAATAAGTATTTCATCACATTTATTGATGATAGTACACGATATTGCTATGTCTACTTACTTAAGAGTAAGGATGAAGCAATTGACAAGTTTGTCTTGTATAAAACTGATGTTGAGAATCAACTCAACAAAAAGATAAAAGTTCTAAGGAGTGATAGAGGCAGAGAATATGTTTCACCATTTGCCGATATTTGTGCACAAAATGGAATTATCCACGAGTGTACAGCTCCTTATTCCCCACAACAAAATGGTATTGCGGAACGAAAGAACCATACATTGAAAGAGATGATGAATGCTATGTTAATTAGTTCTGGAATGAGCCAAGACATGTGGGGGGAAGCTATTGTGTCGGCTACTTATCTTTTAAACAAAATACCTTTCAAGAAAAAGGATGTTACACCTTATGAGTTGTGGATGGGAAGAAAGCCATCTTACAAATACTTGACAGTGTGGGGGTGCCTAGCAAAAGTGATGGTTCCACCACCAAAGGTTCAAAGAATAGGACCCAAAACCGTGGATTGTGTATTCATTGGTTATGCCCATCATAGTAGTGCATATCGGTTTCTTGTTTATGATTCAAAGAATCCTGAAATACACAACAATACTATAATGGAGTCAAGGAATGTATCATTCTTTGAAGAAGTGTTTCCTTGTTTGAAAAAGGAACTCCCAAGTTCATCAACACCAGTTGATGAGATTGTTCATGATAAAGATCAAGAACAATTAGAGGCTGAAGAGGTTGAGCCAAGAAGAAGTAAGAGGCAAAGGATTGAAAAATCTTTTGGACCTGATTTTCTTACTTATATGGTTGAGGGAGAGCCCCAAACCTATCGTGATGCAGTCACCTCTTCGGAAGGACCTCAATGGAAAGAGGCAATCAAGAATGAAATTGATTCTATTTTACAAAACCATACTTGGGAGCTAGTAGATCTTCCACCAGGGTGTAAACCACTTGGATATCGATGTATATTCAAAAGGAAGATGAAAGCTGATGGTTCCATTGATAAGTACAAGGCAAGGTTAGTGATCAAAGGATTTAGACAAAAAGAAGGAGTAGATTACTTTGATACTTACTCGCCTGTGACTAGAATAATCTCGATAAAGTTGGTGCTTGCAATAGCGGCTTTAAGAAATTTGGAAGTCCACCAAATGGATGTTAAAACCGCTTTTCTAAATGGGGATTTAGAAGAGGAAATTTACATGGAGCAACCTGAGGGTTTCTTAGCTTCAGGCCAAGAAGGAAAAGTTTGTAAATTAGTCAAGTCATTATATGGCTTGAAGCAAGCTCCAAAACAATGGCATCAAAAGTTTGACCAAGTTATGCTTAACAATGGTTTCAAAATTAATGAATGCGACAAGTGTGTTTATGTGAAAAACACAATGAGAGGTTATGTGATATTATGTCTTTATGTAGACGATATGCTTATCGTGGGGAGTGATGATAAGATGATTAAATCTACAAAAGACATGTTAAAAGCGAGATTTGACATGAAAGACATGGGTCTAGCTGATGTGATTCTTGGTATAAAGGTCAATAGAACCCAACATGGTCTTGTGTTAAGTCAATCTCACTATGTGGACAAAATCCTTGAAAAGTTCAATGAGGGGGATACGAGTGTGGCTCAAACTCCAGTAGATACCACCCAACATCTATCAAAAAATAGAGGTGAGGGTGTTGCTCAGTTAGAGTATTCAAGGATTATTGGCAGTCTGATGTATCCGATGACATGTACACGGCCAGATTTAGCATATGCTGTGAGTAGGCTAAGTAACTATACTAGTAATTCGAGCTCTGAACATTGGAAGAGCATGAAAAGATTACTAAGGTACTTAAGATACACAAGAAACTATGGGCTGCATTATGGCCGAGATCCAGCTGTTATAGAAGGATACAGTGATGCAAACTGGATATCTGATATGAAAGATTCCAAATCCACAAGTGGTTATGTGTTCACCCTTGGTGGAGCAGCTATAGCCTGGAAGTCATCCAAGCAAACTCTTATAGCTAGATCTACGATGGAATCTGAGTTTATCGCGTTAGATATAGCTGGAGAAGAAGCAGAATGGCTACGTCAATTTGTGGAAGATGTTCCAGGATGGCCAAAGCCTATGTCGGCTATTTGCATACATTGTGATTGCCAATCGGCTATTGGTAGAGCTCAAAGTGCAATGTATAATGGCAAATCACGGCACATTAGACGTAGACACAATACGATACGACAACTACTCTCAATGGGAGTTATCTCAATTGACTATGTGAGTTCAAAAGATACCATAGCGGATCTGTTTACAAAAGGCTTAAGCAGAGAGTTAGTGCACAAGTCCTCAAGAGGAATGGGACTAAAGCCCTTCGAACAAGTTTGTACAAAGGAAAACCTATCCTAGAAGATTGGAGATCCCATGACCTAGGCTCAATAGGACAACCTAATTGTATGAATTAAGGTCACTGTGGGGGAGTACCTCAAATATAAAAGGGAGTTGAATACTTCCTAGTTCATTCTTTTATCAATCAGTGATAGCAATGGAGGATAAGCATACGGCTTTTAATGATTTGTGTGAAATCACCTATGTGAGAGAGAAGTGGGGTCGCTTTGAATGGATTTGTGGGGTGCGCAATTCCTAGAGCTCTTGCAGAACCAGGCTAGTGTTCCATGACCATAACGGACACGACAATGAGGGGTTAGCCGTACCAGGAAGAGTATTATGTGACATGTAATAACGTCTACGTAAACAGGGATTGGTACAAGGACATCGCGTCTACTAATCGCTAGGAGACAAAGTGCATATCACAAAGGAGGGTTCAAAGGGAACACCTACTTTTCCTGCAATACTTAACCGCTGAAATTTTATCGTGACGCTTGAGTGTAAGGATCGATTTCTTTTCATGTGGGGGATTGTTGGAATTTTGTGTGAAAAGAAAAAGGAAAAATAAAATATAAATTTTTAAGCTTTCACCTACCAATTCATTTATCATGAATATGGTGCTTGTTAGTGGACAATTGGCCATGAATATGCTAGTTAGTGGGCATAATTGTGATAATCCCGTAAGAAGAATTACGTCACCAATGAATTGAGCACATTTGATCGTGTTTAAAATCCGTGTTGAATTGGTCGCTGAAATTAATATGGGATGGTAGTATGAGAAAAATGATGAACGTAGGCGAAAACCGTGCGCGAAACGGAGTTACGGATTGTCCGGAATCGCGAAACGAAGTTTCCGTCGAAAAACGGAAGAAATTTCCCTTAGGCGGTACGCCTAAGGTCAGGTGAAGACCTTAGGCGATGCGCGCGGGTGTCGAAAGTTTCTAGAAGGCCGGGTTGACGCGCGCGGTACGCCTAGGTTGGGCGTCGGGCGTTAGGCGATGCGCCTGGGGTCTAAATTGCCGGCAACTTGCATAAAAATCAACTTTTTCATTCTTATCTTCATTTTAACCTTCATTTCGACGCCAGCCATCATCACCTACGAAAATCATCATCCAAATCACCAAGAACTCAAGTTTGAAGGCCATTTGACGTTTAGATCGCATCCAGAGACGTTAAGACAAGTCCAGATCATCTTTATATCCGCAGAAATCCTTCAGATTAGGTAATGGTTCATTTTAAATCTTCTGGTTTGATTATGAATGATTAAATCTTAGTTTTGAACGTAATGATATAGTTAGGGTTGTTGATTATTGCCTAGATGATGGCTAGGATTGATTTTGAATGACAAACTCGAATTGTAAACGGGTAAATCCTTGTTTTGAGCCGTTGTAATGCCCGATTTGCATGGAATCATAACAATGGTTATAATGGTTTAAACCATTTGTTTGTGACTATGTATGTGATTAGTTTGATTAATCTTTGACATGCAACGTGAAAGTTGAGTGTTTAAATTAATCACAATCATTAACATACTCACTGGAACGATTATCTGACGTTTCTGATAACAGTCAGATTAGTATGTTAAACATGGTTATTAAACCTACTTTAATATTACATTGTGATATTCCATGATATTTGGGTAAACAATAACAAGGATTAATCATTACTAAGCCATTAAACTATCTAGAGACTATCTTAGCAATTATAATCAACAACATTAACTACTTGGTTAATTTGAGATTATACTGATTAATCAAGGGAGTCATCAACTTAGTATTAGGAACCTGAGCCAGTATAGGTTCCTACATTATCATACATTGTATGATATTACATTAAAATATGAAAATAAATACTAAACCTCGGGTTGATGACTGTTAAGGCAATGTCTTTGACATTGGAAGTTGAAAACGATTTAATCAGCGAGTTAAAACATCAATAACATATCAAACATAAACTAAATGCAGAATCATCATATCATTACCAGTTTGTGTGATATTCTGCTACTACTGAATTAACAGGTGAGTTTCGTACAACCCCCTTTTTCTTTTTACAGTTTTATAAACATCGGGGTAACTCTGCAAACTATTTTCTGAACATATGATATGCACCACTGATATCTGTGTGATTTCATGTGACTTTTTGTGTGATTTCATGGGATTTTGCCGTTAGTAACAACTATCACAGTATCAAAAGTCCTCATTCGTGAACTGTATCTAGTGAACCCATGTGCGGCCGAACAGGAACCATTGATAGTACTATTGGCTGACAACCCATTTGCTGGGAGGATTGCATCTCCCCTGGTGTGAATGTTTGGTACCTGTTTCCATTACAACTTCTTAATGTTTGTGATAGACATTAGGATAATGAGGCATTAAGATATTTACCGACGGGTAGTATCTTCGTGAACGAACAACTGTCCGAAAGGAACTAGATACGGGTCCCATGGTTATCATGAACTGAAACTTTGAGAATATCCTTATCATATCATATTGTTCTAAATTAAACTGTCAAACTCACCAGCTTTGTGCTGATGTTTTAAACTCAAACATTTTTGCAGGACAACGGTGACGATACAGTGAGGATGCACTTCACATAGTTGAACTCTAATGTAACATATTGTGTAATAAACTAAGTTGCTATATTACTGTAGTGACGAAACCTTTGTATTATATTTATTTTAAGTGAATCTGTGTGCTGTGATATCGGTTCAAGTAAGTCACACCTCATCTCTGAGACATCACCACTATGCTTCCGCAACCAAAAGAGTGAGACGTATGACATCATCTCAGGTGACGAGAGGTGGGGGTGTGACAGGGTGGTATCAGAGCCACAGGTTATAGAATTTAGGTGGACTTAGAGACCTAGACTATAACCATAGGCTCGTATAGTGACACAGAGAGCACCGAACATGGTTAACGAACAAAACTTGTTTTGAATTAAGCCAGGATAATCAGGTGGTACGGATCTCAGTTATGAGTGGCGAGCATAACTGAAATTCGCAACACGTGTGCATTCCAGTTTGATTTGATACAAGCAGAACATTTATAACAGTAAAGACGAATAGTTGTGTTAAGATAGGGAGAAGCATCTTATCAAGTACATGTTAAATATTGTTGTTTAATATTTACTTCATGATACTGATTAAAGATTTTGATTGTACAGCAATGGATGATCAGGGTGAGAGGTATATTTATCAGAGATTCCCCTATGTGGTGTTGGATGATACTCCGAGTGACAGTTGGGAGCAGACTCAGATCCTGACGAGGCTTTGTCGGTAGCCTCACAGGCGACACCTGCAGCACCACGTACACCGTCAGCTCCTAGACCAGTTACGCCGCCACCACCAGCACCAGCACATGAACCAGCACCTATGCCATCTCCACCGAGAGCCCCAGCATGGGATGGACTTAGGAGGATGCGGGGACAGGCCCGCAAGACCACTGGATTACCTCCCAGACATCAGATGGCTCAGCGGGATGAGCCACAGGCTGTTCACGAGGTGGGAGAATCCTCCCACCAAGCCGAGTTGCGGGCGCAAGTGCAGCAGATCTCTCAGGATCTACAGGCCTTGAGACATGATGTATCTCAGCACCATACACTTCTGGAGGATACCCGCACTACTGTTCTGGATATTCTCACTTCTCACCTGACCCTTATGGAGCAGGTGAATGTTTTAGGTGCTAATACTCAGGCGTGGAGAGCAACGATGGAGGAGCGACTGCAGAGGACCTGGGTGCAGAGGCTTGTTGTTACATTCTGGCAGCAGGTTGCGGTGTGGAGTGCGGGAGTAGAAAGGGTGAGAGAGTTCGTGGTTTGGCTTGGGATGGCGAGTTTTGAGACCAGGATGTTAGTGGTGGGAGTGTTTATGGCAGCTGTAGCCATGTTGTTTTCTTGTTTATCGTAGTTTCTACGATAAGTATGATGAGGCGGTTTTCTTTTGGGTTATCATATGTACTGACGGATAGGTTGCTAGTGTATGATGCATAGGGAAATTTTTGGTTGTGAAATAGATCTCCCTTTAGTTGGTTTTGATGTTTGGTGTGTTGGTAGTTAATGTACAAAACTTTTTGGGTGTATCAAAGTTGATTTAGTGTAATGAAATGGTGGTTTACGTACATTTGTTAGTATCTATTGTGTTGCATGTGTAGGCATAACAAAGTCCTGTGTGGCAACATTTCAATTGTCTGTGTGACAAACATATCAAAGTCCTGTGTGGCAACATAACAAAGTCCTGTGTGGCAACATAACAAAGTCCTGTGTGGCAACATTTCAATTGTCTGTGTGACAAACATATCAAAGTCCTGTGTGGCAACATAACAAAGTCCTGTGTGGCAACATTTCAATTGTCTGTGTGACAAACATATCAAAGTCCTGTGTGACAACATATCAAAGTCCTGTGCGGCAACGTTTCAAGTCCTAAGTGATCCTATATCAAAAACATGTAAATATTAACGTATTGATGTCACAATGATGTGAGTTGTGAAAT
The DNA here is from genome assembly GCA_009363875.1 of Mikania micrantha. Classification (NCBI taxonomy): domain Eukaryota; kingdom Viridiplantae; phylum Streptophyta; class Magnoliopsida; order Asterales; family Asteraceae; genus Mikania; species Mikania micrantha. Next base: position 39,605,230 of record CM018698.1, on the reverse strand, counting down.
ATTTTGACATGTTTTGAATTATTAGGACTAAGTATAACTACAAACATTTGTATGATCACTGTGTATTGATCATCTATCTAGACTGTGCCAGGTAGTTATACTGTATTTATTATAATCACATTTTCAATTTCATAAAGTCAGTATAACTGAACATGATTGAATTTATGTGATTTAACGGGTTATATATATCTAATGTTCTTGAACTGATCTGTGTTGTCTGCATGTGAGCAGAAAAATGGCTCCGAAACGAGGCCGACCGACCAAGAGATCTATGAAGAACATTACTAACCCGGGGTCAAATCAAGTTCCACCAGTAAATACTGAATCAAATCCAGATCCGCAAGTTAATCTGGAAACAAGTACTGGTCCACCTGTGAACCCGGGAGCAAACCCTGTTCCACCTGCTGGTGCAGGCGGATCTGAATCAAACGAAGCAATGATAGCACGGATTGTGCGTGAACAGCTATCGGCTTGTGGTGTTTTGATACCACATCAACCTCATATCGCTTCGGGTTCTGGTGGGGATCATACTCACACAGAACACAATGCTACCGGTGGTCATGCCGAAACTCATCATACCACTGGTACAACTACAACTGTTCCTGATCCACCACGACAGGGATGCACTTATAAGTATTTTGCTTCCTGTAACCCTCCTACTTTCACTGGTAAAGAGGGAGCGGCCGGATTGCTAAGGTGGATCGAGGAAATGGAAACGAAACTGAAAATCAGCCAGTGTCTAGAGGAGCATAAAGTGTCTTATGCTGCCTGTTCTTTCAAAGAATCAGCTTTAACCTGGTGGAATACCCAGGCAAAAACGTTGGGCTCAGCTACAGTCGACTCAATGGGCTGGAATGAGTTTAAAACTCTGATTAGATCAGAGTACTGCCCACTCACCGAAATACAAAAGCTCCAGGAGGAATTCTGGAATCACTCGATGATTGGAGCTGACTGTTTAGCGTATACTCATCGTTTTCATGAACTCACATGTTTACTTCCCGATATGTTTCCTACTGAAGCTGCATTAATCGAGAAGTATATTAAGGGTTTGGTTCCCCAGATTCGGGGAATGGTAACTGCAGCAGAACCCACAACCCTCAAACGTGCAATTCTGTTGACCACTAAGCTTACCGATGAGGCGGTAAGGAGTGGTATGTTGGTAACAAAAACTCAGACGGCCGTGGGCCGTAGTGATGTCGGTACCTCAACTGTTTCTAAAGGTACCAAACGAAAGTGGTTTGGCAAAGCTAAGGCGAGAGCTCCGGCTGAGATCAACCAGAGCAAACAAACTGTGAAAAACTATGCTGCTGTTACTCCTGAGAGGAGAAACTATGTTGGGCAAGCACCTAAATGTACTCGGTGTTCATTTCATCATACGGGACAGTGTCCTACTTGTGCCAACTGTAATAGAGTTGGGCACTACACCAAGTATTGTAATTTACCTGCTCGCCAACCAAATCAAGCACCACAACAAACCACTCAAACAAACAGGTCGTGTTACAAGTGTGGGAGTCCTGACCACTTGATTAGAAACTGTCCAAACAATAACAACACCAATCCGGGGAATGAAGCTAGAGGTAGAGCTTTCCAGATTGGTGCTACCGAGGCGAGACACGATGCTAACATTGTTACTGGTACGTTCTTACTCAATAACTTATATGCATCAGTTCTCTTTGATACGGGGGCAGATAAGAGTTTTATCTCTCCTGAATTTGCATCCTTACTGTCATTGCCTGCGGTAGAATTAGAAACTCCTTACGTTATTGAACTTGCTAATGGCAAGTTAATCAAAACTAACAGTGTCATTCAAGGATGTTCCTTGAATCTGAATGATCATCTTTTCAATATTGAATTACTTCCTATTGAGCTTGGGAGTTTTGATGTCGTTGTCGGCATGGACTGGCTTTCCATTAACCAAGCTGAAGTAATATGTCAAACTAAGATGATCCGTATTCCGTTATCTGAGGGTAATACACTGATAGTTCAAGGTGAACAAGCTGGTAGAAAACTGGGTATCATTTCATGTATGCAAACTCAGAAATGCTTACGGAAAGGGTGTCCGGCCTTTCTAGCTTATGTGATCAATAACAGCTCTTCACAAAAGCATATCGAAGATATTTCAGTAGTCAAAGATTTTCCTGAAGTTTTTCCTGACGATATATCAGGATTACCCCCAGTGAGACAAGTTGAATTTCGTATTGACTTGATTCCAGGTGCAGCACCTGTGGCTAAAGCCCCTTATCGTTTAGCACCTTCAGAGATGCAAGAGCTTTCAGGTCAACTGCAGGAACTGTTAGACAAGGGTTTTATTAGACCTAGTTTCTCACCCTGGGGAGCACCAGTCCTTTTTGTGAAAAAGAAGGATGGATCATTCAGGATGTGTATTGACTACCGGGAGCTCAATAAATTAACAATCAAAAACCGTTATCCATTGCCACGTATAGATGATCTGTTTGATCAGCTTCAGGGCGCTACTTACTTTTCAAAGATTGATTTGAGATCCGGATATCATCAGTTACGAGTGTATGAAGATGATGTTCCCAAAACTGCATTCAGAACTCGATACGGGCATTATGAATTTCTAGTAATGCCGTTTGGATTAACAAATGCACCTGCAGTTTTCATGGATCTGATGAATCGGGTATGTAGGCCTTACTTGGATAAGTTTGTGATTGTATTTATTGATGACATTCTTATTTATTCTCGAAGCCAACAAGAACATGCTCAACACTTGAAATTGATCTTAGAACTTTTGGCACGCGAAAAATTATATGCCAAGTTCTCTAAGTGTGAGTTTTGGTTACGGGAAGTGCAATTTCTTGGGCACGTAGTGAATCAAGATGGCATTCAGGTGGATCCCAGTAAGATTAAAGCGGTAGAACAATGGGAAACCCCGCGAACCCCAACAGAAATACGTCAATTTTTAGGGCTGGCAGGTTATTATCGTCGATTCATCAAGAACTTCTCAAAGATAGCCCTGCCATTAACTACATTGACACAGAAAAATCAACAGTTTGTATGGGGTTCTCAACAGGAGGAGGCGTTCCAATTGTTGAAACACAAACTCTGCAACGCACCTATTTTGGCATTACCAGAAGGTATTGATAACTTCACAGTGTACTGTGATGCTTCCCGCCAAGGGCTGGGGTGTGTTTTAATGCAGAACGATAAAGTGATTGCTTACGCTTCTCGACAGTTGAAAGTACATGAGAAGAACTATACCACTCATGATCTAGAACTGGGGGCAGTGGTGTTCGCACTCAAGATTTGGAGACACTATTTGTATGGAACTAAGTGTATTATATACACTGATCACAAAAGTCTTCAACACATTCTAGATCAGAAGATGCTTAATATGCGACAAAGGCGGTGGGTGGAACTGTTGAACGACTATGACTGTGAAATTCGTTATCACCCAGGCAAGGCAAATGTTGTGGCCGATGCCTTAAGTCGCAAGGAACGAGTCAAACCGTTACGTGTGAAAGCACTAGGTATGACTATTCAAACCAGTTTAATTCCTCAAATCAAGGAAGCTCAGCAACAAGCTTTACAAACACCGAACTACTCTGCTGAGGAACTAAGAGGATTAGACAAGCAACTTGAGACCAAAGATGATGGGGTACTATATTTCAAAAGCCGAATGTGGATTCCTTTATTCGGTAACTCAAGACTAATCATCTTGGATGAGGCGCACAAATCCAGGTATTCTGTCCATCCGGGCGCTGATAAAATGTATAAAGATCTTAAAGATTTTTACTGGTGGCCTGGAATGAAGAAACACATAGCAGAATACGTGGGTCGATGCCTAACATGTCTAAAAGTTAAGGCTGAACATCAACGTCCTTCTGGGTTATTACAACAACCGGAGATTCCCATGTGGAAATGGGATCAGATCTCTATGGATTTTATCACTAAACTACCCAGAACATCGCATAATCATGACTCTATATGGGTTATCGTTGATCGCCTTACTAAATCGGCGCATTTCATTCCCATCCGAGAAGATTACTCTATGGATCGACTTGCAAAAATCTATGTTAATGAGATTGTGTCTCGACATGGAGTACCCATTTCTATAATTTCGGATAGAGATAGTAGATTTACATCACGATTTTGGCAAACTCTTCAGAATGCTCTGGGCACGCAAATCAATATGAGCACAGCTTATCATCCTCAAACTGACGGGCAAACTGAGAGAACTAATCAAACTCTGGAAGATATGCTCAGAAGCTGTGTTATTGATTTTGGGGGTAGCTGGGATGTTCATCTTCCACTTGTTGAATTCTCTTATAACAACAGCTACCATACCAATATTAAATGTGCTCCATTTGAAGCACTTTACGGGCGCAAATGTAGATCACCTATCTGTTGGTCCGAGGTAGGCGAAAGTCAGGTCATAGGCCCAGAACTTATTCAAGAAACAACTGATAAGATCGCACTTATTCAAGAACGAATTAAAGCTGCTCGCGATCGACAGAAGAGTTATGCTGATAATCGTCGTAGACCGTTGGAATTTCAAATCGGTGATCTAGTGATGTTGAAAGTTTCGCCGTGGAAGGGTATATTCAGATTTGGGAAGAGAGGTAAACTTTCACCAAGATTTGTAGGACCATTTAAAATTCTTGAACGAATTGGATCAGTAGCCTACAGACTTGAATTACCTCCTGAACTCGGTAACATTCATGATGTTTTTCATGTCTCAAACCTGAAGAAGTGTTTAGCTGATGAATCTTTGATCGTACCTTTGAAAGAAATCCAAATTGATGAGAAACTTCAATTCAGGGAAGAACCAGTTGAAGTAATGGATCGAGAGGTGAAGGTACTGAAACGCAGTCGCATACCTATTGTCAAAATTCGGTGGAATTCACAGCGTGGACCCGAATATACGTGGGAACGTGAAGATCAGATGAAACAGAAATACCCACATTTATTCTCATGATCAATTGTTATCCAGTAAGTCTTTCTTAAATTTCGGGACGAAATTTTTCTAACAGGAGAAGACTGTGATAATCCCGTAAGAAGAATTACGTCACCAATGAATTGAGCACATTTGATCGTGTTTAAAATCCGTGTTGAATTGGTCGCTGAAATTAATATGGGATGGTAGTATGAGAAAAATGATGAACGTAGGCGAAAACCGTGCGCGAAACGGAGTTACGGATTGTCCGGAATCGCGAAACGAAGTTTCCGTCGAAAAACGGAAGAAATTTCCCTTAGGCGGTACGCCTAAGGTCAGGTGAAGACCTTAGGCGATGCGCGCGGGTGTCGAAAGTTTCTAGAAGGCCGGGTTGACGCGCGCGGTACGCCTAGGTTGGGCGTCGGGCGTTAGGCGATGCGCCTGGGGTCTAAATTGCCGGCAACTTGCATAAAAATCAACTTTTTCATTCTTATCTTCATTTTAACCTTCATTTCGACGCCAGCCATCATCACCTACGAAAATCATCATCCAAATCACCAAGAACTCAAGTTTGAAGGCCATTTGACGTTTAGATCGCATCCAGAGACGTTAAGACAAGTCCAGATCATCTTTATATCCGCAAAAATCCTTCAGATTAGGTAATGGTTCATTTTAAATCTTCTGGTTTGATTATGAATGATTAAATCTTAGTTTTGAACGTAATGATATAGTTAGGGTTGTTGATTATTGCCTAGATGATGGCTAGGATTGATTTTGAATGACAAACTCGAATTGTAAACGGGTAAATCCTTGTTTTGAGCCGTTGTAATGCCCGATTTGCATGGAATCATAACAATGGTTATAATGGTTTAAACCATTTGTTTGTGACTATGTATGTGATTAGTTTGATTAATCTTTGACATGCAACGTGAAAGTTGAGTGTTTAAATTAATCACAATCATTAACATACTCACTGGAACGATTATCTGACGTTTATGATAACAGTCAGATTAGTATGTTAAACATGGTTATTAAACCTACTTTAATATTACATTGTGATATTCCATGATATTTGGGTAAACAATAACAAGGATTAATCATTACTAAGCCATTAAACTATCTAGAGACTATCTTAGCAATTATAATCAACAACATTAACTACTTGGTTAATTTGAGATTATACTGATTAATCAAGGGAGTCATCAACTTAGTATTAGGAACCTGAGCCAGTATAGGTTCCTACATTATCATACATTGTATGATATTACATTAAAATATGAAAATAAATACTAAACCTCGGGTTGATGACTGTTAAGGCAATGTCTTTGACATTGGAAGTTCAAAACGATTTAATCAGCGAGTTAAAACATCAATAACATATCAAACATAAACTAAATGCAGAATCATCATATCATTACCAGTTTGTGTGATATTCTGCTACTACTGAATTAACAGGTGAGTTTCGTACAACCCCTTTTCTTTTTACAGTTTTATAAACATCGGGGTAACTCTGCAAACTATTTTCTGAACATATGATATGCACCACTGATATCTGTGTGATTTCATGTGACTTTTTGTGTGATTTCATGGGATTTTGCCGTTAGTAACAACTATCACAGTATCAAAAGTCCTCATTCGTGAACTGTATCTAGTGAACCCATGTGCGGCCGAACAGGAACCATTGATAGTACTATTGGCTGACAACCCATTTGCTGGGAGGATTGCATCTCCCCTGGTGTGAATGTTTGGTACCTGTTTCCATTACAACTTCTTAATGTTTGTGATAGACATTAGGATAATGAGGCATTAAGATATTTACCGACGGGTAGTATCTTCGTGAACGAACAACTGTCCGAAAGGAACTAGATACGGGTCCCATGGTTATCATGAACTGAAACTTTGAGAATATCCTTATCATATCATATTGTTCTAAATTAAACTGTCAAACTCACCAGCTTTGTGCTGACGTTTTAAACTCAAACATTTTTGCAGGACAACGGTGACGATACAGTGAGGATGCACTTCACATAGTTGAACTCTAATGTAACATATTGTGTAATAAACTAAGTTGCTATATTACTGTAGTGACGAAACCTTTGTATTATATTTATTTTAAGTGAATCTGTGTGCTGTGATATCGGTTCAAGTAAGTCACACCTCATCTCTGAGACATCACCACTATGCTTCCGCAACCAAAAGAGTGAGACGTATGACATCATCTCAGGTGACGAGAGGTGGGGGTGTGACAATAATGGCAACCTTTGAAATGCCAAGACTACAAGTATAAATAGAGGCATTTGGCCTCTTGTTGAAGTTGCTAGAATTTGAGATCACTACACCACTTGAGATATATACACACAAGCTCCAAAGGTTCCAAACACAATCATTTGTTTTGTTGAATTCTCAAAAACCTACAACGATCGGTTCTCGTGTGAAACACTCTTGTTTTAGGTGAAGTTTCGGGTTTTCGGTTAACTCCGGCAGTACACACTGCTTCGGCTGTTGTACCCTGGGAAACAGTCGCGTTCACCTGGGTGGCCCGAAATCTGTTTTAAGGGACCTCTGTTGAACAGAAATCCTCAGCCACCGAATTCATTTCAATTCGTTTCATCTTATTTATATTTCTTCTTGTAATTTCAATTTTAGCATTTTTATATTTCTTGTATTACTTTATTTTAGATTTTGTATTTCTCTTAATTGTAATTCGAGTAATTGAATAATAAAAGTATTTGTTTATTTTGTGAACGGTGTTCCTACATCATTGACGAATCATCTGGTGTCAGAGGGGTTATATGTCTCGTATTAGCCTGTACGAAACGTATAAGATCAGTGAGGTGTTTAAATAAAAAAGTTGGGTGTGTAAATGACCAATCCCTTATAAAATGAGGCAAAAATAGTTCTCAAGGTGCTGATGCATGAACTTTCGAAACAATAAGCATACCTAGTAAAAATTCCACTTAGAGTAGGGTCTTGAGAGGGGAAGGAATGATAGAGATAAACCTTACCCTATCCCAGTTGGAATAATAAGGCTGCTCCGAATTAGTCACCGGATCGAATTAATTGTTTGGGGTTTATCATCCCAACGCTTTTAAAGACTATTTTTACAAAATAAGTAAAAATAACGTTAAAACTAGGACAATTTACTTTTGCTCCTTGAAGGCTCACACATATATGCATTATATGCGTGCCTCACTAATGGGGCGTTATACATGAACTTTCGAAAGAGTAACCTAAAAATTCACGCCAAGCTACAACATTAATTGTTACAAGTAGGGTGTTCAAAAAAATCCGTATCCACCAAAATATTCAAAAATCTGAACCCGAAATGCTATAAAATAATATTAGAAAATATTAATAAAAAGATTAAGAATAAAAGTAGTGATCTGATGAAGTGTTTATTACTCACTATTAAAGTATAGATAAAAGTTTAATTACTTTGATGAAGTGTTTATTACTCACTATTAAAGTATAGATAAAAGTTTAATTACTTTATAAAGACAAAACAAGTTCTAGTAACTTAACTGAAATAATTAACAAACTTAATAACATTTTTATGTCATTTTCTCTAAAAAAATATTATTCTTTAATTTTACTAAAGTTACTCATGCACATATGTATCTTTTAACTATTCTTCAATAATGTTATGAATGATTAGGTAAAAGAAAAATAAGATTATTACACGTTCAATTTGTTCAACTTTTATAATTACGATTTAATAAAAAAGATGGAGAAAAAAGAATGTCGGCCTTTTTTACTTCCATCATTAATCCAAAGCATTTGTTTTAATATAGAGTAAATTACGGTTTTGTCCCAAAATATAATCTTAAGTGTTTCAACTATTTTAGCCAAAATAGAATCTTCTATCAATTCAGCTCCTGTGGTTCAAACAACTATTGGTTTTGGCCCCTCAAACTTAACTATTATATCGGTTTTGGCCCAAAATCTAGCTATGATTAGGGTCAAAAGCGTTAGTTGTCTAAATCACAGTGGGCTGAATTGATATAAGGTTCTATTGTGGGCTGAGTTGATATAAGATTCTATTATGCGTCGAAATAGTTAAAAACACTTAAACCAAATGGGGCAAAAACCGTAATTTATTCTTTAATATATAATAAAAACTACAGAGTAGTTATAATTACATAAAGTAAACGCACTACTAGAAAAATAGGCAATTGTCACCAAAATTTGCTACCAAAAAAACGGTAACAAATTTTGCTACTGATTTGCCACCAAACTTAATAATAGCTTAACATTTTTGTTACCATCTAATTTTGGTCTTAAAGTGGTGGCAAATGACTCTAAATAAATAAAATTATAATATTTGACACCATATCAGTGGTAACAAAAGATTTGCCACCGTATTACTCGTAACAAATAAATCCTATTAATGTATTTGCCACCACATTGTGTAGTAGCAACAAAAAAAAAAAAAAAAAAACCTAAAAAAATTAAGGGTAGGCGCCAAATCGAGATTTAGCCCGCCCAATGGTTTTAGAAGCTGCCAAATTCTTCAATAGCAAACAAAAATTCATTCACAGCAAACAAAAACCTAAAAACCGCCAGTGGCTCCTCTCTTCCACTCCCACTCGTTCACGCCAAACCGCCAGGGGCTCCTCTCTTCCACCTCGCCGCCTCCTCTGTTCCACCTCGGCGGCTCCTCTCTTCCACCTCGTCGGCTTCTCTCTTCCACCGCCACTCGTTCCACCGCCAATCGTCCGCCACTTGTTCCATAGACCACCGCCGTCGCCGTCCGATTTGCTCAAACCGCTTCAAGGTAAGATTTCCATCTTAGTAACCCAGTTTAGTTGCTTCTTTTTTATACTTAAACAAACTCAGGTTTTGAGTTTGTTTATGGTGGTCGATTGGGTTTTTTTGTTGTTGAAGATGATAACGTTGAAATAGATAATTGCGATTGGGTCCATTTGTGAAATTTTACGAATTGAATCTCTTTATTGTATATGTTTTTTTTTAACAGCTATTGTATATCTTAATATGTATAGTTTGCATAAGATCAGTTGTCTAATTTTTAATTCAAACTTCATTATTCTGCAAGTGGTGATGAGTATGCCCCATTTGTGAAATTTTAAGGTGTTAAGAGTTTGTGAGGTTATCCTTGATGAATCTCGTTACTTATTAGCTAAATTTATCTTAACATTAATGTGTATGAATTGATCTGTACCAAAATTATTAATATCAAATATACCTATTAAAAATTATATATAACTTTTCACATACCCAGTTCATTAAATTAGTTTTATTATACCCGTGTCTTTTTTTCATGCACTCTCGTATCCTAATGCAAGTTTTAATGGAATGGTATAATGTCATAATTTGAAAATGGGTATAATTGATGTTATGATTTTTTGTTGGCTAAATTTGATATTATATCAACTCTTTTGTAAAATTGTTGGATTATTAGTCATGTTGTGGTTTGTTCTTGGTCTTGATTTTGAAGGATCCCACTGACAAAAGAAGAATTTTATGTGATGACAAGCTCAAAGAGCTCTTTGATGTGGACACGTTTAATGTATTTACCGTTTCAAAACTTTTAACTACGCATTTCATGAAGGCAGAAAGGTGAGTCTTGCTGGTTAAAAGCTTTAATTTTTGCTTCAGTTAGTTATCTCTAACTGCCTTGGTTATAACCCGAGTGAGACGAGTATGTTGTTACAATGAAAATGTAGAAAACAAAATGTGAGTATTGAAAACTGAATGTAACTTGCTGGTTCATGCGCAGATTTCTTATGTTAAGTAATTTGCACTTATGATCTTCCATCTTTAAGGTTATTTATTTTGTAGAAACAGAATGCAAGTTAAGAAGATCCATTTATTTTGTAACCTTTAGTGTGAAATTTGTAATAGTAGTGCATAGTTGAATTGTGTTTTTGTGGTAACAGAATACAGAATATATCCTGATAAAAAAACATCTTTCACTTGGCTTGAACAAAAGCTCATAAAAAATAAGGAAAATAAAAGCCCGAGACTGAAAAGGGGATTAAACTCGACTTTTATATATATATATTTTCTTAACATTATCTTTTTTATGCCAGCTCCGTGGTAAACCGAAACGATACCGATCGATTTCCCCGCTCGTCCCGCGACAACGTGCGGAACGTGCCATCTAGTTAAGAACAATTATAATTATAGTAATGTGAGTCACTTTTTATTTTGTGACTTTTAAGAAGTCCTTGGCAATCAGATTTTGTTGATGCTAAAAAAAATTGAATGTTCTTTGCTTAATCAGTGTAAGGATCTCTTATCCATTGGGACACTATTATAAGTAATTGTGCAAGCATGAAAACTTTATGTTTATAACAAAAAAGAGTATGAATATTCAAAGCAATGAGAAAATAATGGTTTGGTTGTGGTTATTTTTTATAACGTAGTTTATCATTAGGATGTTAATTATATCTTTCAGAAGGTTGCACATTCAGAACCTAACTTCTTAACTTCAGATTAATGTATATATTACGATTCAAGAGAAATTATGCACTTGTTGATTTTATGAAAACTTAAGTGGTCTTATAGGTGTCCTCGGTGATCCAAAAAGTCGCATCTAATCAGGCGAAGAATATTCCTAAACAATTTCATCATCATCCTCCTTTCTTCTCTCAGGTAAGCTTTTCGATAGTCTTTATTCAGTTTTTTTTTTCTTTTTTTTTCTTTTTTTTTTGTGAAATTGAAGCTTGAATCATGAGTATATTTAACCAAAAATATATATGACTTATGTTTGTATAATTATCATTTAGTTATTTAGTTTAGATGCATTTTGATTAAATTGTTTTTGTTTATGTAGTAATTTAAAATCCTTCGTTATAGTCAATAAATAATTGATATATGCGTTTTTTTTTTACTTTGAATTTTAGGCATTTAATTTGCTTAGTTATGGCATGGTTTGATGATCGAAAGTGGATGTATGAAAAGAATGACAATGCCGGATTTCTTAATTCTGAATATTGTGACAATGTTGACTTGTTTTTAGACTTTGCATTTTCTAAAGATGATGTGGTTGTTGATAAGAGGGTTAATAAATATGGTGAGACAATACGAGAGATAAAATGTCCTTGTTATAAATGCCAGAATACAAGCTATAGAGACAGACTCACTATTCAAAAACACTTGTATAAGGAAGGTTTCATGCTTCGCTATGAGAAATGGAGTGAACATGGGGAAAATTCTATTGGCGAGGTTGGGCAATCTTCTTCTGCCATGGAAGTTGATGATAATGATGATGCTTACAAACGCATGGTGTTAGATAACATGTATGCATGCGGTTATACTTCAACTAATTTGGAAGGAGATGCACCGAATCCAGAAGCAAAAAGTTTCTATGATATGTTACAAGCTGCTGATGAACCTTTGTGGGAAGGAGAGAAGGCTACAAGTTGTTCCAAGTTACAAGCTGCCACGAGTTTCTTGACATGGAAATCACTTTTCAATGTGTCCACTGCAGCATACAACTACAACATTTCCATGGTTAATGCATTACTCCCTGAAGAGAATAAGCTTCCTAAAAACTTTTATGAAACAAAGAAGAGTCTAGAGAAGTTAAGTCTTCCTTATGAAAGAATAGATGCATGCAAAAACCATTGCATGTTATTCTATAAGCAAGACAAAGGATTAACACAATGCAAATATTGCAAAGAACCTCGTTATAAGAGTAATCGGAACAAGGTACCTAATTTGGTGATGTCCTACATGCCAATTGGTCCTAGACTTAAGAGGTTGTATATGTCTAAAAAAACAGCCAAAGACATGACTTGGCACAATGATCACAAAACAACAGAGGGTAGCATGGCACATCCGAGTGACGGCATGGCGTGGAAGCATTTTGACTCAGAGAATCCTGAATTTGCTAAAGAGATTCGAAATGTTCGTCTCGGGTTATGCACCGACGGATTCAATCCAAATAACTCCAACTCGGTTCCATACTCACTGTGGCCCGTATTTCTTACAATCTATAACTTACCTCCTTGGATGTGTATGAAAGACACGTTTATTGAAGTGTGTTTGATTATTCCTGGAGGAAAGAGTCCGGGTCAAAACATTGATGTGTTTCTAAGACCGTTAATTGATGAGTTGAAAGAGTTGTATAAGGAAGGCATTGAAGTGTATGATGCTTATCGTACAACGAAAATGAAAGCGACTACTATGGATTATTAGATGAGATCATAGAGTTGGAATATCATAGCACCATCGGGCGTTGTGTCGTTGTTTTGTTTAGATGTACCTGGTTTGATCCTGTGAAGGGGGTAAGGGTAGACCCGAAAACTCATATGGTTGATGTTAAACCCACGGCAATAGGATGCGTTGATGACCCATTTATCCTAGCATCACAAGCGCAACAAGTGTATTATACATCATATCCTTCAAAAGCAAAGGAACTAAAGGGCTGGTTAGCTGTTGTTAAGACGACCCCAAGGGGAGTTTACCAACTCGCCCAAGATGTTAGTGAAGTGGAAGATGATGATGCAAACACGGAGCATTTTTTTCAAGAGGATGAAAGGATAGAGTGCACTGTAACAGAGGATCTTCCTTCCATTTCTTATGTACATGAGAGTGGAATGTTAGAAGATGTGGATGATGATAATGATGAAGAAGCTGAGTTGGAAGCCACACAGTTAGCTGATGAGGAGTCTGACAATAATGATGAAGAAGTTGATTTTGACGAAGAATCCGAGTGATAGCTTAGTTCATTTAAATTTATTGTAACTAATCTTTGTTGGTTTATCAAATGTTTATGATAACTAAATATTTCAATAGTAGTTCCAACATATTTAAAGAGTAATTCTATGTTCTGTTACTTACTCTATGTTTTATTGTACTTAAAAGAATACTTGATTGTTATTGTTAAGGTCAAAATTATAAATGAGAATTTGGCCTTATGGTGGTCGAGGTGGTGGTCAAGCTGGCAATCGTGATGTTGGGCGCAATGCTCGTGATCAAGATATTGGGAGAGGTAATTAGTTTTTGTTATCTAGCAGTTTTCTAAAATATTTATGGTTTTTTTTCTTGCAGATATCATGGCACGTACTATGGGTCTACACAGTGCTCAAGCTGGTGGTCGAGGATTTGGTCGAGGTGTTAGGCGAAATAGTGGTCAAGTTGGAGAACGAGGTATTGAGCGAGGTAGTGGGAGAGGTAGTGTTGATGCGGCTGATCAAGATAGTGTTCGAGGTAGTGGGCGAGGTAGTGTTGAGCGTGGTAGCAGTCAAGATAGTGGTCATGCGGCTGATCGGGATGTTGATGGTAGTGTTGCTGATGATGAGTCTACTTATAATTTTGCTTCCGCAAGGCGAGGAAGCGCTGCCCAAGTTCAAGTACCGGAACCAATAAACCGTGATTGGATTCGGGTCGTAGAAGGAGAGTAAGTAAACATACTCAGACACATATATATTGTTTATGCATATACAAAATGTTACTAATGTGTTTTTGCATTTTATATTTTCATATTGTAGATTTAGTAATCAAGGAAAAGCCACTCGAATTATTGGACAAAACTTAAAGTCTTTGTGGTCTGGTCCATGGGACAGCTGGAGAGATGTTCCAATCGAGAACAAGACACAGTTGTACGAGAGATTTAAGGTGTGTGTACGTACTTACACGTTTTCATTTAACTAGTTAGACCATTTTATATATTTATTAAATTTTTTTTTCATAGCTCTATTTTCAATGGGACGAAAAAGACAATGGAAATATATTTAGATGTTGGGAGAGGTGCATTTCTAGTAAATTTCCTAATTTATTAAGGCGGGTACGAGATACGGCTAAATGTACGGCAAGACTACAAGGTGTCCAAGTTGAAGATGATCTGTCTGTCCTCATTGATTTTAAACCACCATGGATAAGAACTGATACGTGGAAGAAAATGATTGATCTTTGGAACACGCGAGAGTGGAAAAAGAAGTCTGAAAAAAATACTAAAATTAGAAGTGAGGCAACCGGAGGCAAACATACCCTTGGATCTCAAACTTATACGACTACAAAAAGAAAAGCGGTAAAGAATGTCAATAACGCTCTTTTACTATATATACCATGTCAATAGCATCATTTTTAGTTAACTTCTAATTTATACTTTTGTAGGAAAAAATAATGGGGCGTGAACTCTCAGCTCATGAGATGTGGAAACAATCACATTGTAGAAAAGGAAGCAGGCCGTTGGATAAACATCTAGCTTGTAGTAGTTCTGCAGTTTCGAGCGTTGATTCGGAAGAGAACATTGAAGAAGAAAACTTAATCTGGGTTGACGATAGGGCAGGGGAAACTTGGGTAAGTTAACTAATTAGTAAATTCAAACAACATATTTTGAAAGAAAGAAAAAACATATCATCATATTACAATGAGATTTAAATATTGTAATTATGTGTTTATATCAATAGGCTGCATATGAAGCATTTGTTGTGAAGAAATACGGGAATGATTGTAGCAAGCATCCTAAATTTGACCAAGATTTGTGGACACAAGCTGCTGGGGGCAAGAATCGAGGAAAAGTGTACGGGTTACCCAATGTTAGTGACCCGTGTGTACATGACAGAGATCGCCCAGAGGTATGTTTATTCCTTTAACTATGAAAGAACATCAACATGGGGTTGTGTAGCATAAGTATTTTAAATTTATAAACTTATTATCAAAGAACATCAACACCATGACAGTTAGCAGTAAGGACTATCGGTTGTAAATTTATAAACTTGTTTTGTTGTTGTTGCATGATTGCAACATTTTTCATATATGGGATACTTAAAATCTAAGCAATTGATATAACAACATGCAACAACAGTAGCAACAACAGCAGAAGAAGAAAACTAAAAATCTATTCGTGGTTGTTTTGTAGATTGAAAAACTAAACTTGGTTATCAACGAGCTCGTTAAGGAAAAAGAGGAAGACAAAGAAAGGTTTGATAGAATTATTGCCGAATTGACGGCTGAAAAGGAAAAAGACAAGATTGATAAAGAAGCTATGTTGACAAGAATGACCCAAATTGAAGCTTTGTTAACAGCTACACCTCGAAGATAGGTTAATTCTAAACGCTAGGTAGGTTTTGAATGTTTGGATGTTTTAGTTGGTTTTGAATGTTTTTTTTGAATGTTCGGATGTTTTAGTTGGATCGTTTAATGATGTTCTATGATTTTGTAATTACATTGGTTTGTGTTATACAGTTTTTTATTGCAATGTTAAAAGAACAGCAGGTCAGGTAAATATTTTAGCAATGGTCAGGTAGTGTAGTCACGGCAATGGTCAGGTAGTCACAAAAATAGTGGCAAAATGGTGGCAAAAGTGTCAGGTAGTCCCAAAATCAGTGGCAAAATGGTGGCAAAAGTGGTGTCAGGTGGTGTCAAATATTTTAAAATGGTGGCAAAATGGTGGCAAATAGTAGCAAAAAGTGGTAGCAGAATGGTGGCAAATAAATGGTAGCAAAATGGTGACAAATATTGGTGGCAAATAAATGGTAGCAAAATGGTGGCAAATAAATGGTAGCAAAATGGTGACAAATATTGGTGGCAAATAGATGGTAACAAAATGGTGACAAGTATCGGTGGCTAAATGGTAGCAAAACAGTGACAAAAATGGTGGCAACCTGGTAACAACCAAGTATTCTGTGGAAAAAATGTACGGTCACAATATTTGTTACCATTTTTATGGTGGCAAAAATTTGGTAGCAAAAAATATAAATGGTGGCAAAATGGTGACAAAAGGGCATTTGACACGGGGGCTTTTGCCACCGCATCTTTGGTTGCAAAATGGTGGCAAAAGAGCAATTGCTACCATTTTGCCACCAAATATGCAGTTACAAAAACCTTGTTTTCTAGTAGTGACGTGTGACTCGTGTTAAGTTGAATCAAACTTTATATAGTTAGAACGTTAGGTTAATAACTGAAGATTAATATTATTTGAAATTAGTTTAGTTGATTAATATTTTGAATAATAAGATTATGAGTTTAAACCAAGGTTGTTGAAGTCGTTAGGGCTAGTCGTGCGGCGAGGTACCGCCTAGGATTAATCGGCGCTAGGCGGATTGGAATTTTTATATGTAATTTTACAAATATTTATTATATACACATATTAATATCAATAATTCAATATAATACTTCAAATATATTAAAAAATAAACTTAAACATACTAAGTCAAGTACTTCAAATTAAAACTTAAACACACAATTCTGAGTTTATAAATGGATTTCGATATTTAGTGGAAGGGTTCAATGTTTCAGATGTTGGATTTGATGTTTTAGAGACATATTAAGTATTTAGGGTGAAGAAATGTCTCGAATAATCACTTATCTGAGTCATTTTTACTCGAAAAAAGCCAAAAAAAATAAGCCCCCTAGGCCCCGCCTAGCGCCTAGGGCAAAATTGAGATGAAATCCAGAAGCCTAGGGTGATTTTTACAAACATGGTTTAAACAAACGTTAATTAAATGAAAACAATAATTGATATTTTGTGTTAATTTTTTCTAAATGATAATAGTTAATTAACCGACATGTCTTTGATTGAAAGCTCATACATCAGCTATATCATATATATATTATATTAATTTGAAAAAAAACCCATTATTATAGTTAAACTTCAAAACATCAACACGTTAAAACGACTAAAGCTATCTCTCTCCTTTGTATGAAAACGTAAGTCATTTTATTTTATTTTTTAAACACCAACTTTCATAACATAAGAATCGCTTCAAACTTGCTAAACCATAAGTCATTTGGTTGTCATAATTGAATCTGACAGTAGTCAAACCAAACCTTAATATTCTCAATTGTTTATAGTATCCCATGAAATCAAACATTCCTCACGTTGCGAAAATGAGCAGCGTGTGTGCCCCGACCAAATCGACGGTCATAAACTATCCTGAATAACAAAAATCTAACCGTCCTAAATAGATCCATCAAACACACTCCTATTTGTTTATTTTTTTTTCTTTTTTGAACGGCAGTCAATCGCACTTCTTATACGCATAAATATCAAACCCCTAAACAGAGATAAGTCAGATCACGTCTGCTGCAACGATAAACTGCAAACATATGGCGCACGTTAGCAACTCGCCGGTGATCGACACAAGATCCGGCTTCTGCAAATCAAACTCCACCTTCTATAGCAAACGGAGACCAACACCATTTCCGGCGAACGATACACTCGACGTAACTACCTTCATTTCTTCCCGTGCCCATCACGGAACCACCGCCTACATCGACGCATCCACCGGCCAACGGTTAACATTCTCCGACGTATGGAAATCAGTGGAGTCCGTCTCGTCGGCGTTATCCGACATCGGAATCCGCAAAGGAGACGTAGTTTTGTTGCTCTCACCAAACTCCATCTTCTTCCCCATAGTCTGCCTCTCCGTCATGTCTCTCGGTGCCATTATCACCACCACAAACCCTCTCAACACCGAACGTGAAATCAAAAAACAAATCGCCGATTCTAAACCAGTGATCGCATTCACCACCGCCGAACTCGTTTCGAAACTCGCAGGATCAAATCTTCCTATCGTTTTGATCGGATCCGGAACCGGCATCGGTTCAAATATTCGAATGGTGAACACGCTGAATAATATGATGATGAATAAACCCAATCCGAATCGAATCAAGGAGCGGGTGACGCAGGACGATACGGCTACGCTTTTGTACTCCTCCGGCACAACTGGAGCGAGCAAAGGCGTGATCTCATCTCACCGGAATCTGATCGCGATGGTGCAAACGGTGATCGGACGATTTCGGTTGGAAGATGATCAGCAAACTCAAACGTTCCTCTGCACCGTTCCGATGTTTCACATATACGGATTGGTAGCTTTCGCGACGGGGCTGATCGCATCTGGTGCGACGGTGGTGGTTCTTTCAAAATTCGAGATCCATGAGATGCTTTCGGCTATCGGAGCTTACAAAGTCAGTTACTTGCCGCTGGTGCCACCGATACTCGTGGCGCTAGTGAACAACGCTGATCAGATATTGAGGAAGTACGATTTGAGGAGCTTGAAGTGGGTATTGTCCGGTGGTGCACCGTTGAGTAAGGAATTGACGGAAGGGTTTATGGAGAAGTATCCCGGAGTGACGATTATGCAAGGGTATGGATTGACGGAATCAACCGGAATCGGGGCGTCGACGGATACGGTGGCGGAGAGCCGGCGGTATGGGACGGCGGGGTTGTTATCGGCGAATATGGAGGCAAAGATTGTTGATCCGGATAACGGAAAAGCGTTGCCGGTGAATAAGACGGGGGAGCTATGGCTTAAAGGTCCCACAGTAATGAAAGGTGATGCTATTATGTGTTTTATTATTGGGTTCGGATATTTACTATTTAGACGCACAAACTCTTTATTGGACATTACAATTTTTTATAATTTTATTATTCTTAGTGACATCATACTTTGTTAGTCGCCTGAGGTATAAAATATTATTCTAATAAAAAAAAGAATAACACTTTAAACATGTAATCACCTCATAAATATGGATTTTTATCCTATGTTAAGTCATCTTAAAGAGTAGATCTTAAATTTCATTTAGATCTTTCATTTTTTTCATTGTTTTTCTGTTTATTTTAAATTAATATGGATACTATGATAATTTCACAAATTTTTTTTATATACCTCTTATCCCTTAAAAAGTTAAAGATTTTTATTATCTTTAATTTACTGTTGTATTATTATAGTTTCTTATTTATTTATTTATTTATTTATTTATTTATTTTTAACATGGTAGGTGAAAAGACACACATGTTATTTGCAAGATTAGATTTCTAAGATTTGTTTAGTATACATGGGCAGAGATTATATTCACATGTGAAATTATATAACATGTATAAGGTGTAAAATTATTGATTATTTGTTTGTTTTTTTTTTTTTGCTTTAAAAACTGGTTATAAATACATATTTATAAGAATATGTTCACATGCATAAAATTATATGTAATATATACACATGTAAGCATTTTTTTGTTCAACCACTTTGATGAAAAAGTGAAATTAAGTTAAAAATTTAAGATTTAATAAATTTTGATTTAATAATAACAACAAAAAAGTCACAAATTTAGTTAAAAAACTTATGTTAAATTATTTCCCCCCCCCCTCTCTCTCTCTATATATATATATTATATATATATATATATATATATATCTTTTTAATAATTAATCTAGATCACATCAACAAATTTGTTTTCTACTTTTTCAATACATATATTGTTCAACATAGAGTATAAATGTTATTTTTAAAGTAAAGGCTATGAAAATATACATTTCGTATATACTCTAGACACGCATACACGTACATATGTACACATACATACATGTGTATGTATGTATGCGTGCATGTCTATCTATACGTATGCATATCCCCTTTAAAAAAATCTTAAAATACTTTTTTATAAGGTCCCCACTTTTATTAGTGGTTCTCGCCTTTATGGGGTGTTAGAAAAGGTATTTCCACTTGCATAATTAATGTTAACTTTAAGCGTTCCTTTTGTTTGTTTATTTGCTTGCATAATGCAGCAACTCCTATAATGGAGCCAAAAAAGTTGGCTCTTGGCCAATTTGTAATTATCTAAGCAAGCATGTTATATGTTCAAGCGTTAAAATGTAGTAAAACGTGTAAAATGTTAGTTTAATATTTTAAATACGTACATTGATATATTTTTATTTTGTGATCGAGTATGTACGGGATCTTAATATAATTGTCATTAGATAAATTAGACTTTTTAAAAGAAACCAAATAATTGACTAGTTTGTACCTAAAGAAATTGATAAGTAGTTTTTTTTTTTCCTTCACATTTAATCAATAGTTGGTTGAGATGCCCGCTCCTATCACAGGTTATTTTAGTAATCCGGAGGCAACCATGTCTACTTTAGATTCGATGGGATGGTTAAGAACCGGTGACCTATGCTACATTGATGAAGACGGTTTCATCTTCGTGGTCGATAGACTTAAAGAGCTCATCAAATATAAGGGTTATCAGGTAACCCTTAAAACCCTCGTTAATTCTTAAGCATTGTTTATTTATTTTGCGTGTAAGTACCGCCAATGACCTTTGAAGTACTAACTAACACATTGCTAGCATTTTGCAAGACTAAATGATTTTCTCTAAAATCTTTAATTATTATGTATGTGTTGATAGGTTCCTCCAGCAGAACTTGAAGCTTTGCTACTAACACACCATGAAATCGACGATTGTGCTGTGATCCCGTAAGATTGCATTCTTTTTAGGAATTAATACAAATGGAACCCACCAATACCAAATGATTACCAATGCCATGTTAATTAAGTGCTAACCATGTGGCCCGTAGGTTTCCGGATAAGGATGTGGGCCAGTTTCCAATGGCATATGTGGTGAGGAAAAATGGAAGTAATTTAACCGAAACAGGAGTTATGGACTTTATATCTAAACAGGTAATCATATCATTCGAGCTTTAATTTGGATGCATATTTTGAGCAAATTCTAACCAAATACTTAATTGTTTTAGGTGGCTCCATACAAGAGAATAAGGCAAGTAGCCTTCATCAAATCGGTCCCCAAGAACCCGTCTGGAAAGATATTAAGGAAAGATCTGATACAACTTGCAACGTCCAAATTGTAAGGAAAAAAAAAAAAAAGGTAGATGGGTTTTTTGAGATATGATATCATGTATTCAATTCATATGATAAATGGCTCCCTAGTTTGTGGATTTTGTGATGAATAGTATAATCTTCTCTGACCTTCTATAATTCTTTGTGTATAACCTTTTAGTTTCAAGCTAAAGATTATTAAAGATGAGTTGAATTTCTAGAATTAAAGCTGCCCACTCGAAGAATAAATAAGTTTTACTTAATTACCAGGATGAGTTTATATATTTATATATGTTTCGATCAGTTTACAAAGATAAATCTCTTATCAGACGAATTTTCACCATTGAAATTTGATATACTAATCATGTACGACAACGAACAAAATATCACCAGAGAAACTGTCGAACAACTAGTGTGAAATTTTTTTCAATAAAATAAAAGACTTTGTCACAACTAACAACTTATTCATTATAAGATATGAGGCATAAAAGATTTTTTTCCTTAGCTATGATTTTATCTAAATGGTTTTTTCTATTAAGGTTTATTAACAAAGCATCATCACCACAAATTAAAGGGTAAACTTAAATCCTTTCAGGACGTGACACACGATATTGCTTTATGAAAAAGAAAACTACGAAATTCCTAAACTATTTTGTTATGTTGATGCTAACACGCACAAAGCTTGATATGACATTTTATTAATGATGGTCAATGATTTAACAAATTCAAGAAGTAAGCAGATTTAAAGTTTATCAAAAATATATATCCTAATTACGTTATATGAAGACAGTGAAGCCTGTATCACCCCAGTTATAAAGATCAAGTCAAACTTATATTATAAAATATTGGACTAGGCATGGTGAAAGACATACATGCAATTGAGGGTGAGTATTTATAACATCTTACTCCTTTTTGTTGACCAGATCTTTTCTCATTCGGTTTATCAGTAAAGTTTTAATGAGACATTATAACTAATCCAATGAGTTAAGTTAACTAAAGTTTTAAAGAATTAGATCAATATTATCTAGTGGTATGATATTGATCATGTATAATATAAAATTTCTAAGTATACAAATATCATATATGCCAAACCAAAGATGTATGTGCTTTAGTGTAATAATGAAAGAATAGAAATCGATCTCTCTTAGTATATTCCTTGTACAGATTATGAAGTGTTTTATTTAGAAAATCCATACTAGTAGGAAGTTAAATCTCGACCAATCACTCAAACATTACAATCAAATGTTTGAAAAAATAAATTTACTCCAACCTTCCCGACCAAGGCCCATCAAGATTCAATGTTTTTTAAGGAAATGAGATGGACGAATTTGGTATTAGAATACCTTATGGGCTAACAGAAATTCACGTTTAGGGATATGTGAGAATAAATATGAAATATGCCAATTTGATTCTCATACCATGACTTCTGATTTAGGGTAGTAACAAATACATATCAACCAACATGGGAGTAACTAACTTGATAGATGTGTTGCCTTTTAGATGAGAATTATTGAGTTTAAACCCAGGTAAGAAGTATCTTAAATTGAGGGTTGTATACGAGTATGATAGATTTGTCGTTTCAAAAAATACAAATGCATATCAAAGTGATAGCGCCTATCAGTATTAATGAGAGTAGAATAAAAGAATTACATGTACTTCTCACCAAATAATAGAGTCTCCAAGTCTAATTAAATAAAAAAAGATTTGGTATTTGAATTAGAGATTTTATGCCCTAAGACATACTTGGACATAAGGTTGCCCAAGAAGATTGTTGGAGTTTTGGGATGTTATGTCACACCCCCACCTCTCATCACATGTTGATGATGCCACTGAACACACTGAGAAGGCTGCTAAAGCATAGTGGTGATGTCTTAGAAATGAGGTGTGACTTACTTGATCCGATATCACAACACACAGATTAACTTAAAGATTACATATTACAAGGTTTCGTCATCACAACCAAACTTACAGTTTACAAACTAAGTTTATTACATAAGTCAAATTATTTAATTACAGATGTTCAAATGCGCAGCCTCACCGATGGTCACTGTCTACCTACAAAAGTTTTGAGTTTGAAAAGGTCATCACAAAGCTGGTGAGTTCTTAATGTTCAAGTTAAACAATATGATATGATGCGTTTTTGATATATAAAGTTCAAGATAACCATGACAAAGCAGACAACCCTAGCCTCTATGGCAAGCCACTTGTGGTAAAGGTTTTCTAGCCCCGAAGGTCTCTTGCTCCACTTTCACTACCCTTGACTAGAGCCTTTTCCCAGTGCACGGAGCCCCAACGAGGAAGGCGTTAGTGGTTTATGGACCCGTATCTAGTTCCTTTCGGACTACTTCGTTATGTTCTATGAAGATACTACCCGTCGGTAACATCTTTATGCCTCATTGTCTTAATGTCTATCACAACATTAAGAGGTTCTGGAAACAGGTAACAAACATTAACAGCAAGGGGAGTTGCAAGCTCCTAGCAAATGTGTTGTCAGCCGATAGTACTATCATTGTTTCCTGTTCAGCCCGACATGGGTTCACTAGATACAGTTCGAGGAATGAGGACTTTTAGGTACTGTGATAGTGTTCTGTTCTACAGGCAAAAATCCCATGAAATCTGCAAGTTCACAAAAAGTTTACATGAAATCACACAGATAGCAGTAATACATATCATATGTTCGAGAAAAGTTCCACAGTAATACCGCGATATTTGTAAAATATTAAAAAGAAAAAGGGGTTGTAGAAACTCACCTGAAGTCTCAAAAGTAGTAAATCACTCGCAGACTGATGATATTAGCTAAATTCTGCATTAGTTTACGTTTAATAAGTTATTTATGTTTTATCTTACTGATTAGATCTTTCTGAACGTCCAATGTCAAAGACATTGCATTGAAAGTCATCAAACCGATATCATATGCTTACTTAGTTGATTTAATGTCATATCATATAATGTATGATAATGTAGGAACCTATACTGCTTCATGTTCCTAATACAAGGTTGATGACACGTTTGATTAATCAGAATATTCTCAGATTAACCAATTAGATACTGTTGTTGATTATATTACTAAAACAGTTTCTAGATAGATTTATGGATTAGGAATGATCAATCCTTGTTATCGATTATCCAAATATCATGAAACATCATAATGTGACATTGAAATAGGTTTAATAACCATGTTCAACGTATTAACCTGACTGTTATCATAAACATCAGATAGTTATTCCAATGATTATCTTAATGATTGTGATTAGTTTAAAACACTTGGATTTAACCTTGCATTTCAAAGATTGATCAAGATAATCACATACATTGTTACAATCCAATGGTTTAAGCCATTATAATCATAGGTATAGTTTCATGATAACCGGGCATTACAACGGATCAAAACAAGGATTTACCCGTTAACATATCAAGTTCTTCGTTTATAATCATTTCTAGCCATCATCTAGGCAATAATCAACAACCCTAACTATTGCATTACATTCAAAAACAAGATCTAATCAAACCATTATCAAACTAGTAGGTTAAAACGAATCATTACCTAATCAGACGAATTTCTGGTCGCAAAACAACGATCAACACTTGTAGATACGTTCCCAGGTGCGATCCGTGGGTTAAAAATGGCTTTAGAATTGAGTTTGGATGTACAAAAGTCGAGTTCTTTGTCTGAAAGGTGAAGTATGTTCGAGAATGAAAATAAATCTTCAATTTGCATGAAATCTGATTCATTAAACTGATCTGCCAAACCGCCATACCGTGCCTAGCGGGGAAGCTTGGGGCTAGGCGTACCGCGAAGGATCACGGAGCCTCAGATATTTTTGCATCCGAACGTATTGCCTAGCATGGCCGTCTGGTGCCAGACGTAGCGCGCGGGACCCCAAATTTAGATATTTTTGTATTTTTCTTCGTTTTACGATTCTGGAGAATCCAGAACTCCGTTTCGTGCACGGTTTTCACCCACATTCACGATTTCTCACATACTTTCACCTTGTAATAATTACAATTGCTAAATCAATGTGGATTTCAAGCACGTCGATATGTGCTTTCATTCGATAATGACGTAATCATCGAACACAATTGTCACAGTCTACTCTTATTAGAGAAATTTCATCCCGAAATTTAGTGAAGAATTATTTGATGACAATCGATTATGAGAACAAGTGAGGACACTTTTCTTTCATTCGATCTTCACGTTCCCAGATATACTCAGGTCCACGTTGTGAGTTCCATCGAACTTTAACGATTGGAATGCGACTACGTTTCAGCAGTTTAACTTCTCGATCCGTCACCTCTATCGGTTCTTCGGTAAATTGAAGTTTTTCATCAATCTGAATTTCTTCAAGAGGTACGATCAATGATTCATTGGTTAGGTACTTCTTCAGATTTGATACATGAAAGACATCAGTTATGTTACTGAGTTCAAGATGTAATTCAAGTCTGTAGGCTACAGTTCCAATTCGTACCAAAATTTTGAATGGTCCTACAAATCTTGGTGAGAGTTTATGTCACACCCCGAGCCGGCGGGCTGGATCGACTTTCCCGTCGGGCGGAAGGTTCTTGGGGCGCGATATCGTGTGATAATCGAAATGATCAGATTGTTTACATTACACATGATATATAATGAGAAATGCTAACATGACATTGATACAGAATTACAAAGTTAAATTACACAATTCATGTTCATAATTTAACGAAGTAAATTTACCAAAAAGAATCATAAAGTAGCTATCTTGTATCTGCACAAGATTTACAAAAGATGATTCAAAGTTTTGTCATTTAAAAATATGCACAACACAAAATGAAGCTATAAAAGTCCTCTAGCTTAAGTCCTGAATGCTTGGTGACTAAACCTGTTCGTCACCTGAGAAAACATGCATTTAAACAAGTCAACACTGTAGGACCTAAGAAACCCTCGGAAACAACTCGGTTCCTTGAGAGATCTGTTCGAAAGGCCCTTGAATAGTGCGGAATCCTATTCAAGGGTTTTCCAATTGAAACCACCAAGCCCCGTGGCCATCCGACGATGTAGACTCAACGTTTTGATCGAAATCGAACACCACGGGGTGAGAATCGAAGTTGGAGAATAAGGAGCGGCTCAAAAACCTAGAAATATGACAAAGGAACGCTCAGGGGAGAGAGGAGGCTCGGAAAGTTACCGAAACATTCTGTTTGTAGCCCTATATATAAGTTGTACTCATTTGGCCGAATGAGTAGTGCGAAACACTCATTCGGCGAATGGCTTAGCTGAATGAGCTTAATCAACTGAATGAGTCATGAGAATGACTCATTCGTTCACCTCAGTCATTCGCTAGGTGTTCATTCGTCCGAATGAACTCATTCTTAGGTATCATTCGCACGAATGGGTCTGTATGATAGGAATAGTCAAAGTCAAACATATATAAACCTTGAATAAACATTAATGAACAATTTAACAATATAGAATAGCTGATTTCATTACTAATACCAACTTTATACATCAAAATCATACAAAATACAGAACTAGGGACATTACATGCACCAACAAACTCCCCCTTGGACCTAGTTTTTTATTGATCATCACTTTTCTTGAAATATTTATCTGAAATAGCCTTCCAGTCAGAGCCTGCATGAATTCCAAACACTATGCATATCCGTATAACTCTCATGAACTGTAGAGCCTGCTCCATATCTTCAACGTCAAAGAAAATCTGACATCTGTACAGGGCCTTCACATCTTTATGTGACAGATTGGTCAGTCACATGGGATCAAAAATACGTACAGTATCCCATGTGTTTTCTTTGCATAGAACAATCACCGCCTCAGCAGTTCTCCCGTCATAGTACCACCATCTGAAACTGTCCAAAAAGTCTTGAGGCATCTTCCGTAATGGAATCTTCTTCATGACTTTAGGAGGTAGCCACTTCAGGATCACTTTATGTCTTCGGGTATCTGCATCAATCTCGGTAGATAGTATCTCTCCGGTTGTTGTGGCTTGAAGTTGATCCATCTTTTCCTGTACTCGAACTGGATTTGCCTTGCAAACCAGGACGACATCCTCGAATCCTCACAATATAGCATCCTTAGACGTGCAAGTTGATTAACTTCGAATCCCGGCAACGTCTTGAAGTCATGGGGAAATCTGAAGTACTGGATCCCTCGCTCTCTCTTCACTGCATAGCAGTGCAAGTCATGAAAGTATGCCCAACTCAGAATTTGACCTCCAGATTTATATCCTTTGGTCCTGTAAACTTTTGTGTGTGGAGTTGGCATAGGAGGAACACTTTCTTTCTTCAACACTTGCCAATAGGCTGCCCATTCCTCTTTCCTCTTATGAATGTCTTCTGCTGAAGACTCACTGCCACTGATCTTTTCATCTATCTTTCTTTTCAGCTCCTCCTCAGAATGTAGACCGAATAAGTCAGTAAAAGTAGGCATCTCCGCTTCAGCTGAAGTGTACTTTATGCACTCTTCCCCTGTAATGTCTTACAGAATCACCTCATCAATGTCATCGAATGCTTCTGGAGTAGGAAGATCAGAAGTAGGAATGGGAGCATCATCCAATATCACCTCCTCAGGATTTAACCTGAATAGCTCTGCAATTTGCTCCTTTGTGAGGCAATGAATGATTTCGCCTTCTGCCTTATCATAGCTGATAGAGTGTTGAATGATGCCCTGAGCGTCTAGTATCATCGTTAACTTTTCATCCAGGAGCCGTCTCACAGGCATCGCTTCAACATCTTCAGTGGCCTTCGGCTCATCAGCTTGACTCTGAGGCTATTGGGGAGCTTTGTCATGTTTGGTCTTGGTTCTGACTTCGGTGAGTGGAGTTAGCTCTTCTGCATTGGAGGAACTCGCAGAGCCACTCCCAGCACCATCATCATCCTCACCAGAGTCATCATCATCTGTACTTTCATAATCCACCTTCTCCTCATCAGACTCTTCTTCTTCTTCTTCTTCTTCTTCTTCATCCTTGTCTAAATCATTGGATACAGGCTCATACCCCTCAATCCTAGGAGTAGACTCCTTGAGGCTTTCAACTTGCTCAGCTAGACGCAAGTTTTCAGCCTCAAGAGCTGAAATCCTGTCATTGAAACCAACATCCATCAGGGCCAGTTGATTGTACTCATCCACAGACTTGAGTAATCGCTCCTCTAGATCAGCAGATCTGGCTCTCAAATCAGCTCTCTGATCAGTAGCCTGCATTAACAGGGCATCTTGCTCACTAACCCTCTGTGTGATCTGTGCAATAGTCTTATCCTGCTCATGGTTCCTCTCTATCAGCTGAAGAACTAGATTGTTCAGCGTGCTGAGCTGATCAGCAACTGAAGCAGTCATAGTGTACGGATCTGAGCGTGTGATAGAAGGACCAAAGGAAGCAACAGTAAAGACAGCTGTAGTGGCCATAGAAGTGGTCAGAGGGGCAATAGTAACACGTGCAGGAGTTGCCCTTGACCTGGTCAGTGAAGAAGCTGCAACTGTTGCAACAGATGTAGCAGTGGTTGCTGCAGCAGAAGTCAACTCTGACCATCTCTGAAGAACGAATCTAGCCCTCCTCTGTCTCTTCGCTGGATGGGAGGAAGTCTCAGCAACAGTGGATGCAGCAAAAGTGCGAGGAATATGGTCAAAATCAAACTCAGGAATAAAAGATGGATCCCTGACCTCCTCCATATCTACAGAGGCCTGCTCTATAGTTCCTGTCTCGAGAAAGACTACTTGAGATCTGAAGCAGATAGTCACAACATGTGGTCCACTGTCCTCTGAATCAGAATCATCTGAGGCATCCTCAACCTCATCATCAATATCCTCCATCTGCTCATCCTCCCCCTCATCGGTAGAAGTAGTACCACCCATATCTAATGGTGTTTAAACAGTGGACATAGAAACAGTAGATGCCTCAGGGTCATGAATATCATCACCAGCACCACCGCCAGCTCCACCACTCACACCAGCACCACTAGCATCACTAGCACCACCACCAACATCATCATCATCACCATCATCTCCATCATCACCTCCTGGAACAACAATATCCTCCTGATCAGAATCAGAATCCTCGTGTCTCCACCTCCTCCCAATAGGTGCAACATATTCAGGATTGAGGAGGTGGCCAAGCAGACGACGAGTAGGAGGCTTCCTCTCCTTTCCCCGGTAAGAAAGAACTATGTTAAGAATGGTGTCATTCATATGCTCCAATCTGATAATATCTGAATTGGCCTTAGGTAGATTCGACACTTGTGCATCGAAGATCATCTAGAGAAACCTCGGGTACATCAAAAACTTCTTGTCTCCCTTGAGGTACACATTCTCCTTCATATGCGTAAAAACCATCTTCGAGAAGTTGAACGTGATGTTCAACACTAAGGCCACAAAGGCACCCTGAAGAGTCTGTCGAAGGTCATCAAATCCTCCACGCCTGGATCCCAGACAATGAATGAGAACATGGCATAAATACTTGAACTGCATGCATAGGAAAGCCTTGTTCAGTATTCCAGTTCCAAGTCTCCATCATACTTGCACCGCATGAAACATCCTCGAACATGATATCTATCAAGAAGGAAAGGATGATCTGGTGAATCCTGGAATCCACACACCCATCTGATGTGCTCAGTAGTGACTACGACATCGTGTCCTCTGACCTTCCCTCTGATCACTGGAGGCTCTACCTCACAGTCTATGTCAGCTGTACTCCAAAAATCCCTCTGATGAGACAAATATGGATCATGGACTGTAAAGATAGTAGTGAATATCCTGGAACGTCTCAGAAATGCTATAATCTCAGTGAAATGACCTGTGTTCCTCGTAGTAGCACCCAAATGAGCACATATATTGTTCTTCGGGAAAGCTTTGTATCCTGCCATACTTAAAAACAAAAGAAAGACAACATATTAGTTCAGTTCAGTATGCAATTAAATTAAAGTCAAAATTTTAACCCAAGTATTCAAGAAATGCGAATGAACCAGTATCACATGAATGAGACTCAGGCGAATGAGAATAATGGCCGAATGAATGGTGTCATCCGAATGACACACGAATGCAGTCATTCGGTTGAACCCACTCAATCGCATGACTAGATGGCCCGAATGACCTCATTCGGTCCACCCTTTGACCGAAAGACTCTCATTCGGCTTATCCTACTCATTTGGTTGAATATGTGGTGCGAATGAGTCTCATTCGGGCGATCGATGAACTTCAAACACCCAATCTCCCATAATCTCAAATCAGACCCTAAAAATGGTAACATTCAACTTAGAGGGGTCCGATTATTGTTTAAGAACTTGTTTCAAGTTGATTAGTGTTCATATTGACTGGTTATTGGACATGAACAATTTTGAACCCTAAAACCCTAAAATTCGAATGATTACGGTTCATTCTACGGTCAAAATTTGATAATATTGATTCCAGTACCTGTGACAATCACAAGAACAAAGATGATCAGAAAATGGCAGATTTGAGGTGAAAAGTGAAGAAGATGATCAAGTATGTGTTTCGGGCGAAAAGGGTATCACACAGTGAGGCCGAATGAGAAATATGATGTGAATGACTCATTCGGTCGAAAGGCATTCAATAAATAGGAGAACTCATCCGGCCACAAGAACCGAGTAGTCCTATTCGCATGAATGGATCAAACGAATGACTCATTCGCATGAATGAGTTCATTCGCTCGGTTAAGTCATACTCAAGACTCATTCAGGCAAACTAAGATCAGCACCCAAAACACTAACTCATTTTCAAATTTTTACACTTTGACCATAAAAAGAGGATCGTTATGAAGTTCAGTCGGGTTTGGTGATAGGCAGTGGTGAAATTGAATATCTAAACCAACAAATGATCATTTAAAACAAAATCAAATGAAAATATTTTTGTGTTTTTCTGATAGTCAAACAACTGTACAAACTGAAACTGAAATAGACAAAACACACATTTTTGTGAGTAGCCTTTCAAGAAAATGACACATACACCAGATCATGTCAAATTAGCATTCAAGAATGTTTATACTTCTGACACATTTGAATTATGAAGCGATTACTGATATACTTGTCCAATTTAAACCAGACAGTACTTTGTTTTTAAAACAATCAATGATCAGCCATGTTTTCTGACTGAGTTACCCATTATAGTCAACCAATCTAGGTTAAACCCAGTTTATAACTCATCTCTGCATAACTTAAAACCTAGCATCATAAGTTCTATAAGGTTCCAATTTATTTTCTTTTTGTATTTTTCGTTTTGATTTGTTTCCCAAGTTCAACACATTCTCATGGACGGCTTCAGCTAGGTGTTTACAAAGCAATATGGCACGTATACAGAATTGTGTTGACATGATCAACTTGTTCTATCCTAATAGATGGCTTCAACTAGGCTGCAACCCAGCAATATGGCACATGTATGGAATCGAACTTATTATTTTTATTTTTCTTAGCTTATCCTATCTGAATGGACGGCTTCAGCTAGGCTGCAACCCAGCAATATGGCACGTGTACAGAGTTGGATTCACTTTTATTTTCTTGTGATTCAATCATTCTCATCTGAATGGACGGCTTTAGCTAGGTCTTTACAAAGCAATATGGCACGTGTACAGACTTGAATTCATGAATCATTGGAAACCTCATAAGATCCTATGATAACATGTGTATGCCTGATTTGAGTTAAAAACTGTTTATCCCTTAAATAGTTTTCTAAGTTGGATCCCACAAATCAGACTTTCTAAGCAATCACCAACAGTCTATTAACTTTGTAAAGGCGGCCTATCAGTGCATCCAATCATAATTCCCATGAGCATTCAGTTTATGCATTTGATCTTGCATTTAAGACATGACATGTTAACACATCACTTTCTCTAATGAGACTTTCTCATTTAAACTATTTTTTCTCCCCCTAAAAACCTAAAGCTGAAAATCTTTTTGAGTTTTTGAATAAGTGAAGTAAAAATAACAAAGATACTAAAAAGTAAAAAAATCAAAAAAAAGAGCTAACTAACAAAATAATGATCATTTGTTTGATTTAGATAAAGGAATGACTTCATCTTTTTGAAAAACACCATTAGCTGACAACAGATATAAAAATCTGGGTTTGTCAAACGCTTTAGTGTAAAGATCAGCTTTCTGGTTATCGGTGTGAATCTTGTAGGACCAGTTTTGGAGCTCGGAAACAATCCGGTTCCAATGGATATCTACTCGACAGCCTCTGGAATAGTGCGGAATCCTATTCCAGGGTTTTCCAATCGAAACCAACAGCAACCGTGGTGATCCGAAGGTGTAGGACGGACGTTTGATCGAGAATCGAACACCACGGGTTGAGAATCGAACTTGGACGTGCAATGGCCGCTCTAATCTCCTAGGGTTTTGACTATGGGTTCTCAGGGAAGAAGGAGGGCTAAAAAGTTAGGTTTGAAAAGGTTTGGACTTGTATTTATAGAGCCATTCGCCTGAATGGGTTTGTTATGATACTTGCACATTTAAAATCCTAATCAAACACAAATATTTAATAATAAACATTAAGAAACAATATAGAAAGACAACTTCCATTAATATCATAAACTTTATACATAGTGGATGGTACAAAATCGAACTAGGGACATTTAATGCATCTACAAATCTTAACAACGTCGATTAATTTCTTTTCAAAACAATCACATATGAAATGATATTTAATGTCGATGTGTTTTGTTTTAGAGTGCTGAACATGATTTTTAGTGACAGCTATGGCAGTAGTGTTATCAACAAATATAGGAGTGTTAGAAAACTGTAACCCATAGTCCCTGAGTTGTTGCTGAATCCAGATGATTTGAGAGCAACAACTAGCAGCTGCAATGTAATCTGCCTCACATGTTGAAGGAGACACCGATTCTGCTTCTTGCACTGCTAGGTAACTAGGCGTTTCCCAAAGAACTGACACCTCGCAGACATTGACTTGAAGTCTCTTTTGCATCCACCATAATCTGAATCACTATAGGAAGTTAGGTCAAAGTTATCATCATTAGGATACCATAAGCCCAGATCTGGAGTACCCTTCAGATAATGCAAAATCCTCTTCAAAGCAATAAGATGAGAAACACTTGGCTTTGACTGATAACGAGCACACAGACAAGTGGCAAACACAATGTCTGGACGAGAAGTTGTGAGATACATAAGAGATCTGATCATTCCTCAGTACATAGTGGCATCGATTAACTCCCCCTTTTCATCTGGAGTAATCCCGTGATTAACAGCCAGTGGGGTACCAGCAGGTTTTGCATCCAACATACTGAACCAGCTCAGAATGTCACCAACATATTTGGTGTGATGAATAAAAATCCCTGCCTCAGACTGATCCTCCTGCAACATCTCTCCCATGTAACTCATCTCAAACCTGTCTTTCATAACCTTTTCAAAATCCTTGCACAGAACATCATTTGTGGATCCAAAGATGATATCATCCACATAAACTTGCACCAAGAGCAAATCCCCATCCATCTCTCTAATGAATAAAGTGCAGTCAATGACACCTCTTCTGAACTCGTTGTTCAGAAGGTGAGTAGACAATGTCTCATACCACGCTCGCGGAGCTTGGTGCAATCCATACAAGGCCTTGTCTAGCTTGTAAACTTGGTCAATATGCAATGGATCCTCAAACCCGGGAGGGTGATTGACATACACCACTTCATTAATCACACCATGAAGAAATGCACTCTTAACATCCATCTGATAAACTTTGAACATTTTGAAGGATGCATAAGCCAGAAAAATGCGGATTGCTTCAAGACGAGCAACCGATGCAAATACTTCATTGTAGTCAATCCTTCAATCTGCCTAAAACCTTGCACCACCAGACGTGCTTAGTTGCGTACCACAATGCCATTATCATCTCTTTTGCAGCGCAAAACCCATCTTGTGCAAATAACTTTTGCACCCTTGGGTCTATCAACAAGCTACCAAACACCAAGTTTCTTAAACTGCAGCAACTCCTCTTGCATGGCATCTACCCAAGATTCTTCTTTCAAAGCTTCAGTGATGGTTCTGGGTTCAACTTGGGAGATAAAACAAGAATGGTCACAAAAGTTCACATCCACAAGGTCAAGTATGTCAGCAAGACCACCTGAAGATAACTGATTTCTGGTCTTCACTCCATCAGTAGGATTTCCAATAATGTTGTCTTGAGGATGAATTTTGTTAATTATGCCAACAGGATGAGCCGGAACCTCAACCTGTGGATCAATATTGTTTATATTGAGATCCTCAAGAGCAGGTACAATATTATCAACATCTGGTTCTGGAACATCTGGATGAGAGTGATTATCATCTGAGTCTGAACTGTCATCATTTGTCTGAACTGGAGCTTGGACTGAAGAAGGTTGCACTGGTTCGTCAGGTGGATTTTGTGCATTATACATCATCTGAACAGCAACATCTTCATCAGAATACATGGGAGGCATGCTGAAAGAGTCAAAAAGATCAGAATAGTTGAACATCCAGTCAGGACCCTTTCCAGGTGGTGGCATAGAATATTTCTGAACATCTACATTGTACCACTCCTCCACATTGTGAGTTGATCTATTGTAGACTCGCTTATTTGGAGTGTTGTACCAAAGAAATTAGCCTTCTTCCACTTTTCATTGAACTTTCCTTGCTCATGTTTCTTAAGCATCGTGCATGGAGCACCAAATGGTTCAAGATACTTAAGATTTGGCTTTCTGTTTTGGAGCAATTCAAAGCAAGTCTTCCTATGCCTTTTCACAATCAACACCCGATTCAGAGTATAACAAGCATTAGCAACAACTTCGTTCCAGAAGTGAACCGGTAGGGACGAATCCGCAAGCATAGTCCGAGCAGCCTCAATTAATGTTCTATTTTTTCGCTCAGCAACACCATTCATCTGTGGGACATACGGAGCACTGAACTGCTGAATAATACCACGTTCATTGCAGAAAGTCTCCATATTGTGGTTCTTGAATTCAGTCCCATTATTCGTTCTGAGCATGCGAACCTTGAGCTTATACAGTGATTCAAGCTTAGTTACCAAAACTTGAACACATTCAAACGTTTCAGATTTCTCCTTCATAAAGAACACCCAAGAGTATCTGGAGTACTCATCAGCAATAACTAAGCAGTATTGATCTCCAGCAATGCTCTTGCGATTGACAGGACCAAACAGATCCATGTGGAGAAGCTCAAGTGGAACAGTAATTGAATGATACTTTTTAGGTTTATGAGATTGCTTGGTTTGCTTTCCCTTCTTGCATGAAACACAGATATCATACAGCTTGAAATTCTTCAAACTCACTTGCTCAACCAGATTGTTGTGAACCAGATGATTCATCTTCCTCAAGCTCAAATGACCCATCTTCTTATGCCAAAGGATATAATCTTTCTCTGTAGCCTTGGACATAAAACATGAAGCTGTAGAAGATGTAGTTGAAGCTGTGGCCATATTGAGAACATACAGATCTTGCTTTCTTGGATCAGAAATTAGAATCCAGTCTTCAGGAATTGTAATGCCTTGCTTGAGAATGTAGCAGCTAGAGTCATCAAACAGAACTTTGTACTTCTTGTCACAAATCTGTGAGACTGAAAGTAGATTGTTCTCCAGCTGCTTCACATATCTGACCTTGTCAAATGAAACTTTGCCATTTGAAAGATTCCTTATCCAGTAATAAACCCGCCTTTGTCACTAGCAAAAGCCACATACCCTCCTTTAATAGAATGAACATCGGAAAGAAGAGATATGTCTCCAGTCATGTGTCTTGATGCCCCACTATCAACAATCCAAGTGCTTTTAAGACCAGCATTTGGGGCAACCTGCACATACACAAATCATTAGTTGAATTTGGGAACCCAAGCCATTACAGTCTTGGGTTGACCCAAAGAGTCCAGGATTTTCATTTCAATCCATTGTCCATCTGAGTTGAATTTATCAGGATTTTTAGTAACAGGAGATTCAGAGGACTTGGCCATCCAAACAGTGTTTTTGCTAAAAGATTTCTTTAAATACACTGAAAATTGTTTGGATTGTTTCTCAAAAACAACTTTGGGTGTATCATGATCAATCATAACCCGTTTACCCTTATCTTGAGGTTTGATGGGTGAAAGATGTTTGCGTTTAACTTGGGATGAGGGACAAGCAGATTTGACCTTTTTAACAAAATTCGGATTTTGCTTTTGATATGGTGCAGCTTGTGGTCTAATCAATTGAGGACAAAATCTAGCAAAATGTCCAGGTCCACCACACTCAAAACAAGCTCTTTTGTCTTGGTGATAAAACTGTTTGGATTTATAATGAGACCTTTTGTTTTGAAGAAAATCATTTGTTTTTGTCTTATCCTGCTTAAAAGCCAAACCCTTTGTCCCGTTGAAAACAAGATTATCAGTCTTGTTGGACTCACTTGCTTCACCATCCTGTGAAGACTTCACAAAGCTTATGGCTTTGGATACTTTGAAGACATGTTTGTCTTTGATGAGATTAGGTCAACTTTTTGGACACCAGATATCTGATTCTTAACACAAGACAGTTGAGGAGAAACATCGGACTCATCCTCAGAATCAGAGACCCAATATTCAACCATTCCCTCCACAAAAGATACCTCAGACAATAAGGAACCCTCATCAGAAATGATTCCAATAGGATCAATTACTAATGGAGTTTTCACTGGAAAATCTTTAATTTCTTTGTCATTTGGTGAATTGACAAAGCAATTTAAGACAGGTCGGGGGCAATTATTGTATTTTGTTTCTTTCCCTTACCCTTCAGATCAGTCCCTTTACTGATCATATGCTCAATAATGTATGAGGAGCTTTCATAGCTCTTGAGCTTCTGACTTAAAGTTTCATAGTCACACTCAACTATGGCTAATTTCTTCTTTATCTCATTGATGGTATTGAGATAAGAAGTGATAGCATCTTGCTTATTCAGTACAGCGATCTCAGCCTCATGCAATTGCCTGTTTAATAGCTCAATTTTATCTTGAAAATCTTTTTCATTTGATTTTAAAATTTTGTTTGCCTCAATGCACTGGTTGAGATCGCTGATCAAGT
Source organism: Mikania micrantha (assembly GCA_009363875.1). NCBI lineage: Eukaryota > Viridiplantae > Streptophyta > Magnoliopsida > Asterales > Asteraceae > Mikania > Mikania micrantha. The sequence goes on along the minus strand of CM018698.1, from coordinate 39,567,814 downwards.
CAGCATTATGTTGCTGATAAGCCAACACCTTACATTCAAGGTCAACACAGTTAAAGCAACCAGAATGAGATGAGGAACAATCATTATATGCCTGATCAGACTGAGATGAAGCAGAAGTATTCACCATCAAAGCAAATGGTGTAGCAGATTGTTCTTCAGACTCAGCATCTGACTCTCCTTGAGTTTCTGAATCTAATGTGCTTTCTGAGTCTGATCATGATGATTCATCCAGACTTGTCTTTGTTTCCTCTGAATTACTTTCATCTCTGGATTCAGCAACTTCTTTGATCTCTGCAACACAAGCTTTATCTGCTCCTCCCTTTTCAGAATTGAATCTGAAATCCCAGTTTTCTCCCTCATCATTCTGAACCATGAGTGCCTAATTTGCATTTGATGAACTTGCTTGAGCAGGAGTATCAATTGGTACCAATCTTCTTTCTGGATTAGCAGCTGATGATCTTTGGTTCTGAAAAGGATTGTGATTACCCATCTTCTTAGGCTTGTTGCACTGTCTTGAAAAATGACCTTTGTCCCCACAGTTTTAGCAAGTAACAAATGACATATCAAATCCAAACTTTGAGTCTTTGTTCAGATTGATGTCTTTCCCAGTTCTTTTGACAAAGCCTTTTGCTCTTCTAACAGCACTTGCAAGAGCCCACATAATTTCAATCCTTTCCATATCATCAGGATCAATCTGAGAGTAGTCTTCATTTGTCAAATGTGGATTACCAATCTGACCAGCTAACAGCCCATCATAAGAACTCACAAGTGTAGACAACAGACCCATATGCTCTTTAGCAACCTCTACAGTTACTTTGTCAAAATTGCCCGTCTTCAAATTTGTGACGGAATGACTCTCTTCTTTCTGAGATGTGGAAGTTGTAGCTGACTGACTGAAATGGGTCTATCCTGACACAGGAGCTTCTTTGGTCTGTGAGACAAAAGCTGTCTTCAATGGAGCATGAGAAGAAGCTCTTTCTACAGTGGGAGTAGAATGGTATAATGATGTATCATGAACTTGAGCAACTCTCTTTGCTTTCCACTTGTTCTCAATCTCTTGTTCCTTCAGCTTCTGAATGAAATCATTAATGTCCATATTAGCAATCATCTCACTCTGTTTCAAAACCATCCGAAAAGATTCCCACTTGGGAGGTAAGGCATCAGCCAGACACTGGATCTTCTCTTGTGTAGTTGTCTTGACTTGATGATTGTAAAGCTCACTCAGGAGATGATAAAATCTAGCAATCAAGTCATCCAAAGACTCATTTCTCACACACATGAAACTGTTGAACTCTTTCTTCAAAGCTTTAGATTTGATGCTCTTCAATGCATCATTCCCCTCATACCTTTGCTGTAAAGCATCCCACAATGATTTGGAAGAAGTAAACTGTCTGAATTGATGAAAAATGTCTGTAGCAATAGACTGGGACAATATGGCATAAGCTTTCTTCTCAAAATCATACAACTTTCTTTGAGGCTCAGTCATCCGTGTGACAAGCATAGGTGAACCATCCTCACTAAGTGGTCTCAAGTACCCACCCTCAATCATCTTCCAAAGATTGGTATCCACTCCATTAATGTGAATCTCAAATCGATTTTTCCAATGCGGATAATCATCTAAGGAAAGTAACTTTGGAGCTTTGTTGGAATTCCCGGTTTCTGTCTCAGTAAGCAGCAGGTTCTGAATTCTATTGTTCTGATTAGCCATCAAAGCAAGTTCTTTCATCTTGTCAAAAGAAAACTAATCCAACACTTAGAAAATTTTGCAACACTGTCAGCCGAATGAAGCTATGTCAGCCGAATAACGGGGACTGAATGAGTCCGAATGAACTGAGTTGGCCGAATGAATGTCTTGATGAGAATGAAGAGTCAGCCGAATGATTTTGAACCAGCCGAATGAGGAGCTATTCGCACTAACACTTGAACCGAATGAGACCTATTCGGCCGAATAACTGATTCGAACTTGGTCAAACTGTCAATGATGACCCATATAGAATTGTGTCTGCTGGAAGTGCGGGGTAGCTTGGTGATGAAATCCATAGATTTTTGTTCCCACTTCCATTGTGGTATCTCTGGTTGTTCCAGCAAACCTGACGGTATCTGGTGTTTGGCTTTGACTTTGGCACATGTGAGGAACTTACTAACATAAGTAGCCACATCCTTCTTCATACCCAGCCACCAATAAAATGACCTTAGATCTTGGTACATCTTATCGGTACCAGGATGAACGGAATAATGTGTTTTGTGCGCCTCGTCAAGAATGAGTTTCCAGAGTTCATCTATTACCGGGATCCAGACACGATCCTGATAATAGATAACCCCGCCTTGTTTTGTCTCAAATTGTTTTTCTGCTCCACAATCGAGCTCGTTCCTCAAGTTGTTCCTGATCACTACTTCTTATTGTGCGTGTAGTATTTGATCTCTTAGACTTCTTTGTACAGTCATTCCCATAGCTCTTACGCGTAAGGGTTTGACTCTTTCCTTCCAGCTCAAAGCGGCAGCTACAACATTATCTTTGCCCGGATGATATTTGATCACACAATCGTAATCGTTCAGGAGCTCAACCAAACGTTTTTGTCGCATGTTAAGCTTCTTCTGATCAAATATATGTTGTAAGCTCTTGTGATCTGTGAAAATTGTGCATTTGGTACCATACAGGTAATGCCTCCATATCTTTAGAGCGAAGACAACAGCTCCCAATTCTAAGTCATGCGTCGTGTAATTCTTCTCATGGATCTTCAACTGTCGTGACGCGTAGGTAATGACTCTGTCTCCCTGCATTAAAACACAACCGAGTCCCTGATGAGAAACATCACAATAAACCACAAAGTCATCATTGCCCTTAGGGAGTGTTATGATTGGAGCATTGCACAATATTTTTTTTCAATGTCTAGAATGCCTCTTCCTGAATCTGTGTCCACACTAATGGTTCGCTTTTCTGGGTTAGTTTTGTGAGCGGCAAGGCTATCTTAGAGAAATTAGAAATGAATCTCCTATAATAACTCACCAAACCCAGAAATGATCTGAACTCTGTAGGTGTTGTGGGCACGGCCCAGTTCTTAATTGCCTCGATCATGGCAAGATCCACATGAATACCATTACTATTAATCATGTGAGCCAATAACTGAACCTCTCTTAGCCAAAATTCACACTTGGAGAATTTGGCATAGAGTTGTTCATTCTTTAGAAGTTCCAAGATTATTTTGAGGTGTTGTTCATGTTCTTTCTCACTCTTTGAATAGATTAGTATATCGTCAATAAAGACAATAACAAACTGATCTAAGTACGGCTTACACACCTGGTTCATAAGATCCATGAACACAGCCGGTGCATTTGTCAAACCGAATGGCATTACCATAAACTAATAGTGACCATATCGTGTACGAAAGGCCCTTTTGGGTATGTCTTCTTCCTGAATCCAGAGCTGGTGATAACCTGAACGCAGGTCTATCTTATAGAAATACTGAGCTCCCGGTAATTGATCAAACATATCATCAATCCTCGGTAAAGGGTATCGATTCTTAATAGTGAGCTTGTTAAGCTTTCTGTAATCAATGCACATTCTGAAAGATCCATCCTTTTTCTTGACAAACAAACCGGAGCTCCCCATGGTGAGAAACTCGGCTGGATGAATCCCTTGTCTAGTAATTCTTGTAATTGGTTGGACAGTTCTTGCATTTCTGATGGCGCGGGTCTATACGGAGACTTAGCCACAGGAACCGCTCCCGGAATCAATCGATTCGGAACTGCACCGATCGCTCCGGTGGCAATCCCGGTAGGTCTCGGAAACACGTCCGCAAAGTCTTTCACAACCGGTACATCTTGAATCTTGATCGCCTTATTGTCTTTCTCCACAACATGAGCGAGAAATGCTACACACTGTTTCCGTAAGCATTTGCGTGCCTTCGTGCACGATATTATTTTGACACTGCGATTTGCTTGATCTCCATGAATTTCCAACACGCGATTGTTCTCCACGGGAATACGTAATAGTTTTTCGGAACAGATGATTTCAACCCTGTTAAGAGATAACCAATCCATCCCGACAATGATATCGAAACTGCCCAATTCCATTGGCATCAAATCAATGGAATATGTGTGCTCATTAAGTGTCAATTGGCAGTTCCTAAGTACTGTGTTAACTGTTATCTGCTTGCCATTTGCTACCTCGATGATATAAGGGGAGTCAAAAGATTCCTTAACGTGATTAAGTTGGCATGCAAAGTCGGACGAGATAAAACTCTGATCCGCACCCGTGTCAAATAATATAGATGCATAAAAGTCAGATAAGAGAAATGTACCAGTGACCACATTCGGGTCTTGTCGTGCAGCAGCTGCTCCAATTTGAAAGGCCCGTCCTCTAGCTGCCGGAGCCCTTTGAGGAATTTTCTTGCGGCAATCCCACGAGAAGTGTCCAGGTTCACCACAGGTGTAGCAAGACCTGTTATCAGCAGCAACAACCGTCACTGCTGCATTTTTGTTCTTGTTTTGAGCCCTTGTGCTCTTGCATTGATTTTCCCAGTGACCAAACCTTCCACAGTTAGTTCATTGCCTGCACTGGGAAGTTGGTTGATGATGGTACTAGCATTTGGTGCATTGAGGAGCCGTGCCAGTATACGGCCTCTTGATTTGCAGTGGTTGTGGTTGTGTGGCTTGTTGACCATGAGTGATCGCAACAAAGTTCTTGACCACTTTTTGTTTCTTAGCCGGGTGTGTGTCCGGCTTCTTTGAGCTTCCATGCTTGCTTGACTCAACCTCTTTCTTCAGTGCACCAGAGGCAACCATTACATCGGTCAAAGTAGCTGACAATGTAACAGCCATCTATAGTGTAGTTGGGTGGGCAGCAATCACATGCCCTTGGATGCAAGCCGGTATTCCACCGACATACCGCTCGATCCGTTTCTCCAGTGTTGGCACTATATCCGGTGCCAAGGTTTCCAACTCGAGAAATCTTGTGGTGTAGGCCAGATGTCCAGCACCAACCATGACATGGTTGAGCAGCTCCGTCTCAACCTTTTTCAGCTCGTTTCTCGGGCAAAACTCTGTCCTTAACAACAGCTTAAATTCCTCCCAAGGCATAGATAATGCCTCATCTCGCCCCTGGTCTGCACCTGGGCATTCCACCATGTAAGAGCCCGCTTGTTAAACGAGTCCGCAGCATACCTCACCTTGTGCTGTTCAGGACAGCCACTAATGTCGAGTCTCATTTCCATCTTGTCGATCCATTGGATCAAGCCGACAGCTTCCTCGTTGCCACTGAATACCCATGGCTTGCATCCTACAAAGCTCTTGTAGGAATAGTCTTGTTGTTTCCTGGTGTTCCCGCTGCCTTCCCCAATCAAGTTGATGTTACTGTTGCCGTTGTTGGAATTAATCCGGTTCATCATATCGGGAATCACTTCCCTTAGTTGACTGGTCAGCAAAGTGGCCAGTGCGATGGTAGCCGGATCTAACTCGAAGTTGGGTGGTGGTTGATGAGGTGGAGTATGCGAAGAAGGAGGAGGTGGTGATCGTGGTGGTGAGTGTGGGGGTGACTCGTGTGGCAATGACGTAGTAGGTGGAGGTCTTTTTGGTGGCATTCTGATCACAACCGAAAGAAAATCGGTTAGTGCAATGATCAAATGCAGAAGACATATGCAAATAAAATCCTAAGTTTAATGTTCTTTACACGAGGGTCCCTAGGTTATAGTCTAGGGCAAACCGTTTAAGTGATATGCCGTATATTTCTATATAACCATGGCTCTGATACCAATCTGTCACACCTCGAGCCGGCGGGCTGGATCGACTTTCCCGTCGGGCGGATGGTTCTCGGGGCGCGATATCGTGTGATAATCGAAATGATCAGATTGTTTATATGGCACATGATATATAATGAGAAATGATAACATGACATTGATATAGAATTACAAAATTAAATTACACAATTCATGTTCATAATTTAACTAAGTAAATCTACCAATAAGAATCTTAAAGTAGCTATCTTCTATCTGCAGAAGATTTACAAAAGATGATTCAAAGTTTTGTCATTTAAAAGTATGCACAACACAAAATGAAGGTAGGTCTTCTAAAAGTCCTCTAGCTTAAGTCTTGAATGCTTGGTGGCTAAACCTGTTCGTCACCTGAGAAAACATGCATTTAGACAAGTCAACACTATGTTGGTGAGTTCATAAGTTTAGTAATTGAAAATGCTTGTAGTTGTTATTCACATGTCATTTTGTCACACACAAGTCTCACTGTTATTGTCATATCTTGTCTCACAAATGTCCTTTCCATAGTTACCCTTACAAATAGTGTGTCATCCATATCAAGCATGCTTATGGGCATACGTATCACGAGTGAAGCCGCTAGCCAACCACATACTTGACTGAATTCAATACCACTTGTAATGCAACTATGGATACTCATTATCATTTCACATTGTATTTGTCTTATTTGAAATCCAACCAGTTAATCCCACATGATGTGTTCTCATCCAATAGTGTTATATGTATAGCATAAAAATGTTTTGAAGGGAACATATTACCATGACCTAAGTTATGGTAACCCCTTAATGTTTTAAGGAACATAGATTAATTTAATGTTATCTTTATTAGTTTTCTCTCAATTGTAGAATTAAATTTGATTCACTTTCAATATTAGGAGTGATAGTTAATTCATTGATATTGTTCACAATCTTGAATGTATAAAGCCTAAATGGGATCCATTGTGGTCCTCACGTAATCAGACCACAATGCATCCAATTTACCTCTATCCCATTTATAGTCTCAATAGAATCAGTGCATTCAACGAAACTATTACCAGTACTATGACATGAGAGAAAACCAATTCCTCAGCCTACCAGTTAATAGAAACGAAGGATTTAATTACAATAAGTGTCTGAAGATTAATATCACCATGTGTCGTTTACCAAACCTGACTGATGTAGCCCTGTTACCGGTCATATGTTACCGGCCAATGAATATGTTACGATTAACGTACCGAAATCACGTGCCGGCGGTTTGTGAAACCTATGGTACCACTACGCTATCGTCGGTATAGTCGCACTAAATCAGTGGTAAACGATTTTCTTGAAGGGACTTACGGCTGTACATGAACTCCTGAACACATGATTGTTGTGATATAATACAAACAGTCTTAATAGTAATTAGTTGTTGTTATGAGTCTCCTATTGTCATTGTCTTTGGGTCATCTGTTCTCAGTGTTATGTGTTCTCATAGTCTTTAACAAAGTGTTATAATAACTTGTCTTATTACACAATGTTAGTATATATGATGTATGATATCATCATCATGAAATTATGTTATCATGATTATCATTCTTGTTATCACTTGCAATTGTCTCATGTTATCTCATTGTAAATAACAAAGTGTTATAAGATCAAATCTTATTTCACTTGGGTTATTTAAATGTTTTGATGAATTCATGAAGTTATGTTATCATGAAACATCCTTGTTTTGTCACTGTTGTTAATGCACACACAAGCATACACATTGATATTGATAAAGTGTGATAATAAAGATAAAATCTTTATTATCTAAATCGCATGATATTTGCAGTAATGTACTAAAAGTTTTAATAATTAAAAGAGTTAGCATGTTTCTCAGCCCCGCATTTAAAATCAAGAGATTAGAAAAGGGGCATATGAACTCACCTTGTTGTTGTAGTGGTTGACTAAGACTAAAAAATGCACGCGCTCACTGTTGTTGTACTGATCTTGTATTCACAGTCCTGTGTCTGATTAAATGTTATATGAGTTATGATCCCTTATTTGATTGTCCTTTTTCAAATCTAAGTTGTTAACTGAGTTCGTGTAGTGAAAATGACTCATTCTTGTGAGTTTTCTAAGAATGACTCATGCTAATGGCCATTCATACGAATGAGCCATGCTAATGAGTGTTCACAAGAATGAGTAGCTCATACGAACGAGTAGCTCACAGGAAAGACTCGTGCTAATGAGCATTCACACGAATGGGTGGGTTACACGAATGAATAGCTCACACGAATGAGTAGCTCACACGAATGAGTAGGTCACACGAATGAGTGGCTCATTTGTATGACTTCATACGAATGAGCGGTTCGTTCTTATGAGTCATTTGCCTGAAATGGATTTCAGCCATTGCATGTGGCGATTTCGATTTTTGGTCGTGTATATAGTCGTTTTGAGTGGGTTTAGGTGAGTAAACTCATTTATAAGGTGTATGGGTCGAAAAAAGGATGTTTAAAACCGGTTAAACTTCGGTTTTTGTTGGGTTTGTAGAAAACCCTAAAAACCGTACATTCTGACTAAGATTCCAGGAGTTTGAGCTGGAGATAGGGCCGATCCTTTGTACCTTCGTGTAGGGAATGTCAAGAGCTTCGATTTGATATCTAATTTGAAGGATTTGGCCAAGAATTGAAGGAGATATGGAGGTTTTTGTGATGAAATTTTTAGAGAGAGAGTAATCCGGGTTTTCTAGAGAGAGGGAGTAGATGAGAAATAAATGGGGGATTAAATGCTTGTTTGGGGTGTTTTATACCCCGAGCAAGTTCTGGTTCGTTCGGTCTGCTCAGTTTTCCATTTCGTTACGTTACGAACCGCGTATTTTTCGTACTTTAAATAAAAATAGTTTTATTTTTATCATTTTAAGGTTGTAATTCTTAATAAATTTCTTAAATTTCTTTTTCTTATTTTATTGTTTCAAAAAAGTTTATTTTTAACGTTTCGTCAGATCGTATCACATTCGCGTGTATTCGTTCGAATCGTCACCCGAACGGACACGACGATGGCTTTACTTTCTGATTTTGTTTTCTACTTTTCAGTTATCATTCCGAACGTTAAACCCACAGATATATTAGTATGAATTGTCACTCACTCAAACACACTGTCAGTTTATTATTCTGAAATAATACTGAAATTCTGTTTCAAATTGGACTTCCTCACTGACGGACTCAACTAAACTGCCCTATTTTCACCTTGTTATAACTGTTTTCACATTGTTTTCTCATAGAATTATCGGTCATCTGATTTCTGTCATTTATGGAAATCAGATCGCAAACGATATGTTTTTGTCACTTGTTTTCACACTGTTTCACATGAATTGTTGTATTTCCGTATTTAAATTTTCATTCAAACACATACAACTGTTACTTGTTTTCATAGTCTTGTTGTCACACAACTTTTATGCACATTGTATTTACACATAGTAATAGTGAAAGTACACATACCGTATGGATTTGCCAGACGATCTGGTACTGGTTGTCACAGTTTACCTCGCTTCCCAAATCTGAAAATGCCCTTCCAAGGTGGAACTTTCAGCATTACTCGATCACCTATTTGAAATTCTAGGGGTCTACGACGATTATCAGCATAACTCTTTTGATGATCGCGAGCAGCTTTAATTCGTTCTTAAATAAGTACGATCTTATCTATAGTTTTTTGAATGAATGCTGGGCCAATAATTTGACTTTCACCTACCTCTGACCAACAGATAGGAGATCTACATTTGCATCCATAAAGTGATTCAAATGTAGCGCCTTGAATACTGGTATGGTAGCTGTTATTATATGAGAATTCAACAAGTGGAAGATGAATATCCCAGCTCCCTCCAAAATCAATCACAGCTTCTGAGCATTTCTTCAAGAGTTTGATTTGTTCGTTCGGTTTGCCCATCCGTTTGTGGATGATAAGCTGTGCTGATATTGATTTGTGTGCCCAGAGCATTCCGAAGAGTTTGCCAAAACCGTGAGATAAATCAACTATCTTTGTCAAAAATGAGAGAGATTGGTACTTCATGTCGAGATACAATCTCATTAAAAAAGAATTTGGTCAGTCGATCCATAGAATAATCTTCTCGGATTGGTAAGAAATGCGCCGATTTGGTAAGGCGATCAACGATAACCCATATAGAGTCATGATTACATGATGTTCTGGGTAGTTTAGTGATGAAATCCATAGAGATCTGATCCCATTTCCACATAGGAATCTCTAGTTTTTGTAGTAACCCAGAAGGTCGTTGATGTTCAGCCTTACTTTTAGGACATGTTAAACATCGATCCACGTATTTGGCTATGTGTTTCTTCATTCCAGGCTACCAGTAAAAATCTCTGAGATCTTTATACATTTTATCAGCACCTGGATGAATGGAATACCTGGATTTGTGCGCTTCATATAAGATGATTGTTCTAATGTTACTGAATAAAGGAATCCAAATTCGGCTTTTGAAATACAGTACTCCATCGGTTTTGGTTTCGAGTTGTTTGTCTAATCCTCTTAGTTCCCCAGCAGAGTAGTTTGTTGCTTGTAAAGCTCGTTGCTGAGCTTCTTTAATTCAAGGAATTAGATTGGTTTGAATAGTCATTCCTAACGCTTTCACACGTAGAGGTTTGACTCGTTCCTTGTTACTCAAGGCATCGGCTACGGCATTCGCTTTACCCGGGTGATAACGAATTTCACAGTCATAGTCGTTCAGAAGTTCTACCCATCGCCTTTGTCGCATGTTCAACACTTTCTGATCTAGAATGTGTTGAAGACTTTTATGATTAGTGTATACAATACACTTGGTTTCATATAGAGTGTGTCTCCAAATTTTGAGTGGAAACACCACTTCACCAAGTTCTAGATCATGAGTGGTATAATTCTTCTCATGTATTTTTAACTGTGGAGAAGCATAAGAAATTACCTTGTCATTCTGCATTAACACTCACCCGAGACCCTGACGAGAAGCATCACAGTATACTGTGAAGTTATCAGTACCTTCCAGTAATGCAAGTATAGGTGCTTTGCAGAGTTCGTGTTTCAACAGTTGAAATGCCTCCTCCTGTTGGGAACCCCATATAAACGGGTGATTTTTCTGTGTCAATGTTGTTAGTAGCAGGGCTATTTTAGAAAAATTCTTGATGAATCGGCGATAATAACCTGCCAATCCTAAGAATTGACATATTTCAGTTGGGGTTCGTGGTGTCTCCCATTTTTTCACGGCTTTAATCTTACTGGGATCCACTTGAATACCGCTCTCATTTACTACATGCCCAAGAAATTGAACATCCCATAACCAAAACTCACACTTGGAGAATTTGGCATATAGTTTCTCACGTGCAAAAAGTTTTAAGATCAATTTTAAGGTTTGAGCATGTTCCTGTTGGTTTCGGGAATAGATGAGAATATCATCAATAAATACAATCACAAACTTTCTAGATAAGGTCTACACACTCGATTCATTAGATACATGAAAACTGATGGTGCATTTGTTAACCCAAATGGCATTACTAAAAGCTCATAATGTCCGTAACGAAATCTGAAAGCAGTTTTAGGAACATCATTATCATAAATTCGTAACTGATGACACCCAAATCTTAAATCGATTTTTGAGAAATAAGTAGCACCTTGTAATTGATCGAATAAATCGTCGATATGTGGTAATGGATAACAGTTTTTGATTGTCAATTTATTGAGTTCCTTGTGGTTGATACACATCCTGAATGAACCATCCTTCATTTTCACAAAAAGAATTGGTGCTCCCCAGGGTGAAAAACTAGGTCTGATAAAAACTGTCTAATAATTCCTACAGTTGACCTGAAAGCTCTTGCATCTCTGAGGGTGCTAAACGATAAGGAGCTTTAGCTACAGGTGCTGCACCTGGAATCAAGTCAATACGAAATTCAACTTGTCTCACTGGGGGTAATCCTGATATATCTTTAGGAAAAACTTCAGGAAAATCTTTAACTACTGGTATATCTTCGATACGTTTTTGTGAAGAACAGTTCTCCGTCACATGTGCTAGAAAGGCCTGACAACCTTTCCGTAAGCATTTCTGAGTTTGCATGCAAGATATGATACCAAGTTACCTACCGGCTCCTTCCCCTTGAACTATCAGTGTATTACCGTCAGGTAATGGAATACGGATCGCCTTACTTTGACATAAAACTTCTACTTGGTTTTCAGAAAGCTAGTCCATACCGACAACAACATCAAAGCTTCCAAGTTCAATAGGAAGTATATTGATATTGAAAAGGTGATCATTCAGATTCAAGAAACAACCTTGAATAACACTGTTACTTTTGATTAACTTGCCATTAGCATGTTCAATGACGTAAGGAGTTTCTAGATCTACCGTAGGCAAGGAAAGTAATGATGCAAATTCAGGAGAGATAAACTCTTATCTACCCCTGTATCAAACAAAACTGATGCGTATAGATTATTGAGAAGAAATGTACAAGTGACAAGGTTCGCATCATGCCTTGCCTCAGTTGCACCAATCTAGAAAGCTCTCCCTAGCTTTATTCCCGTGATTGGTGTTGTTGTTGTTCGGATAATTTCTGATGAAATGGTCGGGACTTCCACACTTAAAGCACGACCGGTTTGTTTGAGTGGTTTGTCATGGTGCTTGATTTGGTTGACAAGCAGGAAAGTTACATTATCTAGAGTAGTGACCTACTCGATTACAGTTCACGCAAACACGAAATGGTCCTGTGTGATGATATGGACCCTAGCTGCGTTTGGGCGCCTGCCCAGCATACACTTTCCTCTCTGGAAGAGCTGCGCCATATTTTTTCACAGTTGATTTGCTCTGGCTGGTCTCAACTGGAGCTTTCGTTTTGCTTTTGCGAAACCACTTTCGTTTAGTACCCCTTGTAGCACTAGAGGTACTTATATTAATACGGCCCACAACCGTTTGAGTTATTGTGGATAAAGTAGCACTCCTTACCGCCTCATCGATAAGCTTGGTGGTCAATAAAATTGTACGTTTAAGATTGGTTGGTACAGCTGCAGTCACCATTCCACGAATCTGCGGAACCAACCCTTTGATATACTTCTCAATCAAAGCTGCTTTCGGAGGAAACATATTGGGAAGTAAACAAGTGAGTTCATGAAAGCAATCGGTATAAGCTAAGCAATCAGCACCGATCATCGAGTGATTCCAGATTCCTCCTAGAGCTTTTGAATTTCAATGAATGGGCCGTACTCTGACATAATTAGAGTTTTATATTCGTTCCAGCCCATCGAGTCGACTGTAGCTGAGCCCAAAGTTTTTCCTGTGTATTCCACCAGGTTAAAGCTGAGTCTTTCAGAGAACAAGCAGCATAAGACACCTTATGCTCCGCAAGACACTTGCTGAGCTTGAGTTTAGCTTTCATTTCCTCAATCCACTTTAAAAGTCCAACCGCACCTTCTTTACCAGTGAAAGTATGAGGGTTGCAAGAAGCAAAGTACTTATAAGTACATCCTTGCTGGGAGGATCAGGAACAGTTTTTTTGTTGTTGTTGTACCGGTGGTATGAGTTTCTACGTGGCCACTAGTAACATTATGTTCGGTGTGGTCATGGTTCCCACCAGAACCAGAAATGATATGTGGTTGAGGTTGTGTCAAAACACAACAAGCAGATAGGTATTCTCTCACAATTCGTGCTATCATTGCTTCATTCAGTTCGGATCCTCTTGCACCTGCAGGTGGAACCATGTTCATTTCCGGGTTTACGGGTGCAACTGTATTTGTTTCAAGATTTTTGGGTAGAACCATCTTCGTTTCCGGACTGATATGTGGATCCGGATTTGATTCTACGTTTACCGGTGGGACTTGATTCAGTTAAGGGTTAGTAACATTCTTGGCAGCTTTCTTAGCTGGTCGACATTGTTTTGGAGCCATGGTTCTGCTCACATGCAAACAAACTCATGTCAGTTCAAGAACATTAAAGATATAACCCTTTTAGTCACATAATTTCAACCATATTCAGTCATACTGAAAAATTTATGTTGAAATGTGATTATGAGAAACATAGTATAACTACATTAATATACTCCAGATGTGTTTTCAACACACAGTTATCACACAGATGTTTGTAGTTATACTCAGTCCTATTATCTCAAAAACATGCTATAGTATTACACAGCACACGGTATTGTGACATCAATACATATATGTTATTGTTCACATGTTTTTGATATATTGTCATAAAGGACTTTCATATGTTACCACACAGGATTTGATATGTTTCCACACAGGATTTTGATATGTTACGACACAAGATTTTGATATGTTAGCACACAGGATTTTGATATGTTACCACACAGGATTTTGATATGCTATCACACAGACAATTGAAATGATACAACACATGATTTTGATATGTTACCACACAGGATTTTGATACGCTGCCACACAGACAATTGAAATGATATCACATAGGATTTTGATATGTTACCACATAGGATTTTGATATATTACCATACAGGATTTTGGTACACTATCACACAGACAATTGAAATGATACCACACAGGATTTTGATATGTTACCACATAGGGTTTTGATATGTTATCACACAGGATTTTAATACACTGTCACACAGACAATTGAAATGATACCATACAGGATTTTGATACATTGTCACACAGACAATTGAAATGATACCACACAGAATTTTGATATGTTACCACACATGATTTTGATACACTGTCACACAGACAATTGAAATGACACCACACAGGATTTTGATACACTGTCACACAAACAATTATAATGACACCATAAATGATTTTTATATGTTATATAATTGTTGTTCAGAAAAGTTTGATACACATACACATACACACATCACACATAAACAGATATACAGAAATAACCATTTTATTACTAGCACCACATTTTTGTACATCAAAAGGTTTTGATACAACAAAAGTCACAGCACATCCAAACCTGCAACACCCTACCCTCCATCTCACAACTCGGGATCTATATACATCAAAACATCCCGCACCCACTACCAACCTATCTATCTATGTCACAATATATGTACAATGATGTCCCAACCGATCAGCTCCTAGATCATAATTACCGCATGAAATACGGTAAACAAGCCATGATAATAGCTATAGTAGCCAGCACTATAGCCAAACATAGTGTCCTAGCCTCTAGGCTCATCATCCTAACTATCCCCACCACAACCTCTCGCATCCACACCAATCTCTCTCTGACCACTGCTACTTGCTGCCAAAACGCAGCAATCACAATATGCCCCAAGTCCTCCTCAGTCTGTCCTCAACGACAACTCTCCATGCTCGGCTATCTGTATCCAAAGCATTCACCTTCTCCATAATATTCAGGTGAGATGTAAGGATCTCCAGTACAGTCGTACGGGTATCCTCTAATGTAGCACGATACTGCTACAGGTCATGACGTGTCCCTTGTAAGTCCTGGGTGACCTGCTACAACTGTGCCTGTAACTCATCCTGGTGGGAGGATTCTCCCACCTCGTAGATAGTAGTAGGCACGTCCCTCGGTGCCATCTGACTTTGTGGAGGTAGTCCCGTAGTCTTGCATGCTTGACCCCGCATGTGTCTCAGTCCATCCCACATGGGAACCCTCTAAGGCGATGAGCTCTGTCTCCTATCTGTAGAGGCATCCTCACCTGGTGGCTGAGGATGTCTGGGTGAAACAGATGGTGCTGGTGGTGGTGGTGGTGGTGGTGTAGCTGGTACATGGGGTGGTGTCTGTGGTACTAGTGGTACACCCTTTGATGCAGCCGACGATGCTTCCGAAGGGTCGGAATCAGAACTTGAGCTAGAACTCAGCGTGTCTTGAGTACCACGTATGGAAAGCTCTGATAAATGTAGCGCTTAGGTGGGTTGGCCATCGATGTACAAACAAAATTCCCAGATCAGTATCATTAAATGAGTATTGAATAATAATATTCAACACAACCATGACATGATATCTCTTCCTATCTTAAAGCAACTATTTGTCCTTATAGTTATTATTGTTCTGCTTGCATTGAAATTCACTATAATGCGCACGTGTTGCGAATTTCAGTTAGGTTGTCCACTCATAACTGGAATTCGTGCCACCTGATTATTCTGGCTCAATTCAAAACAAGTTTTGTTCGTTAGTTACGTTCGGTGCTCTCAGTGTCACTATACGATCCTATGGTTATAGTCTAGGTCTCTAAGTCAAGCTAAATTTCTATAACCTGTGGCTCTGATACCACCCTGTCACACCCACCTCTTCGTCACCTGTTGATGATGTCACTAAACACACTAAGAAGGTTGCGGACGCATAATGATGATGTCTCAAAGATGAGGTTTGACTTACTTGATCCAGTATCACAACACACAGATTAACTTAAAGATAACATATTACAAGGTTTCGTCATCACTGTTGGACCTATTAGGAGCTCGGAAACAATCTGGTTCCTAAGGAAATCTGCTTGACAGCCTCTAGAATAGTGCGGAATCCTATTCCAGGGTTTTCCAATCGAAATCAATAGCAACCGTGGTGAATCGAGTGAGAAGAATCAACGTACGAATGAGAATCGATCACCACGGGTTGAGAATCGAAGTTGGACAGCAAGAATCGCTCAAAACTTCAAGGGTTTGACACTAGAGTGCACTGGGAATAATGAGGACTTGGCAAAGTTCAGTTTGAAATGATTTGAACTTATATTTATAGACTGTAGTCATTCGGCCGAATGAGTGGTCGAAGCAGCTCATTCGACGAATGACTATGTCGAATAGACAAGTCAGTCGAATGAGTCATTCGGCGAATGGCTCATTCGCTGAGTATAGTCATTCTCTATTCTCAATCGCTAATGACTTCATTCGTTAGAGTCATTCGCCCGAATGAGTAATACTCATACTCAAATATTAATTAGCCAATTCAAACAATCATATAATCAATATTAAACATTAAGAACAATATATAAAGACAACTTCCATTAATATAACTTTAATCTTTACATGATGATTAGTACAAAATTGAACTAGGGACATTAAGTGCATCAACAAACTCCCCCTTGGACCTAGTTCAGCACTTGGAAGTGTCTTTCTTGAAGTACTTCTCAGTAATAGCTTTCCAGTCAGCTCCAGCTTGAACTTTTAAGCATATGCAGATTCGGATCACTCTCATGAATTGAAGTGCCTGTTCCATGTCCTGTACATCGAAGAAAATCTGATGACGATACAGTGCTATAACATCTTTGTGGGACAAGTTAGTCAACCACATCGGATCAAAAATACGAACAGTATCACACTTCTTATCTTTGCAAAGCACAATCACAGCTTCTCCAGTGCGCCCATCATAGTACCACCATCGGAAGCCCTCCATAAAATCTTGACACATCTTCCTTAAAGGAATCTTCTTCAAGACTTTAGGAGGAAGCCACTTCAGGATAACTTTATGCTTCCGGGTGTCTCCATCAATCTCTGGCAGATAATAACGTTTAGGCTGTTGAGGTTGGAAGTTTACCCATCTCTTTCTGTACTCATACTGAATTTGCCGAGGAACCAGGCAGACATCCCTGAATCTTCACTGTACAACATCTTTAGACATGCTAATTGATTGACTTCAAAGCCTGGCAATGTCTTAAAGTCATGGAGATGCTTGAAAGTATGCCCAGCTCAGAATTTGACCTCTAGCCTTGTAGCCTTTGGTTCTGTAGACTTTCTTGTGTGAGTCTGGCATTTTCATCGTGCTTTCCCTCTTCAGGACCTCCCAGTAGCTGGATCAAACTGATCAGTAAATGTGGGAAGCTCTTCCTCAGCTGATGTATACTTTGGATACTCCTCCTCGGTTATGTCCTCCAGAATGACCTCATCAATGTCATCAAAGGTTCTGGAGTTGGCTCATCAAACACTGGTACAGAGGAATCATCAGCAACAACCTCATCTGGATTGAGCCTGAACAGTTCTGCAATTTGCTCCTTAGACAGGCAATGAATGATTTCTCCCTCCTCCTTGTCATAGCTAACTGAGTGCTGTATAATGCCTTGAGCGTCAAGAATCATAGTGAGAGTCTCGTCCAATTGACGTCTCACAGGCACAGCTTCTACTTCCTCAGTAGCATCAGGTTCAACAGTCTTTGTGGGAGGAGATGGAGGAGGAGCCTGTTTCTTCTTGTCGTTGGCACTCTTGGACCGAATCTCCGATGTAGAAGGGGCTTGATCATCATCGTCATCATCATCATCAGTACTTGATGAACCAGAAGACCCACTTCCTGATCCGTCTTTATCATCATCACCTGATTCATCATCATTCTCTGAATCCTCATAATCGAACTTTTCCTCCTCAGACTCTTCTTCTTCTTCATCATCTTCATCTGTTTCTTCTTTGTCTGATTCATCGGAATGAGCAACCGTGCCCTGAATCCTGGGAGTACTATCCTTGAGACTGTCAAGCTCATCAGCTAGTCTAGCATTCTCAGTCTCTAAGGACAGGATCCGGTCACTGAAATCAGTGACAGTCAATGCCAACTGATGATGCTCATCAATGTATTTCTGCAACTGCTCCTCTTGCTGAGCAGAACGAGCTTTGAGATCTGCTCTCTGATCTGCAGCTTGAAGCAACAGTGCATCCTGATCTGTTATCCTCTGAGTAAGTTGAGCGATAACCAGATCCTGTTCTCTGCTCTTCCTTTCCATCTCCATATTCCTCTCCATCAATCTGAGTACCATACTGTTCAGAGTGCTCAGCTGATCAACAACTGAAACAGTAGGTATGAATGTTTCAGCTCGTGAGATGGAGGGACCAGCAGAAGCAGAGGTAAAAATGGGAGCCTGAGTCATAGAGGTGGTCACAGGGGCAGTGGTAGCACGAACATGAGTAGCCCTTGACCTTGTCAGTGAAGAAACTGAGACAGCTGCTACTGATGTGACAATAGTTGTAGCAGCTGTTGTCAGTTCTGACCTCCTCTGGAATGAAAATCTGGATCTCTTTCTTCTCCTAGCTGTAGAGGATGTAGACTGAACAGCCGCAATAGATACAGCTGCAGTGATAGGAGCAGAGGAATGAGGAGGTGAAGAAATATCAAACTCAGGAATAAATAAAGGATCAGTGATCTCCTCCATCTCAGCTTCACTCCTCTTCCTCTTCCTCTTTGTTAGCCTCCCACCAAGCCAAACACTCTCATACTCGTCATCAGGTGTATCCTCTGAATCAGAATCACCAGCCTTATCAGTACCAGCTTCACCTTCATCTTCACTTGAGTCCTCTGACTCATCTTCATCAGCAGCAGGTGTGGTGCCTGTCGTATCGAGAGGAGTAGTCACTGTGGAGGTAGTAGTAGCCATGAAGTCTAGCTCCAACAGTGAGTCAATGTCAACTTCCTCATCAGCAGCCATAGAGGTACTCACACCAGCACCAGCAGACACACCAACAGCCTCAACTAGGCTAACATCAGTAGTGGAAATGATATCAACAACAACATCACTAGATCCAACACCAGCTGAACTCACACCAACACTTGCACCTACACCACTTCCACCTTCACCACCATGATCGTCACCACCATCATCTGGCACAACAATATCTTCTATATCTGAATCAGAATCATCATGTCTCCATCTTCGACCAACAGGAGCTATGTAATCTGGCCTAGAAAGATGACCAAATAAAGATCGAGTTGCCGGCTTCCTTTCCTTGCCTCTGTATGACATAACTCTGTTTAGAGTGATGTCATTCATGTGCTCCAACATGAGGATATCTGCATTAATCTTTGGGAAATCCGGCAACTGTGCATCAATCAACTGCTGCAAGAAACGAGGATACATCAAGAACTTCTTATCCCCTTTTAGAGTCACATTCTCCTTCATATGTGAGAAGACCATTTCTGAGAAGTTGAATGGCAGGTTCAGCACTAGTGCAACAAAGGCACACTGAATGGTCTCTCTCATGTCATCGAATCCTCCTCTCCTTGACCCAAGGCAATGTATAAGTACATGTGCTAAGTACTTAAACTGAGGAGACATATATGCCTTGTTCAGGATTCCAGCTCCAAGATCTCCCTCATACTTTCATCTCATGAAGCAGCCTCGAACTAAACAACGATCCAAAAGATAAGGCTGATCAGGCGCATCTTGAAAACCACAAACTCTTCGGATGTGTTCAGCAGAAATGACCACGTCCTGTCCTTGAACTTTGCCTCGAATAACTGTAGGCTCAGCTTCACAGTCAATATCAGCAGATGCCCAAAAATCCTGCTGATGTGAAATATATGGCACATGCAAAGTAGAGATGGCTGTAAAGATCCTCGAACGCCTGAGAAATGTGATAATCTCAGTATAATGTTTGGCGTTCGGAGTGGTGAGATCCAAATGTGCGCAAATGTTGTTCTTTGTCACTGATTTGTATCCAGCCATACTGAAAATCAGAGAAATATACATGTCAGAACAATTCAGTTTCTCAATAGAATCAAATCAGAACAGTTAACAGATAGATCAATTTGGCCGAATGTAATTGATTTGGCCGAATGACCATAGGTCGAATGAGCTATTGACCGAATGAGTCATTCTGTCGAATGAGCTATGCTTCGAATGAAGTCATTCGCCGAATGGCGTCATTCGGCTGTCTTTTGAAATTCACACTCCAGTTTTCCAAAACTCAAATCAGTCCATAAAAATTATATATCCATGTTCAGAATCGACCGACTAACAACTTTAAAACATGTCTCATGTGATTTCAAGTCCAATTTGACCATCTATTGTATAGGCGATTTCAAAAACCCTAGAAAAAGCATGAACTGTTTTCAGAGATTTATCGGTCAAAAGTCAATGATATTTGATCCAAGTATACCTGAGATGATCAAAAACAGTATTATCAGTGGCTGAGTCAGTAACAACGACGAAAAATAAGTGAGTTGATGAGAGAGAGTGATTCGGGCGAATGTCGCACACACAGTATCGGCCGAATGAAAAAATGGAGAATGAGGGTAGTTCGGCCGATTGAATGCTTATATAGGGTTACTCATTCGCCGAATGAGACCAGCGAATGAGCTGTTTCGCCCTAAACTTATTTGCCGAATGAGGCTTATTCTGTCATGTGTCATTCGCCGAATGAAAGTGACGAATAAGTTATTCGACACAAGTCATTCGCCGAATGTGAATGGCGAAAGAGTCACTTGATCAAAGGTCATTCGCCGAATGAATCTTTCTTCAAATAAGGTCATTCGGACGAATGAGCCATTCTCCATGCAAAACACAACAATTTCAAGATTTGACAATTTCAATTATAAAACCCAATGCCCTTTATGAAGATTAGTCTGGTTGGTTCAGGATTCAGATAAGACAGACATCTGAACCTACAAATGATCATCTAAACTGAAGTTGAACATGTAAACTCTTTTTGTAATTTTCTGAAACAAAATACGACTGTACAACTAGCAACTAAATACAAAGAAACACATGTTTTTGTGAGAAGTCTATTTTAGAAAATAACACACACACACCTAATCATATTATATCAGCATCACTGAATGTTTCACTTCAAACACACTTGTCCTATAATCATGATTACTGATATATTTGTTCAATTTTAAACCTGACTTTACATAACTTCTAAACAAGATTTATGATCACTCATGTTTTCTGATTGCGTTACCCATTTCATTTTACCATTTAAAGATCAAAATCAGTTTATAACTCATTTCAGCATATCTTAATACCAGTCATCATAAATTCTATAAGGTTCCAATTTTATTATCTTTTTGTATTTTTCTTGTTCTATCCAAATGGACGGCTTCAGCTAGGTTCGTCCCAGCAATGTGGCACGTGAATGGAATCGAACTTATTTTGTTTAAGTATTTCTCAAGCTTAATACCAGCTTGCTTTAATTTTTCTTCAAGCTTAATACCAGCTTGTTTTTGTTTCTTTTCAAGCTTAATACCAACTTGTTCTTCTTTTTGTTCAAGCTTAATACTAGCTTGTTTATGTTTGAAACCTCATTTGATTCTATGATGACCGGTGTGTGCTTGATTTGAGTCAAAAACTATTTCTCACTCAACTGGTTTTCTGAAACAGATCCCACCAATCAAATTTTCAAAGTCATCACAAATTGTCTATCCATTTTGTAACATCGGCCTATCAGTACATCACATTATAATTCTCATGTGTTTTCAGCTTTCACATTCACATTTAGCTTTTATGACATGATAGATTAATGTATTACTTTCATAAAGAAGACTTTCTCATTTTTCATAATTAATGTTTTTGAATTTTTCAAATTTTTAATGTTTTTGGTTTTTCAAATTTCATACTTTTTCTCCCCCTAAAAATCTAAAACAAAAAATCTTTTTGTATTTTTGTTTAAAATTAGGAAATAACAGAAATACTGAATTAAAAAAATAGCAGAGATAACTAAGAAAAGCAATGATCATTTGTTAGATTCAGATGAAGGTAGGACTTCATCCTTTTGGGAAACACCATTAGCTGATAACAGATATAAAAATCTGGGTTTATCAAAGGCTTTTGTGAAAAGATCGGCTTTCTGGTGATCAGTGTGAATTTTAACAACATCAATTAATTTCTTTTCAAAACAATCACGTATGAAGTGATATTTAATGTCGATGTGTTTTGTTTTCGAGTGCTGAACAGGATTTTTAGTGACAGCTATGGCAGCAGTGTTATCAACATATATAGGAGTGTTAGAAAAGTGTAACCCATAGTCCCTGAGTTGCTGTTGGATCCAAATGATCTGAGAACAACAACTAGCAGCAGCAATATATTCAGCTTCACAGGTTGAAGTAGACACCGACGTCTGCTTCTTACACTGCCAGGTAACTAATCGGGTTCCAAAGAACTGACATCCCGCAGATGTTGATTTGAAATCTCTCTTGCAACCACCATAATCTGAGTCACTGTATGCAGTAAGCTCAAAATTATCATCATTAGGGTACCATAAACCAAGATCCGGTGTACCCTTCAGATAACGCATAATTCTCTTGACAGCAATGAGATGGGAGACTCTTGGTTTAGACTGATAACGTGCACATAAGCATGTGGCAAACATGATGTCTGGCCGAGAAGCAGTGAGATACATAAGAGATCCAATCATTTCTCGGTACAGAGTGGCATCAATTAACTCCCCCTTTTCATCTGGCGTAATCTCGTGATTGACAGCCAGTGGGGTACCAGCAGGCTTTGCATCAGACATACTGAACCGGCTCAGAATGTCACCAACGTATTTGGTTTGATGAATGAAAATCACTGCCTCAGACTGATCCACCTGTAGTCCTAAGAAAAATTTCATCTCTCCCATTGAGCTCATCTCAAACTTATCTTTCATAACCTTCTCAAAATCTTTGCACAGACTATCATTTGTAGAACCGAATATGATGTCATCCACATAAACTTGCACCAAGAGTAGATCACCATCTTTTTCTCGAATGAACAATGTACAGTCAATGACACCTCTTCTGAACCCGTTGTTCAGAAGGTGAGTAGATAGTGTCTCATACCATGCTCGCGGAGCTTGATGCAATCCATATAAGGCCTTGTCTAGCTTGTAGACTTGGTCTCGATGTAATGGATCCTCAAACCCGGGAGGTTGACTGACATAGACCGTCTCACTAATCACACCGTGAAGGAATGCACTCTTGACATCCATTTGATAAACTTTAAACTTCTTAAAGGATGCATATGCCAAGAAAATACGAATTGCTTCAAGTCGAGCGACCGGTGCAAACACTTCATTGTAGTCCAAGC
Organism: Mikania micrantha; assembly: GCA_009363875.1. Classification (NCBI taxonomy): domain Eukaryota; kingdom Viridiplantae; phylum Streptophyta; class Magnoliopsida; order Asterales; family Asteraceae; genus Mikania; species Mikania micrantha. The sequence goes on along the minus strand of CM018698.1, from coordinate 39,544,375 downwards.
CTTCTATCTGTCTGAATCCCTGAACAACCAGACGTGCCTTGTTTCGAACAATGATGCCATGATCATCTTTCTTGCAACGAAGAACCCACCTAGTGCCAATGACTTTTGCACCTTTCGGTCTGTCAACAAGTTGCCAGACACCTAACTTTTTAAATTGCAGCAGTTCTTCTTGCATGGCATCTACCCATGATTCTTCCTTTAAAGCCTTAGTGACAGTTCAGGGTTCCACCTGAGAGATTAAACAGGAATGGGCACAAAAGCTTACGTCTGCAAAATCAAGAATGTCAGCAAGTCCCCCTGAAGAAAGCTGATTTCTGGTTTTTACTCCATCTAATGGACTCCCAATTATGTTTTCTTAAGGATGAATACGATTGATTCTTCCAACTGGATGGGGAGGAACCTCAACCTGTGGATCTAGATTGTTCAAATTCAAATCCTCAAGATCTGGTACAAGATCATCAACATTTTGTCCTGGGGCAACTGGTGGAACAGAATTATCATCAGTGTCTGAGCTGTCATCATTTACTTGTACAATGAGAACTGAAGTGGATGAAGGTGGTACGGGTTCATTAGGTGCATTTTGTACATCATATAACATTTGAACCGCAACATCTTCATCTGAATACATGGGAGGCATATTGAATGAATCAAAAAGATCTGAATAATCAAACATCCAGTCTGGCCCTTTTCCTGGTGGAGGCATAGAATATTTCTGCACATCAACATGGTACCACTCCTCAACATTCTGTGTTGATCTATTATAAAACCTTTTATTTGGAGTGCTATACCCAAGAAAATACCCTTCTTCCACTTTTTCATTGAACTTGCCCTGCTCATGTTTCTTAAGCATAGTGCATGGTGCACCAAAAGGTTCAAGATACTTAAGATTAGGCTTTCTGTTATGAAGCAGTTCAAAGCAAGTTTTCCCATGCCTCTTCACTATCAAAACCTGATTCAAAGTGTAACAAGCATTTGCTACAGCCTCATTCCAAAATTGAACTGGAAGAGAAGAATCAGCAAGCATCGTCCTAGCAGCCTCAATCAAATCCTGTTCTTTCGCTCAGCAACTCCATTCATTTGCGGAACATAAGGGGCACTGAATTGTTGAACAATTCCCTTTGAATTGCAGAAATATTCCATGTTATGGTTTTTGAATTCTGTTTCGTTGTCTGTTCTGAGTATTCGAACCTTGAGCTTATAAAGAGATTCAAGTTTGGTAACCAATACTTGAACACAATCAAAAGTTTCAGATTTCTCCTTCAGAAAGAACACCCAAGAGTATCTGGAAAATTCATCAGTAATGACAAGACATTATTGATCTCCAGCTATACTCATAAAACTAACAGGACCAAAAAGATCCATATGGAGAAGCTCAAGTGGGATAGTGATTGAGTGATACTTCTTTGGTTTGTGAGACTGCTTGACTTGCTTGCCCTTTTTGCAGGATACACAGACATCAGACAGCTTGAAATTCTTTAGAGTAACCCCCTCAACCAGATTGTTATGTACCAAATGATTCATCTTGCAAAGACTCAAATGACCCATCCTCTTATGCCAAAGTATTGAATCTTTCTCAGTTGCCTTTGTCATAAAACATGAAGCTGTGGTGGATGTTGTTGAAGCTGTGGCCATGTTGAGTACATACAAGTCTTGCTTTCTGGGAGCTGACAATAAGATCCAATCTTCAGGGATAACCACACCTTCTTTAAGAATGTAGCATTTGGAGTCATCAAAGAGAACCTTGTACTGTTTATCACAAATCTGTGATACAGATAGAAGATTATTCTCCAATTGCTTGACATATCTGACTTTGTCACATGTAACTTGCCCATTTGATAAAATTCCCTCTCCCGTGATAAAACCACCTTTGTCACCCGCAAAAGCTACATATCCACCATGAACAGATTGAACATTTGTGAGTAGAGAGATATTTCCAGTCATATGACTTGAAGCCCCACTATCGACAATCCAAGAGCTGTTTAGAGTAGCTGTTGGTGCATTCTGCACAAAAATAAGACAATTAGTTCAATTTGGGAACCCAAGCCTTTACAGTCTTGGGTTGACCCAATGAGTCTCGGATCATAACATCGATCCATTTACCATCTGAAACAGCCTTGTCTGAAGTGGGTGGAACTGAAGTCTCAGACTTTACTTTCCAGACTGCATTTTTACTGAAAGAATTTTTCAGTAAAATGGATGATGATTTCACTTGATTAACAATTATCATCTTGGGAACATTCAAGTTCAACAGTTTCCCTTTACCCTTGTCCAAAGATTTAACCTGATTTGGTTGTTTGGGTTTTGTCTGAATTGACTTGGATTCAGATTTGACATGTTTAACAAAAATCTGATTTTGTTTTCTGAGTGGTGCAACCTTTGGTCTGATCAACTATGGGCAAGATCTAACAAACTGCCCAGGTGCACCGCACTCAAAGCAAACCGGTTCTCCTTTTTTATGAAAATGTTTTAATTCAAAAAAAGATTGCCTTTTTGGTTTGAAAATATTTGTTTTAGAAGTGTTCTGATTAAAACCCAAACCCTTTTTCCCATTTGGAACAAGATTGTCAATCTTGTTAGATACACAAGCTTCATTTTCTTTTGAAGTTTTCAGAAAACCTAAGGCTTGATAAATTTTGGAGGATGAGATTAGGTCGCCCTTTTTGATAATAGGGATTGGATTCTGAGCAATAATACAATCAGATGAATCATCAGATTCATCTTTAGAATCAGAAACCCAATCCTATACAAGTCCATCCACCGAAGATTCCTTTGACAAAGAGGAACCTTCATCAGTAATCATCCCAATCGGATCAATTACTAATGGAGTTATAACTTGAAAATCTTTAACATCTTTGTCATTTGGTGAGTTGACAAAGCTGTTTAAGATTGGTGGAGGACATCTTTGATAACTCATAGTTCCCTTATCCTTATGATTAGCTTCTTTGCTGATCATGTGCTCAATGATATAAGATGCACTCTCATAGCTCTTGAGCTTTTGTCCGAGGGTCTCATAATCACACTCAACTATCGCTAACTTCTTCTTTACCTCATTAATGGTATTGAGATAAGAAGTTATAGCATCTTGCTTGTTAAGAACATCAATCTCAGCCTCATGAAGTTGTCTATTTAAAAGTTCAATTTTAGCTTGAAAATCTTTTTCATTAGCTTTTAAAACTTTGTTAGCATCAATACACTGGTTGAAATCACTAATCAAAGCAGCATTGTGATTTTGATAGGAAAGGACCTTGCTTTTAAGGTCAACACAATTAAAACAGATAGAACAAGAAGATGAACAATCATCAGATACCTGATCAGACTGAGAAATTGCAGCAGGAGTAGCAGATGAATTTACCATCAAGGCAAACTGAACAGGAGATTCTTCAATATCAGCATCAGACTCAGATTGAGTGTCAGAATCAGTCAAGCTGTCAGACTCTGATCCAGATGTTTCTTCTGTCTTGAGCTGTGCTCCTTCAGCGGTACTCTCTTCATGTAGATCATCTATCTTCTGGATCTCAGCAACACATGCTTTATCTTGTCCCCCTTGTTCAGAATTGAATCTGAAATCCCAATTTTCACCTTCATCCTGCTGTACCATCAAAGCTTTGCCTGCATTTGAAGAACTAGTTTGAGCAGGAGAATCAATAGGGACAAGTCTTCTTTCTGTATTTGCTGCAGAAGACTTTTGATGATGAAAAGGATTCTTGTTTCCTGCTTTCTTTGGATGTTTGCATTGTCTAGCAAAGTGACCTTTTTCTCCACAATTGTAAACATGTGACTGATGCCATGTCAAAACCAAACTTAGACTCCTTGTTCAAGTTGATGTCTTTACCATTCCTTTTGACAAACTCCTTAGCTCTCCTCACAGCACTTGCCAAAGTCCACATAATATCAATCTTTTCCATATCATCTGGATCTATATGAGAATAGTCATCATTTTTCAGATAAGGATTGCCAATCTGTCCTGCTACCAGTCCATCATAAGAACTAACCAAAGTAGAAAAAAGACCCATATGCTCTTTAGCAATCTCAACTGTGACTTTATCAAAATTCTCTGTCTTTAGACTTGTGACTGGTTGATGCTGTTCTTTCTGAGAACTTGAAGAGGAGGATGACTGACTGAAATAAATTTGATTGGAAGATGGAGTTTCAGTAGTCTGAGAAACAAATGCAGTCTTCAGTGGAGCATGAGAAGAGGCTTTCTCTACAGTAGGTGTAGAGTAGTACAATGAAGGATCCTGAACTTGAGCAACCCTTTTAGCTTTCCACTTGTTCTCAATTTCCTGCTCCTTCAATTTCTGGATAAAATCATTGATATCCATGTGTGACATCATCTCATTCTGTTTAAGTACCATCAAAAATGATTCCCATTTTGGAGGAAGAGCATCTGCTAAACAGTGAATCTTCTCCTGAGTAGTAGTCTTGAATTCGTGATTAATTAACTCACTCAAAAGATGGTAAAATCTAGCAATCAAATCATCCAATGATTCATTCCCCACATACATAAAGCTATTGAATTCCTTCCTCAATGCCTTTGACTTGATGTTCTTCAAAGCATCATTTCCCTCATAACGCTGTTGCAAAGCATCCCACAGATATTTAGAAGAAGTAAACTGTCTGAACTGATGAAAAATATCAGTAGCAATAGACTGAGATAAGATAGCATAAGCCTTCTTCTCATAATCATAAAGCTTCCTTTGAGGCTCAGTCATCCGTGTGACTAGCATAGGAGTTCCATCTTCATTAAGAGGCCTCAGATATCCTCCTTCAATCATCATCCATAAATTGGTATCCACTCCATTGATGTGAATCTCAAACCGATACTTCCAGTGCGGATAATCATCTAAAGATAGCAACTTGGGAGCCTTGTTGGAGTTTCCCGTCTCAGTCTCAGTCTACAATAATGTTTGAATGCGATGATTCTGGTTCGCCATCAATGCTAAGTCTTCCATTTAATCAGGAACAACAAGATTCAACACATAGAAAAATTTGCAGACTGATAGCCGAATGAAGAGTTAAAGGGCGAATGTCGGGGCCCGAATGAACTAATTCAGATGAATGAGAGACTGAGTATGACTATTAGGACGAATGAACTCCTTCGGCGAATGAATGGGTCGAATGAGCTTATTCGCCGAATGACAGGATCGAATGAGAGCTATTCACCGAATGAGGGCTATTCGCCGAATGACTAGCCGAATGAACTCTTTCGGGGAATGACGACTGATTCGGGTGAACCTATTCGGCCGCCATTCTCATTCGGCTGATCTGAGGGTTTTGGCAACAACAATCGCAATAACTTTCGATTTTGAGCAGATCTAAGTACCAAATTTGGTACAGAACACCATGATATGATAATGAACCAATTGGGATAAATGTTTTGACAAAAACACCACAAAACTCCACGAATCTTTAATGAAACAGTAACTTTAAGGACAAGAAACTTAGGGTTTTTCAAATCTCGAACCCACAATCTGAGATTTAGTGATTTTGAATGGAAATCAAGCAGAATCAAGAGCCAAAGCTCTGATACCACTTTGTTGGACCTATTAGGAGCTCGGAAACAATCCGGTTCCTAGGGAAATCTGCTTGACAGCCTCTAGAAGTGCGGAATCCTATTCCAGGGTTTTCCAATCGCAATCAACAGCAACTGTGGTGAATCGAGTGAGAAGAATCAACGTGCGAATGAGAATCGATCACCATGGGTTGAGAATCGAAGTTGGACAGCAAGAATCGCTCAAAACTTCAAGGGTTTGACACTAGAGTGCACTGGGAAGAATGAGGACTCGGCAAAGTTCGGTTTGAAATGATTTGAACTTATATTTATAGATTGTAGTCATTCGGCCGAATGAGTGGCCGAAGCAGCTCATTCGGCGAATGACTATGTCGAATAGACAAGTCAGTCGAATGAGTCATTCGGCGAATGGCTCATTCGCTGAGTATAGTCATTCTCTATTCTCATTCGGCGAATGACTTCATTCGTTAGAGTCATTCGCCCGAATGAGTAATACTCATACTCAAATATTAATTAACCAATTCAAACAATCATATAATCAATATTAAACATTAAGAACAATATATAAAGACAACTTCCATTAATATAACTTTAATCTTTACATGATGATCAGTACAAAATTGAACTAGGGACATTAAGTGCATCAACAATCACAACCAAGCTTACAGTTTCCAAACTAAGTTTATTACATAAGTCAAATTATTTGATTACAGATGTTCAAATGTGCAGCCTCAGCGATGGTCACTGTCTACCTGAAAAAGTTTTGAGTTTGGAAAGGTCAGCACAAAGCTGGTGAGTTCTTAATGTTCAAGTTAAAAATATGATTTGATATGCGCGTTTCCGATATATAATGTTCAAGATAACCATGGGACCCGTATCTAGTTCCTTTCGGACTACTCCGTTCTTTCTATGAAGATACTACCCGTCGGTAACATCTTTATGCCTCATTGTCTTCATGTCTATGACAACATTAAGAGGTTATGGAAACAGGTATCAAACATTCATAACAAGGGGAGTTGCATGCTCCTAGAAAATGTGTTGTCAGCTGATAATACTATCATTGTTTCCTGTTCGGCCCCACATGGCTTCATTAGATACAGTTCGAGGAATGAGGACTTTTAGGTACTGTGATAAGATTCTGTTCTATGGGAAAAAATCCCATGAAATCCGCATGTTCACAACAAGTTTACATGAAATCACACAGATAACAGTGATACACATCATATGTTCGAGAAAAGTTCCACAGTAATACCCCGATGTTTGTAAAATATTAAAAAGAAAAAGGGCTTTTACGAAACTCACCTGAAGTCTCAAAGGTAGTAAATCACTCGCAGACTGAAGATATTAGCTAACTTCTACATTAGTTTACGTTTAATAAGTTATTTATGTTTTAACTTACCGATTAGATCTTTATGAACGTACAATGTCAAAGACATTGCATTGAAAGTCATCAAACCGATATCATATGCTTAGTTAGTTGATTTAATGTCATATCATACAATGTATGATAATGTAGGAATCTATACTGCTTCGGGTTCCTAATACAAGGTTGATGACACATTTGATTAATCATGATATTCTTTGATTAACTGATGTGTCGTAATTTACACATCATTTTTGTATTTAATTCATAGGATTGTCTTATTTTATTAGATTTTTATTTAGTTTTTATTAGATTTTAATGAATTTTTACTAATTTTAATTTTTTATGTCATTCTTATATGTTTCGCGAAATAAACGTTCGTAATTGCGAAGAACTCGAAGCCTGGTATAATTTTGATGAAGTTGGAAGCCAAAAACATAATTTTTAGAAGTTCCGGGGTAAAAAAATTGACATTTTTGGAAGTTCTGGATTTTAAAATCGAATTTTAGCAAGTGCACGGGGGTAATTTGAAATTCTGAAAAGTTTGAGAGGTAGGGGACACGTGGCAGCCTCCTATCGTGCCACACAAGCAGATCCGCTCCCCTACCCGGTACCATGACCCGCACGCGCCCCGTTCCCCTTCACATCTGACCCGCGTGTAACCCAATCCAGCCGAACCAAGACCCGCGCGCCTTTGGCGCCTGTTGACCGGCCAATTGGCCCTTTGACCGACCCCTTTGACCCCATTTTGAGTCCTTGAACCGTCTTCTTTGAACCTTTTCGTGACCCTTTGCTAGATTTCACCTATTTAAGCATTTAAAAACCCTAATTTGAAAATCTATCACCCCTAGACTGCTGAAAACGAAGGAAGAACATATTTTTGAAGATTTTGGAGCTTTGGGATCGAGTCGGACGCTCAGGGGAGGCTCAGATCGCGTTTACAAGTGCTCGGAACGCTTTTTCGGGTTTGTTTATGCATCGTAGTTGCTCGTTTCAGTTTGTTTTCGAATTTTCTACCATGTTTAGATCGTATTTCATGTTTATGAATATTTGGATGATGATTCTTGCCTAGGTCTTAAATTCTACCTAGATTTTGGATGATTATCGGATGAAAAATCAGTTTTTTTGGGTTTGTTTGATTGAATGAAGCTTTGTTTTTTGATTTGAATCTGATTGTGAATGATTGTGAATGTTCTTAGACTATTGTGAATGATCTGATTGTATGTTTACACTATTTTTGAATAAGGTTAGAATCAGTTTCGACAAAAACTCCTTTTTCACATCATTTTGGGATAAAAACTTGTTTTTAACCTAATTGTGATTTGACTAATCTTAGTAAATCATAAAAACATCATATAATCAGATTGTAATCACTGGGATATACCACCTTAAAGGCTACTCAAGTAATAAGGTGTCGAGATATCGTGGTTTAAACGGGTTTTTCAAGTAATTCGCATGATCATTGGGTTATTTGTTGATTGTTTATGCCATGTATTTCAAATTCAAAATTGATCTCAATTAGATTGATTCTTTTGTGCTTTGGTACATTGTGGTTGATGAGACTGAGCTAGTTATTCAACCGTAGAGGTCTTAAGCATTGCTAGTTTGGAGAGACCGACTCGGTAATCCATTACTACACCCCGGTAAGCTTCACACAACCAGTAGGATCTTTCTAAGTGTTGGATCGTCTGAACATGAGATTTAGCACTCCTTAGGTTCCTGAATAGGTTATATCGTTGGATCCGATATCATTCAATCAAGCATTCCCGATAGCTTTTACGATTCCTTTAAGATTCCTAGTCTAGGTAGAATCTCCTTCGTATTTGGTTTTCTAGTTTTTGCTGTGTTGGTTTGACTTATTTAGTTTTCTTAGCTTCTTTAATTGTTTAAAGTCACTTTCGTAAAACAAATCCCGTTTTCTAATATTAGTAAGTTTCTCATTTTGTTAGGTTTACAGTTAGGGTTTATTAGCCAATTCCGTGTCCTTAGGTTCGATATCCGGACTTTCGTTAGCTATACTTCATACGTCAGGTACACTTGCCTGTAGTGTGTAGTTCGGTTAGGTTATTTCGATTTATAACTCGATAGTATTGAACCAATATTTCTATATATATAAACCGACACATCAAGTTTTTGGCGTCGTTGCCAGGGACACGGTAGTTCTTAGATTTACCTTAGCTTTAGACCTAGCTTTCCTTTTTAGTTTCGTAGTGTCGTAGTAAATTTCTATTCGTAGGTACCTTCCATATTTAGTAACTTTCTATTTTTAGAAACTTTCCATTTTTAGTAAGTGTCTGTTTTTAGTTGTTTTACGTCTTTTCGGGACTTGCCATTTTTAGCGGCTGCTATTTTTGGCAGGTTTCTATTTTTAGTAAGTTTTCGTCTCTAGGATTCCTTTTAGATTTCCTTTTAGTTAGTAGGTTTTTCTTTTGAGTTTTACTTTTGCTTGGTGATTGTTTCTTATTTAGGTTAGTAATTTATTAGATAGTTAGTATTATTTAGGTTAACTTTAGTAAGTAATCATATCTCTTTTCCTTTTCTTTTCATATATTGTTACGGTGCATGAACTGCAGCAGACGGACTGAGTCACCTGAGTACGCTGCTTTTGCTGAGCCAAAGAGAGAGTTTCACTCGAGGTTACGATCTCACCTTCTTTTCCACTGCACACACAACACTGCTAGAGGAGAAATGGTTGCACCTGCTAGGAGGACCGTTGCTGATTATGCCAAGCCGACTGCTGCTGGCACTCGTTCTTCCATCACTCGACCAGTTGTCGCCAAGGACAACTGGCACATCCCGACTCAAATCATCAATCTGATCATTCACTCATCTAAATACCATTGACTACCCGAGGAGGACCCTAATGCTCATCTGGGTCAGTTTCTTCGTATGTGTAACACCTTTAAGATCAAAGGTGTTTATGATGATGCAGTCTTTCTACGTCTCTTTCCATTTTGTCTTGAGGACAAAGCCATCACTTGGCTTGAGTCCCTTTCATCAGGATCGATCACTACTTGGGATGAGATGCAGGAACTGTTTCTGACCAAGTATTTCCCACCTGCCAAAATTGCCGACTTAGGAGTCTGATTCATTCAATTCAGCAGGAGAAGGGAGAGGGTTTCTTTGCTATTTGGGAAAGGTTTAAGGAGATGCTGAATAGATGCCCACATCATGGGCTTGAGGATTGGGCATTGGTTGAAAAGTTTTATAATGGAGTTACCTTTGCTACAAGGCATACACTTGACTTGACTGTTGGGGGTAACTTGCTTACCAATATGAACCCTGATGAATGCCTGAAGTTGTTTGAGAATATGGCTATGAGTAGCTACCAGTATCCCACGAGGGGAAAAGCCAATGCCACACAGAAAACAGGAGTCTTGCATGTCGATTTGAACACTGCTTTAACAGCCCAAGTTGAAGCATTGACCAAACTAGTCAAGGACATGCAAGTGAAGAACAATGCAAGGTGTGTAGGTTCGTAAACTGATCAAGATCCAAACTTTATCTTCATAATCATCATCATTGATGTCTAACGAGTGCGGAATCCAAGTTAGAATCAAGAAAGCAATAAGAAAAATGCAAACTTTTATAAAATCTGAAAAGTTCGAGTACAAGTGCCTCAATACGTCTAGAGAGCAAATGCCTCGGGATTCCAACCTAAACCTGTACAAAATACGTCTATTTATACTAGGCCTAGGAGTACACGAAATCTATTACAAAATTTCGAGTACACAATCAGTTCGTGTACTCGAAATACTGTACACGAATTATCATCAAAAATCTGATCTTTGACTCTTCCGGGTTGACTTTGTCAGTCTTCATCGTTTAGCGGGCTCTACAAACTCCCCCTAGACTGGCGAAGTCATCCTATCGGAAGAGTAACATTGTGTGGCCCTGCTCCAGCATACAGCTTTAGCTCCATGGCATACGCAACGACTCGAGTAAAAGGCTTCGCCTGTTCGTCATTTCCCGAATGTACCCGAATGGGAGATTCGTGCAGCTTCATCATATCTTCTTTACCATACTTCAGAAGATCCATAGGATCAAGAATGATATCAACATCATTAATATCATCCTTATTCCTAAGAATAACTGCAGCAAGGTTCAGATCATCAAAGTACCAGGAAAGAAAGTTAGCCAAAGAGTTATCAGGAACTCTTGGCGAAACCGTTACTGCTTGCTCAACGTGAGGAGGAGGGTACTTGTAGTAGACCCACGGTTTCTTTGTCTTCGGATCGATAATGCAAGAAGAAACAAACCGTCTTCCCTTTGCCGTGCGCATGGTTGGGAAGTCCTTCTCACATTGATTCCTGATAAACTTTGCAAATAACTCAGCCTGAGAATCTTTGGAGGGATTGAGGAACATAGCTTTGTCAATGCTTCTAATGTCAACCTTAGGCAAGGAACAAAAATCTCTTGGCTTCTTGTAGAATTCGACCTTACCGCTCATTCTTTTCACCAAGTAGATGTTTCTGACTTTGTCATACATCCAGCAGCATATGTTTGACCTGTCGTTACGAACAGTGAACAGGTTTCTATCGTCTGATATGAATGTATGCTCTGGATGTTTGTCTCCCATCTCTTTGAACCATGCAGCTTTATCAACAGGAGGAGAGGGTGTCCAATCCTTCTTCCTGTCAAACCAGCTATTAATCACTTCGCGCAGAGAGGTGACTTCCTTGCCCAATGCATCAATATATTTGTGGGCATACAAATAATCAATATAAGGATCCGATGACACATTGCCAAGTATGATGTTCTCTGGTTCTTCCTCTACAGATGCCCCTGCAGAAGACTTGGCTTGATCCTCTGTTGGTTCGCCGGGTGACTCAAAATGAAAGTCATCAGGAAGATCATCAAATATACTTTCAAGCCCGGTGCCTGAAGTCTCATTTGGCTGAACACAGTCTCCGAACAGGATGTCATCTGGAATATCTCCAAATAGGTCATCATATAAACCAGATGGCTTCTCGGATGAGGATGGATTCCCAGAGTCTCCTCCCTGATCTTTGTCATCAGGGGGTCCTTGATCTTTATCTTTGTCATGCTCATCCTTATCATCTCCTTTATCATCCTTTTCATCTTTGTCCTCTTTCTGGCTCTGTTCATCACCTCCATCTAAATCATCATCATCGTCACTGTCATCACTGAAATCCAAGACTTCGTCCTCAGACTCGGAGACTTCTTCTCCTTTGAGTCGCTTAATGTCTTTCTTCATCTTGTGGTTCTCCAGTAGAAGAAATTGGATGAACTTCTCATGAGCTTTGATCTTTCCTTTACATTTGTTCAGATGGGCACAGATCTTGATCTTTCCTTCACGCAAATTCTTGATCATGCCATCCTTGATCTCAGCATCTTTCTCAAGCTGAAATACTCGATCCTGCAGCTCCACAATATCTGCAGGCACGTGTTTGGGTTCATACGGTGAGTCAGCGTTCAAAGGAGATTTTCCTTTGTCGCTTCCGGAGTGGTGTGGAGGTGATAGGGTCTTGGTGTGTGGAAGGGTTGTGGTGGATGGACGAGGAGTGGGGATTCTGATGATGAGCTTAGGTTTGGTTGGTTTGGGTTTAGAGATTGAAGGCTTAGAAGGTGGAGGTGGTGGAGGTGGTTGAGTAACATGTGGAGGTGAAAGTGGTTTTGTAACGGGAGGTGGTGAAGGTGGTTGTGTAAATGTAGGAGGTGGTGAGAGTGGCTTGGTCGTTGTAGGTGGCTTGGGAAGTGTGGATGGTTGAAGTTTAGTAGGCGGAGGTGGTTGTGGTTTTGTAGGTGGAGGTGGTTGTGTAGGTAGCGGTGGTTGTGGTTGAGTAGGTGGCGGTGGTTGTGGTTGAGTAGGTGCCTGAGACATAATGGAAGCAGCAGATGAGAAAGATAAGCTCGAGAACATCTTTTGCAGTCGTGGATCCCTTTTTCTCTTGGCCATTGTCTTTTGCCTCTTCTTCTTTGGCGAAGACTCAGGAGTTGGAGTGTAGTCGGCATCTTGAGCTTCTTCCCTTTCTTGCCTTGTGGGAGGTGGCCTCTCTGGGATGAAATCCTCACTTGATGAAGAGGCAGGCTCAGCCCTCGAACTTGTCGCTTGGGTGTCATGCTCGTCAGCGACAACGGCAATAGGGGTGCCTTGATCTTCCACAACGTTGTCTTCCCCCACAAATCGTCCGAACTTGATCAGAGGCCTTTGACCAACATATTGCTTCTTCCCTCGCTTGTTCATCTTCATATAGCCAAAGATGTCATCACGCATCCTTTGGATTCCCAGAGTGCCGACAGTGGGAACCAGATCCTGGTGCAGTTTGTTGATGACGGTCTGTATGAAGCGAGGAAATGCCAGAAACCTCTCCTTTCTCTTTCCCTTGATGTTAGCATACATGTCAAGAAATATCATTCTTGAAAAGTTGAAATCCATTCCCAGAGCCAGAACTGTCAAACAAGAGCTCAGTGTTTGATTCAGCACATCATACCCGCCTTTCCTTCCGGACAGACACTGTGTGACAACGTGAGCCAGATATCTCCAGTAAGGATGGAGAAGTTTCTTCTCGGTAGGAGGATAATCACCCTCGTGTCCCATCTGGAAGATAGTACGGTTGACCAAATCCTGGTCCAACTCAACCGGATCTGTATCCTTGTCTCCAAATTGCAGACATTCTCGTAGGATCTGCTCTGTGATGGTGATTGACTTCCCTTGAATCTTCCCAACAATACTGATGTCTCCATTACTGTTAGTGTGCTCAGTAATGGTGCTCCAAAAGCTCTCAATATAATCAGAAAAGATGGTAGGATGCTCCATGATAGCATAGTTTATTGGAGACAAAATCAGACCATCGACCATGCTCTTGAACTCTGAATGTTTTTGTGGTGGATCTCCGAGGTATGCTGACATGTTGTGATCAGGTACGAATCGTAGGTCTGCCATCTGAAAAGGAAACTGATTAAGTTAGTTTAACTTCAAGAAAAATTTTCTAAGTCTCGATGTACACGAAGACCATGGTGTACACGAACTATGATTTGTTAAAAATTTCCAAGTTTTGAGTACATGAAAATCAAGAAGTACACGAAATACTTGATGTACACGAAATGTGATATGTACACGAAGTATAACCTGTACACGAAATTCGGTTGTACACGAAATCCAGACTGTACACGAAATCATGTACTCGAAAGTTTTTATTTTCGTGTACTCAAGATTCCATGAAAAGTTTAACATTTTGGCTCCTTAGAATTTCTAATCAGGTTCAATATACTCGGAATTGAAAGGCGAATAACATATTTGCAGATAGCCTTCCAATTTCAAGTATTTCTTGGTCAATTTGACCAAAAACTTCCTGTATTCGAAATTTGCGTACTCGAAAATCAATTTTGACCATAACTTTTGAATGCACGGTCAAAATTTGATAAAATTCTATACCTAGGGTCGCCTAATGATGATCTATAAGATGGCCGGAGTAGAAGTTTGAGATCGGGTCTAGAAATCGAGATCGCCTCAGAAAGACCAACTCTGTACTCGAAATGAAGAAACCGCGTACACGAAATTGTGGTATTCGAAATTAAATATCGGTGGACTATTTATAGGGTCACTTCGAACACACATTTTCGTGTACACGATTTCGAGTACAAACACTTAGTTAATTTTCGATTTAAAAATTATAACTTTTCTAAAATAAAATAAAATAAAATAAAATAAAATAAAATTTGAACAAGTTGAAAGTTTAGTCGGTTCAAATTTTGTGGGATCAAATCTGTTATCAAAATTTTAACCATCTTAGTTAATTTCTCAGTGAAGCACAACCTTTAAATAGCTATTCCCCACCAATGATTTCCACTCGTTAATCCATCTCTTAAAAAATCAGTTATATGATCAAGTTTTTCTGAAAATATCTTATGGGAAATTTGTGATCAATTAGATTGTAAGACTAGATTAATATGCAACCTATCAGGCTTGTTAAATCCTTTGTTTTAAACTTTGATTGTGTTTCAGCGAACTTAAAATCATTTTGACAGAGTTTTAAGATGAGAAAAGAAAAGAACAGATCCATTAGATTAGAATCAAGAACAAGAAGGGGTTCTATCATCTTGTGCTCATTGGCATCTTTTATTTTCTGATCTGCAGACACATTGGCCTTAACTTCACACATCCAGTTCTTTGCTTACGCAAAACATAGAATGCTTCAGTAGGTATTTCCCGCTCTTTGTTTGCACAAAACATAGGAAATACCCGAGTTTTTTTTCAAAACATAATTTTAAGTTTATAGAAACACAATCTCGTTTTGATTAAAGGATTTAATCTAGAAGTCAAATAGTTGTCACACATTTCTAGTTATCTAATGATCATAATTTCACACTTATTTATCTATTTATATGTATTTTAAGTTTGATCAAGTTTGATTATTTAAGTTTTGAAAAAACTTATTTCAACTTCTTAGCATAGAATAGATATTCAAGGTTGTGATTCCTTTTGAAATCATATTAAGATAGTGAAATTTTGATCCTTAGAGATTATTTCACTTCCCAATTTGATCGATTCACTTTGCTTGTCCAAATAAAATCTTTTTGTAATTTCTTAAGTTTTTGTAAAGTAAAAAGTTAAAAATATTTTTGTAATTTTCTTTGAATAACACGGAGCAGAATCTCCTTTTCTTAGGATTTCAAAACTTAACTCCCCCTAAACTTATATATTATCTTAGACTGACTCAAAAACCAAAAATCTTTTTGATGTTTAGTAAATTTTTTTGACTCAAAGAACGAAAAATCTTTTTGTTGTTTTGTAAATTTTCTCCCCCTAAATTTGTGAACTGAGTAAGACACAAATTTTAATTGATTTACAAAAATGCTTTCAACTAAAGCTTATTAGTTTGAGAGAGGCAAGCAAGTGATGGAAGCGTGCTGTATCGAATGGTTTTGTGAAAAGGTCCGCTAGATTGTCATCAGTATGGACCTTTTCAAGATGAATCAGCTTTCGTTTGAAGCAGTCACGGATGAAGTGAATCCGGATGTCAATATGTTTAGTTTTGGAGTGTTGTACCGGATTCTTGACGATCTGTAGGGCTGCTTCATTGTCACAAAAAATAGGAGAGTCAAGAAAATTCAAACCGTAATCGAGGAGCTGTTGTTGCATCCATATAACCTGAGAACAGCAACTGGAGGCAGCAACATACTCAGCTTCAGCAGTCGAAGTAGATACAGTCGTTTGTTTCTTGCATTGCCATGAGACAAGGCGATCTCCCAGGTACTGACACCCACCAGTGGTTGACTTCCTATCCAGATTACATCCACCAAAGTCACTGTCTGAGTATGCAAATAATTGAAACTCAGAGTTCTTTGGGTACCAAAGACCGAGTTTAGGCTTCCCGACTAGGTACCGAAAGATTCTCTTGACAGCTATGAGGTGAGATGCCTTTGGATTTGCCTGATATCTGGCACACTGACATACTGAGAACATAGTGTCTGGACGACTAGCAGTCAGATACATCAGAGAACCAATCATCGAGCGATAGAGATGATGATCAACATCTTCACCTTCCGAATCCGAAGTCAGGATAGGACGAGCAGCCATAGGAGTGGACGCCGGTTTTGACTCCATCATTTTGAACTTGTTCAAAATGTCCGTGACATATTTTCCTTGATGAATTAGCACGCCCTTAGAATCTTGCTTCACCTGCAGACCCAGAAAGAAGGTCATTTTGCCCATCGCACTCATTTCAAATTTCTTTTTCATCACCCCTTCAAATTCCTTGCACAACGCTGAGCTGGTGGAGCCAAATATGATGTCATCCACATAGATTTGAACGAGAATTAAATCATCCTTATCCTTGCGAACGAACAAAGTCTGATCAATGGCTCCACGGGTATATCCATTTGCGAGCAGGTGATCAATAAGCGTAGCATACCATGCTTGCGGTGCTTGATGAAGGTCGTAAAGAGCTTTGTCTAACTTGTAGACATGCTCTGGATACTGAGAATCTTCAAAACCAGGGGGTTGGCACACATAGATTTCTTCCTTTACCTTTCCGTATAAGAAAGCTGTCTTCACATCCATCTGATATACCGTGAAGTTCATATAGGAGGCGTAAGCCAAGAAAATTCGAATGGCTTCAAGTCGTGCAACTGGCGCAAAGACTTCCTCATAATCTATCCCCTCTTGTTGATAAAAGCCTTGAACGACCAATCTTGCTTTGTTTCGGATAATGACTCCAGAGTCATCTCTTTTATTTCTGAAAACCCATCTGGTTCCTATAGGCAGTTTTCCTTTGGGCAGGGGAACCAGATTCCATACTTTAAGTTTCTGAAACTGCATCAGTTCTTCCTGCATTGCTTCAACCCAGCTGGACTCTTTGAGAGCCATTTTAACATTCTTGGGCTCAACCTACGAGATAAAACAAGAATATAAACATGAATTAATTGGACCTGATTGACTTCTGGTAGTCGTCTCTTCAGGCAAGAGGTTCTGAGCTGTAATGGTTCTGCTTCGATTGAGAACACCTTCCGAGAGAGGTCCAATAATATTTTCAACTGGATGATTCTTGTTTATGCTGAGTGTTGGCACTACTTCCACAACTATATTGTCTAGCAAGTTGCTGAGATTATTCACTTGATCTATACTTGAGGAAGAAATGTTGTCAGTATGAGCATTTTCACTTGACTCGGTTCCTTGATCCACACAATGTTCCTCAAGAATGCTATCTGAGAACAATGGATTATCAAAGGTCTGGTGGGAGGAAGATGAGATTTGATTAGCTTCTGGAAGTGGTTGAACAGACTGAGAAGTGTCTAGTTCTGATGGGAGAACTTCTTGTACTAGGGTCGGCTGAGCTGGAGGGTCATGATTGTACATGCCAGGAGGATCAACTGTCAAAAGATTAGGATCACATGGAACATAGTCAACTCTATAGTCCACATCATCACCTTTGTAGAAATCACCGGCTTGCTCAGATGCTCCTGCATTCTCAGATGGAGTGCTGAAGGGCTTAAAAGTGGAGTCATACTCAAATAGCCAGTTTGGACCAGAACCAGCATCAGTAGAGTTCATTTCTTGCCAATCTATGTAGTATGATTCCACAATCATCCGAGTTTTCTTGTTATAAACTCTGTGTGCTGCCCTTTCAGACGAGTAGCCCACGAAGTAACACTCATCTGCCTTATCATCAAACTTATGGTTAGGCTTTGTATGAAGAAGAGTGCAAGGACATCCGAATGACTTGAAGTGTCCAACTTTGGGCTTCTGATTGAATAGAATCTCGTAGGGAGTCTTCTGATGACGCTTGTTCAGAAGTGCTCTATTTTGAACATAGCACGCAGTGTTAACTGCTTCAGCCCAGAAAAAGATTGGTAGCTTTGATTCTGACAACATTGTTCGTGCAGCTTCTATAAGCGTTCTGTTTCTCTTTTCAGCAACTCCATTTTGCTGAGGTGTTCTGGCTGCACTGTATTGCCTAGCTATCCCTTTCTCATCACAGAAATCTATAAGAGTCTGATTTCTAAATTCAGTTCCATTATCAGTTCTAATCACCTTGACCTTTAGATTCTTCTGATTTTCAATCAAGGTAATGAACTTCTTCAAAATCTTTGGAGCTTCATCTTTCTTGGCCAGAAAGAACACCCAAGTGAATCTGGAATAATCATCTGTCACAACGAGACAATATGATGTAAGCCCCAAAATTCTCCCACGTGTGACACGTGTTTAAAACACCCTCAAAGTTTGGTCCCAGATTTTTCAAAAATTAAACATTAATTTTAAACACCCAACTTAACCTAACCCGTCATCAAAACCGGTTACAAACATGTTAATTATGATCACACTTTACATTGTTCATAACCGTTCACAAAAAGTTGGGTTTTTAACCAAAAACGTGTTCAATCCGAGCCTTCTCAAGATATCCGATCACGGTCGCCTTCACCCTTTACGTTCTCCTGAAAAACACCACATTTAAATAACCGTTAGTTCGTTAGAACCAAGTGAGTTCACCCCGCTATATCCCCAATTGTATTCCATAACACCTTATGGATACAATAATAATGTCCCAAATATAATTTGGTAACATTAGTAGAAAAACGATTTACTAACGGGTCGTTTTCACCCAAAACCCCTTAAATCTTGAATTCTTGCCCAAACGAATTAGATTTACCCCTTGAAACCCCATCAAAGTTGAAATAAGTCAATTTATGACCTTTTCAAAGATACAGACGCAACATGGGCATGTTCCGAGGCAACATGGCCATGTCAGAAATTTTCCAGCATCAGATGTGCAGATATGACATGGGCGTGTTACAGTGGAACATGGTCATGTCTGAACTGCTTCCATATACATAATTTTCTTTGTTCTCCCCCCCTCATCCCTTTTCACCAAGGATTTCAAATTGCACAACCACAACAATATATTCAACACATTAAATTCGTATTCAGAGCACTTTAAAACACCAATAAAGTGTTAGAACATGAAACCACCCACTAAAAGTCAAATTTCACACAATTCCCTTAAGACCTCCTTTTTCACCAAGGATTCTCAAGGTAGGCAATCACATCACTTGTGATTTACCTAAACTCTATAAATTCACAATAGGAAGATCACACCACTTGTGATTCAACCCATTCCACATTCACACCTCCTGTGAATAGTTTGACCAATTTTGGTCGATTTCTACCCAATCCTTTGAGACCTCCTTTTTCACCAAGGATTCCCAAAGTAGGTAATCACACCACTTGTGATCTACCTAAACTCCATAAACTCATCATGGGAAGATCACACCACTTGTGATTCAACCTATTCCCAATTCACACCCCTTGTGAATTGTTTGACCAATTTTGGTCAAACTTCGAATAAGAAGTTCACACCTCTTGTGAATCATTCTTATTCTTTCACACCACATTTATGAATATCAAATCACAATAACTAAGCAATTTAAACACCTATTGCATGTTATTATCAACACCAAATATTCAACACCAATTATACACCAATTTAATCACAAACACCCAAATTCATACATGCACCAATTATACACCAATTTAATCACCAAACACCCAAATTCACACATGCACCAATTATACACCAATTTAATCACCAAACACCCAAATTCACACATACACCAATTATACACCCATTTGATCAACAAACACCAAATTCATACATACACCAATTTAATCACCAAAGACACACAAGTTGATGCCACTAACGGGTCAACCACCCAATTTGACTAATTTCAACAATTGGTCAACCACCTCGTTAGACTAATTTCAATAATGGGTCAACCACCAAGTTTGACTAATTTCAACAATTTGGTCAATCACCCAAGTTTGACTAACTCCAACAATTTAGTCAATCACCCAGTTTGACTAATTTCAACAATTGTTATCAAACACTTAATGAAACCATATTATGTTATGTAATTTTAACATAACATTCACCACAAGACTCACCACAAATAGTCAACATTTAAGTCCAACACTCCTATTGCCACTATATGTGGTCTTAGGTATATAACTACCTTAGAATTCAAAATCCTCACACATACATTGTAAATTTAAACACCAATTCATACCAACAATGCATATTCCACATACATTGTCAAGTTAAACACCAATTCATTCCAACAATGCATATTCCACATACATTGTCAAGTTAAACACCAATTCATTCCAACAATGCATATTCCACATACATTGTCAAGTTAAACACCAATTCATCCTACCCATGTATATTTCACATACACATTAATAAACCACCATGTTTTAACACCAACACCACAACTTCATAATCTATCAAAGCAATGTTGTTACCACCTACATTGACTTTTATAGATTTAACACATAACATTCACCAAATACTACAAGAAGTAAATCAAGTAGTCCACATTCAACACCAATACACCAACACCAATATGACTTATGGTTGCATATTTAGTGAGTAGGTTACTCACCTTAGCCCGTAGGAACACCATCAAAATCATCTTGTTCTTTCGCAAGCCTTTGACTTGTTCCTTGACTTTCACCACCACTACCTAGTTGTATTACACACATACAACTATATTCAATACAAGTAACTCATATTTACATTCTTTCAACCTACTCAACCCGTTATCACCATTTCATCTAATTTATACCCAAATGATCAATTCTCACCCAATTCACCATTTATGAATATATATATATATATATATGCGTATTTTAAACCACCACAACTTAAAAACTCATTTTTAAGTTAAACACCTTAATTGGCATTTCATCAAACACCTCATATGCATGTTTACCTCTACATATGATCATCACCCATTAACACCTCTATCAAACTCCATTTTTAGTTTATAAATGATTCTCATCCACCACAAACACATTTATAGTAATAACAACTTCATAAAACATCAAATCAAACATTTGAACACCAAATTAACCACCATGTTCATATACCCCATGAACACCATGAACCCACATTTATCAAGTTGCATCTAACATGCAAGAAATGATCAAAATGTTGTTCCTAGATGATTATCACTATGAATAACAACATTTAACACCTTCTAAACACCCAAATTTCGTATTTCACCATACCCCACTCATACCCCATGTGAGACCCACGAAAATTTCACCCAAAATAACAATCTAACACTTACCCCTTGTTAGAAATCACTTCAGGTGCGGTTTTCTAGCTTCAATCTTCGATTTGCAACCAAGAAAGCATCCAATTTCATGTATTGCAAAGCCATCTTCTTCCTCTCATCCCTTTCTCTCGTCGAACACCACACACACATAGAAAAATATGAATTTTTGACCTTGGTCAAGGGTTTTAACCCCAAATTCCACTTTGGCCAATTGGCAATTTTGGCCCTTTGAGTTTTTAAAACACTTAACTAGTTTAATTAACATAATCAAGTTAGTTACTAGTTAACATTAACACCCCAAATATTATTAAAACACCCATCGGTTAAAATATAACAATAAGAATCTACCAATTATATTATATTTTAATATTCTTCCAAAATGGGTCGTTACAAATTCTCCCCACCTTACAAAGGTTTCGTCCTCGAAACCTCGTTTCACCTTAATTGAACAGGATAAAATTTTCTTCATTTCATCCTCGAACTCCCACATTACATCTGAACTCCGCATGATCTTTTATTGCACCATCACCTGATTAATCGTCACATTTCACAATTGCTTAACGTTTCTATCTAAGATAGTCATTGGTCTCTGCCTAGTTCAGTGTTTCATTGATCACCAATTTCTCCAATGGCATGTTGGCCGACTCATCTGCCAAGCATTTTTGCAATTGTGAACTCCCCTCAATTCCTCCGGTAGCTCTTAGCGATAAGAAACCTTACCAATCCGAGCTATAACTTTGAACGGTCTAATAAATCATGAACTTAGCTTCCCCTCTTTTTCATTAAAGCACACCCAGCCACCACATACAACACGTCAATGTAGACCGTGGGATCATTAGGTCCATCTAATAAGCCAACACCTAAGAATGTATTTTCTTGATTGTTTACCACAAAATTGGAACACAACCACTTGCATTTCAATTATAAAAGCACCCATATCCACCATAAGTTAACATCTTAACAATCAAGTTCAAGTATGGTTATTGGTTCATTCTCCCCCAAACTTCTCTTACTTATAATTACCAATAACACTCCTGCTACTTAGATATTACACACTCTTGTACATTATCTAATAGCACACAGATTATTTTCTTTTATAGATGTTCACATCGCATGTGAATCATCTTCATCAAATTCAACCAAACAAATAAAGAATGTTCATTCCCCTAGGAATCATCCTCAAGAAAATTTATATCTTTTAAAAGATATATTCAACTACTTGCATTATCAACATACATATAAAAGTCATATCCACCCAACTACATTCAAGTGTTATGATACATACACATCTATATATAATCATAGGTGTTCACACCACTTATGAATCATCCATGAAATAAAAATTCTAGCATGAAGGTTCAATTCAAAAATTTACCTTCTAAATCCCCCTCTCAACCCATATCGACTAATCACACAAAGATAAACTTACCTACAAATCCCAACGCCACTCACCGGTGGTCTCACTTGAGGAATATCACTCCACATACCATGAACTTATACACCCGAAGGTGAATTCTTTCCATTGCCACACACATGTGGAATTACATGAATTTTCACCTGAAAGTAAAGTCTCCCAATGCCACACACCCGTGGTCTTACAAGAATTTTCACCCAAAAGTGAATTTTTCATCAATGCCACACACCAGTGGACTTACATAAATCTTCACCCGAAGGTGAAGTCTCCCAATGCCACACACCCGTGGACTTACAAGAATTTTCACCCAAAGGTGAATTTTCACCAATGCCACACACCAGTGGACTTACATTAATTTTCATCCAAAGGTGAATTCAACCCAATGTCACACACCTGTGAACTTACATGAAATTTTCACCCGAAGGTGAATTTTCATCAATGCCACACACCAGTGGACTTACATGAATCTTCACCCGAAGGTGAATTTCACCCAATGCCACACACCTGTGGACTTACCATGAATCTTCACCCGAAGGTGAATTGCACCCAATGCCACACACCTGTGGACTTACATGAATCTTCACCCGAAGGTAATTTCACCCAATGCCACACACCTGTGGACTTACATGAAATGTTCACCCGAAGGTGAATTCCACCCAATGCCACACACCTGTGGACTTACATGAATCTTCACCCGAAGGTGAATTTCACCCAATGCCACACACCTGTGGACTTACGTGAAATGTTCACCCGAAGGTGAATTCCACCCAATGCCACACACCTGTGGACTTACATGAATCTTCACCCGAAGGTGAATTTCACCCAATGCCACACACTTGTGGACTTACATGAATCTTCACCCGAAGGTGAATTTCACCCAATGCCACACACCTGTGGACTTACATGAAATGTTCACCCGAAGGTGAATTCCACCCAATGCCACACACCTGTGGACTTACATGAAATTTTCACAACACATGTTACATACCATAGTATGGGTTGATTCCATTAAGGTCATATCCATGTCAAAAGTATAATCTTATGTTGGCCAGACATAACATTATACATTTCACATGTCCACTTCCTTAATTTCACTTCCCCATAATATGACTAAGGAATTCGGTTTAACAAGCAAATTTACACCAAACACCATTAAATATATATAACATAAGGTAAACAATTCACAAACTTGTTACCTTAAACCCTCGGGTTTGTGATCGGATCTCGGATCGAACATTATTCCCCATATCAAAAGCACAACGATTTGAGTTCAAGTGTTCGCGACGCACTTGAATCCCTCAAACCATAGGCTCTGAAACCAACTTGTAAGCCCCAAAATTGTCCCACGTGTGACACGTGTTTAAAACACCCTCAGAGTTTGGTCCCAGATTTTTCAAAAATTAAACATTAATTTTAAACACCCAACTTAACCTAACCCGTCATCAAAACCGGTTACAAACATGTTAATTATGATCACACTTTACATTGTTCATAACCGTTCACAAAAAGTTGGGTTTTTAACCAAAAACGTGTTCAATCCGAGCCTTCTCAAGATATCCGATCACGGTCGCCTTCACCCTTTACGTTCTCCTGAAAAACACCACATTTAAATAACCGTTAGTTCGTTAGAACCAAGTGAGTTCACCCCGCTATATCCCCAATTGTATTCCATAACACCTTATGGATACAATAATAATGTCCCAAATATAATTTGGTAACATTAGTAGAAAAACGATTTACTAACGGGTCGTTTTCACCCAAAACCCCTTAAATCTTGAATTCTTGCCCAAACGAATTAGATTTACCCCTTGAAACCCCATCAAAGTTGAAATAAGTCAATTTATGACCTTTTCAAAGATACAGACGCAACATGGGCATGTTCCGAGGCAACATGGCCATGTCAGAAATTTTCCAGCATCAGATGTGCAGATATGACATGGGCGTGTTACAGTGGAACATGGTCATGTCTGAACTGCTTCCATATACATAATTTTCTTTGTTCTCCCCCCCTCATCCCTTTTCACCAAGGATTTCAAATTGCACAACCACAACAATATATTCAACACATTAAATTCGTATTCAGAGCACTTTAAAACACCAATAAAGTGTTAGAACATGAAACCACCCACTAAAAGTCAAATTTCACACAATTCCCTTAAGACCTCCTTTTTCACCAAGGATTCTCAAGGTAGGCAATCACATCACTTGTGATTTACCTAAACTCTATAAATTCACAATAGGAAGATCACACCACTTGTGATTCAACCCATTCCACATTCACACCTCCTGTGAATAGTTTGACCAATTTTGGTCGATTTCTACCCAATCCTTTGAGACCTCCTTTTTCACCAAGGATTCCCAAAGTAGGTAATCACACCACTTGTGATCTACCTAAACTCCATAAACACATCATGGGAAGATCACACCACTTGTGATTCAACCTATTCCCAATTCACACCCCTTGTGAATTGTTTGACCAATTTTGGTCAAACTTCGAATAAGAAGTTCACACCTCTTGTGAATCATTCTTATTCTTTCACACCACATTTATGAATATCAAATCACAATAACTAAGCAATTTAAACACCTATTGCATGTTATTATCAACACCAAATATTCAACACCAATTATACACCAATTTAATCACAAACACCCAAATTCATACATGCACCAATTATACACCAATTTAATCACCAAACACCCAAATTCACACATGCGCCAATTATACACCAATTTAATCACCAAACACCCAAATTCACACATACACCAATTATACACCCATTTGATCAACAAACACCAAATTCATACATACACCAATTTAATCACCAAAGACACACAAGTTGATGCCACTAACGGGTCAACCACCCAATTTGACTAATTTCAACAATTGGTCAACCACCTCGTTAGACTAATTTCAATAATGGGTCAACCACCAAGTTTGACTAATTTCAACAATTTGGTCAATCACCCAAGTTTAACTAACTCCAACAATTTAGTCAATCACCCAGTTTGACTAATTTCAACAATTGTTATCAAACACTTAATGAAACCATATTATGTTATGTAATTTTAACATAACATTCACCACAAGACTCACCACAAATAGTCAACATTTAAGTCCAACACTCCTATTGCCACTATATGTGGTCTTAGGTATATAACTACCTTAGAATTCAAAATCCTCACACATACATTGTAAATTTAAACACCAATTCATACCAACAATGCATATTCCACATACATTGTCAAGTTAAACACCAATTCATTCCAACAATGCATATTCCACATACATTGTCAAGTTAAACACCAATTCATTCCAACAATGCATATTCCACATACATTGTCAAGTTAAACACCAATTCATCCTACCCATGTATATTTCACATACACATTAATAAACCACCATGTTTTAACACCAACACCACAACTTCATAATCTATCAAAGCAATGTTGTTACCACCTACATTGACTTTTATAGATTTAACACATAACATTCACCAAATACTACAAGAAGTAAATCAAGTAGTCCACATTCAACACCAATACACCAACACCAATATGACTTATGGTTGCATATTTAGTGAGTAGGTTACTCACCTTAGCCCGTAGGAACACCATCAAAATCATCTTGTTCTTTCGCAAGCCTTTGACTTGTTCCTTGACTTTCACCACCACTACCTAGTTGTATTACACACATACAACTATATTCAATACAAGTAACTCATATTTACATTCTTTCAACCTACTCAACCCGTTATCACCATTTCATCTAATTTATACCCAAATGATCAATTCTCACCCAATTCACCATTTATGAATATATATATATATATATATGCGTATTTTAAACCACCACAACTTAAAAACTCATTTTTAAGTTAAACACCTTAATTGGCATTTCATCAAACACCTCATATGCATGTTTACTTCTACATATGATCATCACCCATTAACACCTCTATCAAACTCCATTTTTAGTTTATAAATGATTCTCATCCACCACAAACACATTTATAGTAATAACAACTTCATAAAACATCAAATCAAACATTTGAACACCAAATTAACCACCATGTTCATATACCCCATGAACACCATGAACCCACATTTATCAAGTTGCATCTAACATGCAAGAAATGATCAAAATGTTGTTCCTAGATGATTATCACTATGAATAACAACATTTAACACCTTCTAAACACCCAAATTTCGTATTTCACCATACCCCACTCATACCCCATGTGAGACCCACGAAAATTTCACCCAAAATAACAATCTAACACTTACCCCTTGTTAGAAATCACTTCAGGTGCGGTTTTCTAGCTTCAATCTTCGATTTGCAACCAAGAAAGCATCCAATTTCATGTATTGCAAAGCCATCTTCTTCCTCTCATCCCTTTCTCTCGTCGAACACCACACACACATAGAAAAATATGAATTTTTGACCTTGGTCAAGGGTTTTAACCCCAAATTCCACTTTGGCCAATTGGCAATTTTGGCCCTTTGAGTTTTTAAAACACTTAACTAGTTTAATTAACATAATCAAGTTAGTTACTAGTTAACATTAACACCCCAAATATTATTAAAACACCCATCGGTTAAAATATAACAATAAGAATCTACCAATTATATTATATTTTAATATTCTTCCAAAATGGGTCGTTACAAATTCTCCCCACCTTACAAAGGTTTCGTCCTCGAAACCTCGTTTCACCTTAATTGAACAGGATAAAATTTTCTTCATTTCATCCTCGAACTCCCACATTACATCTGAACTCCGCATGATCTTTTATTGCACCATCACCTGATTAATCGTCACATTTCACAATTGCTTAACGTTTCTATCTAAGATAGTCATTGGTCTCTGCCTAGTTCAGTGTTTCATTGATCACCAATTTCTCCAATGGCATGTTGGCCGACTCATCTGCCAAGCATTTTTGCAATTGTGAACTCCCCTCAATTCCTCCGGTAGCTCTTAGCGATAAGAAACCTTACCAATCCGAGCTATAACTTTGAACGGTCTAATAAATCATGAACTTAGCTTCCCCTCTTTTTCATTAAAGCACACCCAGCCACCACATACAACACGTCAATGTAGACCGTGGGATCATTAGGTCCATCTAATAAGCCAACACCTAAGAATGTATTTTCTTGATTGTTTACCACAAAATTGGAACACAACCACTTGCATTTCAATTATAAAAGCACCCATATCCACCATAAGTTAACATCTTAACAATCAAGTTCAAGTATGGTTATTGGTTCATTCTCCCCCAAACTTCTCTTACTTATAATTACCAATAACACTCCTGCTACTTAGATATTACACACTCTTGTACATTATCTAATAGCACACAGATTATTTTCTTTTATAGATGTTCACATCGCATGTGAATCATCTTCATCAAATTCAACCAAACAAATAAAGAATGTTCATTCCCCTAGGAATCATCCTCAAGAAAATTTATATCTTTTAAAAGATATATTCAACTACTTGCATTATCAACATACATATAAAAGTCATATCCACCCAACTACATTCAAGTGTTATGATACATACACATCTATATATAATCATAGGTGTTCACACCACTTATGAATCATCCATGAAATAAAAATTCTAGCATGAAGGTTCAATTCAAAAATTTACCTTCTAAATCCCCCTCTCAACCCATATCGACTAATCACACAAAGATAAACTTACCTACAAATCCCAACGCCACTCACCGGTGGTCTCACTTGAGGAATATCACTCCACATACCATGAACTTATACACCCGAAGGTGAATTCTTTCCATTGCCACACACATGTGGAATTACATGAATTTTCACCTGAAAGTAAAGTCTCCCAATGCCACACACCCGTGGTCTTACAAGAATTTTCACCCAAAAGTGAATTTTTCATCAATGCCACACACCAGTGGACTTACATAAATCTTCACCCGAAGGTGAAGTCTCCCAATGCCACACACCCGTGGACTTACAAGAATTTTCACCCAAAGGTGAATTTTCACCAATGCCACACACCAGTGGACTTACATTAATTTTCATCCAAAGGTGAATTCAACCCAATGTCACACACCTGTGAACTTACATGAAATTTTCACCCGAAGGTGAATTTTCATCAATGCCACACACCAGTGGACTTACATGAATCTTCACCCGAAGGTGAATTTCACCCAATGCCACACACCTGTGGACTTACCATGAATCTTCACCCGAAGGTGAATTGCACCCAATGCCACACACCTGTGGACTTACATGAATCTTCACCCGAAGGTAATTTCACCCAATGCCACACACCTGTGGACTTACATGAAATGTTCACCCGAAGGTGAATTCCACCCAATGCCACACACCTGTGGACTTACATGAATCTTCACCCGAAGGTGAATTTCACCCAATGCCACACACCTGTGGACTTACGTGAAATGTTCACCCGAAGGTGAATTCCACCCAATGCCACACACCTGTGGACTTACATGAATCTTCACCCGAAGGTGAATTTCACCCAATGCCACACACTTGTGGACTTACATGAATCTTCACCCGAAGGTGAATTTCACCCAATGCCACACACCTGTGGACTTACATGAATCTTCACCCGAAGGTGAATTCCACCCAATGCCACACACCTGTGGACTTACATGAAATTTTCACAACACATGTTACATACCATAGTATGGGTTGATTCCATTAAGGTCATATCCATGTCAAAAGTATAATCTTATGTTGGCCAGACATAACATTATACATTTCACATGTCCACTTCCTTAATTTCACCTCCCCATAATATGACTAAGGAATTCGGTTTAACAAGCAAATTTACACCAAACACCATTAAATATATATAACATAAGGTAAACAATTCACAAACTTGTTACCTTAAACCCTCGGGTTTGTGATCGGATCTCGGATCGAACATTACTCCCCATATCAAAAGCACAACGATTTGAGTTCAAGTGTTCGCGACGCACTTGAATCCCTCAAACCATAGGCTCTGAAACCAACTTGTAAGCCCCAAAATTGTCCCACGTGTGACACGTGTTTAAAACACCCTCAGAGTTTGGTCCCAGATTTTTCAAAAATTAAACATTAATTTTAAACACCCAACTTAACCTAACCCGTCATCAAAACCGGTTACAAACATGTTAATTATGATCACACTTTACATTGTTCATAACCGTTCACAAAAAGTTGGGTTTTTAACCAAAAACGTGTTCAATCCGAGCCTTCTCAAGATATCCGATCACGGTCGCCTTCACCCTTTACGTTCTCCTGAAAAACACCACATTTAAATAACCGTTAGTTCGTTAGAACCAAGTGAGTTCACCCCGCTATATCCCCAATTGTATTCCATAACACCTTATGGATACAATAATAATGTCCCAAATATAATTTGGTAACATTAGTAGAAAAACGATTTACTAACGGGTCGTTTTCACCCAAAACCCCTTAAATCTTGAATTCTTGCCCAAACGAATTAGATTTACCCCTTGAAACCCCATCAAAGTTGAAATAAGTCAATTTATGACCTTTTCAAAGATACAGACGCAACATGGGCATGTTCCGAGGCAACATGGCCATGTCAGAAATTTTCCAGCATCAGATGTGCAGATATGACATGGGCGTGTTACAGTGGAACATGGTCATGTCTGAACTGCTTCCATATACATAATTTTCTTTGTTCTCCCCCCCTCATCCCTTTTCACCAAGGATTTCAAATTGCACAACCACAACAATATATTCAACACATTAAATTCGTATTCAGAGCACTTTAAAACACCAATAAAGTGTTAGAACATGAAACCACCCACTAAAAGTCAAATTTCACACAATTCCCTTAAGACCTCCTTTTTCACCAAGGATTCTCAAGGTAGGCAATCACATCACTTGTGATTTACCTAAACTCTATAAATTCACAATAGGAAGATCACACCACTTGTGATTCAACCCATTCCACATTCACACCTCCTGTGAATAGTTTGACCAATTTTGGTCGATTTCTACCCAATCCTTTGAGACCTCCTTTTTCACCAAGGATTCCCAAAGTAGGTAATCACACCACTTGTGATCTACCTAAACTCCATAAACTCATCATGGGAAGATCACACCACTTGTGATTCAACCTATTCCCAATTCACACCCCTTGTGAATTGTTTGACCAATTTTGGTCAAACTTCGAATAAGAAGTTCACACCTCTTGTGAATCATTCTTATTCTTTCACACCACATTTATGAATATCAAATCACAATAACTAAGCAATTTAAACACCTATTGCATGTTATTATCAACACCAAATATTCAACACCAATTATACACCAATTTAATCACAAACACCCAAATTCATACATGCACCAATTATACACCAATTTAATCACCAAACACCCAAATTCACACATGCACCAATTATACACCAATTTAATCACCAAACACCCAAATTCACACATACACCAATTATACACCCATTTGATCAACAAACACCAAATTCATACATACACCAATTTAATCACCAAAGACACACAAGTTGATGCCACTAACGGGTCAACCACCCAATTTGACTAATTTCAACAATTGGTCAACCACCTCGTTAGACTAATTTCAATAATGGGTCAACCACCAAGTTTGACTAATTTCAACAATTTGGTCAATCACCCAAGTTTGACTAACTCCAACAATTTAGTCAATCACCCAGTTTGACTAATTTCAACAATTGTTATCAAACACTTAATGAAACCATATTATGTTATGTAATTTTAACATAACATTCACCACAAGACTCACCACAAATAGTCAACATTTAAGTCCAACACTCCTATTGCCACTATATGTGGTCTTAGGTATATAACTACCTTAGAATTCAAAATCCTCACACATACATTGTAAATTTAAACACCAATTCATACCAACAATGCATATTCCACATACATTGTCAAGTTAAACACCAATTCATTCCAACAATGCATATTCCACATACATTGTCAAGTTAAACACCAATTCATTCCAACAATGCATATTCCACATACATTGTCAAGTTAAACACCAATTCATCCTACCCATGTATATTTCACATACACATTAATAAACCACCATGTTTTAACACCAACATCACAACTTCATAATCTATCAAAGCAATGTTGTTACCACCTACATTGACTTTTATAGATTTAACACATAACATTCACCAAATACTACAAGAAGTAAATCAAGTAGTCCACATTCAACACCAATACACCAACACCAATATGACTTATGGTTGCATATTTAGTGAGTAGGTTACTCACCTTAGCCCAGAGGAACACCATCAAAATCATCTTGTTCTTTCCCAAGCCTTTGACTTGTTCCTTGACTTTCACCACCACTACCTAGTTGTTTTACACACATACAACTATATTCAATACAAGTAACTCATATTTACATTCTTTCAACCTACTCGACCCGTTATCACCATTTCATCTAATTTATACCCAAATGATCAATTCTCACCCAATTCACCATTTATGAATATATATATGCTTATTTTATACCACCACAACTTAAAAACTCATTTTTAAGTTAAACACCTTAATTGGCATTTCATCAAACACCTCATATGCATGTTTACTTCTACATATGATCATCACCCATTAACACCTCTATCAAACTCCATTTTTAGTTTATAAATGATTCTCATTCACCACAAACACATTTATAGTAATAACAACTTCATAAAACATCAAACCAAACATTTGAACACCAAATTAACCACCATGTTCATATACCCCATGAACACCATGAACCCACATTTATCAAGTTGCATCTAATATGCAAGAAATGATCAAAATGTTGTTCCTAGATGATTATCACTATGAATAACAACATTTAACACCTTCTAAACACCCAAATTTCGTATTTCACCATACCCCACTCATACCCCATGTGAGACCCACGAAAATTTCACCCAAAATAACAATCTAACAGTTACCCCTTGTTAGAAATCACTTCAGGTGTGGTTTTCTAGCTTCAATCTTTGATTTGCAACCAAGAAAGCATCCAATTTCATGTATTGCAAAGCCATCTTCTTCCTCTCATCCCTTTCTCTCGTCGAACACCACACACACATAGAAAAATATGAATTTTTGACCTTGGTCAAGGGTTTTAACCCGAAATTCCACTTTGGCCAATTGGCAATTTTGGCCCCTTGAGTTTTTAAAACACTTAACTAGTTTAATTAACATAATCAAGTTAGTTACTAGTTAACGTTAACACCCCAAATATTATTAAAACACCCATCGGTTAAAATATAACAATAAGAATCTACCAATTATATTATATTTTAATATTCTTCCAAAATGGGTCGTTACATATGACTTTTTCCCAATACTCATTACGTTAACCGGTCCGAAGAGATCCATATGAAGAAGTTGAAGAACTGAAGAGATAGAAGTGAACAATTTAGGCTTGTGAGGTCTCTTGTGTTGTTTCCCTTTGGCACAAGCGATACATTTCTCAATATTGGAGAAATCTTTAGAAGGTAGACCAATGACGTGATCTCCCTTGGCGAGTCCGTTCAGATTCTTAAAGTTTACATGACCCAGTCGTCGATGCCATAACAGACAATCATACTCTGACGCCTTTGAGAACAAACAAGTGTTCTCTGTAAATGAATCTGAGTTCATATTAATAATATAGGCATTGTTTATCCTTGGAGTTCTCATCAGAATCCACTTATCAGGCACTACAAAGCCAGGCTTCAGAATAAGACATTCTTTGTTTGTGAAGTGTGTGGAAAAACTCTTATCACAGATTTGAGAAACACTCAGAAGACTGTGATTGAGCTCTTCAACATAGTACACATCTTCAAAACTAAGAGTTCCATTTGTGACCGTGCCCTTCATGCTTATCCTTCCTCCCTTGTCTCCAGCAAATGACACATAGCCTCCATTGAATGGTGTAACTTCATGCAACTGAGAGAAATCCCCAGTCATATGCTGGGAACAGCCACTATCTACATACCAAACATGTTTAAGCTTGCTTGGCTTTCCCTGCATAGTACACATTCAATTAATGAGAAACAGGTACCCAAATCATAACAGATTTAGGTACTTTGGTAATAGAATAAACTCTATCCTTGGGTTTGGGTTTGGGTCTGTCTAAATTGAGCTTAATATGTTTTGTCATGCTTCCACTGCCCTGGTCAACTGGTTTTATCTTAGTTTTGAAAATCCTTGGAGTTTGCTTATGAAAACCAAATTGTTTTTTGTTTGATTTCTTATGTCTTTTTGCAGTGGAAGGAGTCTGAGTCTGAGTCCCCTTTTGAGAGGTTGCCTTAGGCTTGGAGGATGGTACAGTCCTCACATGTTTGTTAACCGGTTTAGCCTTAGGTATGACCTTCTGATTCTTCCCATAGAAGAATTCAGTAGGTCGGTGCAGACAGTGTCTAGCAATGTGGCCTGGTTTCCCACATGCATAACAACAGACCTTTTGGTGAAATTCAATTGGATCAAAGGGCTTTACATCACAGTTACTTTGACTAGAGGATGAGTTTGAAGAAATTTGTTCCAATGACCCAGTTGGAATATAAGGTTCACAGTTAGGGTTCAATTGTGAACATTCCTTTTTAGTAACTGTGGAATGAGCCGGTGCAGTTTGTGCTGTCAAAGGAGAGAAGGTTGATTTAATAGCAAATGTTTTTTGAAAATGGTTCAACATATCATTAAGATTAATGTCAATTTCATCGAATTTTCCAACAAAATCAGTTTTTGGAACAAAAGATGATTGTCTTGTAGATGTTGAACAATCTGTGCTCCTCCCAGCACTTCTTTCTACCTTCTTCTCCTCTAAACCTGCAACACTTAGTTTTTCTACACAAACCTTAGAATCATTAGTCATAACAGGGTCAACTGTGAGCATAACCGGTTTGGTGGGGAAATCACAAGCACGACTAGAATCCAATTCCAAGTCATCAACAGATGTGTTGATCCTTGGCATGCATGAGTAATTATGGTTAAAGGGTGGTGCACACACCTTAAAACCAAGACCCTTATTATCCCTCTTGAATTGTATGCTTACCATGTTTTCTAAAACTTTGCTTGAATAATCTAATTGTTCACATTTTACTGAAATTTTAGAAAGTTGAGTTTTGGCTTGGTCTAGCTCCAAAGTGAGTTCATCGATTTTGCGTCTAGCATCACGATAGTTGGACTCTTTATCACTTAAAAGTTCTTTTAGCGTTACCACATCCCGACCCTCGGCTTCAAGTTTCCTTTTAAAAATTCCTTCATTTTTAAGAAATTCTGAGTTAAAGTATTTAAGTTTGTTTAATTCTTTGATTAAAGATTTATTGTGTGACCTGTACTTAAATACTTTATTTATGCATGAGGCAGAGCAAAGATTTTTAGTTACCTCCTTCTGTTTGTCGTCCACCTCGGCCATGAATGCAAGACTCAGAGTCAGCTCTAGTTCCTGCACCTGATCACTCCAATCATAGGAGTCAATCTCTTGAGTCACCAGTGCTTTCGATGTGCTAGCACTTCCTCCCGCAGCTGCAGTCACAGATTTCTATTCAGTCTTCTTTTCTCCTTCTTTAGACACTTTCGGCTGCTTACATTCTCTGGCAAAGTGACCCGGTTAGTCGCAGTTGTAACATCGCAGCTTTGATTTATCAAAACCAAGCTTCTTTCCAGGATTGTTTCCAAAGCTATTTCTTCCATATCGCTTGATGAACTTCTTTGCTCTAAACACTGCCATTGCCATCTGGCATGAGATATCCATTTCTTCAACATCAGCTGGATTGATCTGCTCTAGATTGTCTTGAGTGAGATTGGATGGAGCCAAGTCACCTGCTATGAAAGCATTGTAACTGTTAATGAATCCTTTAAACAGCAGCAGATTCTCTTCGCTTTCTGGATTGACTTTAGGCACTGATCCGGTTTGTCCAGATGATAGGAATGCAGTCTCAAAAGGAATTGTATGAGATGAAGAAGGCTGATAGTGCTGTATTCCTGATGATTGAAGATTGATTGCTGACAGAAGGGCGGAGTTCTCAGATACAGGAGCAATGCCCATTGAGCTGGCATGATTCAGTGCTCTCTGCTTATCATCCATATCATAGGAGTTGATGATTGAGATCAGCTCACTCAAAGAAGTTTTGTACATATCTTTGGTCCTTTTGATTGTTGTACAATTTGAATTCCAAGTGTAAGGTAATGAGTTCAGCAGCTTCTTGTTCACCTCTCCCTTGGTCATCTTAATTCCAGAACTAGTCATCTCAGTCATCAGATGAGTGAATCTGTTAAGTTGTGCTTCAAGAGACTCTCCCTTGATGTGATTAAACATGTTAAACCTTTGCCTGAGCATATCCTTCCGACTTTCTCGCATGTCCTCATTTCCTTCAAATCTTTCAACCAAGGCATTCCAGAGTTCCTTAGCAGTCTTGTGCTCCTTAAATCCGTGAGCAACATCAGTCGATAAGGCCATTGTAATCGAAGCATACGCCTTTTCATCCTTTTCCATCATGAGTATGTCATTGTCGGTGTACAATTCCGGATCCTTGGGAACAAGAGGACCATTGATCTCACTCTGGTATGAGGGTACATAGGGACGCTCCTCAATCGATCTCCAAAGCTTTGGATCGATATACTTGATGAATGACTGAAATCTGAACTTCCAATCTTGGAAGTTATCTCCTGACACGAGCCTTGGTGGCTTTGTTCCGGTGCCGATCTCATTGTCCAGATTGAGTAAGTTGGACAAATTTGTCAGATTCTTTGAAGCCATGATGAATCAGAAAATTTTCTAAGTCCAGTACACGAATTCCCTGTAGCTCCTTGTAGATACTGCTCAAAGTTAAACAGACAAATCTGTACTCGAAACTCCTTGTAATCGAAAATATCCCTGTACTCGAAAATCTTCTTGTACTCGAAAATTCTCTTGTACACGAAATCCTGTGTGTATTCGAATCTGACACTGTATTCGAAATTCTGTAGTCGAACTCCTCTTGTACTCGAAAAGTATTTATACTTCGAACACTCTAACTATACTCGAAATAGCTGAACTCGAAAATTCTGAACTCGAAAATACTTAAGAAAAATTTTATAAAAATATTTCTTAAGATTTGGAGTCCCAAATTTACACAGTAGCTAGATGAAGTAGAGAAGAATGATAAAGTATAAAACTTGCTTCAGAAAGTTGTTACCTTGATGATGAAAAGAGCACTCAAGCTCTGATACCACTTGTAGGTCCGTAAACTAATCAAGATCCAAACTTTATCTTCATAATCATCATCATTGATGTCTAACGAGTGCGGAATCCAAGTTAGAATCAAGAAAGCAATAAGAAAAATGCAAACTTTTATAAAATCTGAAAAGTTCGAGTACAAGTGCCTCAATACGTCTAGAGAGCAAATGCCTCGGGATTCCAACCTAAACCTGTACAAAATACGTCTATTTATACTAGGCCAAGGAGTACACGAAATCTATTACAAAAGTTCGAGTACACGATCAGTTCGTGTACTCGAAATACTGTACACGAATTATCATCAAAAATCTGATCTTTGACTCTTCCGGGTTGACTTTGTCAGTCTTCATCGTTTAGCGGGCTCTACAAGGTGCGAGGTGTGTAAGGGAGGACATGAAACCATTCAGTGCCCTCAGATTACTGATGAATCTCAGGAGCAGGTTGATTATGTGGGAAATCCTAATCGAGGACCTGGAAATGCCTTTGGCAATTCCTATAACTTGGGAGGGAGGAACCAACCAGGTTTCACCTGGAAGAGTGGTAACCCGCCTGGGTTTAACTCTAGACCTCCGATGCAGAATCTGTTTAGAGAATCAGGTCAGAGTAGTGGTGGTTATGGGGAGAAGAAGTCCACTTTGGAAGAGATGATGCAACAACAGGCCCAGCTGTTGGCTCAATTCATTACGGAGAGTAAGGCTCAACACAAAGAGCATGACACTATGATTAAAAGTCAAGGGGCAGCATTGCAGAAGCTTGAGAGGCAAGTAAGTCAGATTGCTAGTCAGTTGGGTGAGAGATAGTCAGGTTCTCTACCTAGTAAAGCAGAAGAGAACCCGAGAGGGTATGCTAAAGCAATCACTACGAGAAGTGGAAGGAGTACGGGTACTGAGAAACCGGTTGTTGAATCGGTTGAGGATGAGGAAGTTATGGATGAGGAGATAGAGATGGAGGCTCCAAGATAGGTGCAGACCACTAGGCTACCTAGCAAGTACAACACAACCTGAGAAGACTTCCGAGAAGAAGAAGGATCTAGAGATTGACCTTTCTAAGATACCATACCCTGCGAGAGTCGTTCAACAGAAATATGAGTAGTATGGGAAATTTCTTGATTTGTTCAAGCAGCTTAAGGTGAATATCTCATTTGTTGAGGCACTTCAGCATATGCCTAAGTATGCGAAGTTTCTGAAGGAATTTTTGACAAACAAGAGGAAGATGGAGTAGTTGTCAACTGTTACACTGAGTGAGAAATGTTCTGCAGTTTTTTCAGAACAAGCTGCCACATAAGAAGACTGATCCGTGTAGTTTCACTATCCCGTGCAAATTAGGCAGCTCATCTGTTAGCTATGCATTAGCGGATCTTGGGGCGAGCATAAATGTGATGCCTTATTAAATTTTTGCTAAATTAGACTTAGGCGAGCCTGAACCCACCCGTATGAGCATCCAGCTGGCTGACAGATCAGTCAAGTATCTCAGGGGCATTGTGGAGAATTTGCTAGTTAAGATAGATAAGTTTGTGTTCATGGTGGATTTTGTGATTCTAGACATGGAGGAGGATGAGAAAGTTCCACTGATCTTAGGCCGTCCATTCTTAGCTACCGCTAAGGCACTGATTGATGTTTGTGATGGTAAGCTTACTCTTCGAGTTGCAGACGAGACAATGACTTTCGAGATCCGTAGATCTTTGCAGAATACAGAGAGCCAGAATGATACCCTGTATTTCATTGACACTGTCATGTAACACATGGATCGTTGCTTGAGCGAGATTAGGATAGGTGATCCTGAGATTGTTGAGGATATGGAGGTAGGGATGTTTGTTCATTCCAGTGAGCAACATCCGGATGTTTTGATTGATGAGATCTCAATCTCTCAACAGGTGTGTGAGGTTTTAGATAGAGCAGAGCCAGCTGATAATCTGTCGAGGCAGCCCCATCCTTAGAGCTTAAAGAATTGCCATCTCACCTTGAGTATGCATTTTTGGACAAGGATTCCCGATTACCTGTCATTATTGCTGCTGAATTGACGGAGGAGGAGAAGAAGAGGTTGATTGAGGTGTTGAAGGCACATAAATAGGCAATTGCGTGGATGCTGATGGACATCAAGGGTATTAAACCTTCCTTTTGCACGCATAGGATTCTTATGGAGGATGAATTTAAGCCTGTTGTGCAAAGCCAGAGGAGACTGAACCCGAACATGCAGGAGGTTGTTAAGAAAGAGATGCTTAAGATGTTAAATGCCGGTATGATTTACCTGATCTCAGACTCTGCATGGGTCAGTCCAATTCAGGTTGTCCCCAAGAAAGGGGGGATGACAGTGGTGACTAATGAGAGGAATGAGTTGATACCGACACGGACAGTCACATGTTGGAGAGTCTGTATTGACTACAGGAAGTTGAATGATGCCACAAGGAAATATCACTTTCCCTTATCCTTTGTCAAAGAGATGTTAAAGCGGTTGTCAAGGCAACAGTTCTACTGTTTCCTTGATGGATTTTCTGGTTATTTTCATATCCCTATTTCTGCATAGGATCAGGAAAAGACCACATTTACATGCCCTTATGGTACTTTTGCATATCATCGCATGCCTTTTGGATTGTGTAACGCTCCAGCCACTTTC
Source organism: Mikania micrantha (assembly GCA_009363875.1). Classification (NCBI taxonomy): domain Eukaryota; kingdom Viridiplantae; phylum Streptophyta; class Magnoliopsida; order Asterales; family Asteraceae; genus Mikania; species Mikania micrantha. Next base: position 39,504,672 of record CM018698.1, on the reverse strand, counting down.
CAGCGATGCATGGTGGCGATATTCCATGATATGATTGAGGACTCCATGGAGGTTTTCATGGATGATTTTTCTGTTTTTGGGAGTTCCTTTGATTACTGCCTGAGGAACTTGGATTGGATGCTAGCACGTTGTGTTGAGACGAATTTGATGTTGAATTAGGAGAAAAAAAAAATTGACCATAAGATTTCACGGGCAGGGATAGAGGTTGATAAGGCTAAGATAGAGACCATAAGCAAACTTCCACCACCCACTAACGTGAAATCCATTAGAAGCTTTTTAGGCCACGCCGGCTTCTACCAGCAGTTCATTAAAGATTTTTCCAACATTTCTAGGCCAATGACTCAGCTTCTGGAGAAGGATGCCCCATTTGTGTTTTCTGAGGAGTGTTTGAGGCATTTGAGCTACTGAAGGAGAAGTTAGTGAATGCCCTGACTTTTATTGCCCCCGATTGGAGCTTACCTTTTGATCTTATGTGTGACGCGAGCGATTTCGCGGTTGGTGCAGTTTTAGGGCAGCGAAGAGACAAGCATTTCCATCCTGTCTACTATGCGAGTAAGACCTTGAACGACGCACAAGAACATTACACGACCACTGAGAAAGAACTCCTTGCGGTGGTCTTCGCATTCGACAAATTCATATCTTACCTCGTGCTTTCCAAGACAATCGTGTACACCGATCACGCGGCCTTGAGATACTTGTTCAAGAAGAAAGATGGAAAACCGCGGTTGATTCGTTGGATTTTGTTGCTTCAGGAGTTTAATATTGAGATACGGGGCAAGAAGGGCGCAGAAAATGTGGCCGCCGATCATTTGTCAAGACTTGAGAATCCCAAGCAAGAGGAGATACGGGATATGGCCATTGGGGATACCTCTCCTCATGAACTTTTGATGGTAGTAAAGGCCGAGAAGCAAGGTTGCCATGGTTTGCTAACTTTGCAAACTACCTGGCTGATGGTGTGTTACTGAAGGGGTTGACTCACCAGCAAAAGAAGAAGTTTTTTGGCGATGTGAAGCACTACTTGTGGGATGACCCATACTTGTTTCGAGTCGGAGCAGATCAGGTGATTTGACGTTGTGTGCATGGAGCTGAGGCAGCCGACATACTAAGGCATTGCCACGAGGGACCGACCGGAGGACACCATGGAGCGACACTAACGACGAAGAAGGTTTTTGACTCTGGTTTCTTCTAGCCGACGGTATATAAGGATGCACATGTGTTTGTGAAGAGTTGTGACAGTTGCCAAAGAGTTGGCAACATCTCATCCGCAATGAAATGCCCCAGACTTTCATTCATGTTTGTGAGATTTTTGACTTATGGGGTATTGATATCATGGGACCGTTCCCGATGTCTCGAGGGAACGGTTACGTCCTGGTTGCTGTTGACTATGTATCTAAGTGGGTAGAGGCCTAACCTTGCCCCACGAATGATGCCCGGGTTGTAGTGAGACTTCTGAAGAAGTTATTTGCATGCTTTGGTACTCCCAAATCCTCGATTAGTGATAGAGGCACCCACTTCTGCGATAAGCAGATGGAGAAAGCCTTGTAGCAATACGGGGTGACCCATCGTTTAGCTACGGCTTATCATCCACAGACGAGTGGGCATGTTGAAGTTAGTAATCGGGGTATCAAGCGTATTTTGGAGAAGACTATGAGTTGGAATAGGCTAGACTGGGCAGATAAGTTAGATGACGCACTATGGGTTTTCACATTGCTTATAAGACACCGACTGGTTCCACACCGTTTCGGATGATATATGGTAAAGCCTGTCATCTACCAGTTGAGATGGAACATAGAGATTATTGGGCACTGAAGACGATGAACCTAGACATAACTATTGCGAAAGATTTGAGGTTTCATCAGTTGCACGAATTGGAAGAGTTGCGCAATCATGCATACGAGCATTCTCGCGACTACATGGCACGCACGAAGGCGTTACACAATAGGAAGTTGAGGGGTGATAAAGATTTTAAGTGTGGGGATGCGGTGTTGTTATAAAACTCGCGACTGAGATTGTTCCCGGGTAAGTTGAAATCTCGATGGTCTGGACCATATAAGGTGAAGGAAGTGTTCCCGTATGGCACAGTCGAGATCGAAGATAACGATGGGGCATCATTTAAGGTGAACGGGCATCGGTTGAAGCACTACATTAGTGGTCCGTTTGAGAAGAAAGTGGTTGAGGATGTCTATCTCGACCCACTGACTGAGTAATTGTGGGTTCGAGTCTGGCTGAAGACTCGTTAATAAATCAAGCGCTATTGGGAGGCAACCCACATTTATGTACATTTTCGTTCCTTATTATTTATTTAATTACTTTGCACTCTTAGTCGTTTTATTTTATGTTTTGTTGTGTGCTAACCTGATTGTCAAGCCATGCAGTAACGCATGAGCATTTGTTACAGGATCACAGGTACGATCATTGTTATTTCATTTTACTTGGATCTCAGCAGGTCATTATGGTGCTTACGCATTTGCATGGATTGCTTGTCAGGGATGTACCTCTATTTCTTTCTTGTGTTTGTCATTTATTAGTTTGTTTTTATTTCAGTATTAGTTTTTCCCTGTTTCTAGACACATTAGGGACAATGTGTGTTTCAAGTGTGGGGATGGGGAAATCCCTTTCTTTTGAGCCTTGTATTTTTGAAAAAAAATTGAAATTTTTTGAAAATACCAAAAATAAAATAAAACTTGAACTTTTGTAAGTCCTGGTTACCTTTTGTTACACTGCTTAACAAGTCTATTTCATTGTAAATCTTTAACAAAAGGCGAGTCAGCATGGGTTATTGAGTTGGTTACATAGTTAGTCTTTAAGTTGCGTGATAAAGTTTTCCCAATTGGACTTATTTTCAAAACTTATGGGTTTGGGATTCTTAAGATATTGAAACCTGCTTAACAGTTGAAAACTATTTATGCTCATATCGTTAACCCTAATCCACACGTTTCCAGTGAGATTTTGAGCCTTAACAATCTTTATGTATTCACTGATCCGTTTGTGTTTGATTTGACCTACCTATTGCATTGCTGTAGAACTTGAGCTTGTATACATGTTGAGACTTTGTTTAAGATTTGACACAGATATGATTAAGGCATTAGGTTCACCCATTTCTTAGCATTTTCTAGTCCTTTTGTTTTACACCATTTAATATACCAAGTAGACACCATGTTGAGCCTAAACCTTTTCATTTGATTTACCCAGTTTTATTTCAAGACATCCGGTTAGTTAGACAACTATGTGTTTATGTTGATTGTTTCTAGTTGAAAAGAAAAAAAACAAAGGAAATGAAAAAATAGAGTGAAATGTGTGAATAAAAGGTCAAAAAGACCAAGTGTGGTAGTTTTTTTCATTTGAATTCTTGTTTGTGAACAAAGTCAACTACCGGATTTTCTTTTGTGTTTCAGCCACTTCAAAACCCTACGTTAAAGTCCTTTTGATATGTGTTAGTCTTGACATTGAGTGGAGATTTGATTATAGCACAAACTTATGTTAGCATTGTTGAAGTGTTAGGTTCTGAGAGTTCACTTAATAAAATGCATATATTTATCTGAGTGTCGAGTGACAATTGTGAGGGTGTGAATATAAATGGTTGAATTCTTGAAAAACAAGCGAGTCTTGATTAAGAAATTCCATGTTTTCAAAAGCCGGTTCATTCGTGTCTGGTTGGGATGTAATTCTATTGACCGTTGTAAGTCTTGTGATTGATTGTGTAATTGATTCGTAAACTCATGCCCGGTTTTGCTTGATGTGAACCGTTTTTGAATTACGCTTTGTTTTGAGTTGCTTTAGGTTTGCTTAGGGACAAGCAAGGTTCAAGTGTGGGGATTTTTGATGTGTCGTAATTTACACATCGTTTTTGTATTTAATTCATAGGATTTTATCTTATTTTATGAGATTTTTATTTAGTTAATTAGATTTTAATGAATTTTTACTAATTTTAATATTTTATGTTATTCTTATAGGTTTCGCGAAATAAACGTTCGTATTTGCGAAGAACCCGAAGCCCGGAATAATTTTGATGAAGTTGGAAGCCAAAAACATAATTTTTAGAAGTTCCGGGGTAAAAAATTTGACATTTTAGGAAGTTCTGGAGCTTAAAATCGAATTTCATCAAGTGCAGGGGGTAATTTGAAATTCGGGAAAGTTTGAGAGGCAGGGGACATGCGGCAGCCTCCTATCTACGTAGCCCTAATTAACCATGGAGGACCCGCCGAATATGCCCCAACCCGCGTGAAGATCCAGATACACACACAAGCATATCCGCGCCCCAACCCGGTACCATGACCCGCGTGCACCCCGTTCCCCCTCACATCTGACCCGCGTGTAACCCAATCCGGGCGACCCATGACCTGCGTGTCTTTGGCGCCTGTTGACCGGCCAACTGGCTCTTTGACCGACCCCTTTGACCCCATTTTGAGTCCTTGAACCGTCTTCTTTGAACCTTTTTGTGACCCTTTGCTAGATTTCACCTATTTAAGCATTTAAACATCCTAATTCCCTAGACGACAGAAAACGAAGGAAGAACATATTTTTGAAGATTTTGGAGCTTTGGGATCGACTCGGACGCTCGGGGGAGGCTCAGATCACGTATAAAAGTGCTCGGAACGCGTTTTCGGGTTTGTTTATGCATCGTAGTTGCTCGTTTCAGTTTGTTTTCGAATTTTCTACCATGTTTAGATCTGATTTCATGTTTATGAATATTTGGATGATGATTCTTGCCTAGGTCTTAAATTCTACCTAGATTTTGGATGATTATCGGATGAAAAATCGATTTTTTTGGGTTTGTTTGATTGAATGAAGCTTTTTTTTTATTTGAATCTGATTGTGAATGTTCTTAGACTATTGTGAATGATCTGATTGTATGTTTACACTATTTTGTGAATAAGGTTAGAATCGGTTTCGACAAAAACTCCTTTTTCACATCATTTTGGGATAAAAACTTGTTTTCAACCTAATTGTGATTTGACTAATCTTAGTAAATCATAACAACATCATATAATCAGATTGTAATCACTGGGATATACCACCTTAAAGGCTACTCAAGTAATAAGGTGTCGAGATATCGTGGTTTAAACGGGTTTTTCAAGTAATTCGCATGATCATTGGGTTATTTGTTGATTGTTTATGCCATGTATTTCAAATTCAAAATTAATCTCAATTAGATTGATTCGTTTGTGCTTTGGTACATTGTGGTTGGTGAGACTGAGCTAGTTATTCAACCGTAGAGGTCTTAAGCATTGCTAGTTTGGAGAGACCGACTCTGTGATCCATTACTACACCCCGGTAAGCTTCACACAACCAGTAGGATCTTTCTAAGTGTTGGATCATTTGAACATGAGATTTAGCACTCCTTAAGTTCCTGAATAGGTTGTATCGTTAGATCTTGTATCATTCAATCAAGCATTCCCGATAGCTTTTACGATTCCTTTAAGATTCCTAGTCTAGGTAGAATCTCCTTCGTATTTGGTTTTCTAGTTTTTCCTGTGTTGGGTTGACTTTTTTAGTTTTCTTAGCTTCTTGAATTGTTTAAGTCACTTTCGTAAAACAAATCCCGTTTTCTAATTTTAGTGAGTTTCCCATTTTGTTAGGTTTACAGTTAGGGTTTATTAGCCAATTCCGTATCCTTAGGTTCGATATCCGGACTTTCGTTAGCTATGCTTCATATATCAGGTACACTTGCCTGTAGTGTGTAGTTTGGTTTAGGTTATTTCAATTTATAACTCGATAGTGTTGAACCAATATTTCTATATATATAAACCGATACATCATTAACCAATTAGATACTGTTGTTGATTATATTACTGAAACAGTTTCTAGATAGATGAGAGAAAATATTATTTGAAACATTTAATTTCTCATTCAAAAATATGTTTTTTTTTTAATTCTTTTAATTCAATATTAAGTTTAACACTTAATTTAATTCTCAACATCTTGTTTTTGTTATTTAGAAAAAAATAATAACAAATTCCCAATCTTATTTTTTTTATAAACATTCAGATATAAACTTCAAAGAAAATGGATATATTTTCAATTTTGTTTTCCTAAAATCACGTGTTTTTTAGATATATTTTAGATGATAAGTAATTTTTAAAAAATGCATTAAAAACATATGCTCCTCCCTCGTTCATATCATTACACATTGTTGGTGAGTAGTGTGGAAACAAACATGATTTATTGAGCTTAATTTTAATTTGTTAACAAACTAGAATAAATAAGAACAAAAGCAACATGTATAGTAAAACTTCGGGAAACTTTTTGTAATTAATGTTAGGGTTTTAGCGATGATTTTGACTTTGATTTTTGTGTTATCTACTAAAGTTTAATCTTATCCAAAACCAAACTAAATAAATCAGTGCCAATTAAAGATCTGTCGATCCATGTTACATGTCACCACCATTACGATGATTTTGTTGAAAAATCAAGCTTAATTGGTTTTTAACTCCTTTAATCAATTATTAGATGAATCCTTAAATATGCTTTAAGAATTATAAATTAATCAATAGAAATTAATAAAATTATATAATTTGATATATAAAAAAGAAAACCCTTTTTATCCAATAAATATTAGTGAAAACTTATTTATCAAAATATGTTAGTGAAAACTTATTTATCAAAATAAATTATTGTAAAAGTATTTTATCAAAGCTGCGTTTTAGTGAAATTTGTTTGTCATTCACTGTAATCTCATTGTTTAAAATGATAAAATCTAATTTAAGGTTAAATCTTCTTCTACTACTAATAAAAAAGTAAATTTAATATCACATGACCTTTTACTAGCATATACACCACATCAAATGACACATGTTATCTAATACTATTGCCACATATGATATTGTACAAATTTCATCTCCACACTAAAAGTTGAAAATTATCATAAAACACAAATTTAGTAGCATTAATTGTATCCTAATTTACTATTATTTTAAATTTAAAAATTAAACATTAAAAGATTATCGATTAATTGAAAGAAACTAGGGTAAAACCTGTGTATTACACATATTAAATAAATAAATTTTTAAATTTTTTATTTTAACTGTCATAATATATAGTTTTTAAATATGTTTTTTAAGTAAATAAAGAGTTTATTTAAGTTGTAATCATATTATATATCAAGTTTAATAAGGAATTTATTTAATAATTTCATAAATTAAATTAAAAAAATATATTCAAATAGCATCAATTGTTTTGTAATAAATAAATATTTTAAATTCACATGTTAAAACTTTAATTGATTATTCATTTATTAATTGAAATGATTATAACAACTAAAATGGATCGGAATTTGTATTAAAATATGATTAAACCAATCTCCTTCTAACATTCATTACTTAAAATATAAGAGAAAATATTTAATAAATGAATAAATTCTGCTGTTTTAATTTCAAATCTTCAACATTCCAGTTTACTTAAATTTATCCACTAATTTCTCAATCTTTTAAAATACATAGAAAAAACAACACAATTATATATATATGCAAATAAGGAAATAATTAAAAAATAATGGTTTATTTATTAAATTTATCCTCATTGATTATCATTTAAATTTAACTATGTCATGCAAAACTATGAAGATATGATAGCGATAGAGGAAAAAAAAACTTAATAAATTATTGAATTCATAATGTTTTATGTCGATTGTAATAATATCATGTTACTAATTTTTTTTTTGTAAATTGCATCTTAATTCTATGTCAACCCGTGTGTTACATGGGTTACTAACCTAGTAAATTAATAAAAGGGGACATTTCTTATTTATTAATATCCTACACTTCAAACTAGGGGTGTTTTAATGGTCCGGTTTCAAATCGAGAAACTGTCCAAACCGGTCATGTGCCTGATTTCATGGCTGTTTTTTCCCAAACGTTTGGTTGGTCGGTTTCAAAAGTTAAAAACTGTAATAAACGGTTTTTGCTTTATAGTTTTCATCAAAAACCGATCGTAAAAAATTCGGACCAGGCCATATGTGTGTGTATAAATTGAGTTCATGATTTATGTGAAATTAAAAAAATACATTTGTACATGGTGTAATTAGTTCGCCTTAAACTATAAAATGAATGGTTTGATTCAATTTCACTTTTATGGAGATCAAAAGCACAAGCCGTAAACCAAATTGGAATCAAATCCTTTGAAACGGTTTGGTTTGGTTCGATTTGTATTTTGAACAGTTCGGTTTTGGTTTTCCAGCATTCAAAAATCGTTGTTAATGGTTTGGTTTACGGTTCCACCCAAAAACCATAAATCCCGGACTGCGAACGCCCCTAACACACGTTTGAAAAGTGTTTATGGTTTGCTTGGCTAGGGTTAACTTAATTCACTACAAGAAAATGACCCTATAGCGACGAACCCTATCCCGACGATTCTTGTTTATATGTGTTTTTCTATTTATCTTTTGGAATTAACCTATACCGACATCTTGTCGTTGGCACATGGACGTTTTTTTTCTATATTGTCCTCCGTTTAATGAGCTTAAAGAAAACAATGTCATTTGTATAATACCTATACCAACGACACGTCGTCAGGATAGGTAAAAAACGGAAATAACTCTTCAGGCCCTTCATGGAAAAACCCCATTTTATTCCTTTCAACCCAAATAATTTCTCTCGTTCCCACACACATTCTATACGACTTTGAAGATGCTTTGAGGTAAAATATTGTATTTGGAGGTTACTAAACCATGTGTTTTAACTGGTTTTAATGAGGTTTTCATTGGTGGATTATTTTTCCACTATGACCTACTTTTAACTTTAGAAAACTTTGAATTTTGTTTTTGAAAATCAGATTGATTTTGTTAAAATGACTTGGTCTTCTTGGCAGTGGAAGGCTTCTGGGGTACCTTCTAAGGTGTCACCCTTGGCATTGAGGATTGGTCGGTCCTCATTGATCTGAAAATGGGTTTGGCCTTGGGTGTGACCTTCTGATTCTTACCATAACCTGGCCGTTGTCCCATCATGTAGCTCCACTCTGGTTATCTCTCTGTAAACAAATTCATCTGGATGCTTCCCTTCCAGAAATAAGGGAAGCTCATTTTGCTTAACTCCTTCCAGCTTTCTGTACACTAATCCTTTCCTGATCATCTTGTTTTCTATGAAATTTGGAGCTTTCAAACCAGAGTTGTACACACTCTTAAAATCACTAATTATCTCCCAAGGATCAAGTACAGACCCTAACATAATATCAGCACTTAATACCTTCTTGATCCTTCTAGCATAAGCAGCTGGAGCCTCTCTCTTGTGGATCCTGTTAATGATTCTTGGATCAGGCCACATCCTAATCTGTTCCTTCCTATACTGATATGTGAACCTCAGAGCATACAACCTTTGGGCTTCTTTCTTCATTGCTATAATGGTTGATGTCTGAGGATATTCCTTGTCAACCATTCTTAAGATGTGCTCATCATGCTTTTTCTGGTTCTCTTCCTCTTCAAGTTTAACTATTACTGCTAACCTCTGAGATTCTGGTGTAATATTTGGATCCTGTCCAAACACCAGAGGCTTTTCAGGCACATAGTTGGCAGGAAAGGTTACTTTTGCTTTAATTACAGTGGAGATAGGAAGCCTGTCTTCCTCATCAGATTCCTCCTCTTCTTGAATCCTTAAGAATCTCCTTTTCTTGGGAGGAGCACCAACATCAGATATATCAATTCCAATATCTTGCTCAACTTCACCCATCTGAATTTGATCTTTTTGTGCTTGCATTTCCTCTTGTTCAATTTCTTGTGATTCAGAGGTTGTAACCTCTTCTGTTGTTACTTTCTCAACATTGTCCTCAACTTCTTTATCACCAATTTCTTCAATTTCCTTTTCCACATTCTCTATATTAACTTGCTCAACCTCCTCCTCAGCAACAATATCAACCTCAGCAGGTTTATTCTTCTTTTGTCTCTTGTATGTAACTTGAATAGCTGGAGACCTTTCAGAAGCAATATCTTCATCTTCATTTCTTTGCCTTTTAGAAGCTGAAGCTGTGATTGAGTCTGTTCCTAACTCCCCCTTTTTGGCTGCAGGGGAAGAAGGAGTGTAAAGAGAAGTAAGCTTGGCAGTCACAGCATCATCTACCATTTGCTGGATTTGAGATTGTGAGGGTAGCCTCTCATCAAGGGCTTGGGTGATGATGTTCTTTAGTAAGGGAGTGATGAGAGGTATAACAGTGAGAAGGGCAGCAGCTAATGCCTCTGGGGGGCTAGAACCCAAAGGATTAGTGCCTGAAGCAGAGGCTGGTGGCTTGTTAAATTGTGGAGTAGAGGTGGAAGTGTTTGTGTGACCTTCAAGATTAGAAGGTGCCATCTGTGGGGTAATAGGGGAAGATGGACTTTTGTCCTTGGACATCTTGGTGAGTAGCTCATTGAGCCTACAGACCTCAGCCTCAAGGAGTTTGTTCTGTTGCAGAACATCAGCAAGGGTCCTTTGGTCATCATTAGCCTTGGCTAAATCATCTGACCTCCTGAGAGTATCAGGATCTACCTGAGTTGAGTGTGGCTCAACATGAACAGGTGCCCCTTTTTCTTGGAACTGGGGACTTCCAACCTCAGGGGTAATCCCTTCATCAGTTGTTGCCTCTGACAGGGTCTTAGCTATGTTACTACTATCAATCACTCCAAATGATGGAGGTGAAGAAGTAGCAGCCCTGTCAGATATCAGAATCTCTCTTTCCACACTAGGAGATCTGATTTGGTAGTCAAAATCCTGTGGGTTATCAGAGACACTTTGATCCTCCCCCTCAATGTTGGAGCTAATCCCAGTAGTGATAGGTGTCTGGGTGGGGATAGGAGTGTTCAACTGATCCAGGATATGTTCAATGACAAAAGTTGGGCTTTGTTGGGTGGTTTCCATAGGATTTGGCTGTGAAACAGAGTGCACCCGGGGAGATTGGTGCTGTTCAATAGAAACCTTTTCAAATGAAAGAGGTTCTAGAAATGTGTCTGCCCCTTCAATGGTTGCACCAGGTTCCTGTTGAGAGGAAGCCTGGGCGGTTTGAGCTGGTGGAGTCTGATGGACCACTGGTTGACTACTTCCAGTGGCCATTTCATGCCTTGGTGAAGCATGGGCAGACTCAGGGGACTCATTTCCCTGAGTAGCCTTTTTGGGCTTTTGGGATTTTGGTTTGGTGGGGACTTTGGATTTTGATTTTGAAGTGGAGACTGTGGGTTCCCGAAGCTTGGGTTTTAGCTTTCGGGCAGCCTCTTTGAGAGTGAGGTTTGAGTTGTGTCGGGAATATACCTCCAACAGAACTGCTGGAGCAGATATCCCCTGACCAACAAGGCCACTGTGCTGTAACTGTTTTTCTATGATGGCCATGATAAATCGTGGATAAAGTAGCCATCTAGAAGAAACAGGCTTAGCAGCATGTTCAGTTAATTCAGAAAACAAAATTTGTGAAAAATTTAGTTTTTGAGATTCCAGAATTGAATACAATACCTGTTGCCACCTGGAGGACATCTGGTCCCATGAAGAAGATTTCGGAGCCAAGCAAATGTTGATCATGTGAAATATCAGGCGCTCCGGATCATTGAAATGCTTCTTGTATAGAGTTGAATCGCTTAAATCACCTTGGTATTCATGACTTGTGAAACAGAGGTCAGTTAAGTTCTTTGGGAATTGCATGACCAAGTTCGCATCATCAAGGTGGAGAACCTCCCTTAGGTCAGCTGGGCTGATGTGGACATTATGACCATTAACAGTTGAACGAAGAGATATCACACCAGTGCCAACATTGATGAGTTCTATATTCGTCCAGAATTGATGAATGGATTCGACATGAAGTGTTGGATTTATGAGAAAGGCGGTTTGGAATTGTGATGCATTCATTAAGTCAACTGCTTCATCAAACTTGGACCAGAAAGAGGATTTTGTAAGATAAGCGACGGAGGTATGACGAGGTTTCAGGTTCATGGTCGCCATGGATGCAAAGACTTGAGAGGGAAGATAGGTTTTTGAAAAAGGTTGAAAGTTCTGAGGAATTGATAATGAAACAACTGAAGAAGGTTTGAGTTAAATAGGGAAAACAACAGAGGTTGAAACATCTGAAGAGTAAAGTTACTCATCAGATGTTGTCGACAGATATTGCTCATCAGTTGTTTTCAGCAGTTGCTCATCAGACGTTGGGAAAAATATGTTCATCAGAACTTGTGAACATTTTGGTCATCAGACTTTGTGAAAAAGTTGTTCATCAGAACTTGTGAACATTTTGGTCATCAGACTTTGTGAAAAAGTTGTTCATCAGAACTTGTGAGAAATGTGTGACCTTCAGTACTTAGTGAACCAACACCCATCAGTACTTGTAACTTAGAGTATTGGTAAAGGTCAAAGCTTTCCTTGAATCAGTACTTCTGATATTTATCAGAATTTACTGAAAATATCAAAAATTTCAAGGTAATCAAAAAAAATTTTATTAAAAATTGAATATTTTTGGATTTTTGTAAAATTTTAAAGTTTATTTATTGAAAAAACCAATCTATTCAAGTTGCAGCATACCAAGCCTAAGAACTAAATTTTGAAAAGTGGAGATGTCTAAAGGCTTACTAAAGATGTCTGCAAGCTCATCAGCACTAGGAACAAACTTTGGATCAATCAGACCCTTTTCAAAACAATCTCTTATAAAATGATGTCTGATCTCAATATGTTTGGTCCTAGAGTGCTGAACTGGATTCTTGACAATACAAAGAGCTGAGGCACTATCCATTAACAATGGTGTCTGAGACTCTTTGATGCCATAATCCAATAGTTGAGTCTGAAGCCAGAGAATTTGTGAAGTACAGCTTGCAGCAGCAATGTACTCGGCTTCAGCTGTTGAAGTGGCCACAGATGTTTGTTTCTTACTTTGCCAAGAAACCAAACAATTTCCTAAAAACTGACAACCACCAGAAGTTGATTTTCTGGTAAGTTTGCATCCTGCATAGTCACTATCAGAAAAAGAAATCAGCTTGCAGGAATGCCCAGTGGAATACCAAATTCCTAGAGATTGAGTGCCCTGCAAGTATCTGAAAATTCTTTTAACAGCAATCAAATGAGATTCTTTAGGTGCAGCCTGAAATCTAGCACAAACACATGTAGCAAACATAATGTCTGGCCTAGATGCAGTCAGATACATCAAGGAACCAATCATACATCTATAAAGAGTTTAATCAACTGATTTACCTTTCACATCTGCATCAAGTTGTGTGGTGCTGCTCATGGGGTTAGAACATTGTTTACAGTTTTGCAAATCAAATTTCTTTAACAACTCTTTTGTGTATTTGGATTGATGAATGAAAATGCCATCAATACTTTGTTTGATTTGAAGACCCAAGAAAAACTGTAATTCCCCCATGGCACTCATTTCAAAATTCTTTGTCATTAACTCAGTAAAATCAGCACACAACTTTGGATCAGATGAAGCAAAAATTATGTCATCAACATAAATTTGAACAAGAAGCTTATGCTGTCCTACTTTCTGTATGAACAAAGTTTTATCAATGGAGCCTCTAGTGAAATTATTTTTAAGAAGAAAAGTGGATAGAGTGTCATACCAGGCTCTAGGTGCTTGTTTCAGCCCATAAAGAGCTTTATCAAGCTTATACACCCAATCAGGATGTTTATTGTCCTCAAAACCTGGTGGTTGACACACATACACTTCCTCTTTTATTTTACCATATAAGAAAGCACTTTTGACATCCATTTGAAAAAATTTTAGTTTGTGTAAGGCAGCATATGCTAAAAACAATCTAATTGCTTCCAGTCTAGCTACAGGGGCAAAAGTCTCATCATAATCAATACCTTCTTCCTGAGAGAATCCCTGTACAACCAGTCTGGCCTTGTTCTTAATTATTTGACCATTTTCATCAGTTTTATTCCTAAACACCCATTTAGTGCCTATTGCACACTTACCTTGGGGTAAAGGAACCAGCTCCCAGACTTGTTGTTTCTGGAACTGCAACAACTCCAACTGCATTGCCTCCACCCAGCCATTGTCTTTGAGTGCTGTGTGATAGTTCTTTGGCTCTTGCTGACTCACAAATAAAGCATGAAGACAAAAATTTGACAATTGACTTCTTGTGGAAACACCAGCAGAAATGTCACCCAGAACCTGAGATAATGGATGATCCTTCAGTTCTTGATATGGAATAAGATCAGTGCAAGTGTTTGCTGGGGGTGCATCTGCTGCAGATGTTGATGAAGAACCAGGAAACAGTTCAGCAGGAATTTCAAATGATGTAGAAGAATCCAGAATTTCATCAGCATTTGTATTTGGAGGAACAACTGGAGCAGGAGGAGCATCAGATTTAGCAGACATAGGCATATTGTCACTAAATCTGAACAAATGAGTACTTTCATCTTCATCATCATGGCATCCTTGTGAGGTTGCTGTAGAAGCTGTTGGTGGAAATGCTTTAGGTGCATCATCTTCCACACCAATAGATTTATCTTGGGATGAATAGGATTCATGTTGCAAGATGTCTAGATTAAACAGCTCAACAGGATTTTGTGGAATAGAGTCTTTTGGACATTCATTGAATTTGACATGAAGAGTTTCTTCAACCATCTTTGTTCTGCAGTTGAACACTCTGTAAGCCTTGCAAGTTAAAGAATAGCCAACAAAATATCCTGCATCAACTTTGGAGTCAAACTTTTTAAGTTGATCTTTGGTATTGAGGATATAACAAGGACACCCAAAAGCTCTGAAGAAGGAAATCAAAGGAGTCAAATTATGAAGCAGTTGATAAGGAGTTTTCAACCACCTTTGATTCACTAAAACCCTGTTGTGCACATAACAAGCAGTATTGATAGCTTCTGCCCAGAAAGTCAATGGCAAGCCAGAATCAGCCAGCATTGTTCTGGCAGCTTCAATCAAGGTTCTATTTTTCCTTTCAACTACTCCATTTTGTTCAGGAGTTCTAGGGATGTTGTACTGCCTTTTGATTCCCTTTGACAGATAAACTCATCCAGAATATGATTTCTGAACTCTGTTCCATTGTCACTCCTTACACACTTGACAGAAAGAGAATATTGCTTCTCAACATACAACACAAAGTTTATAATGGACTTGGCAACCTCATCTTTTGAGTGCAAGAAGAAGGTCCAGACAAACCTTGAGTAATCATCAACAATTACTAAGCAATACTTCTTCTTTGCCATACTCATAACCTTCACTGGCCCAAACAAATCCATGTGCAACATTTGCAAACAACCAGTGGATTTGGGATCACCAATTGGAGGAAAAGAAACTTTGTGTTGCTTCCCTTTCAAGCAAGCAGTGCAATTCTCATCACAACTAAAATCCTTCATTGGAAGACCTCTAACCAATCCATGTTTCACCAGTTGATTCATGTTTTTGAGATTCACATGACTTAATCTTCTATGCCACAGATTTGATTCCTGGAGAGAGGCCTTTGAAAATAAACAAGGATGACCTTTAACAGAGATTTTCTTTGACAAATCAAAGGCATAGACCTTTCCAACTCTGTTAGCCTTAAGGAGAGTATACTCATCTAAGACTTTGCCAATCAGAGGCAACACTTCAGAAGACAGTATTCTGCAGTCTTGCTTGGTGAAAAGAGAAATGTGCCCCTTATCACACATCTGACTAACACTCAGAAGATTATACTTAAGATTCTCTACATGATTCACATCATCAAACCTTATCTCACCATTTGTCACAAAACCTTTTCCTATAATGTAACCCTTAGCATCATTTCCAAAGGATACAAATCCCTTCCTTCCTGTAAAATAGTCATTAAGAAGAGATCTGCTCCCAGTCATATGCATGGATCCTCCACTGTCAACATACCAGATGCTATTTTGGCATGCCGAAGGACCCTGCATACATCAACACACTCAGTTAGACTTTGGGACCCAAACCAGTTTGGTTTTGGGTCTGTTAACACATGAAGAAACAAAATTAACATTTTCATTTGAACCAACACTTGAATCATTCTTGTCAAACGATTTAACCTTGGTTTTTGACCTTGGTTTCTTCTTATGAAAAGAAGCAACAGATGCCTCTGCTAGATTGACTCTTCCTAGCAATTATTGCATCATTAACATCAGTTGATTATGGTTTTGTGTCAATATTTTGATTTCATTTGACACATTAGGACCTGACTTTTGATTTTTGTGTTTGATCATCTTAGTGTCTTTAATTGATGAAGAATCTTTCAAGTGTTGTTTCTTTGAATCTGGAACAACCCCTTTACCTTTCTTGAAGTTACTTGATTCATTTCCTTGTGAGGTTTTTCCAGATTTTGAAACTACTGATGATTCTGGTACAAACTTGGAACTAAATTCATTTTTCATTTTGAGTATGTTCGTGTTTTTGTTCTTAATTTTATTGAATTTAGAACCTTTCCTGTACCAGCATTCATCAGAGGAATGATTAAACAACCTACAAATTTCACAAGGCACCCTCTTGTGTTTCTCCTTGTGAGTATCGACAAGTACTGAAGACTTAGATACAGAATTTTTCTTCTTCAGTACTTGTGTAACATCAGACTTTGTAGACTTTGTGACAACAACTGATGTGTTGACAACCTCTGAAGAGTTATTCTTCAGTACTTGTCTATCAACACAATTGTCATCAGCAGTTGTAACATTACCAGCTTTTTCTATAACTGCTGATGAGACACTTTGGCTTATCAAAAGCCGTGCATCTTTCTCTCCAGTGCCATGCCCATCTGACTCAATCAGTTTTAAATTTAATTCATTGAAAACTTTTTCATCAGGATTAATCTCAACTAAGACACTATCCTGACATGTGTCATTCTGAATGACATTTGTACACCCAATTGAATAAGAATATGTCTCAATATCCACAGTGTCAGACTCAGATTTGCATGCACTTAACTCACTTTCAAATGATTCTTCAGCATCAGACTTTTCTGAAGATTTGGTGGATTGGTATACACTGTCCCCTTAAGACTCACAATCAAGATTTTTTGGTGTATAATCAACTGGGGGGGCAGTGTGATTGTATCCAATACCAAACTTCACATTTGAAGCTGTTTGTTTGTTTAATAACATCTCAAACCCCTTGCAAGACTCAACCCATCTTTCACACTCTACTTGGGTTGCTGCAAGTGTTTGTTTCAGATCATTGTGTTTTACAAGCATGACTTCCACCCTAGCCATTTCATCAGACAATTGACACTTGAGTTTATAAATTTCAGACTCTTTTTCATTCAAAACTTTCTCAAATTCAGTTTTATTCTTAGTCACAGCCTTTTCTAAAGCCAACTTCTCATTGATTAATTCAACATTTATTTCTCTAATGGAAGCAAATGCTGAAATACATGATTCTGAACACAACTTAGCTTTTGATTCAGATGATACCTGAGATGTTGAAGAAGTTGAACTTGAGGTGTCAGTTGAATCAATAGCCATCAAGGCAAGATTCCCAAATGGGTTATCTCCACCATGTGGACCAGCTTCAGAGTACAGCTGCATATTGAAGTCAGATAAGTCATCAGGTAAACTACTCCAATCAGCTACTCCAGGGGTGAAGAAGCTCTGATGTTGTTGTTGTTGAGGCTGTTGATTTGTTTGAGATTTACTGGGATCAGGAAGAGCAGGTGATTGTGAAGGAATTAATGCTGGAGTGTGAGTAGGTTGAGGCATGTAAAAGCAACGATATGGATACGGCATAGGACTTTGTGGAACAAAATAGGCTGGATAAAATTGTTGTTGACTGGTTCCAGAAGATTGTTGTCCTTTGTTTGGTGTGTTGTTGTTTGGAAAGGTCACAAACGGTGCAGAAGAACTAGGTCCAGTTGATTTGCACTCTCTAGCAAAATGACCAAGCCTGTGACACTTGTGGCATCTCAACTTCCCTTTGTCAAAACCAACTTTGGTTTTGCCAGATAATCCAGGGAATTTTCTTCCTATTCTTTTGTAGAACTTTTGAGATCTGATGTTGATTAATGCCATTTGACTCAAAATGTCCATTTCCTCTAGATCATCATCTGGGATTCCTTTCAAGTCATCCATCACAAAACACAAATTATCACCATAATTTCCTGCATTACTATCAACTCCCACAAAAGCATGTTCAGTATTGTTAGTAGAAAAATCAATATGTTCATCATAAGAACATTCAGACCCATTAAACTCTGACTCTTGACCAATCAATGCAGTGTTACCAGGAACAAAATCATCAGCAAGTTTTCCAGATGAAGACAGTTTTCTCTTCTGTTCTACCTCTCTCTCAAAAGTTAAGAGTTTCCCATGGAGTTGGGTGAGAGATAGATTTTCTAAATTAGCATTAGAGCGTAGGACAATTGTATATGTGTCCCATCTCTCAGGCAATGATCTGAGAAATCTGTTATTCATCTGACTATTAGTATATTCCTGCTTAACCATTTTCAATTCAGAAATCAAACATGAGAACCGCTCAAATTGTTGAGTCAATGATTCACCCTTTCTATGAGAAAAGGTCTCATACTGCTGAGCAAGGATTTCTCTAGTGTTTGCTAAAACCTCATCGGTTCCACCGAATTGTTCTTTCAGTGCAACCCAGAGATCATGAGCAGTATCATGATGCATCAAGCCTGAATAAATCTCATTCGGCAAAGCCATGGCTAGAATACCATGAGCTTTCGCATCAATTTCAAACAATTTGATATCCTCATCTGAATACATATCCGATGGTTTCGGAATCATGATTTTAGTTTCAGGATCAGTGATCATGGGTTTATACGGACCATGCACTACAGATTTCCAACATCCTGCACTGTTAATTGACAAGTGGTGTAGCATTCTACGTTGTCAAATGTTGTACTCACTCCGAACCAGCATCGGAGGCTTGGTTGCGGAGCCAGTGTTGTGCGGATCATTGTTTGGAGTTGTCATGATTTCAGATTCAATCAATATCAACAAAATTCAAGTGAATTAACACAAACTTCAACCAATTGATTCAAAACAAATTGATATTGAAAATCAAATCAACAGAAGTTAACAGAAAACTTCAATCTATAACAAATTCTTACTAATCGGCTAATTCGATCAACTTAGAGAACAAAATTTGAGCAGTTTCAGAGATCAATTGTTTAATCGATCAATGATTAACCAGCTCTGATACCAATTGTAGGATCAGATGTTCTCATTTGTTCAATAGCAGCGGAATTCAACAATGAATTAGCTCAAACTTAGCAAGAACAACGTAAATTCAATCAAACAGTAAAGAACACGTTTGTTATAGAAAGAGAAATTCTGCAAAAGGAATAATTCATTCAATCGCACTAACTTCGTTTCAAATACAAAAATGTCAACTGCCCTTATATAGAAACAGTGACGTCTGATGATGTCACATGATGTTGACACCTAACAGACAAAAGATAACTACTGATTTAACTAAACTACTGAGAATGTCTACAACATCTGAAGACATTCTCTTACAACTACTGAAATGATAAAACTACTGAAATAGAACTACAACATCTGATGAGTAAAACACTCATCAGACTTTTACAAATACTGAAAGAAAACTACTGAAGACTAAACTAACACCACAACATCTGAAGACTTTCACTTCAGCTGTTGTATATAACTTCAGATCTTGTAACTTCTGCAAAGTGAATGTCAGCCGTTGTGTTCTTCTTCAGTTGTTGTAAGTGTTGTGAGACTTAGAGATTTTTCTGATCAGACTCATTGGTTCTTTTAGTCCAACACTGTATGACAAGACTCTGTTAAGAGTTGTGTCATTCATGTGCTCTAAACGTATAACATCAGCATTGATCTTGGGAAGATCTGGAACTTGAGCGTCGATAATCTGCTGCAAAAACCGAGGATACATGAGAAACTTCTTGTCCCCCTTTAAGACCACGTTCTCCTTCATATGAATAAATATCATCTCTGAGAAGTTGAAAGGCTTGTTAAGCACAAGCGCAGCAAAAGCACACTGGATAGTCTCACGCATGTCATCGAATCCTCCTCGCCTTGATCCGAGACAGTGAACTAAGACATGAGCTAGATACTTGAATTGTGGAGAAATGAATGCTTTGTTGAGAATGCCCGCTCCAATGTCACCCTCATACTTGCACCTAAGAAATTATCCACGAACTAAAAAGCGATCAAGTAGTGATGGCTGATCTGGAGAATCTTGAAACCCACATATTCTCCTGATGTGTTCAGCAGAAACAACAATGTCATGCCCTTGAACTTGTCCCCTGATAACTGTAGGCTCGGCCTCACAGTCTATGTCAGCAGATGACCAGAAATCCTGCTGATGCGAATGGTAAGGCACATGAACAGTCGATATAGCAGTGAAGATCCTCGAACGCCTCAGAAAAGTAATAATCTCTGAGTAGTGCTTGGCGTTCGGTGTGGTCAAATCCAGATGAGCACATATGTTGTGCTTAGGGACTGATTTGCAACCTGCCATACTGAACAACAAAAGAAATAGACATGTTAGTACAAGTCAGTCAACAGGAAACTGAAATTAAAAATCAGATTTAAATTTCAACAGATTGGCCGAATGACATTCATTCGCCGAATGAAGCCTATGATCGAATGAGTCATTCGCCGAATGGGGTTCATTTGTCGAATAACCATCATTCGTCGAATGAGACATAGGCAAGGCTAGTCATTCGTCGAATGAGCCATTCGTCGAATGAACTTCATTCGCCGAATGAGTCATTCGCCGAATGACGACATTCGGTGCACATTCTGAATTCAAAATCCCTCTTTTCAAAAATCACGAATCAGTCCACAAAACTTGTGTGTAAACACTCAGAGTCAACCGACTAAGACATTTAAAACTTGACTTAGATAGTTTTAAGTTCATTTTGATGTTCTATTGACACGGCGAAAAAAAAACCCTAAATCCCAAAATTTCTATCTGTTTTCCATGATTCCACGGTTGAAAATGTCTGTCAATCATTCCCCATATACCTGAGATGAAATAGAGTGTGATTGTCAGAAGCAGGGTTAACAAGGATCACAGAAAATCGAAAGAACTGAAAATGTGTGTGAATCGCCGAATGAGGTGCACTCTGATGTAGCGAAAGAGAAAATGGTCGAATGACCTTCATTCGGCCGAAGGACTATTATATAGTCAAGCTCATTCGCCGAATGAGCTAGGCGAAAGGTCGGCTGAGACTCAGACACATTCGCCGAATGAGTTTTGTGAATAAGGTCATTCGACAACACTTATTCGCCGAATGAGAATGTCGAATGAGACATTCGACAACCTTCATTCGTCGAATGAGGAAAACTCTGTTTGATTGATTCGGTCAAATGACTCATTCGCAGAATGAGTTCATTCGGCCGAATGAATGAATTTTACCTCTCATTCGGACGAATGAGAGATGATAACACTCATAACTCAAAATTTTCAACATCTGGCATTTTGAACAACAAACTTTTGACAAATTATGAATATATATCTGGTTGGTTCAGGATTCAGATATGACAGACATCCAAATCTACAAATGATCATCTAAAACAAGATTGAGAATAGAAAATCTTTTTGTATTTTTCTGAAACAACCACTACAACTGTACAAACAATAATTAAAAACAAATAAACACATATTTTTGTGAGAAGTCCATTAATAAAATAACACACATCTCTAATCACATCATATTGTCTTCAATGAACGCTTCACTTCCAACACAATTTCATTATGATACGATTACTGATATATTTGTCCAGACATAAACTGAACAATACATAACTACTAAACAAACTATATGATCACTCATATTTTCTGATTGAGTTCCCCAATTCATTTCACCAATAAAGATCAAAATCAGTTCAAAACTCATTTCAGCATATCTTAAAACCAGTCATCATGAATTCAATAAGATTCAAACATTTATTATCTTTTTGTATTTTTCTTGTTCTATCCAAATGGATGGCTTCAGCTAGGTCCGTCCCAGCAATATGGCACATGTATGGAATCGAACTTTATTTGTTTAAGTATTTCTCAAGCTTAATACCAGCTTGCATTAGGTTTTCTTCAAGCTTAATACCAGCTTGTTTTTAGTTTTTCATCAAGCTTAATACCAGCTTGCATTAGGTTTTCTTCAAGCTTAATATCAGCTTGTTTTTATTTTTCTTTGAATGAAACCTCATTTGATTCCATGATGACAGGTGTATGCTTGATTTGAGTCAAAAACCGTTTCTCACTCAAATGATTTAATAAAATGGATCCCACAGATCAAACTTTCTAAGTTATCACAAGTTGTTTATTCATTTTGTATAGTCAGCCTATCAGTACATCCCATCACAATTCTCTTGTGATTTTAGTTCATACATTCACTTCTGCTTCTATGACATGATAAGATTAATGCACTACTTTATTAAGCAAGACCATCTCAATTTTTTAATTTTTCTATTGTTTTTGGTTTTTCAAATTTTCTATTTTTTTTTTTTTTTTTTGGTTTTTCAAATTTTCTATTGTTTTTTGTTTTTCAAATTTTCTATTGTTTTTGGTTTTTCAAATATCATAATATCTCCCCCTAAAAACATAAAAATAGAAAATCTTTTTGAGTTTTTGATGATGAAAATAAACTATACAGGAAAAAGCAAAAGACTGAATTAAAATAAACAAAGCAAAGACTATCTAATGAAAAGTGATGATCATTTGTTTGACTCAGATGAGGATTGAACTTCATCCTTTTGGAAAACACCATTAGCCAATAACAGATATAAAAATCTGGGTTTGTCAAATGCTTTTGTAAAAAGATCAGCTTTTTGGTGATCGGTGTGAATTTTCACTACATCGATTAATTTCTTTTCAAAACAATCACGTATGAAGTGATATTTTATGTCGATGTGTTTAGTTTTGGAGTGCTGAACTGGATTTTTAGTGACAGCAATGGCAGCAGTATTATCAACATAAATAGGAGTGTTAGAAAAATGTAACCCATAGTCCCTGAGTTGCTGTTGAATCCAGATGATTTGTGAACAACAACTAGCAGCAGCAATATATTCAGCTTCACAGGTTGAAGTAGACACCGACGTCTGCTTCTTGCACTACCAGGTGACCAATCGGTTTCCAAAGAACTGACATCCTGCAGATGTTGACTTGAAATCTCTTTTGCATCCGCCATAATCTGAATCACTATATGCAGTAAGCTCAAAGTTATCATCATTAGGGTACCATAAGCCAAGTTCCGGTGTACCCTTCAGATAACGCATAATCCTTTTGACAGCAATGAGGTGAGATACTCTTGGCTTTGATTGATAGCGTGCACACAAGCAAGTAGCGAACATGATATCTGGCCGAGAAGCAGTAAGATACATGAGAGATCCGATCATTCCTCGGTACAGAGTGGCATCAATTAACTCCCCCTTTTCATCTGGAGTAATCCCGTGATTAATCGCCAGTGGGGTACCAGCAGGCTTTGCGTCAGACATACTGAATCGGCTCAGAATGTCACCCACATATTTGGTTTGATGAATAAAAATCCCTGCCTCAGACTGATCCACCTGCAAACCCAAGAAAAATTTCATCTCTCCCATCGAACTCATTTCAAATTTTTCTTTCATAACCTTCTCGAATTCCTTGCACAGATTATCATTTGTGGAACCAAAGATTATGTCGTCCACATACACTTGCACCAAGAGTAAATCACTGTCCTTCTCACGGATGAATAATGTGCAGTCAATGACACCTCTTCTGAACCCGTTGTTCAGAAGGTGAGTAGAAAGTGTCTCATACCACGCTCGCGGAGCTTGATGCAATCCATACAAGGCTTTGTCTAGCTTGTAGACTTGGTCACGATGCAATGGATCCTCAAAGCCGAGAGGTTGACTGACATATACGGTTTCACTGATCACACCGTGAAGGAACGCACTCTTGACATCCATTTGATAAACTTTAAACTTCTTAAAGGATGCATAAGCCAAGAAGATACGAATGGCTTCGAGTCGAGCCACCGGAGCAAACACCTCATTGTAGTCCAACCCTTCTATCTGTCTGAATCCTTGAACCACCAGACGTGCTTTGTTTCGCACTATGATCCCGTGATCATCTTTCTTGCAACGAAGAACCCATCGAGTGCCAATGACTTTTGCACCTTTGGGTCTGTCAACCAATTGCCAGACACCTAACTTTTTAAACTGCAAAAGTTCTTCTTGCATTGCATCAACCCATGATTCTTCCTTAAGAGCTTCAGTGACAGTACGTGGTTCAACTTGAGAAATAAAGCAGGAATGAGCACAAAAGCTTACATCTGCAAAATCAAGAATGTCCGCAAGACCACCTGAAGAAATCTGACTTCGAGTCTTCACTCCATCTAAAGGACTCCCAATAATGTTATCTTGAGGATGAATACGATTTTCCAACAGGATGAGCGGGAACCTCAACCTCAAGATCTAAGTTATTCAGATTCAAATCCTCAAGACCGGGTACAAGGTTATCAACAACTGGTTCAGGAGCAGCTGGAGGATTGTCATCTGTGTCTGAGCTGTCATCATTTAGCTGTGTAGTAGGAACGGATGCAGATGAAGGTTGAAAGAGACTGGAATAATCAAACATCCAATCTGGCCCTTTTCCAGGTGGGGGCATTGTATATTTCTGAACGTCTACATGGTACCACTCCTCCACATTATGAGTTGCAATGTTGTAAACTCGTTTATTTGGAGTGCTATACCCAAGAAAGTACCCTTCTTCCACCTTTTCATTGAACTTGCCCTGCTCATGTTTCTTAAGCATAGTGCATGGAGCACCAAACGGTTCTAGATACTTAAGATTTGGCTTTCTATTATGGAGCATTTCAAAGCAAGTCTTCCCATGTCTCTTCACAATAAGTAACCGGTTCAATGTATAACAAGCATTAGCTACAGCTTCGTTCCAGAATTGAACCGGTAGAGAAGAATCAGCAAGCATGGTTCTAGCAGCCTCAATCAATGTCCTATTTTTGCGTTCAGCAACACCATTCATTTGAGGAACATATGGAGCACTAAATTGTTGCACAATGCCTCTTGCATTACAAAAATTCTCCATGTTGTGATTTTTGAACTCCGTTCCATTATCAGTTCGAAACTGACGAATCTTGAGCTTATAAAGTGATTCAAGTTTGGTAACCAAAACTTGAATGCAATCAAACGTCTCAGATTTCTCCTTCAAAAAGAAAACCCAAGAGTATCTGGAATACTCATCAGTGATGACAAGACAGTATTGATCTCCAGCTATACTCTTCCGATTCACAGGACCAAATAAGTCCATGTGGAGAAGCTCAAGAGGAACATTGATTGAATGAAACTTTTTCAGCTTATGAGACTGCTTGGCTTGCTTCCCTTTCTTGCAGGATACACAGATATCAGACAGCTTAAAATTCTTCAAGCTAACTCCCTCAACCAGACTATTATGAACCAAATGATTCATTTTGCGTAAACTCAAATGACCCATCCTCTTATGCCAAAGGATTGAATCTTTTTCAGTTGCCTTCGTCATAAAACATGAAGCTGTAGAGGATGTAGTTGAAGCTGTTGCCATATTGAGAACGTACAAATCTTGCTTTCTTGGAGCAGACATCATAATCCAATCTTTAGGGATCTTAACACCTTGCTTGAGAATGTAACATTTTGACTCATCAAATAAGACCTTGTACTCTTTGTCGCAAATCTGAGAGACTGACAGGAGGTTGTTTTCCAGCTGTTTAACATATCTGACATTATCAAATGAAACTTGTCCATTTGTCAGAATTCCCTCTCCTGTAATAAAACCGCCTTTATCTCCAGCAAAAGCAACATATCCACCCCGAACTGCATTCACATTGGTGAGCAGAGAAATATCACCAGTCATGTGTCTGGAAGCCCCACTATCAACGATCCAATTGCTGTTAACTCCAGCTTTTGGGGCAACCTGCACAATAAAGAGACAATTAGTTTACCTTGGGAACCCAAGCCTTTACAGTCTTGGGTTGACCCATAGAGTCTCGGATCCAAACATCAATCCATTTCCCTTTAGGAAGAGAGTTATCTGAAATTGGTGGAACAGAATCCTCAGATGATTTAACTTTCCAAATTGCATTTTTATCAAAAGAGGTTTTCAGATAAATGGATGATGATTTTGCTTTGTTAACTTTAATCACATTTGGAACATTCAAAGTTTCCAGTTTTCCTTTTCCCTTGCCTGAAGTCTTAAACTGAATTGGTGGTTTAGACTTTAGTTGAACAGGCTTAGGTACAGATTTTACCGGTTTTGGTAAAGCAGATTTTAAGTTTTTGAAAGAAACAACCTTAGGCCTGATCAACTGAGGGCAAAATCTCACAATGTGCCCTGACTCACCACATTCAAAACAAACTTTATCACCTTTCTTATGAAAATGTTTTAGATCAGAAAAAGATTTTTTAGTTGATTTAAAGACATTTGCTTTCTGACAATCTTGTTCAAAACCCAAACCCTTTTTCCCTTTGTTACCAAACAGAGCTGAATTGGTAGCACAATTAGCTTCAGACTCTTGTGAAGCTTTAACAAAGCATAATTCTTTGTAAATCTTGGATTTGCAGATTGGGTCACCTTTCATGACAATAGGAGTTTGATTCTGAGGAGTACTGTGCTTAGATGAATAATCTGATTCATCCTCAAAATCAGAGACCCAATCTTCAACAACTCCATCCACCAGTGATCCCTTAGTCTGTGATGAACTCTGATTTGTACTCAGACTAACTGGATCTATTACTAACGGAGTAGTAACGTGAAAATCCTTTACATCTTTGTCATTTGGAGTATTGACAAAGGCATTGAGGATTGGTGGAGGACAATTTTGATAATTAACCGGTTCCTTCCCCTGATCAGTACCCCTACTGATCATATGCTCAATGATATAAGAAGAGCTTTCATAGCTCTTGAGCTTCTGACCTAGAGTCTCATAGTCACATTCAACCATTGCTAACTTCTTCTTAATCTCATTAATGGTATTGAGATAAGAAGTGATAGCATCTTGCTTGTTCAGAACAGCGATCTCGGCCTCATGCAATTGTCGGTTTAAAAGATCAATTTTAATCTGAAAATCTTTTTCATTAGATTTTAAAACTTTGTTTGCTTCAATGCACAGGTCGAGATCATTCAACAAGTCACTGTTATTCTTCTGATAAGCAAGAACTTTACTCCTAAGGTCAACACAATTGAAACAATCAGAATGGGAAGATGAACAGTCAGTGTATACCTGCTCAGATTCTGTAGAAGCATAAGAGTTTCCCATCAAGGCAAATTGAGTAGATGAGTCATCAGCTTCACCATCAGAACCTTGAGTGTCTGAATCTGTCATACTGTCTGATTCTGAACTTGAGATTCTGTCATCAGTCATCAATGAGTCTTCACGAATGCTTTCCTCTTTATGATCTTCAGACTGTTGAATCTCAGCCACACAAGCTTTATCTTGATCTTCCTTATCAGCATTAAATCTGAAATCCCAATTCACCCCTTCATCCTGTTGAACCATTAAAGCTTTACTTGCAGAGGATGAAGATCCAGCTTGAGAAGGAGAATCAATGGGAACTAATCTCCTTTCTGGATTGGCAGTGGAGGATTTCTGATGCTGGAATGGATTCTTGTTGCCTGCTTTCTTCGGCTGTTTGCACTGCCTGGCAAAATGGCCCTTCTCTCCACAATTGTAGCATGTCACCGATGCCATATCAAATCCAAACTTAGACTCCTTGTTTAAATTGATATCCTTCCCACTCCTCTTGACAAACTCCTTAGCTCTCCTAACCGCACTTGCCAACGCCCACATAATGTCAATTCGTTCCATGTCATCAGGATCTATCTGAGAATAGTCATCATTGGTCAAATAAGGATTACCAATCTGACCAGCAACTAATCCATCATATGAGCTAACCAATGTAGACAAAAGACCCATATGCTCTTTTGCAATCTCCACGGTGACCTTGTCAAAGTTGTCTGTCTTCAGGCTGGTAGTAGGCTGATGATGTTCTGTTTGTGAACTGGTTGAGGATGATTGACTGAAATGAATCTGAGTAGTAGATGGAGCCTCAGATGTCTTAGAAACAAAAGCAGTCTTTAGAGGAGCATGAGTATTGGATTTATCTACTCTGGGAGTGGAATAGTATAAGGAGGGGTCCTGAACTTGAACAACTCTCTTGGCTTTCCATTTGTTCTCTATCTCCTGCTCTTTCAGTTTCTGAATAAAATCATTGATGTCCATATGAGCCAACATCTGGTTTTGCTTGAGTACCATCAAGAAAGACTCCCACTTTGGAGGTAGAGCATCTGCCAAACACTGAATCTTCTCCTGAGTTGTAGTTTTGACCTCATGGTTGAACAACTCACTCAACAAATGATAAAACCTAGCAATCAGTTCATCAAGTGACTCATTACCCACATACATAAAGCTATTGAATTCTTTTCTCAAAGCTTTAGACTTAATGCTCTTCAACGCATCATTCCCCTTATATCTTTGTTGTAAGGCATCCCAGAGGTATTTGGAAGATGTAAATTGTCTAAACTGATGGAAGATGTCTGTAGCAATGGACTGTGACAAAATGGCATATGCTTTCTTCTCATAGTCATACAACTTCCTTTGAGGCTCGGTCATTCTTGTAACAAGCATAGGAGTTCCATCCTCGTTCAAAGGCCTCAAATAACCTCCTTCTATCATCATCCACAGATTTGTATCCACCCCATTGATATGGATCTCAAATCTATACTTCCAATGAGGGTAATCATCTAAAGTCAACAACTTAGGAGCTTTATTTGAGTTCCCTGTCTCATTCTCTGTCAATAAGAGAGTCTGAATGCGATGGTTTTGGTTAGCCATGAGTGCTAGATCCTCCATTTGATCAGAAGTAATAAAATTCAACACTTAGAAAAATCTCAGGAAAACTGGCGAATGAAGGTGATTAGGGCGAATGTCGGGGACCGAATGTACTAAAACTGGCGAATGAGGGCTGAGTATGACACCAGGCGAATGAGAAGATCGAATGAACCTATTCGGCGAATGAGTGATCGAATTAGGTCTTTCGCCGAATGAGAGTGGAGTATGAGGCTATTCGCCGAATGACTTGAACGAAGGAGCTATTCGGCGAATGAAGGCTGATTCGGCCAAACTTATTCGGCCGCAATTGCCATTCGGGCGATCTGGGGTTTTCAACAACGAAAATCGTGATAACTTGCGGTTTTGACCAAATCTATGCACCAAATTTGGTACAGAACTTCAAGATATGATAAACAATCAATTGAGAAAAGGTTTTGACAAACACACCACAAAAACCCACGAATTTTCAATGAAATAGTAACTTGAAGAGCAAGAAACTTAGGGTTTTTGGAAGTTACGAAAATCAGGGTTTTGGGAAACTCAGATCTGATGATTTAGAGTGGAAATCGAGTAGAATCTAGAGCCAAAGCTCTGATACCACTTTGTTGGATCGATCGGGAGCTCGGAAACAATCCGAATCCAATGTAAAACTACTCGACAGCCTCTGGAATAGTGCGGAATCCTATTCCAAGGTTTTCCAATCGAAATCAACAGGAACCGTGGTGATCCGAGGTTGTAGGAACAACGTGGAAGCAACGATCGAACACCACGGGTTGTGAATCGAACTTGGATGATCACTAGCCGCTCAAATCTCCTAGGGTTTTGACACTTGAGTCTCAAGAAAGAAGGAGGGCTCTAGAAAGTTAGTGTTGAAATGATTTGAACTTGTATATATAGGTTGTAGTCATTCGGCCGAATGAGTGGCCGAAGCAGCTCATTCGGCGAATGACCAAGCTCGAATGAGCTGTCAATCGAATGAGTCATTCAGCGAATGACTCATTCTATCGCTAGCCATTCGCTGGTTTCATCATTCGGCGAATGACTTCATTCTAGAGTCATTCGCCCGAATGTGAGATCTTCATACTCAACTGTAAATTTAATCAAATCAACTAAACATATAATCAGTAATAAACATTAAGAGATATATATAAAGACAACTTCCATTAATAATTTGAACATTACATGATAAGAGTTACAAAAACTGAACTAGGGACAAAACATGTATCAACAATTGCTTAGTCGTCTGATGTTCCTTGAAACCGTGTGCAACATCAGTGGATAGAGCCATGGTGATTGATGCGTATGCCTTATCATTTTTCTATATCAGAATAATGTCAGCTTCAGTATACAGCTCAGGATCTTTGGGAATTAATCCATTGAGCTCACTCTGGTACATGGGCACATGAGGCCCTTTTTCAATTGACCTCCATAGTTTCAGGTCAGTATACTTGATGAATGATTGAAACCTGAACTTCCAATCCTGAAAGTTGTCTCCCAACACGAGCCTAGGTGGCTTTGTTCTGGTGCTGATCTCATTATCCAAGTTGAGTAGGTTGGACAGATTGGTCAGATTTTTTGATGCCATGATTGATCAGAAAATTTTCTAAGTACAGTTCACGAACTCCCAACTATGCTGAGCACCAAGCACTACTCGAAATAACACCACCACCCGAAGATCAAAACATACTCGAAGTCCAAGGTTTTCGAATCTTCAGTATACTCGAACAATAGCAGTACTCGAACGATGGACAATACCTGAAAAGTCTTGACTATTCGAAGATCAGAAGTAGTCGAACTCACCAGATAGTGTACTCGAAGCCTAAGTGTATTCGAAATTCTCAAGTACTCTAAATTATCAAACAGCAATCGAACTCTAACTGTATACGAAATCCAATGTACCCGAACAAGCTGTTTTTGAAATCTGAACTCGAAAAATACTTGAAAATTTTCCGGAGAAATATTTATCAAGATTCAGAGCAGTAAATTTGAATAACAGCTAGAGGAGATGTAGTAGAACATGAAAGTAATAGTCTTGCACTGAAAAGCTTGTACCTTGATGTAGAAAAGAGCTCTAAGGCTCTGATACCACTTGTAGGTCCAAAAACAGATCAAGAACTGAGCTTTAAGCCTCTAATCTGCATCAGATGCTCCTATAACGTGCGGAATCCAAAATAGAAACACAAGAAGAAGAAAGTTCAAAACTTTGATATATTTCAGTGAAGTACACGAAGTAATGCCTCATTACGTCTAGAGAGCATTCCTCAGGAATCCAACCCTAGATTAGTACAAAATACGTCTATTTATACTAATTCTAGGGGTACTCGAACTAGCTATACACGAAAACTTTCGAGTACCCGAACTACTATAGTAATCAAAAATCATGTACACGAAAATCAGCAAAAATCTTGATCAAGTCTTCTTCGGTTGGCTTATCAGTCTTCATCATTATCTTGGGCTCAACAAATCAGATAACCGAAAAAATGTAACAACTATTTGACTTTTTGCGTAAGTCTTGAAGTCAAAACAAGATTGTGTTCCGATAAACTTGAAATTGTTTAGAAAAACTCGGGTATTTTCCATGTTTTGTGCAAAAAAAGAGCGGAAAATACTTACTTAAGGATCCTTTGTTTTGCGTAAGCAAAGACCAGGATGTGTGATGCTAAGGCCAATGTGTCTGCAGATCAGTAAAGTAAAAGATGCCAATGAGCACAAAGATGATAGAACCTCTTCTTGTTCTTGATTCTAATCTAATACATCTATTCTTTTCTCTTCTCATCTTAAACTCTGTCGAAAGGTTTTAAGTTCGTTGAAACACAATCAAAGTTTGAAACAAAAGATTTCACAAAATTCATAGGTTGCATATTAATCTGGCTTTACTGTCTGATTGTTCATAAACTTACAAAAAGGAATTTTCAGAAAAACCGTTAGAAATTTTTTGATTAGGAGTCTTATTTTTAAATTATGGATTAACGAGTGGAAATTATTGGTGGGGTATAATTATTTTGAGGTTGGGTTTTGTAATAAATTATATTAAGGTGGTCAAATTTCTGATACAGATTTGATCCCACAAAATTGACCTAAGTCAACTTTGAACTCGTCCAAAGTTATTGAGTTTATTTTATTTTATTTAAGTTAGAAAATT
This sequence comes from Mikania micrantha, assembly GCA_009363875.1. Classification (NCBI taxonomy): domain Eukaryota; kingdom Viridiplantae; phylum Streptophyta; class Magnoliopsida; order Asterales; family Asteraceae; genus Mikania; species Mikania micrantha. Next base: position 39,472,846 of record CM018698.1, on the reverse strand, counting down.
TTAAATTTATTAAATTAGTATTCGAAAATGTGTATTCGAAATGGCTCTATAAATACTTTGAGTACGAGCAAAATTCGAGTACCATAATTCCAAGTACGCACTCTTTTTCTCTTTTGGGGATTTTGCTTTCTGTGCACATTTTCGAGATTCCACTCCGACCACTTTGTATATCCTACTTAAACGAACCTAGGTATAAATTTTGGTACAATTTTAACTGTTAAATAAAAAGTTTTGGGACGAAAACTATGTTCGAGTACTTTCTTCAGCTAACCGAGAGAATTTTGGACAAATCATCACAAAATACTCAAAATTGGATAGGGATCTTCTTATATGTTGGTCGCCTACTTATTTCGAGCATTTCGAGTATGAATTGGAGTTCTAAGGAGTAAAATTGAAAGAGTTATGAGGCTTTTAGAGTTCTCGAAATTTTGAATTTCGAGTACGAGTTTCGTGTACAAATTTCGTGTGCTCTTTTCGGGTAATCCATTTTCAATTACGTAATTTCGAGTACAGGTGAAATTTCGTGAACTCCAAAAGCTTCGTAAACTCATGAAATTTCGTGAACTCCTTAAAAAACTTGAATTTCCTTGACTTGGTGATTTTGACTTGAACTCATTTGACCTAGACTTGGACTTTGGATTTTGACTCTTGACTTTTGACTTCAACTTTAACTAACTTAACTTGTTTTGTTTCAGATGGGTGACTTACGGTTCGTTCCGGACCACAACATGTCTGCGTACGTCGAAGACCCTCCAGAAAAGTACTCCATGTTCAAAAGCATGGTGGAAGGGCTGATTCTATAACCTATCAACTATGCGATCATGGAGCACCCAGAGATCATCTCTGAGTATATTCAAAGCTTCTGGAACTCGATTACACAACTCATGGATGCCTATGGCACTGTGAGCCTGATTGGAAAAGTTCAGGGGCAACCAATCATCATCACAGAGCAGATCCTTAGAGAATGTCTACAGTTTGGTGACAAGGCAACTTACCAAGTTGAGCTTCATCACGAGCTCGTTCAAGGAACGGTGTACAGGATGGGACATGAGGGTGTTTATCCTCCTACTGAGAAGAAGCTTCTCCACCCATATTGGAGATATCTAGCGCATGTTGTGAGTCAGTGCCTGTCGGGAAGGAAAGGAGGCTATGATGTGCCCAATCAGACACTTAGCTCCTGCATGGTAGCCCTCGCTCTGGGTGTCAACTTCAATTATTCCAAGATGATATTCATAGATAGGCATGCAAACATCAAGGGAAAGAGGAAAGAGATATTCCTGGCCTTTCCTCGATTCATTCAGACCGTGATCAACAAGCGTCACCAAAACCTTGTTCCTACTATCAGTACACTTGGGATCAAGAGGATGAGGGGGATATCTTTTCTTATATGATGATGATGATTAAGAGGGGCAAAATGCTGTATATTGGGGAGCGTCCTCTTTTTAGGTTTGGCAGGTTTGCGGGAGTGGAAGAGGAGATGGCGGAACAAGGCACTCTTGTAGCATTTGTTGCCGTAGAACATGATATTCAGACTGTAGGAGCTACAGCCTTCATCACCGATGAGCATGACCATCCTCCTACTGGCACGATTGCTGAAGCCGGCAAGGCAATTGGGGAATCTTCTTCAGAATTATCATCATCCTCTGGTGAAGAAGTATTGATTAAAAAGACAGAGCCGGTCATTCCACCTTTGCCAAGAGCTGAACGGGAAGAGATTCAGGACACAAATTACGTGCCAACCCCGAGACTTCTCCGAATAAAAAAAGGCTGAAGATGATGTCCAAAAGGAGAAGGGACCCAATGCTGAAGAAGAAGACCACGGGCTCATCTTGATCCTCTCAGGCTCAGCCTCAACCACCTCCACTCAAACCTACTCAGCCTCTATCACCTCCACCCAAACCTACACAACCTAAACCACCACCAACTAAACCACCCACATAGCCTAAACGACCACTACTACCAAGGCCAAAGCCACCCGCTCAACCCACTCAACCCACAACTACCACCCAAATTCTGATTCCACCGCCACCTTTCACCACCACCGAAACAACCGAAACCACACCATCATCTCCTCCTCACATTCATATCTCACCGCCACATTCTCCTGTTCCTATTCGCTTTTCAGAACCACAACTATCTCCACTAAAGAGCCGAAAAGATAAGGGCAAGGCACCATTACATACTCCTTCACCCTATATGCCTGAGAGGACGCCTGTGGATCTGGTTCCTAATGGAATAGGATTCAATTGCAAAGGAAGAAAAGATTCTTGAGTTAATGGAATCCATGCTCAAAGTCTGTGACATGCTCAGAAGGCATAACAGAGACCTCGGTCGTCTGGAGAAACAAAACAGGCGTCTAACAAAGGTTATTGAGGAGTTGACTGGATCAAAACTTGATGATCAGGAAGATGATGAGGATGATGATGACAACGATGATGATGATGATGATGAACAAAATAAAGAGAAGGAAGAAGAGGATGATGACAAAGATAGCAAAGATAGCGAAGATAGCAAAGGTGACAAGAAGGATGACAATGATGATGATGATAATGACGGTGGCGACATGGGTCAAGGAGCCAGTTCATCAGGACAAAAGGATGATGAGCCTGTTCAGGACGTTGCAAGTGAAACTGATGCTTCAGAGAATCCACCTTCTTTGGAGAAGCCTCTTGATTACTTTGATGATTTATTTGAGGGCCTTCCTGAAAACTTCATGTTTGACGGATTCGGTGATGAGCTCAGTGCAGCGGGACTTGGAAACTTGTTTGCTGATGTTTCCATGGATTCAGTTTTTGATGCAGAATGTGACCAGGAGAGGAAAAAGACTGCCGAATCTTCTACAGGGGCATCTGTAGAAGAACAGGAGAATATCGTGATCTGAAATGTCTCCATAGATCCATACATCGACTACTTGCATGCGCACAAGTACGTCAACCCTCAAGGACGGGAAGTTGCTTTGCTCGGAAAAGTAATTGACAGTTGGTTTCATCTTCAGAGCGACTGGACTCCTGCTCCTGTAGAGGTGCAACAATCTTGGTTGGGAGATGTTCCTGCAGAGCAGAACGATACTGCTTGGACTTCTGATCCTCGTAACTTATTTGCTGTTCGAAACGACAAATCCAACGTTGCTTGTTGGATGTATAATAAAGACAGACAGCTGTATCTGATTAAGAGAATGAACGGAAAGCTCGATTATTACAAAAGGCCCAAGATTTCTGCTCGATGCCCAAGTTTGATCTTCGGAGCATAAACAGTGCAATGTTCTTCAATCCCGCAAAGGACAGTCAAGCTGAGCTCTTTGCAAAGTTTCTCAAAGATCAGGGTGACAAGGACTTTCCGGTGATGAAGGCTGCCAAAGGAAGAAGATTCAGCTCTTTATGCATAGTGGATCCAGTGAAGAAAGAGCCATGGGTCTACTACAAGTATCCGACTCCAGCAACAGAGAAAGTTGTGCCACTCTCCACACGAGTCCCAGATAATTCATTGGCCAACTTCATGTCCTGGTATTTTGATGAGAAGACCCTAGCTGCTATTATTCTCTGGAACAAAGATGACATCAACGACATCGACATGATTCTGGATCCAATGGACCTCTTAAAGTTTGGCAAAGAAGACATGAAAAAGCTGCATGAGTCACCCATCAGAGTCTATGGTGACTGGGACGAAGAGTAGAAGCCATTTACACGTGTAGTTGCATTTGCTATGGAGCAGAAGTTATATGCTGGTGCAGGTCCTCACTCTATCTCCCTTCCCATCGGTTGACTTCATTAATATAGGGGGAGTTTATGGAGTCCAATCAATGATGAAGACTGACAAAGTCAACCAGAGACGAGCTGAAGACCGGATTTTGGTGATTTTCGTCTACATAGATTTTCGTTTACTTTAGATTCTCGAGTACTCGAACCATTTTTGTGTATAGGGTTCGAGTAAACCTACAATAGTATATATAGACGTATTTTATACCGTTCTAGGGTTGGATTCCCGAGACGTGCTATCTAGACGTATTGAGGCACTGTTTTCGAGAACTTTAGAAATATACAAAGCATTCATCTTTCTATCTCTACTTGTGATTCTATTGTGGATTTTGCACATTATAGAGTCGTTTGATGTTGATTGGAGCCATAAAGCTTGAGTCTTGACAAGATCTGGACCTACACAAAACGATCCTTGCAACGAAGGGAACAAGAAAGTACGAAGGATCCGCGGTGAAACGAGCTCAAACCCAGATTTTAGTGATAAGGTTCCGCCAAAGTAGGGTTTTCTACTATTCTAGCTCTTGAACTTCATAACCGGTTCTAACATCTCAAAACCCTTAGGATGTGAACAAAATTGGTTTAGGAACTTAAGGAACATGTTGGATTTAAGTTTAGAATGGACGAAGTTGGCTGGAAAATTTGGGAAACTTAGTATTGAATCAAGAACATTCAAAGGGTAGTATCGATGGTACAATTTTGGGTGCAGCTCAAAAACCATCGATACTAGCAAGTTCGAAGGGCTCAATATCGACAGGACTTGATCAAAACTATTAATATCGATGCTCTCCAAGGATGGACACTCTCATGACCATCGATACTGGTAGTATCGATGGCCTAGGGGCTGGGTAACATGGAAATGTCGACATTATAGAATCGACAAAAGGGTTTTGTGTTGCCATCGATATTAACCAAATTGATGTCCATTGATACTAGCTCCAGACCTTCGATATTAATACCTTAGTTCAATCCAAGTACGTAGTATTTAAAATAAGATGTTAAGGATCAAAATAGAGGTCATGGGGGTTCGGGTTAGACATCTTAGCATTGGCAAAGGCTTAGTTGGGATAATTAAGTGTTAGCCGAATTTAAACCCATCGATACTAATTAAATCTCATCCATGCTACACCTCTAAGGTTTTCAAGTGTTTAAATTACTTGGTTAGATTGTAATTAAGTGACCACAAAGATCAAAACAACCCATGATGGCATGATTGGATCGATGGATATTCGAATTTTGTCTAAGTACCCTACTGCTTATACTATTAGTATCGACACTCTTTTGGAGACTTATTCTATTATCCATGATAAATTGGGTGAACAATCAAGTGGGTCAAGTGTTAAAAGATTGATTTCAAGAATAACACAAGGGGTTAAGTCAATGTAACAAGAATCAAGGAGTCATACAAGTACTTGGGGTTAACCTTGACCAAGTTTAGTCCATGTTCTAACATTTTAAACTTAATGTTTCTCATTTTCTAAACTTAGATTTTACTAAAATGTACTATCTAAAAACATGTAATTAAAGTTAATTAGATAACAATAACTTATTTTGCTAAAGTGTTATAAGTAAAATCAAAGGGTTTATATAAAATAAACTTAACCTTTTCATAATCAAATAAGAGTTTTGTAACAAATGAATTCATAATATCTTTAAACATACCTTTTAAACACAAACCTCATTTAAATAAGTGTAAGTCTTAATTAGTGTGGGTAAGAGGTCAAAAAGGGTAGATTTAACAAGAACACCTAGATCAATATCAGAGTAACATACTAGAAATATAAATAGGACACTTAGTCAAACACCGAGATCTACATATCATATCAAACAACTTTGAAAACTTACAATATAAAAACCATAATCAATTTAATCAGGTGTTGAAGCCAAATAGTCTACGACAAACGAGCGCGCGCATTCTTGGTTTGATTCATATATACAACAACACAGGTGAGTTCATTGCCCATTTTCTAAACGTTTTGTTTTAAAACTGCGAGGCTGAGAAGCATGCTCAAATATTTTCTTTGTTAATATTTTTGCATGAGCTGTTTTAAATTCAATATATTATGTATGTGTAAATGCTATCCTAGATAATTTATAGGTAAATTTTATGCAGGTTTCTTAAAACGGTTATCTACTTATATCACAAGTAGATAGATGCTTTTGTTATATAAATTCATGGTAAGTATCAAATACGAGTTTTCAAGATAACCAACACAAGTTTTACAAGAATAACACATGATACTAAGTGCGGGTTTTCAACTAATCAAATACTAGTTTTTCAACGAATCAAGTGTTCACTAATCAACAAATCAAATGTTCATTTTCAACGAATCAAGTAATCCTTGCTCAACGAATCAAGTATTCATCGTTCAAGGAATCAAGTACACATTTTCAATGAATCAAGTATTCAAGGATCAACGAATCAAGTATTCGTTGTTCAATGAATCAAGTATTCATTTTTCAACGTATCAAACACAAGTTTTCAATGACGCATCAAAGATAACATGTGCGGACGAATCCAGATGAAACAAGTACGAATCAAGATGAATCAAGAACGAAACAAAAGTCCTATATTTCAAGAAGTCCTAGCAAGATCGTTTGATAGGCCACATGCTTGATGATATTTACAGAATCCACAATGGGATCATGGTGATGATCGTTGATGAGAGCGGTCCGTACCCTAAAAATAAGATAATTAAAATTGTCTAACCTAAGCTAAAGACACTATAACTAATCCTAGACTTAGACTCGACCTAAACACCTAGTTAAAATCGGAAATCCGAAACTAGACAGTTACATAGGCAAGTGTACCTATCGGTGACACTATAGCTTGTGGAAGACCGGATATCGAACCCTAAGGACACTAGTTTAACAAAACTAACCTAGACTGTGAAAAAATAAAATAAAAGAGGGGGGTTTGGTGCAACTTCTAAAAACCTAATTGAGACTTAATCTAATTAACCAACTATACTTAAGGACTAACTACTGAAAAACTGACTAAACTAACACTGAACTGTGAATGTGATAATTAACTCTAGACAGGACAAACTGCTATACCTAGGCTGAGAATCAAAAGTGTGATACGTGATTACTTGGGCTGACTTGTAAAGGATCAAGACTAGCATCTTAAGAAACAAACTTAGAATGACCTCATGGGACCCAGATCAGATACCAGGTAACACAATGGAAATCCTAAGAATGTTATGTATGCAATACTCTACCGAGTCACCTTCCGGATTTTCCAGATATGCAATTGCACTCAAACGGGTGGATCACCTCCTGGATTTCTCCACCCACATGTATCCTAAGACACTAGAGAGTCGTAAAGTTAACTACTCTGACCCAATTGACACAATCACTAAGGTAATCTAAGACAACTCCCTCCCGGGTCGTTTAACTCGGATAACCTTGGTGAAATAGACCAACCGTCTAACCTATCACCTCCTGAATTTCTAGGCTAGGTCACACACAAGAATAACAATCCACAATGGTGTCAATCCTATGGAAAGTTATCATCAATCCATAAACTAACCTAAAACACAAAGTAGTAGGCCTAACATGCAATCTATTGATGGAAAGCCATTCCTAGACTCATGTGGATCTAACATTCATCAAGAACCATTATACAAACATGCAAAATGCATCAAAGATCAATAGTACAACTGATTACAAAGAGTATATCATCCATAATAACAAATCAAGTCCAAAACACCATAAAGTTCACAACTTTATCATCTCAAACCTAGGTATTACCATAATCTAGCCAACAATTATGATAACAGTAGCTAAACAGAAGTAAACAAGGTCTAAAATCATCATAAACTACTGATTACAATATAAAATTAAAGAAAAAAGACACTTACTGAAGCTCTTCCTTGAATCTTCACTTCAATCACCCAAATCAAACCCCAATCATCCAAGGTTAAGCTCCAGCTGCTCTAGGGGCAAGATTAGGGTTCTAAGGTGCAAGAAGAATCCTCAAATCGGCTGCCATCACGTCCCATTTGTAGAGAGCATGAAACTAGGGTTCTAGGGTTAAATTCTTCGTTTTCTTCGCTTGATCAACCGCACTCGATCCTGATGCCCGTTTGTCTTCATTTCTGCTCCCCTGGGACATAATCCTATTAAAAAAAAGGAAATGTAAAAAGGAAAGAAAAACGACTCAAAAATGTAAAATATATTTACGAAAACGGACACGATTATGTACAAAAACAGATGTGTTAAACTAACACTTCAAAAATACCCACACTTAAACCTTTTTCGTCCTCAAAAAAGCTTGCAAAATGGAATCGTAGATTAGGAAGTTGGCTTTTATTTGCAAAATATTTAACAATCCTAAATCTTTGCGTATTAACCGCAATTGTTGGTAGAATGGCCCGATCTAAACCCAAACACCGATTTCAAGTTCCCTAATCATGGTTCTTTATGTTCAAATGCAATCATTCATCTTATGGGCCCCCATCCCTTGGTCAAAACGAGTCATCCTAATCCCAAGCAAAAGCTTTCAAAGCACAGGTTTAAGTCTAATGACTTAAACCTACCTTTGTATGCAAACCACCTAGAGATAATCAAAATTCTACCTAATGATGGACATGGATGAAGGTGTGAGCATTTTGCCTTTTTATTTTCTCAATTTTTTTTAATTTTTACCTCACTTGAGCGTATTACAGCACTGTTTCACTCGGTTGCTAGCCGGGGTATGACAACTGCTTTTTAGCTCTTATTCTCTCTTTCTTTTATTTGTACAGGTTCATCTCACTTAGTGGATTGTGGAATTTCTTTTATTATACGGGAGCTATAAACCTCGGATTTATTTCCATAAAAAGAGGACATATGTGCCAGGTTTAAATCTTAAAAACTCTAGGTCACTAGTTTACAGAGGTTCATTTATTCACGATTACCCGGTTTCAGATTTCCTGAATTTTCCAAGTCTTAATCCCTCAAGAATCATGAAATTAGAATTATTATATCAATCCTAAGGAACTTTTTATCAGTTGGGCCTACCAACAAACCCCAAATCAATACGCAAGTTAGCCTCAAAAAATCAAAGCACTAATCATAATCCGATCATCTTCCATTTATTAAGTGCAAGCTAAAATCTAGAACATTTTGTAGACTCTAGCTATATACAACCTAAAACTCTAGACTCGATCAGAATATGCAAAATAACAATAAAATAATATTTACAAAAAGAGTAAAATAAGGTAAAAATTAGAAAAAACTTAGCTGATATCGTGGGACCAGCATGCGTGAGTCTCATCCAAAAATAAGTCGATCTAAACTGCCGGCCGTTTGTGTATGAATAATGTCCAAGTATTCGCCACCCGAATGGAAATTGAGTACGAGTGGTTAGAATCAGACAACAATTAAGATCTCTAACAATCAAACAAGATCAACTGTAAAATAAAAAAAACTCAAATACTAACTTATTTACTTATTTGCAAATGACTTAATTAAAAGAAAAATCTTTTTGTAATTTTTTCAATTTTAATTTTTTTTTTGTGTTTTTCATTTAAATATTTACCATTTTTATTATTTATTAACAACTTCTTATTTATTTTAACAAAAATTTTAAAAATTTTATTCAACATTTGGCTTGATATATCAATGACCTGATTTTACAAAAATTAAAAGGCGCCAGCCTGACATACCCACACTTAGAACAACACATTGTCCTCAATGTGGACTCAGAACTGGCAATTGATAAAGAAAACTAAAAATACAATAAAGTAAGCGACGAACTCCCATATATTTTGCAATTGTGTCGTGAGTCGATTCGCGCGCCTTTCAATGTACAACTCAAATATACAATTGTTAATACAACAACCACAAATTTACAAACAACATTATATAACAACACAACCAATAATATAAAAATTTAAACAATCATACAACAACCACAAATTTACAAACAAATTTTAAACAATAATTCAAACAAATGTAACCAACAACAACATTAATATACAATCAACCACAACAACATATATATTTAAACACAACCACAAACAATAATATAAAAACAAACATACATACCAAAAAATATATATACAATGTACTGTCTGAATACATAGAAATGAAAAGAAAAGAAAAATACATCAACTAAACTATATACATGCAATCACTCCTCATCCGCTCCATCATCGGAGTCGGAGTCGGGCAGAATGCGTGGAGCATGCATCCAAGGGGAACGATAACATTGTAAGCTTCACGAGAAGACTGAGTATGTCTTCAAACAAGTCCATCCTCTGATGTATGTATCGGAGAGTGAGTCGAGGAGGTATAGGCTGGTGTGGCAGCTCGTCGCGAGGTGGCCTCTCCCCTTGGAGAGGATGCGATGCGTGGATGGCGGCGGGACCAAGGGTGCCGGGTCAAGGAGGACTGGATCCTCCAACGGAGGCATCCATCGGGGTGGTACGTCAAACGTGACCATCACTGACGTTTGCATGTCGTGCAGCGTATATGGCGTCATATCAGGGACGAGGATGAGATGTTCCATTGGGAATGTGTCGAACACCTGAAGACGATGCCCCAAACGGCAGACGTACGGAACCATATCCATGTGCTCCGTGTATCCTCCCCAACGAGGCCAAGCGATTGCTGTCAACAAGATAGTGGCAAGGTTCGCTGGGTGGTGACCATGGATGCAATAAAGGCAGAACAGATCGATGTAACTCACCTTGTCCCTGCCAAAGTGACAAGGGATCAAGGCGCACACCAGAATCCGATGAATATAACGAAGAAGGGGATCGCGGATCTGCGTGGCTAACCGCCGGTCTGAGTGTGGTGGGACAGATATCGACCTCCAGTACACGACCATCTCCTCTTTGGTGACGTATCCAAGCCTAGCTTCCCTAGACATGCCCCGTAGGAGGCCCTCGAACTCCCCAGCAGCCACCTCCTCCTTGGTGTAGATACCCATGCTGACGGAAAACTGGGATAAGTAAGCGAGCGACATAGCTCCGGGATAAGTAAGCGAGCGTGTGTCGTTTCGGAAAGTGGAAAGAAACTACACAGTGAGCTCGTCATACTGCGACCACACGCAGTGCAATAGGCGCCCCCACCGTTGAGTCTCCATGGTATCGAAATCATCTCCACGACCTTGCTGCAATATGACCGCTCGATCATATCCATGGTGCTGGATCGTCTCCAGGCCGGCGAGCATCGTCATGTGGCTATACTACATCGTATATGCCGCAAACTGCAGAAATATATGGTCTGATCTGGTGCGAAAGTGCGGAGGAACTGGATGTGCATCTGCTGGTGGGACGATAAGCGGTCCAGAATATCGGATCTCATGAGCTGGCGGCTGCTGCTCTATACGTCTGGCCCACAAGCTCAAAGCCTCAGCCACCATTGCAATAATATACAACTATATACAAGTTACAATCTAACTAAATTGCTAATTCCTAATTTGATTATTACTTTTATTCGAAAAACGTTTATTTATATACAACTTTGTTTGAAGATGTTATTTCTGTACGAATGTTGATTATTAAGTTATGTATCTTATAAATTACAATACAATATATTATTCTTTATTTATATGCAAAAATAATATGTAAGTACAAATTTATTCAATTATTTATAATCGTAATTATTTATTGAAAAAGATCATTATATTATTTATTATGATATATACTTCATTGAAAAGGTTGTGTGTGTATGGGAGAAAATATACCTATGACCACAAGAACACACCAATAAGTCAGTGACACAGTGTCCATATTGCAACCCCAAAACATAAGTGATTGCAACCAATAATGAACTAAAAATATAGTAATCACCATGTTTAAATCTCATCTAAACTTGCCTCCTCGAATTCCTTCAATGATTAGGCGGCGGCAACGACAATATACAACGCGATGTTCGTATTTTGCTAATTTACCACTGCTTTCATGTTATAGATAGTACTCTCGATAGTTTTCTTTTATGTATGCAGTTCTTTGTGGATTATCTATGCCATAGGTCTTTCAAAACTTCACTAAATTAATATTACACAAATAAAAAAAAATTATATACACAATTAGTATCACCTATTGCCAGCACAAGCTGATCCAAAGCCACTTGATCCCATTCCAACTGCACATGCTCGTATCTGCACTTGATTTCTCCCCTGTCATAACAACTTATAGGCTTCTAATACCACCACCCCAAGTGATGAATGACCCAAACCAGCCCACAAAACCATTTCTCCCCCACGTGCTGCTGTCTAGACAACCCCCGCAATGCAGCAGCGGCAACCAATTACCAAATCATCAAGAACACCCTACTTTTAAAAATATTTTCTAACTACATTACTGTTTTCTTCAATAATTGATATGAAACTGTAAAAATCACAACTTTTTTCTGATACGAATGTTTGTCACTCGTTTGTTTTGTCTAGAGCATCAACGTTAAGGAGAATCAAAAACACTTAAAACAGTTTTGCGCTAGCTTCCATGTTAGAAAACAAAACAAAATGAAGTTTTAAGACAATTTAACAATTCAGACCGACTTGAAAAATGCTTTTTCAGTTGTTAATAAACGAATAATTTAACATTTGGGAGTATAATTATCAACGTCAAAAGGAAAGCAAGATGAGTAAAACCTTCTAATGTCAGCATCTGCAACTTTTAAGTATGAATTATGGCTCCTATGAAAGAATTTGGAGCAATTTTCCATTTAATGAGGCTAACATCGCAGCTTGCCATTTACAGCCTCACTTACCACGTACAACACCAAAGACAATTCAACCCATTACAGAGTATAACTTCAGATGGTGAAACCTAAATGTAGTTACATAACCATTACATCATAGCTATATGTTACAAAGATAATGAAGGGAAGTAGGATAAAAAAGACGAAATCATTGACTCACAAGTTTAAATATTTATCACGAACATCATTGTGAAAGAATATTGAAATTGCTATTTCAAATTCACCTTATCCATGTTACTGAGATTTCAAATGGAAACAGATCAAATTAGTCAAACCTGCAATGTATTCAAGTTTTTCCTTCCATTACGTTGCTGAATGTGAATATGAGCGTATTCTTTTGATCTAACACCAGAATCCTCGGCATTAGCTTCAGCATACATGTCAATAAAAACTAACAACCAAACCCTCGTAGCAACAAAATTTAATATTGATATGATAAAACTAATATTACTACCAAGAAAAGGATTTATCATATTTCAAAATGTTAAGAAAAAAAGCCTAAGACAGTATATAAATGAGACTCACATCAGCATGTATACGCTTCTCCTCACTAAGCAGCATGCTTTGTTGCTGACCGTCTAGCAAATCCTCCAATTAGGAAGCCTGCATAAATATGTCGGCTAAAAAAACAAACTTAAATCCATTAGAAGCCACTATATATGTTAAAAATAAAGAATCGATGGTAAGGTTTGAGCTGAAATCGATGGTAACCTGAATCAGAGAACCCTAAATCAGCCCACGTCATAGCAAATTGATCTGTAGGTAAGTTTGGGCTAAAACCACCAAGTCACGACGACTACCGTCGGTGGTGTTCACCTCTCCCAGATTCAAAATCGAAGACCTTGCCTATTCGGAGAGGAATGGAAAGACCAAGTCGTCGTCGCCGCCGCCAAGGGCGGGGGCGTTCTTCAACCGAAAGAAAACATGGTAGAATGATGGAGCTAGAGATTCGGATTCGTCTGGAAATATAAAAAAGAAGATAAAAGTTAGAGTTTGAAATTTTCACAGGGATCTGAAAATTGGAGCTGTACAATCGTAGTGCTGGATTTTAAATTTTTCAAGGGATAGATCAGAAGATTGCCAAGAACGGTATAGCATTTTTTCGAGAGAAGGAAAATAAAAACCAGGGTTTCAATCTAAAATTTAGAATGAAGCCAATTCGGTTGTAAAGTGAAGCTTAAATTTTTTGTACCATAAGCTTTTAAAATTGTATTTTTCTTAAATTTAACACCTTTGGTTTTATCTCACCAATACTCATTATATAATAGTAAATGTATTATTTTTTTTTTTTGAGTTTTTATGTACAAAGCAAATATATATATATATATATATATATATATATATATATACTTATGATATTGTATTATTTATTATGTTTTATTTGTTTATTTATTGAAAGTAACATTTTATTTATATAAGTGTTCAATTTATTTTAATTATTAAACTAAGTATGTACTTAATTAGTTATTATTTACTTAGTTAACATTTTATTCGATTTTATTATTAATTATAGATAAGATATACATTTATGTACTTATGTTGGTTATTATATTTATACAAATATTATTTATATTCAAAAGCATTTATTTATATTTATTTAGTATTACATAATTTTTATTGTTATTTATTTTTGTATACAAAAGTTATTATGATTTATTATTTCTTTTGTTATTAAAGGTGGTTTTTATTATTGTTATTAGATTTTTGTATTTATTTTTATTTTTATTTTGTTTTTCTAACACCATTTTTATTTATTTATTTATTTATTTATTTATTATTATTATTATTATTATTATTAATTATTTTATTTATTTATTAAAGGTTGACTGAAATTAAAATAAAAATAAAAAATAGTAAAAAAAGAACTGAAAATCGTGTCCGGGCGGGTCGCCTGAGAACTAGAAGCTGGCACGGGGCGGTGCGCCTAGTGTTAGGCTCATCGGAAAACTGAGATCTGGCCACCCCTGATTGACCTCCCGTCCAAAATCAACAGTTTTATTCCCAAACGATCCTACACTAATCTATTCTGTGTGATTCCTAAATTAAAATTTGAAAAAATCAAAAGAAAAGTGGGTGGTTACCGGTGTTGAGCGGTGGTTCTGGAAGCAGACGGTGTCGGATGGTGGTGCGGCTGGTGATGATAATAGCGCCCTAAGATGATGGAAACAGCAGTGGCGGTGTAGACCGCAGATGATGGTGTTTGGAGATGGTGGTGCTCGAAGACTGTGGAGGGTGGCGATCGATCGTGGAAGAGGTGGTGGTGGCAAGGGCTATGATGGTGATTGGTGGTGGCAACTGGAGTTTGTAAATGGTAGTGGCAGTGGTTGTGAGAGGGGTGTGGTGTGGTGGAGAAAGTGGTGGATATCAGTGGTTGTTTGGTGGTTTTGTTTTAATTTTTTTAAAATTTTTAGAACAAGTGCGCACCGCCTGAGAGCGAACGATGGCGCGAGACAATGTGTCTGGCGCCAATGGTTTGAATTTTGAATTTCTATCCGCACGCACCGTCCCGTGTCAAATGCTGGTTCTGGGCGTTGCGCCTAGGGTTCTTTTTTTTTGTGTTAAACTAATTCTAAATAAAAAAAACCCTAAAAAAATTTAAACTAGTTAAATTGAAAACTAAATTAATTCCTAAAAACTATTACTAATGAATTTAAACTTAAATAAAATTCTAGTAAAATAAAATTAATCTTGGGAAATTAAACTAAACTATATTTTAATAATTCAATGTGGCCGACAGTCTTCTCCAAGATCCTCTTCACTCCCCGATTTATGTTCTCCACCTGACCGCTAGTTTGTGGATGATAGGCGGTTGACTATCGATGGGTGACCCCATACTTTGCTAACACCTTCTCCATCCGGGCATTGCAAAAATGCGTGCCTCGGTCACTGATCAACGCTTTCGGGGTCCCAAACCTACAAAACAGATGTTTCAGAAATCTAACTACCAATCGCGAATCATTAGTGGGGAGCGCTTGTGCCTCAACCCAATTTGAAACATAATCAATCGCAACGAGGATGTACCTATTCCCCCGCGAAGTAGGGAAAGGTCCCATGAAGTCAATGCCCAATGTATCAAATACTTCAACAATCTGAATAGCATGCTGGGGCATCTCGTTCTTGGATGAGATGTTTCCTGTTCTCTGACAGGCGTCACACTTCCTCACTATATCATGAGCATCCTTAAATATGGTGGGCCAATAGAAACCGGAATCGAATACCTTCTTCGTGGTGGAAGAAGGCCCATGATTGCCACCGGTCCGCCTCTCGTGACAATGTCTAAGGATCTCTAATCCCTCCTCCTGACTCACACATCTCCTAAAAACCCGATCTTCACCCACCCGAAGAAGATAAGGCGCATCCCAGATGTAGTGCCTCGTGTCGGCAAAAAACTTCTTGCGCTGCTGGGATGTCAATCCTTTAAGAAGGAAACCAATGGCTAAATAATTAGCAATGTCAGAAAACCATGGCAATCCCACATCAAGCCTCTTCGTGCGACAGATCTCATCAACCCCTATGCTCATCAGCGTCTCCTGAGAAAACCTATCCCTCATCGCGTCCTCGCGAATCAACTCTCTCCGGATCCTCTAGCCTTGACAAATGACCAGCGGCTACATTCTCGGCACCTTTCTTTTCCTTGATCTCAATATCAAACTCAGATAGAAGGAGGATCCAACGAATCAATCTTAGCTTCACGTCCTTTTTGGCAAAAAGGTATCTCAAAGCCGCATGATCGGTATAGACAATCGTCTTGGAGAGGACGAGATAAGACCTAAACTTATCAAATGCGTAGACAACCGCCAACAACTCCTTCTCAGTCGTCGTGTAAATCTCCTGAGCGGCGCCTAAGGTCTTACTCGCATAATAGATCGGGTGGAAATGCTTCTCCACCCTCTGTCCCAAGACATCCCCCACTATGAAATCACTCGCATTACACATGAGCTCGAAAGGTCGGCTCCAATCGGGGGCTATCAAAATAGGTGCACTCACCAATCTCTCCTTCAAATACTCGAAGGCTCTCAAACACTCATCATCAAACACAAAATCCACATCCTTCACAAGAAAATGAGTGATAGGTCGGGTGATCTTAGAAAAATACTTAATGAAACTCCTGTAGAAACCCGCGTGACCTAGAAAGCTACGAACATCTTTAACTTTCGTAGGAGGAGGGAGTTTACTAATCATCTCAATCTTAGCTTTATCAACATGGATGCTGTCACGAGATATCTTGTGTCCTAAAACAATCCCCTCAGTGACCATGAAATGGCATTTCTCCCAGTTGAGCACAAGATTGGTCTCAACACATCTCCTCAGTATCTTCTCTAGGTTAGTCAAACACTGATCAAAAGAACTTCCAAATACATAAAAATCATCCATAAAAACCTCCATGGAAGTCTCGATCAGATCCTAAAAGATGGCAACCATGCATCTCTGAAAAGTAGCCGGAGCGTTACATAACCCAAAAGGCATACGGCGATATGCAAAGGTACCGTACGGGTATGTAAGTGTGGTTTTCTCCTGATCCTCTGGTGCAATAGGGATCTGGAAATAACCTAAAAACCATCAAGGAAACAGTAGAACTGCTGCCCTAACAAACGTTCCAGCATCTGATCAATAAAAGGGAAGGGGAAGTGGTCCTTCCTGGTGGCATCATTCAGCTTCCTATAGTCGATGCACACCGTCCAACCTGTAACTGTCCTGGTGGGAACTATCTCCTTCTTCTCATTCACCACCACAGAATCCCTCCTTTCTTTGGGACCACATGGACCGGGCTCACCCATGAAGAATCAGAAATAGGGTATATGAGCCTAGCATCCAACAAACTAAGGAACTCCTTCTTCACTACCTCTCTCATGTTAGGATTAAGCCCTCTTTGTGGCTGGACCACTGGCTTGAAATCTTCCTCAAGTAGAATACGATGCGTGCAGAAAGAAGGGTGTATACCCTTGATATCCATCAGCTTCCATGCAATCGCCTGCTTGTGCTCTCTCAGCACACTAATCAGTCTATTCTTCTCTACTTCTTTCAAAGCTGATGAAATAATGATAGGTAGATCAGAGTCCCCATCAAGGAATGCATACTCAAGGTAAGGTGGCAACTCCTTTAGCTCTAAAGATGGGGGAGCCTCAACAGATGGCCTGTCAGCCGGCTTAGAAATCTCAAGCTCAAATACTATGGGATACTCGGGAGGTTCTAATGCTAAACTGCTAGGAATGAAATCAAGGTAAGCCTCAATAGCTGCTGCATGGCCCTCATCCCTCATAACCTCATCTCTCACAACCTCGTCACCTAATTCCTAATCTCTCAACAGATCTGTTCCACTGATATAGTCCTGACAACGATCCATAGTAGAGAATAATGCATCAAGGAAGTAAACCTGATCGTCCTGGCCACTGGAGTTCTTCATGGACTTCACAACATCAAAGGTGATGGTATCATCTCTAACACGCAATTAGATCTTCCGCTCATACACATCAATGATCGCCTTCGCCGTACGAAGGAAGGGTCATCCCATAATGAGGGGAACTCTATCATCATCCTACATGTCAAGGATGACAAAATCCACAAGGAAAAAAACTTGTTTACCTTCACTAGGAAATTCTACACAATTCCCCTAGGATACTTGACGGAACGATCGGCCAATGCTAGACTCATGCGTGTAGGTGTTGGCTCTCCAAGATCTAGCTGCTTGTAAATCTAGTAGGGCATCAAATTGATGCTAGCACCTAGATCATCCAATGCATGGTTCATAGAAGAACCACCAAACAGACATGGAATGGTGTAAGTCCCTGTATCCTCTAACTTCTCTGGCAGTTTGTTCTGAACCAATGCAGAAAACCTAGCTCCCAAAGTCACAGTAGAGAGTGTCTCCAACTTCTTCTTGTTAGACAGGAGGTCCTTCAAGAACTTAGCATATTTGGGTATATGCTGGAGAGCCTCTTCAACCTTTCAATAGAAGACTCACTGCTCGATGCGGTACTTGCTGCGTCTAGCCTCAATGGCACCCCTGCAGGAGTCTCTAGCTCAATCTCCTCATCCACCGGCTCATCCTCCACCTTAACTATAGGTGGTGGCTGCTCTACCTCACCACCTATACCACCGCGTGTGGTAACTGCCTTCACATGGACCCTCAGGTTGGTCTCAGTGTTTGCTCTGAAAGAACCTCCTGGTCTCTCATCAAACCTCTTCGCTAGCTAACCAACTGACTGATGGTTCCTAAGTATAGTGTCATGCTCCTCGATCTTCTGATCATGCAGCTTGTCCTTGTCCATGATCTACTGTAACATCTTCATATGCTAAGCCATCATATCCTCCAGCTTCATGTCTCGATCCCTGCTGCCTGAACACTCATGTGCATCTCTCTTAGTGATCAGAATCTGGCGCGTCTGTGGCTCTCGTAGGAGTTGTTGTTGTTCCCTCTCCAATTCAAATGTTGATGCTGGTTCTCGTTCTGTCCCTGGTTCCTCCAATTCGAATTATGATTCCAGCTGGGGTTGGGATTGAAAGACCTATTCCATCCAGAATTGATGGCATCCAACTATGTCTGGTCGATGATGGGGCACTCATTAGTACGATGTCCTCCCCGACACATCTCACATCTAGCAGCAGCCAACTTTAACTCCTTGATATCCTTAGCCATGGCTTCCAAGGCTGCATCAGTGCTAGTGTCGGGCGTGACATGATGCATCCCTCTAGTCGGGATCGTCGGTGCAACAATAGGCTTAACAGTCGGTGCAGCTCTCCTCACGTAAGATGGATCCTCAAACTCAGCTAAGGAAAAATCCTCAAACATTGCCTCACACTCCTCTGGCTCCTTCTTGTCGATAATGTGTCCCCCAGCAGCAGTGTTGAACCTTCTCTTCGTCACCAAGGTAAGTCCATTATAGAACTTCTCATCCAACGCCCAATCGGATAGGCCATGCTGGAGACATATGCTCAGAATGGAGTTAAAACGCTACCATGCCAAATAGTATGGTTCATCATCATCCATCCAGAACAAATGGATATGATCTCTCAGTCGGGCAGACTTGGAAGGGGGATAATACTTCTTCAAGAATTTGGTCTGCAGATCAGCCCAAGTGGTGATGGAATCCCTAGGAAGTAGATTCAACCACGTCGCGGCTTGGCCCGCGAGAGTGAACTAAACCGGACGAAGATAGATAGCCTCCTTAGAAACGCCATTTAGGCGAAAGGTATCGTAGTTACGAACTAATAGTGAAAGATGGCCGGGGGCGTCCTCATCGTCAAGGCCATGAAACTGAGTCGAGTTCGTGATGGTAGACATGACGTGTGAAGGAATCTGTCAGTTGTTGTTGTTGACTCCCGGACGTGTGATCGCAGATCTAGTTCCAACGACTCCATGATTCGCAAGCTCATGAATAGTACGCCTTGGTGGCGGCTCCATATCGAAAGGAAAGTCAAGAAAACTTGGCTGAGGGCGTGCGCGCACTGCTCCGGTGAAGTAAGCTCAAACTCTGGTGCTCCCTACAAACGGGTGTGGGGCATACACTTACCGACACCCTAATAAGATAAGCAAATAAGACTCAAGTGTGCACAGATAAACCTAATCTAAGGCAAATATAGCAATTAACAAGTAAAGGCACTAAAAGGAAATAAAACTAAACCCTAAAAACGAAAAATCAAACTAGGGGGCTAAAAAGATAGGAAAATAAGCAAGAAATAGCCACAATCTAAGTAATCTTTGCTATTGCCTAGTGTCCCCGTCAACGGCGCCAAAAACTTGATAAGAGCGGTTCGTACCCTAAAAATAAGATAATTAAAACTGTGTAACCTAAGTTAAAGACACTATAACTAATCCTAGACTTAGACTCGATCTAAACACCTAGTTAAAATCGAAAATCCTAAACTAGACCGCTACGTAGGCAAGTGTACCTATCAGTGACAGTATAGCTTGTGGAAGACCAGATATCGAACCCTAAGGACACTAGTTTAAGAAAACTAACCTAGACTATGAACAAATAAAATAAAAGAGGGAGAGTTTTGGTGCAACTTCTAAAAACCTTAATCTAATTAACCAACTATACTTTAGGACTAAATACTAAAAAATTTACTGAACTAACATTGAACTGTGAATGTGATAACTAACTTCACATAGGACAAATTGGTATACCTAGGCTAAGAATCAAAAGTGTGATAAGTGATGACTTGGACCGACATGTGAAGGATGAAGACCAGGATCTTAAGAAAAAAACTTAGAATGACCTCATGGGACCCATATCAAATACCAGGTAACACCAATGGAAATCCTAAGAATGTTATGTATGCACTAGTCTACCGGGTCACCTTCCGGATTTTCCCGATATGCAATTGCACTCAAACAGGTGGATCACCTCCTAGATTTCTCCACCCGCGTGTATCCTAAGACACTAGAGAGTTGTAAAGTTAACTACTTTGACACGATTGACACAATCACTAACGTAATTTAAGACAACTTCCACCTAAGTCGTTTAACTCAAATAACCTTAGTGAAATAGACCAACCGTCTAACCTATCACCTCTCGGATTTCTAGGCTAGGTCACACACAAGGATAACAATCCTCAATGGTGTCAATCCTATGGAAGGTGATCATCAATACATAAACTAACCTAAAACACAAAGTAGTAGGCCTAACATGCAATCTATTGATAGAAAGACATTCCTAAACTCATGTGGATCTAACATTCATCAAGAACCATTATTCAAACATGCAAGATACATCAAGGATCAACAATACAACTGATTACAAAACATATATCATCCATAATCACAAATCAAGTTCAAAACACCATAAAGTTCACAACTTTATCTAGGGGTGTTCAGTTTTCGAATATGACTCGAAAAAATAGAAATTCGATTCGATTTCAATTCGAAAAACACCAGGTCGAAGTTCGATTCGAATTTTCATATTTGAATTCGATTCGATTCGTAGTATAATATTGAATTTCGAATTTCATATTTTTAATTCGATTCGATTCGAAATTCGAATTCACAACAAAAACATCATTCCGAAAGCTTGAAACATTAATCATTTTGGTTGTTAATTTATAATATTTTGATTACTTGTCATTTTATGTTTTTTGTATATTATCATTGGCATTATATATTGAACTTTTATCATTTTATTAGTTTAAATCAAATATCTAATATTACAACTTATATGTTTGTTATTTGATATTTGGATGTTTAAGGTTTTGATTATTAATTATTTTGAATATATAAAAATAACAAGTATAAATATTTTTTTAATAAATTCAAATCAAAACAATTCGAATTCTCATCGAATTCGGATCGAATTTGAATTCCGAATTCAAATAGAATCGAATTTCGAATTGGAGAACAAATTCGAATTCGAATTCGAATTGGTCTTTTCGAATTGATTTCGAATTCAAATCGAATTCGAGTGCTCTTAAAAAATTCAAAATTAGAAATCGTTCGATTCGAAATATTCTAGTTATTCGAAATTCGATTCAATGAACACCCCTAACTTTATCATCTCAAACCTAGGTATAAACATAATCTAGCCAACAATCATCATAATAGTAGCTAAACAGAAGTAAACAAGGTCTAAAATCAAAATAAACTACTCATTACAAGATAAAATTAAAGAGAAAAGAAAATTACTCAAGCTCTTACTTGAATCTTCACTTCAATCACCAAAATCAAGCCCCAATCATCCAAGGTTAAGCTCCAGCTGCCCCGGGGCGAGATTAGGGTTCTAAGGTGGAAGAAGAGTCCTCAAATAGGCTGCCATCGCATCCCATTTGTAGAGAGCATGAAAGTAGGGTTTTGAGGCTGATAATGGTGTGGGGCGCACCGCCTAGCGGGGGTGTGTGAGGCTAGGCGGTGCGCGCGCGACATAATAGTCGGGCGGCTGAGCTGACAAGCGCATCGCCTACAACCATGCATTCTAACCGGGCGGTGCACGTGGAATGTTAGGAATTAGAGAATGTTCCCTGGCGCACCGCCTGGGATGAAAGTGTGACATGGGACTTACCGCCTAGGGTTAAATTCTTCGTTTTCTTCGTACGATCAACCGCACTCGATCCCCATGCCCGTTTTCTTTCATTTCCGCTCCCCGGGACATAATCCTATTCAAAAACAAGGAAGTGTAAAAAGGAACGAAAAACGACTCAAAAATGTAAACTATACGAAAACGGACTCGATTATATACAAAAACGGATGTGTTAAACTAACACATCAATCGTATCAGGAACGGGAAACACACGATAAATTCAAAAAATCAAGAATGTTGGGAATTCAAAGAATCAAGAGAATCAAGTGTGATGTTAGTAGGGAGTGAGACGCTTAATTATCATTAATAACAATATCATATGCGGTCCGGTATGTGGTGGGCTAGCGGCTGGGCTTGATCCTACGTATACCTTGTATATAAGCATATTTGATTGGATAGGATAGGTGATGTTAGTGAGGTTAAGGTTGTCACTCTAGCAGGTTTTTCATGAATTATTTTTATATTACAAAAACATAAGATTTTACCAACCATGTGTTAACCTGATCTTATTGCATGACTTCTCAGGTGACAAACATATTTATGCTTTAGGAGCTTGTGTTACTAATAGGATTCCCAGTTAGAGGACCTATTACTTTTGGATGTGCATACCTTTTGAAGATCAACATACGAATCATTTTTTATATCTTGTGCAGATACAAGATAGTTAGTTTATGATTCTTTTTGATAGATTTGCATTGTTAAATTATGGAACATGACTGATGCAATTTAACTTTGTAATTCTATTATAAATTTAGCATTTCTCATTACATATCATGTGCCATGTAAACAATAAGATCATTTCGATTATCACCCGATATCGCACCACGGGACCATTTCGCCCGACGGGAAAGTCGATCCAGCCCGCCGACTCGGGGTGTGACAGTTGCCGTTCGGACATTTCCACGACCCTCTCTTAGCAAACAAGATTCGAGAAACACTTCAACCTCGTTATAATCATGTCAGTCGAAAAGACACTAAGGCGTCATTGTTTAAAAATGTGGAACAATGCAAAAAAAGATTTGATCTTATTTTTGAAAAACTAAACACTGGTGTAAACTTGACTACGAACGTTTGGTCTGCACCGCATGGCTTACCAGAATCTTACATTAGCGTCACCGCCCATTGGGTAGATCTCAGTTCATGGAAAATGATGAAACGTACGATTGCATTATTTTCCCGTATCCACATATGGCTGAATATTTGTTTAAACTATTAGATTTCATAATAAGATAATATAATTTGAAACATAACTATTTTCAATAGCATTTGATAATGCTTCAAACAACACGGGTGCGGTGGAAAAATTAAAAATAAAATACACACAATTTTGCAACGGTATATTTTTCCACAGTCGATGTGTGGCATATATTATTAACTTAGCAGTGCAAGACGGTCTTTATTCATCAAATCTTGAGCGTTTCAAAACCGGTTTTAGAAATAGAATACATGATGTTTTTAAAAAAAGTAGAACATTTACCGAATATTAACAATTTTGTAAAGATACGAATATACCTTGTTTTGGTCTTAATTGGGATGTACCTAATCGGTGGAACTCAACTTTTAAAATGTTTGAAAGTGCTTTAAAACAAAGAGTAACTTTACAATTTTTTCATGCGAGTCTTTATGAAAATGGTTTGCCCGAACAATTTTC
Source organism: Mikania micrantha (assembly GCA_009363875.1). NCBI lineage: Eukaryota > Viridiplantae > Streptophyta > Magnoliopsida > Asterales > Asteraceae > Mikania > Mikania micrantha. The sequence goes on along the minus strand of CM018698.1, from coordinate 39,448,736 downwards.
GCAATTGTGTTTGGATTATATTCAAGATTTAACCGATTTTCTTGAAGCTTTTAAAACCGTCACTACAAAATTATCAAGGGTTTATTATCCAACTAGTCTATTGATGTTATCATAATTGTATTTAATGACGTCAAATTTAAAAAATTCTGAAATGAAAAACTGAATGTTTGAATAAATGGTAAAACCAATGAAAATCAAATTAAAGAAATATTTTAATGATTTACCACCCGTATTTACTTATGTCGCTGCTTTAAACCCGATTTTGAATGTTATGGGGGTTGAATGTTTGATAGACGAAGTAAATGATGATTTGGATATTCATGAAGAAGATCCAAAATTTTCAAATGATGCAAAAAAAAAGTTTTAAACATAGTTTAGAAAGTATGTATTAATTTTATGTAATTAAATATGGTCCTAATATAAACATACGTATGGGCCCAAGCACATCAAGCTCGAGCAGTAGCAAACCCCGCGATCCGCTTCTTAGTTTATTTAATACCGTTCGTAATGAAATGACAAAACGACAAAGGGGTAACACCCGTTCAAGTGAGATCGGAAGGTATAGTGGAACAGACTTTGTTTCCACTTTTTAATCTAAGGATTATCACAATTTAGATCTTTTATCATGGTGGAAAGGAAAGGAATTCGATTATCCAATTTTAGCCACCATGGCCCGTGATTTACTGAACGTTCAAGCTTATACGGTAGCTTCGAAATATGCATTTTCACTTAGTGGCAGGGTATTGTCTTTACGAAGAACAAGTGTAACAACAGTGTCAGAACCGTAGCCAGAACAACGACATATACGGTAAATCAGGTACGAACTATGTATATTACATGTGTATTATTATCATTTGATGTTTAATACAAAACTATTACACATCTATTTTGGAAACATATTGCAAATCCATGGTTTTACAGTCAGAATCATATCTGACAACACAGAACTGTTATGTGAATGTTAGTTAGGATTTTATTATGTATAAACATATGTGAGATTGTACAGAACCAAACAATAATGGATGTCGTTATGTGAATATTAAACCGACGGAGTATTCGTGTGGGTGACAATTCGCACGAATATATCTGTAAGTTTAACATTCTGAACGATATCTAATAATTAGAGAACCATATTGGAAAGTAACGTTGTCGTCGTTTTCGAACGGGTGACGATTCGTACGAATACGCGCGAAAACGTTACGATCCGGTGAAACATTAAATATAAACGTTTTGAAATTTAAAAATAAATTAAAGATATTTAGTTAAATTATTAGGAATTACAACTTTAAAAAGTTTTAAAAATTTCTATCTTTATAAGGTTACGTAATGTAACGAAAAACGACGAAAACGACGTGTGAAACCGAAACCGAACGCACCCGAACGACCTGGGTTATAAAAGCCCACAATATATTCTTCTTCCCCACTCCTTTGTTGATCCAAGACCTCTCCCTCAAACAAATCTCGTTTTCCCGTCTCCCTCTCTATTTCACAACTTCAAACCTTCATATCTCTCTCATTTCTCAACCAAATTTGGCGATCTAGTAGTCAAAACAACGGTGAGAACGAGAGGAACATAGTAGTACAACCGATCTGAGCTGAAACGGACCGAGTTGGTTGCAGTTTTAGAAAGAAGCTACGACAGAAGTGGGTTTTCTCCTATTCCGGTGAGGTAAGCTTCTAAATCGGTTTTATCACTTCAAATCAGTTAGGATCAACACTATAAAGACTGTAGAAACGCGTAGGTCACGTTAAGATGAAGAAATCAAGCTTTCAATAATCAAAAACGTACCAAAAATGAGATCAAACGGGCTGATTTGGTGGTTGTCACTGTTCTAGTGATTTCTCGAACAACCAACAGCTTTTTAGTCGAATTGGGAGTTTTAAACCCCTAGAATCTTGCACTAAAACGAGTTAAGAACTTATGTATAAAAGTAGATTGATGTTTGGGTCAGTTGAGAATCGATTTGGAGCTGGATATTGGCAAAAATACAGTTCAAAAGGGGCTGTTTGTGATGTTGTTGTTCTTCTTATGAACAGCCCTGTTTCAGCCAGTTTAGTACCCCTTTAAAGCCTTAGGAATTTCACTAATTTGGTCTTTGAAGGGATGGGAAGGGTTAGAACCTGTGTAAATGGCTGTATTGATGGCCTAAGGGCTGCCCAAAGTGAAACCGTTGAACCCATAGTGCTGGTAGGTTAGGGGAGACAATAGACAAACCATGGCTGTCGATATTGAGCTAGGGGTTGTTGATATTAACACATGATCATTTTCCAAGTGATTTGAGCTTGGAACCAGCTTAATCCGTTGAGAATAAAATTCGTGAGGATGGTTTGAACATGGGTTAGCCGGTTGTGGATTCAATAGGGTTTATTCATGATAAACTGGTTTGGTTGCCATCAATATTAAAGGTTTTCAACTTAAAAACTTTCTAAACTAACCTAGCACCTAACAAATGTTTTAGTAACCAAATGGGTTTAAAATACCTAAGTTTGATTGATGAAAATCACAAAAGAAGTGGTTAGGATCGGCAATGGTTCAATGTGGTTAATTGTAGTGTTAACCGGTTTTGTATCCATAGAAACTAAATGTTTTCTAACCCAAAGCCTTTCTAAACCAACTAAACATTTAAGTAAATGTTATAGTAATCATTTAAGTATAAAATTTCATGGGATTTGTTAAAGGAACAAGTTGAGAACTATGGAGATCAAGAGAATAACTAGGTATGGGTATGTTGATCTTATGTGTCTACTCCCAACTTCTGGTAAAACTTCATGCAATTGTATAACCAACTTAGACAATTCAAATTGAATAATCTAACGTAAGGTATACACAAGAATGAACAAAAATAACAAGGTAACAAACAACTATCAAAGGACTCGGAGTTAATCTAGTAAGATTAACTTAAGTTCTATCATGTTTAACTTATATTTTTCATAAAAATAACTTATGATTTACTAAAATATAAGGACTTATAAATTATCTTATTAAAATGTTTTCAAACTAGTTTAAGTGATTTCTAAACTTAATATTTGCAATTTGAAGAGGATTTTATAAATGACAGTTTATTTAAAAGATCATGTGTTTTATCAGTATAACCTTATATAAATAAGGTTTAGTTGTGATCAACTATGGGATAAGGGTTCATAGAGGGTATGCCATATAGAATAGTTAGAGAAAATCTTAGTAACACATTAGCAAGTATATAGGACACATTGTCGCACGCCGAGACCTAAACCCTATATACATCAACATATAAATACTTATAGTATTCGGACCATAATAAATCAGCACAGGTGCTTAAGATACCTAGTTTACAACAAACGAGCGTGCATATTTTCTTGGTTGTATCATAAGAGCTACAACACAGTTGAGTTCATTGCCCCTTTTCTAAACATTTTTGTTTTATAAACGCGGAGCTGAGAAGCATGCGTAAATTATTTTCCTTGGATTATAATTACTTAAATGCTTTTACTTCATATATTTTGTACATGTATAATTGTTATCCTAGCTTTTGTCTAGGTCAACTATTTGCAGGTTTTCAAAATGTGTTATTTATTCATCATGAGTTGATAACTATTTCAATTCAAAGAACTATTTTCAAAGGTATATTTTTAAAGAACTAAAGATCTAAATCAAAGAACTATTTTCAAAGGTCTATTTTCAAGGAACTAATGATCTAAATCGAAGAACTATTATCAACGGTCTATTTTCAAAGAACTAAAGATCTAATTCGAAGAACTGTATGCAACGATCTATTTTCAAAGAACTAAAGATCTATTTCGAAGAACTGTTTTCAACGTTCTATTTTCAAAGGATTATCTGGGAAATATTTAAAGATAGCATGTGCCAAAAAACTAACGATCTATACGAACAAGAACGAACAAGGACGATCTAGAACGAACTATAAAATCCTATGCATCAAATGATGTCCTAGTTAGACTGATTGATTATAGGTCGCATGTTTGATGATATTTACATATTTCCTCAACTACTAAGAACCCTGATTGCTAGACTAGTTTACTCGAGTATGAGCAAGGCCCAATCATTAGGTCTTAAATTTTATTAAATGTTTATTTATTTGTTTATATAAGCATTTTAACTAAATGTTTCTACAATTTATATGGTTGTTCATATGTATGTGATGAGCTTAAGGAATCAAGAGAATTTCCACATTTTTTTGAAACTAACAAGAATTAAGAACTAAGAACTGGTGTGTTGATGATGAGGAATGAAACGCTTAATTATAATTGACAACAATATGTTATGCGATTTGGTATTTGGTGGGCTGGCGGTAAGCTTAACCCTACATATGCCCTATATATAAGCATACTTGGCCGGATAACATAGGTGGTTGTTGGTGAAGTTAGGGTTGTCATTCGGTCAGGTTTGTACAAATTCATTTTCAAACAAAACTATATGAACTCACCAACCATGTGTTGACTTTATTTTTACATGACTTCTCAGGTGACGAACAAGTTAATTAGGAAGTTCGTGTTTTTGAATAGGATGACCAGATAGCGGACCTAACATTTTGGATGTGCCTATTTTGAACATCATTATACATATTATTTTGTACATCTTGTGCATATACAAGATGGAAGATTTATGATGTTATTAGTAGATTTACATTGTGAAATTATAAATGATACTTGTGTAATTTAACTTTGTAATTCTATTTCATTTAGTGTTTTCTCATTTTATATCATGCGCAATGTAAACAATCTGATCATTCAGATTATCATCCCGATATCACGCCCCGGGACCATTCTGCCCGACGAGACATTTGATCTGGCCCGCCGGCTCGGGGTGTGACAACAAGACTTACTCTGGAATCCGTATAGATGTGTATTTGCTTAAAGGATCACCTGGATGCGATCGATCGAATTCAAACATAACAAACCTCGGCGATGAAAGCGAACTTAAAACTGGGTGCACGAAGAGAAGGTGGATGAAGGATTATCTCCCAACATATTTGATGAAAAACTTGCACAAGAAGCTCGTACTCGTAAACGTACGCAAACGCTAACACAAACGCAATAGAATTTCCACCGACTTTTTTGTATATTTTTATTTGTTGTATGTCTTTTGTTTTTTAAATAATTATAATAGAAATACATGTATTTATGTTATATTTTAGTATTTATTTATGTAATTTTTATTTTTATGTTGTTTATGTAATTTATTGTAAAACTATTATAAATAATAATGCATTGATATTATTTTTTTTTGTATTTACTTATGTTATTAAGCATTTTTCTTTGTTATTTATGTATGCATACAAATGTTTTTGAATTTAATTTTTGTTTTTAAAAAGGAACCGGTTGGTGTACCCGGTTCCAGTTCCATTTTGAACCCAGTTTGCCTATCTTTAGGTCAAACTTCAAAGCTCATAACCCAAATTTGGGAGCCCAAAAAGGTCCACAATAGGTTTAATTATAATATGCATCTACAAGCCTCAACTTTGTCTTTTATTACACAACCACCTTCGATACATTATCTTAGTGTAAGACTGTTGGTGTCCGGATGTAAAAAAGCCAAGTGGTTTATGTGTTAGTTGAGATTTGTTGGGTAAAACCTCAAATCAAACCGATCTTAAACACGCTCAAGAATATTATTCAAGCTTGACAGATGAACAGGCACAAACCTTTTCTTTACTTATGGAGCTTGAGTAGGCACATATGCCTAAACAAACATGCAATTAAATGTAAATTTTAATTAATATGTTTAATATATATTTAAATAATAATTATTATATAAAAGTTATTATGATAGAAACTAAATAGTATATATTATGATATATATTAATGTTATCATTATTATATAAAATATTAATATTAACAAGTTAGTAAAATAATGAATGAAAAATAAGCGAATCTAACTCGAGCTTTAGAAAGTCAAGCTCGAGCTTTTGATAAGTTCAATTAGTCGAGTTCAAGGTTGACTCGATATATTTACGCCCATTCTGATCACTTACCTAATTTTTTTCAATCAGTCGGTATATCTCGTGTAGTTGGGTTAAATATTTGGGTCGGTGATTTGGGTCAAGTCGGCTGAAACAATAAAAATATAAGTATTTAATAATTAGCATTATGTGTGAAAAAGAGTGTGTACCTGCAAGAACTAAAATTAGCAACTCTGAACAACTAATTAACTAAAATTACTAACATTTCAACCACTTCAACATTTCATCAAAAATTCTTCAGCAACAAAAATTACCAAAATCTGAAATAAATGTATGTGTTTATCCCGTATAATTTCACCAACATCAATTCAAATTTTTTATATTTTGCGAAAATCATTGTAATATATATGTAGAACACTTTATTCATTTATATGTTTCTGTAAATTCATTATCGTTTAAGAGTTAACATCGTTGTAGGTTTTGTAACAAAAATTTTTCAATAATGTAAATCAAAAACTTACAACAATGTTAACTCTTAAACAATGATAAATATTACATACACATAAAAGAAGAAAGTAATATACATATGTTACAATGGAGTTCGAAAAAAAAATCAAATATTTGGATTAATCTTCACGAAGTTATACGAGTCAAACAAATACTTTTTTTATTAAAGATTTTAGACCATATATATATATATAGACACATACATACATACATACATACATACATACATACATACATACATACATACATACATACATACATACATATAGTGTTGGGTTTGGCTAAAAAGGACAAAATTCTAAAAAGTGTAAAAAGGATCTTAAAACGCTCATACCCGGCTCATACGAACTCCAATTTGACCCATTATGGCGGCGTTGGAACCGTCTCGTCAAACTCTACGTTCTTAGCTTTTATCCTTTAGATTTTATGGTTTAGATTTTAGGGTTTAGTTTTTTATGCTTAGGATTTAGCTTTTAGGGTATAGTTTCACGATTTAGGCTTTTGAGTGGGGGGGGGGGGGTGGGTTAGATTGAGTTCGATAAGAAGGTTCTAACTCAACTTGAAAGACTTAAATTGTAGTTCGTAAGAGCCGGTTATGAACGATTTAATAATCCTTTTTAGGCTTTTTATAGTTTTTAGCCTTTTTAGAATATCCCTTATATATATAGGGGAGTGTTCCCCTAAAAAGTCTTGTTTGTCTAAGAAGGCTGAGAAGGATTTTTAAAAACTCGAAAATCGACTCAAAGAAACTCCGATTCAATTCATTTTTACGTCATTTGAACCGGCTTGTAATTCCCTAAAACCTAAACCTTAAATCATAAACAATAAACCCTAATCATAAAAACAAAATTATAAAAAACAAACACTAAACCTAAAGACAAAACCTAAAAGCTTAAAAAACATGCCCGAAAATCCAATTTATAAAACTAGTTGTTAAAGCTAAAACTAAAAAACAAATCTTGTAGGGTTCGATGAGACGGTTCCAATCACATCGAAATGAGTTCAATCAGAGTTTGTTTGTGTCGTTTTTAGAGATTTTAAAAATCATTTTTAGGCTCTTTAGATAAAATAAACTTTTTATTTAATCCTTGTCATATAGGGATTGAATCAAATAAGGAAAGATTTTTGTGTAAAAAAAATAGGAAACAACAAAAATTTTACATTAAAATGCTAAATCTGGTAAATCTTGTAGTGAAATGTTATCTAAATCTTTTCCTTAGCATCACCAACATATTACCGAACACTTAGCTGCTGGAAATCATACAGATGGACCACAACCAAATACTGGTGTCAGTGGTTCGTCATAATCTTAATGGATTATGACATATAGTATCGATGAATCGAAAGTCTATTAAATTCCAATCTTCAGATTTTCTTTAATGTACAGTGATATCTAACATGGATCAATAAGTGACGCATGCTGATCTATTCCTGTTTGATTGGAGGTTAAGGGGTTATCCCTTTTATTTTTTTGCAAAAAATAAATAAATTCAACATTTCCGGTCGATAACGGGAACCAGGCCACCGGTTTAACCGTCCTTTATCAAAAACATTGATCTTTGTATTTATCATAAAAGTTATACAACTCTCATCAATGATAAGAATTTTCTAAGGTAACGCCTTGTTACAACGACACTTAAGACAATATTTCAACTTTCCCCTTAGATTTGACGTTTAGAGACGTATGCTCGAGCCCATCTCAGGCTGCATTGGCGAAGGTCGCTCCTCCTCTTTTTTCGTCAGTAATTTTAATTTTCAAGCTGAAAGGTTAATTTTTTAAAAATTTTTGATTTCGCACCCTTGATTGATAAAAATTTATATTAGCACCTCTTTTAAATAAATAAAAAAATTGATGATTAGTAAATAAAAAATTAACTTCAAAAATTACCCACATATTAAAAACCTTAATTTTTTCCTCTCTATATTTCCCCTAAATATTTAAATATTTATCTTATTTTCACCCAATTGACTTCTTACTCTATTTTCTATATTTTTCTTGTTCCCGATGAGAGGTCCATACCGCCCGCCCCATTCCACCGCCACAAATTCCAGGCCACCGCCCGCCCAGTCACACCGGCGACAACGTGGCAAGCCACAGCAGCAGCGATTCAAGGCCACTATCCATTTCACCGGTTATTTCACGCAGCGATTCAAGCTGACGAGTAGCCATTTCACTGGCCGGCGGTCCCCATACTTCTCTTTCAAGCAGCAGTCATTTCACCCGATAATCTTAACACCATTATATTTGGTAATTTTATTTTTTCTTCCTAAATTATTTCAAGAGCAACCTATTTTATTTTTTCTTGATTTGTGAAGTTTGAAGTTGGTAATTTTTGTTTCAAAGTTTGATAATTTTTGATGAAATGTTGAAGTGGTTGAAATGTTAGTAATTTTAGTTAATTAGTTGTTGCAGATTTAGATAATTAGTTGCTAATTTTAGTTCTTGCGGGTACACTCTCTTTTTGACACATAATGATAATTATTAGATAATTATATTTTTTTTGACACATAATGATAATTATTAGATACTTTTATTTTTATAGTTTGAGCCGACTTGACCCAAATCACTGATCCAAACATATTCAATGTCACACCCCGAGCCGGCAGGCTGGATCGACTTTCCCGTCGGGCGGAAGGTTCTCGGGGCGCGATATCAGATTGTTTACATGTCACATGATATATAAATTAGAAATGCTAACATGACAATGATATAGAATTACAAAGTTAAATTACAATGTTATGTTCATAATTTAACTAAGTAAATCTATCACAAAAGAATCATTGAGTTTTCTATCTTGTAACTGCACAAGATTTACAAAAGACGATTCACAGTTTTGTCATTCAAAATATGCTCAACACAAAAAGAAGCTAGGTCTTCTAAAAGTCCACTAGCTTATGCCCTGAACGCTGGTGACTAAACATGTTCGTCACCTGAGAAAACATGCATTTAAACAAAGTCAACACTAGGTTGGTGAGTTCATAAGTTTAGTAAATTGAAAACATTGATTTATCGTTATTCACAATCACAATGTCATACACCATTCTCATTAATGTTTGTTTCATCTGTCTCACACAATAGCCTCTCCATAGTTATATTTACAAGTAGTATTTCATCCTATCAGTTATGCTTATATATAGGGCATACGTAGGGGAACAAGCCCCGGCCGACATCCCACCACATACTTAACAGAATTTAACACCACTTGCAATACAACTATGGATACCCATTTCCATCTCACATGTGTTCAACCCCTTTGATATTCATCCATAAGATTTTGTTCATCACCCAATGTGTTATATGTAGAATAATAGAATATGAGGGGTTTAAGTTATCAAAACCGAAGTGATGATAAACCCTCAGTGTTTTAAGGAAAATAGATTTATCAAATCTTATTCTTGTTATTATTCTCTCGTTTGTAGGGTTAACTGTGATTCACTTCTTATAATAGGAGTGACAGCTAACCTATTGATATTGATCTCATCTCGGAATGCATAGAGCCTAAATGGGAACCATTGTGATCCTCACGTAATCAGATCACAAAGCATCCAATTTACCTCTATCACATTTGTGTTCTCATAGCCTTCAACGAAACTATTACCGATAATATGACACGAGAGAAAATCAATTCCTCGGTCTAACAGTCAATAGAATCGAAGGATTAACTACAATTAGTTACTGTAGATTAATATCACCATGTGTCGTTTACCAAACCTGACTTGAGTCGCCCTGTTATCGGTCATACGCTACCGGCCAATGATAAAATACGATCAACGTACCGACCTCACTCGCCGGCGGTTTGTCAAACCTATGGTACCACTACGTTTTCATCGGTTTAGTCGCACTAAATTAATTGGTAAACGATTCTCTAGGAGGGACTTACAATTGAATATGATCTCATGAACACATGATTGTTGTGATATAATACAAACAGTTTAATAGTAATCTATTGTTGTTGTCTCCTCAAAGTTTTGTGTTCTCATAGTCTTTAACAAAGTGTTATAAGAACTTGTCTTATTACACGATGTTAGTAAATGTGTGAATGATTTTGTTATCATGAAATTATGTTATCATGATTATCGTTCTTGTTGTCCCTTTTATTTGTCCCATGTTATCCCATAGTCTTCACCGAGTTGTAATCATAGTGTTGTAAGAACTAGTCTTACTATTCTTAGTTAACTCCGGTGGTGAATGATATTGTGAAATTATGTTATCATCATATCATTCTTGTTAGTTGTTGTCATTGTCACAGTGTTATCTCCTGATTATCTCATTGCTCATTCTCGTAAGAATAATAAAGCGTTATAAGATATAATCTTACAACTTGTATTATTTTATTGTGTTGATAAATCATGAAACTATATTATCATGTTTCATCCTAGATATCCCATTTATGTTATGATCACACAAGCATACATACAATTATAAATGATAATAAAGAATAAACTCTATTATCTAAATCATAGAATATGTGAAATGTTGTACTAAAACTTTTAAATAATTAAAAGGATTAGCATGTTTCTTAGCCCCGAGATTAGAAATCAGTTAAGATTAGAAAAGGGGCGTATGAACTCATCTTGTAGTTGAAATGGCTGACTATGTAATAACAAGAAATGCACTCGCTCGTTGTTGTTCTTGATGTTGTTTTCACGATCCTGTATTGATTTCACGTTGTTTGTAACCTATAAGTATAAGTTATAGGTATAGGTGTGAGTGTGTGTTAGCCCTAAAGTTGGCTAACACTTGAAAGTCTTTGGTATCACTTAACCCTAACTCATTTGTGAGTAAGCATACTAACACTTAACCGATTAGGTTAAGCTTAGCATATCATGTTATTCTTTGTTTAGAAATTCGGTTTAACTCACCCTTAGTTATCTTATGTTCAAGTTTGGGAAAAATCATATCATTAGCTAAGTTCAAGAATTAGGTTAATTGATATTTAACCTCCTTTATTCTACTCATTGTAATTCTTGAAATGATCATCTTTATTTAGAAGTGTTCTTCCAAAAACTCGTTTATAAGATTTGGTTTCTTGACACATTTACAAGGGAAGTTTATAGATGTTATTTAGTGGGATTAATAAAGCATTCCACCACCTTTGTAGTAATTCCCTTAATCATCATAACCCCATGCATGTTGTTCAATTGAGTTCGATTCAAGATGTTGTTCATGAGTCTTAGGTTATTAAGTTATGTAGACCGAATGGGTATGCTTAGGCCGAATAGAAGTGCTTTGGCTGAATAAGGTAATCATGGCCCGACGCTCGGCCGAATGAGATGATCTTGAAATGAGGCGACCTAATGAAAACTACATGCAAACTAAGGGAGTCGACCGAATAGGGGTTCGTGCCAGTGAACTCATTCGGTCACTCTTGCTAGCCGAAGGAACACAAGGACCGAATAAGCATCCCATGTGAATGAGAACCCTGGTTCGGTTGGTGATCCCATTCGGCCAAGCCCCATTCGAACTCTCCTTCGGTCGGTGTTGGTTCTCTTTCGGCCTGGCTCCTTTCGGCCGAGCTGGGTGATTTCATTCGGTCAGTGAAACCGAAGCTCCACCTCACCATTTTCGAGTCCCAATCTCGACACAAGATGTTTTCCCAAGCTCCTACGATAAGCTAGTGTGATTTCCCTAGGGTTTTGGAGTGGCTTAGAAAACCCTAAAATCGCCAAATTTGAGCTCGAGTTTACCTTCGATTCAATGATTTTTGGGGCAGATCCTTTGTACTTCCGTGTAGAGGATGATGAGAGCTTCGATTAGACACCAAGTTTGCAAGATTTGGTTGAGTATTGAGAGAGATCTTGGTGTTTGAATGTTGAAAATCTAGAGAGAGAGAGAAATCCAGGAATGGGGTTTAGAGAGAGAGACAGTGGAGGTAATAAATGAGGAAGATGAGGGAAGTTAGGGTTTGTATACCCCGCGGCTATTCGGTTTCGTTTCGGCTGCTCAATTCTTGTTTTCGTTACGGTTCCGGATTGTAAACGCGTATTTTACGAATTAGATAAAATAGGTTCTATTTTTAACATTTCTAAAGTGGTTATTCCTAGTAAATCTGTTTAATTCATTTTTCTTAACTTATTTTATCGAATCGATTGTTTTAAAGGTTTCGTCAGATTGCGTCACCCTCGCGCGTATTCGTTCGAATCGTCACCCGAACGAACACAACGGGGGTTTCACTCTCTGATTTTTGTTTTAAAATTTTCAGTTATCATTCAGAGCGTTAAACTCGCAGATATGTTTGTGTGAATCGTCACCCACGCAAACACACTGTTAGTTCTTCAGTCGTAAACGAAACTGAATTGTTATTGGAATTGTATTTCCTCACTGACGGACTCAACTAAACTTGTCTGTTTTCACATTGTTTTCTCACTGAATTGTCGGCCATCTGATTCCTGTTATTTGTGGATATCAGATCGCAACCGATATGTTTTTGTCATTTGTTTTCACACTGTTGCTTCTCATGAGTTGTTGTATTTACTGTATTTAAGTTTTCACTTAACACATACAACTGTTGTTTGTTTTCTAAGTCCTGTTGTCACACAACTGTTTACACATTGTATTTACACATAGTAAATAATGAAAGTACACGTACCGTACGGACTTGCCGGACGATCAGGTACTGGTTGTCACATTCAATTTTCTTAAACCATTAGCTTTTCCCTTGGCTCACCTTATGGCCACTCTAAAATCAACATGGTTGGTAGGGTTGACGAGAGGGAGCCTCTCAAGATCATACAGCATAGGAAGAGGTACAAGTTGTAGCCTATAAAGAGTAAGCCTCAAGATGCCATTGTTACTCGTTTTCAGAGTAAACATCTTTGAAGTGTTATTGAAGTTTCACTCTACTATTGAAATATTGGCATTTAAAGGCTCGTGTTTGGCTCCTCAATACTTTTGGTCATGGATTTTCTTCTTTTAAACTTCTTGGGCATATTCTTATCTTGGTGAACCACCATAGTATCATGTGCCCTTGCCTCCTTCCCCTCTCCTTCTCCCTCTACTTCAGCAGCTTCCTTAGTTGGTGCACCTGTAACAACGAATACTTCTCCACCTACTCCTTTCATCCATCCTTGTAGATTCCTTAGGATCAGGGTTTGTTGTTTTCTCTGAAGAACTAATCATCTTGATCACTGAGGAAAGTGGAATGTTGTCATATGAAGGACTGTATGGAGGTATAACAGGCTCTTCCTTGGGGAAATGTGCCATAATGATAGGCTCTGACATATACTCATTTACCTCCCAAGTGATTGGGTAGAAAAAGGTATACTGGAGGGATCGCTTCTGGCTCCCATCCCTGTATTGAGCCTAAGGGCTTCTTGCTGAGCATGCATGTGTTCCATAGAAGGAAACTCTCCCATGCATTTCTTGTCTTTTACTTCTCTTAGCTTTCAATCGATGGTGTAGGTCTTCATTGGACCAACTACTTCATCTTTTCTCGGAATGCATCCTCCTTAGAATTCCTTAGGAAGGCTAGAAAGGTTCCACTGTATATCGGGGGTTCATACAAATAGCTTTCCTAGACTAAAATTCAAACAACTGATATTTCACTCTTTTAGTCAATACATGTCCACCTCACAAATTTAATTCTAACAAGATTATAAAATCAATATTGAAAGTCATATACTGTCTAATGAATAATATTAGGCATGTAGCCTAATGAGTTTGAGTCCTATCATCTAAGGATCGTTTGTACGTATGTGAGTTTAGAATAGAGTTTTCTTTAAGAAAATTCTAAGGCATTGCTTAAGTTAAGTAAATCCCAAGATTTAAAATCATCTTAGACTAAGGCATCCTAACTAAGTGTATGCAATGACATAATTACATCTATGGCTTTCCTCTTTGGTAACGGTTTAGATACACATAGTATAACACAAAGCACATAAACACATAATAAACATATAATAATTATATGAGATAACTCATATTTGGGTAAGCCTATTTATACTCTAGGCCACCATTTTCTAATAAACTTAATCCATATAACCATGGCTCTGATACTAATCTGTCACACCCCAACAAATGGTGGAATACGTTGGGGTGTGAGTTTGATTGTTCATATTCTCATGGTGCAATATTAAAGTTTGAATAATCTAATCATCCATTTAATAATAATAAACCATTCATTTAATCCAAAAATTCAAGTTTTAATTACATGATTTTAAAAATCAAAAGGTATCACCCCTACCAATGGCGGAATCATCAGGGCATTCACGAAGTGTAGATTGTTTAAAAGAACATGGTGTTTAATGTAAATAATCCAATCATTTCATTAATAGAAATTCAATCATACATCCAATCCAACACATCATAAAATAAATACTAAGTCTTAAATATTCTAAGTCTAAACAAGAACCAAAATAGTAAATAACCATGTCCAAACTTCTAGCAAGCTTTAAGTAGTATTTCCACCTGAAACATGTTTAAAACAAAGGTCAACTACAAAGTTGGTGACCTTCATAGGTTTTAAGCACACACACCAAAATTAGTTTGAGAAATGATAAGTTGTCACATGTGATAATAAGCCAATATGAAATAAAACATGTAAGATTGTAAGTAAACCATACGTAAATCAAAAGTTAAGTTGTGAGCAAGCTAGCATTCCTAACAATGCCGAAGTAGTAACCTATCACCACAGATTTCCCCTAAAGGGTAAACCAAGCCTGGGTGGGATGGTCAATCCAATAGATCTATCATAGTTTACTAAAGTTATGATCAATGCAAGCTCAAGCTAATTTCGCTACAGTTTATGTCATAAAGCTAAGTTCATATTGAATAAAGTTTAAAGCATAGTTCATAAGTTGACAAGTTTCACCCATAAAACTTTAAAACAAGTAAAAAGAGTGGCTATGAAGACTCACCTTGATTGATGAGCTAGCTTTTGCAAATAAATAATGAATGGGTAGTCCAAACAGTATTCAATGCAATTCAATCAACCTAGATTGTTTAATCACACATAAAATAATGTAACTCTAATTTCCTATGGAATTTCTAACACAACTTCAATTGTTTCATTTTATTCCATGTTAGAATGCTTATACCTTGATTGGTTCAAAAAGGTTTTTTATATATAAACATCTTTAATCTTTTAGGGTTTATGTTTCAAATTGAATGATCGTTTATGGTTTAGTTCATAATATATATATATATATATATATATAATTATATATTGTTACTAAAAAATGAGTTAACATACAAATTCAAGTTAATAAATAATACGATTTTTGAAAGTACTGAAAATTAATTAATAACATGTTAGTTTTTATATAATAGATTTTTTGTTATTTATAAAAATAACTATGATAAAAGTATTTCATTTGAATTATAATTTTGTAAAGTTAATAAATATTTTTAAAGACCAATATGATCTTTCTGTAAGTAATTAAAATAATTAATAATATGTTAGTTTGTTTATGATAGATATTTTGTTATTTCTCAAAATAACTTTGGTAAAAATATTTCCTTTAAATAAATATTAAGTTTCGTAAAAGTTATAAAATTTTGAATTAGCAAATAACTATAATAATATTGGAAAGTTTATAAAAATTATAAGCAAATATTTAGATATACAAATTTAATAATAAATTTTCCTTGTTGTAGTTAAGACTCTAATTAATGTTATTGTAAAATTTTAAATATCCTCAATAAATGTTTTATAAATTCTAAAAAAAATAATAATACATAGGTTTAATCTCATAAGTTTTATAAAATAAACCTCAATAAGTATGTACAACATTTGTATTTGTCTTTTTATATATATATGATTATTTAATATTTTACAACATATTTATGTTTTCCTCATTAAAACTGTAACTTTTTTATTTATCAAAATTTTATTCGCAATTAAAACTTAAAAATAAGCTTTAAATAAGAAGTTTTAAAAAGGTTTGCTCACAACACGCCCAGGCCGGGCTCGAACACGTGACCTGGGCATACAAGAGCTTTAAGCGCACCTCACGATCGGCTAGACTATAGCCTTAAACTCTTTTAGTTTTCGTTTGAATTATACTTAACATCATTCTCGTTCTTTCCCCGAAATCAGTTGAAACAAAACGAGCCCTAATTCTTTTGGTTTCAAAATTCGTATGAATCACAACGAGATCAAATCAATAACCATAGGGCTTTTATTTGGGGTTGTAAACCGATTAGAATGAGGTATGAATAAGTTACCTTAATGTTCGTTTGAATGGATCTTGCGTAGGAGACCGAGAGAACGATGTCCGCAACTATGCAGGTCTTGACTCGAGATCTATGGTGTTTGTGTGTTGTTCTCATGTGCACATATCGATTCGCAGATGAGAATGGTACCTATGAGTCAAGTTAATTTGAGTTTTAGAGTTGTTTTACTTGATTTTGAATTTGGTTTATCCTTCGGGGTTTTAGGAACGATTTTGATCAAGTTTGTTGTCATCTGCATGGAATTTGTGATAATATCGATCCTTTAAGGTTCTTAGTTGATAAAGTTTCGAAATTTATTGATTTTATCCACTGATTTGAGCTATAGATTGATACAGGTCTAAGATGAGGATCCATGGTTGACGGGTTTAGAACGTTGGTGGAGAAGATGGATATGTTTAGGATAATGACAATTCTAGTCCCTCATATTTTGATTACATGATTCAGTTTCAATTTGGTAGCTTTGGTCCCCATAGTTTTATACAAGAAATTTAAAAAGTCTTGCTAGCTTTTTCTAATTTATAAAGAAAATATATCCTTTATTAAACAGCTCTTAATATTTGTATAAATAAAAATATTTATACATTTGAATAAGGTTTTAACATGGTTTATATTTTGTTAATTATTCTTTTATAAAACTTACTTTTTAACTTTTAAACTTGAAATTTTATTATATATATATATATATATATATATATAGTTTCATTATTGTTATTATTATTATATTATATGTATATTTTTATATACACATTCTTAATAAATTTCAATAAGAAACTAAAATTTGGAAATCTCAATAAAATTTCTGAAAATTACATAAATTATCGAAATGTTACAGTCTCCCATACTTTTAGGAATTTCGTCCCGAAATTCGACCTTTGTACTCGTTTATCTTTGAAAAGTTATAAATATTTAAGTTTCATTTGATTACTTTTTGATATTTTATCCAAGTTATTACTAATAAAGTTTGTTACGTACGTATTTTGTAATCACTCAAAATACTTGTATGACAGCTTGTTCTCATGGGTTAATGCATCATAATTTATTTATTTATTTTTCCACTCAAAATACTAGTATGACAACTTGTTCTCATGTAACCACTCTAACATAGTAGATATGAAAGGCTCCTAGTTACATGAGTTTCATTTCAAAATTCTACTAGTGATAGTCTGATAAAAATGTTCATGATAGGAAAACCTTAATCCTATAGTCACGATAATGAGTCATTTTACCTATGTTTTAAAACTATAACCATTTATTACACAAGAGGTTAATCAGACTTTTCAAGAAATATTATTTCCAATATCTAAATCCAATATAATCAATGGTATACTAGTGTGCAGAGCTATAAACATGTCTTCAAAAGTTTAAATTATTCGTTTAGTTTGACCATCCGTTTGAGGATGATAAACTTCCAAGATCCAAACGAGTACCAAACGATTCATGAAGAGATTCCTTCAAAGAGTTGTGAAACGAGCATCGTGACCAGATACGATGCTAAAAGGTGCACCATGTCGGCTTATGATTTCATCAGCATAGATGCGCCCAAACTATCGCACACAAAAATTCTCGTGAATCGCTAGATACGAGAATCGTGTAGATTGCAAGGGTTTTGAAATAAATATTGAGAATTTTATTACAGTTCTACTTGAATGTTTATTTTGTTTTATGTTTGTTGAATTCTAGTAAACCAATAAGAAAGATGGGAGCAAGACACTCTCCTTTATTTTAATTAGTTTACTTATTGATTTCTCCTGATTTCTGGCTAGATTATTCTACCATTTATTGACAATGTTTATGTATAGAGTATATGTAGGGCGAACCCAACCACCAACCCACCACATTGTCAATATTTGATAGTTTTCCCCAAGTTAGATCCTATAGCGATTTCTATTACACTAAAGGCATTAATTCAATTAATTAGTATTTGTATTCATTTTGGGATCTCGAATCAATGTAGTATAGTTAGGGTGAGCGAGGAATATGTTTTATTTTTAGTGTGAATGTTTCGTTTTTTGGTGATCAATTTATAATGTGTCAAAGGATACAGTCTTCCAATTCCCTTATACCACATCTAATGTGTTTAGGAATTCAACTCGCAAGCATCAAATCTAAACTCAAAACTTGTGATATGGAATTTGTGGGTTACATAATAGAATGACATTAGATTTGAACACCCTGTCACGAAATACTATCAGAGAGTTAGCATCATAGGTTGACATTTAAATTTAAAGTTTAATGTTTGAAAGATTTCCGACTAAAGATAAAAAGGTTACATATTCGTCTTTCATGTTTCATTGCAACAATGAAAATAGTCCAGTTGTCTCGATATGAGAATAATATCTACGACTTTTGATTGGTTTTTAGGAGGATACACACCTAGTTTTAGTAGCTGAGAATCAATTGATTCAACTAATAGCTTTGTCTAACGCTTAACCTACATGATGATAAATGTTTGCTTTAAGAATCCTAATATTGGTCAAGCTTCCGTTTCTACTCCCAATGTACTGTTTGTGCTTCTATATAGGGTATACTGCAGCCAACCCACCACACCAACAATACTTTGAAAGCATACAAATAACCTACCAATACTAACACAATCATTGTTATGAATATGGTTTTAGTTTAAGGTCAATATTTTGTATTAAATAAGTTTGACATTCAAGGATTACTACAATTGTGTCCTTTGTTTTGTGTTTGTAGAATTCACATGCACTGCAAATTCTCATTCCATGTGCACCCATAACGAAAATTTGCCTTGCATATATACCCTACTTTATGAACGTGGCACAATTGAGTTGGTATCGAGTGCAAACTAGACGACTGGTATAACAATCCCTCAACTGTGTAGGTTGAAGAATTTCATTTTGTAAAACTGTATCTTTGGCATATTTGACTTTCGTAAGAAAGTGATAAAATTCTTCGTATCCATATGATGTTTGGTGTTACAAGCTTTAACCTACGAGGTTATTACAAGTTCGTCACATAATACTCAAAGTTGACTAGATCAAAGTAGTAGGTGTATCATGATTTCCAAATTTGAAATTTTGGTAATGAAATCTTTTGTTTGTAAGTGTTAATGTATGAAATAAGATAACCATTGTAAATTTTTAGAGATATTATATTTTTTAATATTATGAAACTTTGATTAACATGATATCTAAATATCATTACTCATAATATCAGAATATCTTGATATGTTGTTTAGACACATGAATGTAAAACATAAGACATTTTTGAACTTTAGATTAAGATGACAATAAATATCATCAATCATAAGTTTAAATATCTTAGAATCCTATAGTTGTATGATCTTAGTTATGAGACGTTATACTACTTTAGATTAAAATGATATATGTATATATCATAAATCATAAGCACAATGTATTTGAGTTCTTAGATTTGTTGTTCGAGTGTGATGGCTATAAAAAAACGTTAAGTGCAAGATCCAAGAGTTTAAATGAAAGTTCAATCACAAAGCAATATTTGGATTGCACTCCTAAAGAAATACTTTTGACATATCAAAGTGTTTAAGTCCAATTAACTTTTAGAAAGACATACTTTAGCCTATAGGTTCATACTCACTCCACGAGTTCCCAAGAAAGCATAACAGGTCCATCGGATGATTTGGATTTATGCAAAATACTTTCCTAGACAGAACTCTCTAAAGTACAGGTATTCCCCCTTCCAGATTGTATGTGTTTCCTACTCACTAATGTGGACGTAAAGACTATTAACATGATTCAAGGATTTAATTAGACTTATAAGTCTAAGAGCATTCTTCATAATGATGATCCTCTTGCAAGACGTAAGAAATGGGGTCAAGGAGTTTAGAACACTAAAGTCTAGTGTGTGAATATTAGGCATCCTAAACTATGTTCAAAGATTTGACCTATCAAATAACTAGTCAAGTAGCACAAAGTAGTCACATAGTCTATCATGGCACCTATGTTGTTCAAACTTAGAGATCA
The DNA here is from genome assembly GCA_009363875.1 of Mikania micrantha. Taxonomy (NCBI): domain Eukaryota; kingdom Viridiplantae; phylum Streptophyta; class Magnoliopsida; order Asterales; family Asteraceae; genus Mikania; species Mikania micrantha. The sequence continues at coordinate 39,428,190 of CM018698.1, read as the reverse complement.
TAGACTAACATGGCAACTATAGAGTTCAAACTTAGAGTTCATAGCCTAACTGTAACGACCGGTTTTTACGGTCACGTGTTGTTAATAAATAAATGTTGTTATGTTTTTAAATTATGTCGTGATAATAATATAATAACAGTTGGGGTATTTTAGTTCACTAGTAACTAACTTGATTAGATTAGTTAACTGGGTTAACGAATAAAAAAGGTTGAGGGACTAACCTTGCCATATGAGCAAAGTTAGAAAATTAGATGCGATAAGAATTGACTTGGTCAAACCAGATTTCATTCTCATCAGATTATGTGTGTGTGTTTACGTGAGGAAGCCAAGAAGGGAGAACAAGGTTTTCAGAAACCTAGCATCTAAATCCATTGATTTCATGATGTAAATTCGAGATTGAAGCTTCTAAACCCATCCATAAGTGTTGTCTAACATCTTGTAAGTAATTTTAGATCCTATTTTGATGTTAATCGTGAGTTCTTGTGATGAGCAACATAAGGGTTTGTTTTAGATCTTGAAATTGGTTGTTTAAATGGGTTAGAAACCATGGATAGATGCTTATTAAGTGTTTGAGACAAACAAAATACTAGTTATTGTGTGTGATTGCATAAAGTTATGAATTATGATGTTAATGAACCATGAATGGGGGTTGATTAGTAAGTAAACATGCTGAATGAACATGTCTATAAGTTATGCACATAAGATGCTTGGTGAAATGCTTGAACTAAAAGAGATCATATGCTGAATTAAAAAAAATTGTGTTGCTGCATTGTTATTATAAAATCCGTATAAAATCATAGAAAAATAATGAGAAAATGATCCTTATATGGTTGAAAAGCTATTTGAAAGGGCTACAATCCATCTTTTGATATGAAAAGCTGAAAACAAACGTATGGTGGGTTTACAGCAGCAACATAGAAAAATTCAGTAAGCTGAATTGTGAAAATAAAGGTGCTGGTCTGATTTTGTAAATTGTGTATAAAATCAACCGTGTATCTGTTTGAGGCGTATTTTATATGCTTGGAAAGGTATAAGAGTCTACTACAACCCATCTTTGAACATGAAGAGCTAAAACATATTGTAAATGTGTCAAAATTGATGATTACAACAGCGACTCAGAAAGTTGCTGCACAAAAATGAGATTTGAATGTCAATGTTTTTAACATAAACATGTGATTATAAGTAGTATCTTGACTTCTAAACACTATATAGTGATAATTGAGATTCAAATTAGTTTGAACAATATGTATATGTGTGTATTGAAACTAGTTGTATATATATATATATATATATATATATATATATATATATATATATATATATATATATATATATATATATATATATATATATATATATATATATGTGAATTACAACTAGGTGTTGGTGGTGGAAGTCAAGGGATAAGCTATAGAAGTGGAAAAGAGGTTGTAGGAGGTGATCAACTATTTGAACAAGGTAAGTTACCCAACTTACTATAACATTACATATAAGTAGTAGAAAGAGTTTACTTGATTGTTGGTGTTTATATATTGATTGTGCATAACTTGACTAATGAAACTAATTAAGTTAAAAGACCTATGAGAAGACATTTTTAGTTTCAATATGAATGTTATGCTTGAGTTGTATATATGTGTAATATAAATGGCAAAAAAAAAATTAGCCGGATGAGCCGGTAGATGAGTTCATGATACCACATGAGTGTGGATAGCCGGATGAGCCGGTAAAATTGATCAATTGAACCACTAGAGAGTGGATAACCGAATGAGTCGGTATATAGTGTGATAAACCACTAGAGTGTTGATAACCGGATGAGCCGGGAGTTAAATTGATAAAAACCCACTAGAGTGTGGGTAATTGAATGATTCAAAATAGTGAATATAATTTGATGATTAACTAGAGGTGCTAGTAATGGAGTTGAAAATAGATCATATAATCTTATTTGTGAAAATGACCCATCAAGGGAAATTAATGCATGATGGTGAGTTATGTGCAATTAGATATTTGAATATGATATATTATGATCTAAACATGATAAACATCCATATGATATGTATGTGGATGTGTTAGAATGAGTTTTGGGAACTTTGGGGGTTGCTTACTTAGTTCATATGAACTAATTGTGAATTTATATGTGATGTTTACAGGTCAAAAATAGATATGCATCAGGCGATCAGATCGGGCACGTTTTGGAGCGGAATCACTCGTTGTGTTGGTTTTTTTTGTGGTTGTAACTTAAATATACTATGTTTGTGGATATTTTAATGTTTTAAACAAGTTTGTGTCGGTTTTTGAATGTGACAGGTTATAAAAGGTTGTTTATTGAGTTTTCAAAAAAACCCTTGCAAAAAAATTTTTATGGGACCAAATTCCGCAACGTGTTTTATGTCTAAACAAGTCTTTTATGATCCGTGAGGGATCTGGGTGTCACACTAACATGAAAACTATAGAGTTCAACTAAGGCATTCTATGGTTATAGTCTAAGTCATTCATTCTTAATAACCTAATTCTCTATAACGTAGGCTCTGATAAAAATCTGTAACACCCCGATGATTCCACCATTGGTTGCGGTGTTACATTAAGCAATACAATGAAAAATCTAAATAATTGTTTTAGAATTTAACCTAAGTCACTAGCCTATCTTATAACTTCACCATGCTTTCTTAACCTATTGCATACATAAAATAATATTTTGTCAACTATTTGCATAGCTGCTGAGATCACACACTTAGTTTTATAATATATAGGCAAAGATGCAATATATAGCTTAACAAGAAAAATGTATCATAAGCATAGCATGAATGCAAGATTGACAAACAAGAATGAATGAATAACAAATAGTTTTCAAACAAGTATCTATACAACATGTTAATTGAAGTTTGGCCATACTTTAAATTAACATTTGTAATTCAACAAGTTTGCTAGGTTTACTTCTTACGTTTTTCACACAATGACAAAACCGAATGCGAAGCTGATATCTAACAGATCGTAGGCTACTAAGTGCTAGCTTGCTTAACCGAAAACACATAACAACAACACGTTGTATAAAGCATAGCATCTAACACATAAAATGAATAGGTCTAAGGTTTGCATTGTAGTTTGAATAATTTCTAGAATTGAATCAAGTTTGAACAGGTACGAGAGTAGCATCCTAAAAAACAAAACATGGAAAGAGGGAGTATGAGAACTCACCTTAATGAGTTTGATAGCTTGTAACAAGATGTTTATGTTGTAACTCAATTGGTATTCAAACACCCAGATAATTAACCTAAATAGTTCAACAATTATAAGCTAATGGAGTTCACTATGGTTTTAAGAAGTTCTTAAATCGAGATTATGTCATAGGGTTCGGAGGATCAAATGATTGAATAATAAATCGTTTTCGTTTATCTTGTGTCCGAAAAGTTTTTAAATAATAAAATCATTTAGCATAAAAGGATACTTTTTGTTTATATAGTTTCATTATAAAGGTTTAGGACATAAATAGAAATTTTCGAAATAATTATTTGACATAAAATATATTTATGAGGAATCTTCAAATGATTTATGAACATAAATTTAAATTCTTCGTAAATGAATGATATAAAGTAAGATATATCGATATTTAAATGATTAATTATTTGTTGAAAATATCTTTTTTTTAATAAAATGTATGGCTGATAATTTATGTGTCACAAATTATAACTAGATAAAAATTTCTTCTATAGTTTTTTTTTTTTTTTTAAATCTTTGAAGAAGCTTAGATTTCTAAAAAAAATATTTATCTATTACTTTATATGATTTATTGCTTAAAACATTAACTTAATCCCTTAAATATGGATAGCTTTAAACATTTTCAAACTAAAATTCTATTTATCATTATCATTATCATTATCATTATCATTATCATTTCTAGGCAATTATTTGTAGAAGCAGGTTTAGAGAAGGAGGAATTTTCAACAAGAGAAGGATAAGAGTCAAAGATAGGAGCATGTTCCTGTTCATAATGATTTACATGTGTGTTGTCAACAATTGGATGTGTAGAGGTTGACACATGCTCTACATGACTTTGAGGATTTATTGGATGAGAAGTCACATCAATGGATGACAAATCTTCAGAAGTTTGACATGACTCAGAAGAAGGAGATACTTATGGAACAAAAGGAAGATATGTAAGATTATCAAGATCAAACAAATCTTCAGGAGTTGCAGGAAAAGAAGGAGATGAAAATTCATTGAATTTTACATATATGGTTTCTTCCACGATCTTTGTTCTAATATTATAAACTCTATAAGATTTTGAGGTTTGAGAATATCCCACAAAGTATCCTGAGTCCACTTTGGAGCAAACTTGGAGAAAGAATCCTTTGTGTTTAAGATGAAGCAGTGAGATCCAAAGACTCGGAAGAAGGAAATGAGAGGCTTTATTTTGCGAAGGACTTCATAAGCAGTCTTGTTATGCCTTTTCACAATGTGAACTCTGTTCAAGACATAACATGCAGTGTTTACTGCTTCAGCCCAGAAGGATAAATGTAGTCACGAATCTACAAGCATTGTTCTTGCAGCCTCAATAAGTGTCCTGTTCTTCCTTTCAACTACTCCATTTTGAGCAGGAGTTCTAGGAACACTATATTGTCTCAGAATTCCCTTAGAGGTACAAAATTCATCAAGAACTTGATTTTTGAATTCAGCCCCATCGTCACTCCTTATTATTTTGACAGGAAGATCATTGTCTTTCAATCTAAGTGATCAGGGCTTTAATTTTATTAGAAGTCTATTCTTTGCTAAACTGGAAGAATGTCCAGCAATATCTTGAGTAATCATCTACAACAACTAAGTAGTACTTCTTTCTAGCTAAGCTAGCTAACTTCACTGGACCAAAGAGATTCATGTGAAGCATATGAAGATATGCTGTAGTTTTTGATTCCACAATGGACTAATGTGATGATTTGTGTTGCTTTCCTTTCATGCAAGATTTACATTGACCTTCAAAGTGAAATTCTTTAGAAGATAATACTCTTACTTGTTAAAGAGTTGAAATCTTATGGAGTGTTTGATGATTTAGATGACTAAGTCTTCTGTAGGCTGTTTTAGAATATGAAGTTTTAGCAATAAAGCAAGTGGGAATTGTTGACTGAGAAACAGTTTTCATGTCAACAACGCAGACACTCCCATTTCTCTTAGCAGTTAAGAGAGTGTGTTGGTCTATCAAGACCTTTATTTTAGTCTTTATTTCAAGAGAAAGAATTTTTCAACTGTTCTGGTGAATAACGAACTGTAATTTTTGTATGCTAGTTGATTTACACTCAAGAGATTAAACTTGAGGTTTTCAACTAGGCTTACATCATTAAAGTGCAATTTTCCACTTGAGACAGAGCCAGACCCAATTATCCAACCTTTGCATCATTTACGAAGGCCACAGATCCTCCATTCTTTGGAGTGAAATTATTGAGAATGGATCTGCATCCAGTCATTTGTCTAGAGCCTCCACTGTCCACATACTATAAATTATTCAAGTTTGAAGAAGCTCTCTACATATAAGATTAAATGCAATAGGTTAGATACGGGTATTAATTTATTTAGATTAGGAAAGAAAATTTTTGGATTTTTATTTTATTTTTGCACATTATTCATCACTTGTTGCATCATTTGAATCAGTTGTTGCTGATTTTGGCTCAGCATATCAATTTGTGAGTTCAACAACTGATGAATAACATACAGGGTTAACTGTTGGTGAATAGAAGGAAGATTGTCTAACAGTTGAAGGTCTAGGGAGAGGTGCTAAGGGTGGTGGTGTATGGAAGGATGTATGTTGAACTGGTCTTATTGGACCAGAGACCTTTGGTTTGTTTGGTTCCTTGGCTGTTTTCACCTTCCTAGAAGGTGTCCCTGTTAAGGACGAAGTCTTTTCAACCTTTAATTTATTTCTAAGTTTTTCAAGTGGTGTTTTAGTCTGGCACTCTTCAGCTGAGTGATTGTACTTGAAGCACTTAGTGCAAGAAGTTGATAGTGCAGAGTAGTTTGGAATGAAAGGTTTATTTGCTTATATTGTAGGATAAAGGGGATGAGGGTGAAAAGGAGGAAACTTGATAATAATCATAGGCTGCTTCTCATTGATTATAGAATCCTTTGATGCATTAAGTTTAGGTATTTATGTATCTTCAGAGGTTGAAGATGTGTTCATTGATCGAACAATCTTCATTAGTTCTAAAGAGGCTTTATGTTAGTTTCTTCGGATGAATTCTCATCAGATACTTCCAAAATTTTGAAGTATACAAATTTGTATGATATACAAATTTTTGAAGTCTTCCTGAAGGATATTCCCTAGGAGGAGACTTAATCCTGAAATAACATCAGGAAGAAAAGTTGGAGATATAGGTTCCATTTCAGAAGTTTCTTTGTTTTTATCAACTGGAGTATAATCATTTGGAGGGAAGCTGTGATTATATAGAATGCCTATCCTAGCTTTGCTGTGAATTTGTTTCTTTAGAAGCACCTGGAATCCCTTGCAGGATTCCACCCATTCCTCACAGCTGACCATGGTTTCAGATAGTTCAGTCTTGCAGGCTAAGTATTTTTCATGAACCAGGTCAAATTGAGCTTGCAAGTTTGAATTTTCAGTTCTCAAAGATGAAACCTGATCATTTTTGTCTTTTATTATGTTGTCAACTTCCAAGTTTTTCTTGACAACAAGTTGTTCAAGCTCTAGGTTTTGTTCTTGCAACAATACATTTGCCTTCTTTATGTTAGAAAATGCCTTTATGCAGGATTCCGAACATAGTCTTTCAAGAAAAGCAAGGGATACCTATGCAGCAGATGAAGAGGAGTCAGCAACAGGTGGGTCGGAGGAGTTTAATCAATGGCCATAAGTGAAAAGTTTGTAGGCAAGTAAGGTACTCCAATCCACATATCCTTGGGTAAATAGAGCAGGCTGACTAGATTGAGAGGTTCGGAGAAGTGGGCCTGGACTAGTAACTTGAGAAGGAGGTGATGTAACAACTGAAAGGAAGCAGGCAAAAGTTGGTACATACTCCCATTAGTGGATTGTACATATTGAGCAGTCAAATGTGGAGAAGACTAAACAATATGAGTAGTTTCCTGATTAGGGTTGTGTTTTGAATAGTTAGAATAAGTGGTGGGTGAATTTTAAGTAGAGAAAGTCAAAGAGGGAGATGATTGACTGTTGGGAGCATTTCTGCATTACCTAGCAAAGTGTCCAAAGCTATGGCATCTATAACATTGGACCTTAGCTTTATTTAGACCAATTTTGGTCTTACCATGATGGAATATGATGGAGACCATCCATGATAAAACACAAACTTTCTGGAGCAAGAGTAGGATCCTCACTTCAGTACAAAGTGGTTGTGATGCATTTGGTGATATCAATATGTTCATCATAACTTTGATCAAGATTCTCAGAGTTATGAGTACGACTAAGAAGAGCAACGTTCCCTTGAACATACTCCTCTGTTACTTTTCCAGACTTTATTAATTTTCTCTTTTGGGCAATATCCCGCTCAAATGTGAATAACTTACCATGGAGTTGGGTAAGTGTGAGATGGCCGAATTCTGGTGAGGATCTCATGACAATGGAATATTTTTCCCACTTGTTAGGTAGAGACCTTAAAAATCGATTTAGTACAGAAATTGAGAGATATTCTTGGTCTACCAGTTTCAATTCACTTAGAAGAGAAGTGAATCTTTCAAACTGTTGGGTCAGTGACTCACCATTGAGTTGAGAGAAAGTTTCATATTGTTGAGCTAATATGTCTCTACTATTAGCTACAACGTCAACAGTTCCACCAAACTGCTCTTTCAAGGCATCCTAGAGATCTTTAGCAGATTCATGACGGAGGAGACCAGAGTAGATCTCATTTGTGAGTGCCATAGCTAACTGAGCATGAGCCTTAGCATCAAGCTCCAGTTTCTGGTATCTTCCTCGGTGTAGTTTCGAGGATCTTTAGGAATTATATTGTCAGTCTTAGTGTCCAAGACCATGGGTTTGTGGGGTCCGAACATGACTGGCCTCCAACAACCAGTATGATTGTTGGACAAGAAGTGGATCATCCTCCTCTGCCATATGTTATACTGATAACAAATCAGTATGGGAGGCTTTGTTGCTGATCTAGTGTTGTGAGGATCGAGATTAAATTTTTCTGCCATGTTGGTTATGAACAACAAGAGAAAATCAACAGAAGAATGATGTCTTTAAGTTGTTAACTGGAATGATTTTCAATATACAGTTAAATTCAAAAGCAAACACCTTCAGCGGAATTTTGAAATGATGCAAAGAAGTGAAGTAGAATTTTAGAACAGAGAGGCTGAACAATCGAATATCAAAGTGAGTTTTATTTTCCAGACTTAATGTTTGGGATATAAATACCCAAGCATTCAATGCAACAAGACAAAGAGAATAAGACAAAAAGCTAACAATCTATGCAAACACTAAAACAAGACAAAAGGACATAACAACTGAGTAAAAGCCAACAACAACGGAATAGTAGAAATCCTAAGACTAAAGTCTTTAGTGGTTCTTCAGTCTTTATTCTTCAATGGTTGTAATCGGTTGTTTGTTCCAGTGTTGTTTCCGCGATTTCTTATCCCTGGATGTTATTCTCGGTTTCAGTGGTTGTTTTCCAAGGGTAGAGGATCCGTGGTTGTATACCATAGTTGGTGCTCAGTGGATATGCACTTAATCCGTGGTTGTTATTTTTAGATCATCGGTGGTTGGCATTCAGTGGTTGATCCATTCAGTGGTTTAGCATAGAATCAAGGGATGTGGTTTGAGGCTCATTAGTCCTTATTTTTCAACACATGGTCTTGAACTTAGCTCAACTGTTGACCAAGATTAAAGATCACCCAGATTAACCAGTCTCTATGGCCTTTTAATTGAGTAAAGCTCCGATACAAATAGTTATAACATACAAACGTCAGTTTTTCCCAAAACAATTGAATTAACCCAATGATCCCTTGACTGAGTATCTAACAAATTTGATCAGTAAAGTCCCCAATTATTGCAATACTTATAGGGCTTTCATTTGAAATTGTATGACGACTAGATTGATTTATAATTTACCGAAAATGGTTGAACGTAGCCTAGTTTTTGAACAAGAAACCAAGTCAAGTTGTATGAGTTTTTACAGTTCAATCTGCGATGAGTGAGAGCTTGTGAGTTCCTTTTTGTTGTACAGAAAGTTTCGTAATAGGTAAAGGAAACCCGAGGAAACGATTGATTCTGTTTTCCTATGGATTAAGTTTGGTTTTGAATTTCGAGCGAACTTATTTTTAGACACCATTCGTATTAACTGATGATGATTATCCTTTAATGAACTCGATTACTAAGATACATTATGTCAAGTAGTTTGTAGAAATCCTTGTGTTAATGATATATGTGTGTGTTTATATATATATATATATAAATATAATATCTATAAGTTTCTTTACATAAGACATTTTATCAACAATGTTCGCTTATATGGGAAGGATACACATTTATACACGAAATGAGTCTATTTAAGTTTTGCAAGTTACCATTCTCGTTCTTCTGTGGACATTGATTTATTTGCATAATGTAATGTTGGCTTAGCAGAAGAATAGTGGATTTATGTTTATTTCTAGAATTGAAAGGATAGTTTGGGATGACTACTTATGTCGCACCCTGGGTTTTCTGGCCGCCGAGGGCACGACGATTGGTCGTGCAGGATCACATTCTCTGGTCAAACTTGCGAGACCTACATGTCTGGTTATATACGTACATCCAAATTCTAGGATAAAAAAGTCATGTAAATCAGAGTTGTGGAAGCAAAGTTCAACGTTTTCACATGATTACAAAAACATAAGTCGTGGAAGCGGTTTAAGTTGTTTAAACATTACAATACAAAACAAAATAATTAAAATCTTTTCAACAGCCTAAGACATAAGCAGATGCATGAGACCCCACCCTAGCATCCTAGTCCTGAGTGCGTGCCTTAGTTACCTGAGAAACATGCGAGTAAATGTCAACACAACGGTTGGTGAGAGCACAGATTTTATGACAACATTAAACAGTAAATGTTCAAAGTAAGTGTTGTAGGATTACATATCATTACAATGAAATATCGATTGACAGCTAGTCAATATAGTTATATCATATGTGGGTTCAAAACCGAAGTTGACTGCATGCATCCCGCCATGTCCATCACACAAGACAATGGAAAATGTGTTTGGTCAATTTTGCATCCATTCCGACCTACATTTATGTTGGCCTCTAAGGCATGATGGGTGGGGCATGTCAGGCCCAAATAGTACTATCCAGGATTAACTGTCTAAATTGTGTTTATGAGGACTTTGTTGTGATGAGTGCCACAAACACACACACACAGAGATATATATATATATATATATATATATATATATATATATATATATCAGTGATAAAGCACGTCCATATGTATCCAAAAATATGATTTTTGTTCAAAAACAGTTATATGCAATGTTTTCTCCCCCAAAGGTAGAAAATAGTGAAAAAGGTGTCGTGAACTCACCTGATAGTGCAGTTCCCAATGTGTGTTCGCAAACAGCGAACGCTAGCACCTGCCAGTGGTCACCCATAATCATATAGGTCATGAGTATGTGTTTTCTTGTTTGCTGTATCCCATACAACTCCAAGTGTCGGTGTGTTCAACCGAGTGTTTGTGTGTTTACTTGTGTTGACTTGACGAATTGTTGATGACACGTTTGTTGTGTTTAGTTCGTTTACGTGTCGATCATAACACGCAAGTGGGAAATTATCATGCATCCTATGATTCTATTCAAAACAGTCGTTCAAGTATATCACATGTGTTAATTTCGTAGGTTTTCATTTTTGAAAAGTTACTAGTTTTGGAACGTTTCTATTTTAGGAAACTTTTTATTTTTAGAAAGTTTCTATTTTTGGAATTTTAGGTATGAAATCTCATTTTATCAAACTAATACTTCTAGTATGCTCTTTAAACACATTAAGGACGTATACAAGTATTATAGTATGCCATTTATGTCCCAATCATCAAATTTACCAATTTTCCCAATTTAAAGTTTCCTTATTTGGAAAGTACTTGTTTTAAAATTCGTTTTCACAAATAAAAGTTCCAAATATGTTTCTATGGCATTGTTAAACACATTAGAATATCCACATAGCTTCATTCCATGTCAAAACATCAAAATCAATACTTTTGGTTTACAAAAGTTTCTAAAAATATTAAGTCTTTGACAAAACTATATTTTTCACAAATCCAATTCATCAAAAGTATTTATATACATTCTAATAGACATTTAGCATCATCTATTATCATCTATCATATCTAAAATATCAGCTAATCAACAACATCCATGTAAAAACTTTCCTTTAATAGTAAGTGTTACACAACTTCACCAAAATCAATCTAAACTCATCTAAGCTACTTCAAGATCAGTCAAAATACATCGAATAACATTCAAGAACAACACAAAGTTCATGCATGTGAGTATATGGAGTTGCATGTGGCCATTCACACATGCATGTGGGCTTTTAATCCTTGCATATGTGATATAATAAGTATGTAAAAGCTTGTGAAGCTACCTCAGAAGCTTGTAGATGGCTGGATTCGAGCTGAATAGAAACTCTGGAGTTCCAGATGGTGGCTGATTAAGCTGCTCCTGCTTGTTGGTGGCTTCTAGCTTTTCCTTTGAACTCCTAGTGATCCAATATCAACAATGGTGCAAGGAATGGCTTTGGGAATGCTCTAGAATGAGTTTGAAACTTGTTGTTTGGACGTTTTGATCAAGAGGGTGACAGAAGTTCGGATAAGTGGTAAGGAAATGAACTGTGGGATGAAGGGGTTTCTTTTATAGACTTTTTGGTCTATGGGGCTTGTCGCGTACTGCCAACGACAAAATAGCCGGGTTGTTCACCGAGCCACGCCGCGTATCGCCAAGATAGGAAATGATCGGTCTTGGCGTACCGCCAAGTGTTTCAGCTGAATTCAAAATTCCCGCTCAGGCTTAGCGTACCGCGAAGGGTTTACTTGCCAGTTTTTTTATTTGGTTTATCCGATTTCTTTCACGTTTGTTTCGTATTGTTTATTATAATGTTTTGTTCGTGTAAATCACGTAAGCACATAATGATACATTTGTTTGTTCGATTCATTGTTTCGTTTGTTCACCAACGTTCATGTAATAAGACTCGTGTGTGTTTCGGTAATTCCTCGAATTACCGATTCGTGATTGTTTGTGTTCGTCTTTACTAAATGTTTGCACACTTGATTAATCATAATCAATATGTAATGTACAATCTGATAATTCCCCGAATTAGCATTTTGTAATTGTTCATGTTGACTCATTTAATTAATCCTGATTAAATGAAATACAAAAAGTATGAATGTGATATATGAAATGGTAAGTGTTGTAATTTACCTGAAATTGTGGGTGTCACATCATCCCCTTGTTGATTGAAATTTCGTCCCGAAATTTGGTTACTGTCGTTAGTGCTTGGAAACAAAAATTTTCAGTTGTCACATCATACCTTGTTGAAAGGAAATTTCTTCCCGAAATTTATTCGTTGTTATCGGCGTTTGATGTGGTTTCTTTGAATAGGTGGGGATATTTGCGCATCATCCTGATCTTCACATTCCCACGTGAATTCAGGTCCACGTTTTGAGTTACATCGGACTCTGAAAATCGGAATCCGACTTTGCTTGAGTTGTTTCACTTCCCGATCCATGATTTCTACTTGTTGTTCCACGAATCATAGTTTTTCATCCACCTGGATCTCATCCAGTGGAATTACGAGTGTCTCATCAGATATGCCTACTTCTTCAAGTTTGAGACATGAAATACGTTGTGAAATCCGTCGAGTTCAATGGGTAAGTTGAGTTGATATGCCAATAGACCAATCCTTTTAAGGATTTCAAAGGGTCCAATATACCATGGATTCAGTTTACCTCGTTTCCGAAAACGAATAACCCCTTTTCAAGGTGAAACTTTCAGAAGGACTTTATCTCCTGCCTGAAATTCCAACGGCTTACAGCGTTTGTTGGCATAGCTCTCTTGACGATCACAAGCTGTTGCCCTGTGGTTTCTGATTTGCACAATCTTCTCCATTGTTTAGTGTACAAGTTCCAGGACAGTGAGCTGGCTGTCGCCCACTTGCGCCGAGCAAATAGGCGATCGGCACTTCCTATCATAGAGTGCCTCAAAAGGCGCTGCCTTGATTATCGTATGGTAGCTGTTGTTATAGGAAAACTCTACCAATGGTAGGTGAGTTTCCCAACTGTTGTCGAAGTCTACTACGTAAGCTTGTTGCATATCTTCAAGAGTTTGTATTGTGCGTTCGCTCCAGCCGTTAGTTTGTGGGTGGTATGATGTACTCATATCGAACTATGTAACAAGCGACTTTTTTTATGATGTCAAGAATTTCGAAGTGAATCAAGCATCTCTATCATATATGATGGAGATTGGCACTCTATTTCACGAGACTACTTCTTTAACATAGATTCTGGCTAGCTTTTCCATCTTATTGTTTTCCTTGATCGCAAGGAAATGTGCTGACTTGGTCAATCGATCCACAATTACCCAGATAGTGTCGCATCCACTAGGTGTACAGGGTACTTTGGTATTGAAGTCCATGGAGATTTGTTCCCACTTCCACATGGGGATCTCAGGTTGTGTTAGCAATCCAGATGGGTTCTGGTACTCAATCTTCACTTTTGCGCAAGTCAAGCAATTTCTCACATAGATGGCAATGTCGGCTTTCATGTTTGGCCACCAATAAAGTACATTGAGATCATGATACATCTTATCTGATCCAGGGTGAATGGAATACCGAGACTTATAAGCCTCATCCATCACAAGGTCTCGTAAGTTCCCATGATGTGGAACCCAGACGTGTTCCAGGAAATAATGTAAGCCATCGGCTTTTACCTTAAGTTGTTTTTCCATTCCCCTTAGTGCTTCGGCCACTAGGTATTACTCCTTGAGTGCTTCGATTTGATCATTGCGTATTTGCTCAGGGAGACTGGGATGAATTGTGAGTTGTAAGGCTCGTACCCTCTTGGGTTTTGAGGTGTTATTTAGGATCAGGCCGTCGGCCACTACGTCGGCTTTCCTTGGGTGATACTTGATAGCACACTCATAGTCATTCAGAAGCTGAAAAAATGTTATGGACCGGCGATTACTGTATTGGACGAAAGGTTAGGGCTAGAACACATGACGAATATGAATCAAATCGTATGTTATATTGATTAAATCAATGATTACAAGATGGAATCCACATTATAAAAGAACATAGTGTTACCGGGGAGAGATCGAGCATGATCTGTTCCGCTCTCGTGCTCAAAACCCTAGAACACCAAAAACCCTTAACTCTCAAGAACTGGAAACTGGTATTTATAGGGGTTGTATCCCATTCATACGAATGGAGCCATTTGTATGCTCATTTGTACGAATGGACCCATTAACATTAAATCCGTTCGCATATGCTCCTGCGAACGACTCAGTTCCCAGTCTAACAACACACAAATACATACAAGTGATTACAAATGAAAAATACTAATATAAGCTATTTGATATGCAGCGCACACCAAAAATATACACCAACAGAAGCTCGAGCCAGCGTCGCTGTCGCATGTTCAGTTCCTTTTGCTCGAATATATGCTGGAGACTCTTATGATCAGTGTATATGGTACACTTTGTACCATACAGGTAGTGCCTTCAAATTTTTAGTGCAAACACCACAGCTCCAAGTTCCAAGTAGTGGGTGGTGTAGTTCTTCTCGTGGGCTTTCAATTGTCAACAGGCGTATGCGATCACATTCTCTCGCTGTATCAACACGCAGCCAAGTCTTTGTATCAAGACATCGCAATATACTACGAAGTCACATGTTCCCTCAAGAAGGGATAAAATAGGTGCGCTGCAAAGCTTCTGCATGAGAAGTTGGAATGCAGCTTCTTTTTTATCACTCCAGTGATATTTGAAAATCCTTCAACGAAACGTCGGGGATAAGCTGCCAAGCCTAGGAATTGTCGCACCTCAGTTGGGGTCTTTGGTGCTACCCAGTTCTTGATGGCCTCTATCTTGGATTTGTCCACGTGTATTCCTTTCTTGTTAACGACATGCCCCAAGAATTGGACCTCTCGGATCCAAAAGTCGCATTTGGAGAGTTTAACGTACAACTTTTCTGGTCGTAAGAGTTCAAGAGCTAATTGAAGATGGTCTTTGTGTTCTTCCTGGGCTTTGGAGTATATGAGGATATCATCGATGAAGACAATGATAAATTTGTCAAGATAAGGTTTTCACATTCGGTTCATGATGTCCATGAATACCGCAGGTGCATTTGTGAGACCAAAAGGCATAACCAAAAACTCATAGTGGCCATACCGAGTACAAAAGGCCGTTTTTGGAATGTCTTCCTCTTGAATTCTCAATTGGTGATACCCAGATCGAAGATCGATTTTAGAGTAGTAACTTGATCCTTGCAGTTGATAGAACAGATTAATAATGCGAGGTAAGGGGTAACGGTTCTTGATCGTTACTTTGTTCAACTCATGGTAGTCGATGCACATGCGAAATGTGCCAGGCTTCTTTTTGACGAACAAAACAAGAGCTCCCCATGGCAAGAAATTTGGTTTGATGAAACCCTTGTCCAACATCTCTTGCAATTGGTTGGACAGTTCTTGCATCTCCGAAGTTGCAAGTTGATAGGTTGCTCGTGCGATGGGTGCTGCTCCCGGTGCGAGGTCTATGCGGAATTCCACTTGTGGTGGGGGTGGAAGTCCTGGTAGCTCCACAGGGAATACGTCGGGATAGTTGCATACGACTGGTATCTCCTCGAGTTTCTTCTCTTCTTCTGTCTTCTCAGTGATGAGTGCCAATATGGTTGTAGATCCCTTTCATATGCATTTGTGAGCTTTCATGCACGAGATGATGTTTAAAGGAGTGTCTATCCTTTCACCCTTGATGGTTAAGGTTTCTCCACTAGGGAGGGGTATACGTAAGATTTTGTCGTTGCAAATTATCTCAACTTAGTTTTAAGAAAACCAATCCATGCCGACTACGATGTCAAAAGTGCCGAGCGTGAATGGCATGAGATCAATCTTAAACTTGTGACATGCTAGCTCTAATGTTCATTCTTTCTGAAAACGTTTTGTTGCAATTAGCTTACCACCAGCTAGCTCTACGGTGTATTCAACCTCTAAGGGTGTTGGGATTATGGCAAGTATCTCACTAAATTCATTAGATATACAGCTTTTCTCAGCCCCGGTATCAAAAAATACATAAGTGTAATGATCATTCAGGAGATACGTAGCTGTAGCGATGTTGGGCTCCCTTCTGGCTTCCTTTGCCCTGATGACGAACGCTCGTCCCCTCAGACCGTTGTACCCATTGTTGTTGTTGTTTTTTGGCTGGTTGTGGTTGTTGTTCTTCAAGTGTGGGAAGTCCTTCTCGAAGTGCCCAGGTTTCCCACATTCTAAGAAGTCTTTCAGTGCTTCATTTTGCTTTTGTGGTTGTGGGTTTTTGTCAGTAGCTCGCCTCTCCTATCTTTAGATGCATGTCCTATCTTGCCACAACATTGGCACCGGATAACGCCACAATGTCAAGTTAAGGTTTTCACATTCGGTTCATGAGGTCCATGAATACCGTAGGTGCATTTGTGAGACCAAAAGGCATAACCAAAAATTCATGGTGGCCATACCGAGTACAAAAGGCCGTTTTAGGAAGTTGCCATATTGGATAATGCCACGTTGTCCCAGTTCATGATGGAAGTTGCACTTGTTGCACTTGGGATGTTTGCCAGCATAGGCTCCTTGATTCTGGTTGATTAGGTGGGTGGTGTGTAAGCTTGGGGGATCCAAACTTACGCTGTTCAGATGGTGGTTGGAGTATGGAAGTCTTACTCAAGGAGTAATCCCAGTTCCGTTTGTTGTCAGTGGTTTTAGCTATTGAGCCACGGGGTGGTAAAAGTCCTTGTGCAACTGCCGAGTCAGTGAGCCAGTGTGCTAATCGACCAGCTTCTTGTAGAGTGATGGGTTAGCAGAAAGTACCGTACCCTGGATTTGAGGGGGTAATCCCTAAATGTACTTCTCTTTGTGTTTGTAGGCTGGGTTACCATCTCGGGGCATAGATTTGCCAACTCACAAGATCGAACAGTATAGGCCTCGATCTCAGAACCGACCAACTTGTGGTCCCAGAATTCAGTTTCAACCTTCTGTACTTCACCGTGAGGGCCGTATTCGCGGTTCATCATTGTTTTGAAGTCATCCCAAGGTATGGCATTGGCTGCTTCTACCCATAAGATTTGAACATTCGTGTTCCAGCTGCGAACTCGGTCTTCTTTCCTACAGTTGCTCATGGCGAAGGCCGACTCCGCCTTCTCCATCCTGAATAATAGACCGACAGCACCCTCGATACCTTTGAACGAGTGGTGTTTACAGTCCAGTGATGATTTGAATGTGCAGATCGGTGGATTGAGGATTGCTCCTTGATTCAGTTGGTTCTGATTGCCAGCAGCTTCGCAAGCAGCAATTGCCTCTTTGACTCGCTCGTTGATGAGTGCGTTCAGTCCTGCCACATTCAATGTAACATCATTGTACTTTCAGTTGTCCGTACGTCCGTACATCCGTACGATTGTACCGTTACGACCGGAGATTTATTATTTATTAATGATTATGAATTATTGATTGTCATTGTTGATATCATCTCTATTTCTGGTATGCATGTTATAATATATTATACGCGTAAACTTTGGGAAGTTTAGTTGAAATTTAACTGAACAGACCCATAGAGTTTATCGCAGGGTTATTACTGATGATTATGGATTATTGGTTTGAGAATGGTTTTGGGATGGAACTGGGAGTTTGTTTGAGTCTGGTTACTAAACGTGGTCAAGGACCCATGGTCATGGTTTATCGAAATAGCGGTGGGACGGTGGCTAGGGCAGTTGCGACTGACCCTTACATATGCCCTATATATATGCATATTTCGGTCTATCATGGATGTGTCAGTGACTAGGGTTTAGTGGGTTTTTGGTTTGGGAAATGATAATATTAAAGTTAATAAATGATGGGAATTAATTTCGCGAAGTGAGTTTACGAACGCTATCTAATCGTGAATATTAATTTAGAAGTATTAACTTAATAATGTATTCGCGCGGGTGACGATTCACGCGAATATAATTATTAGGAATAATATTCTAAAACGATATTCCATATATCATAGATCAAATCGAAATGCGATACGAGCATCGGATTCGCAAAGGTGACGATCTTTACGAATACGTACGCGAGTAACTCGTTTCGACGAGATAAGTAAATAATATTTAATGATATTAAATTAATGGTTGGAAACTAAAAACGTTTATTAGGAATCACGACCTAAAATGTTTTCGAATAAATTAAATCATTTAAATAATTATTTGACGGAAAAACTATCTTTATTAAAAACGAAATTTATTTAAAGTAGCACATTATGTTTAAATATATTTACGTTTAAGAACCGAGCATTTCATTATTGTTGTCGCGATAGAAACGAGACCGAGCACGCGCGGGTCGACCGGGTTATAAAACCCATTTCTTTCCTCTTCTCTTTCATAATTGCAAGACCCAACCTCTCTCTAAAAACACACACACACATTCTCCACCTTCTCTCTAACATTCCAAGCTCGTCCCTTGACGGATTCACGAGATCGTTGCGGCTACGCGTTCGTGGGATCGAGAGGAACACGAGGATATCAAGGAAGTGGCTGTTTATTCACGATTGAAGGTAAGAAATCCATTTTTATCTTCGGTTTTGGGTGAAAACCCTATTTCGGTTATAGATGATTACTTAGATCGAGATTTATGGTTTTGTAATGTGTTTATCGAGTTATTATTGAGTTAAGAGGAACTAGAGACGACCTTAAACCTGTAGGATGCAATGAAGATGACGATGAACAGTAATGGTTCGCGATCCAGCTCCAGGGCCGAACCCTTGGTTGGCGCCTGCAAATGCCACGAACCCTCCTGCACCGAACCAGTTTAGCGAGCCTTTGCAGGTTAAGCCAACGAACCTTCGAGGGTTAGTTCAACGAACCAGTTGCCAGCCAAGCGAACCCTCTGGGTGGCCGAATCCTCCAAGTGGCGAACTCTCTTGGGCGGGGAAAAGTAAAAGGTGGCCGAACTATTGTTAGCCAAACCCTTTGGCCGAACCCTGGACCAGCTGGTAACCGCGAACCCTCACGAATCCTCACGAGGATGCCGAACCATTTCTGCCTCACGAACCCTAGGTGTCAGCCGAACCCTAGTTGTTTGGCCGAACTATGTTACTTCACGAACCATGCAGTGACCGAACCCATGCAGCCCCGAACTAGGTGGCCGAACCCTTGAGACCAATGGGACACGAACCCTGCCTTGTTGGCCGAACCTTGGCTGGGTTTTGCCAAGGGTTCGCTGCCCAACAATGGGGAGTTAACCTAATTTCATTTAATCAAGGGTTAAGGACCAATAAACGACATACTTAAGTAGATATATGTATATACATGTACATGCATGCATGAGTACACTCAACCACCATTTTTTTTTTTTCTCTCTTTAGACACAATTTCATCAAGAACTATGAATTACTCATGTAATTGAATTGGTGGGACAAGACTAATACTCTATATAAATACCTTAAATACACTCTTATTTAACTAAGTAGACATAATGGAGAAGATTATGATGGTGGATTGTATGGAGACATGCATGTGAGTATATGTATGCTTGATAGAATTGTTATCTTAACACTTATCCATTTATGAGACCATATCAAGGACTTTAAGATTTTTCATCAGGTGAAAGAAATTAATAGAGGTAACAAGTAAGTTAAACTTTGAGACTTATGTTAATAAAACCCTATGGGTAACGACTTAACTTAGAATAAGAAACTAAGTTAAAAACGACATTGTGATTCAGGGTAACACTTACGACTAACTAATTAGGAATACTACTCATATACTTATGAACACGAACACACACTTTAATGACAGATTCTTGAGTTGATTGAGTTTACATACGCGAGCGCGCATTTTACGAGAACACAAATTCTAAGGACTTCAGGTGAGTTCTCATAACCTCCCTTTCTTTAAACTGTTTTAATTTTAAAACTCGGAGGTGGAACATGTATACCGGATTAATTAATATTTTGATAACATAAGGTTTATACTTGTTTATCAATATGATAATTACAACTTAAAATTTATTGATTATTATGGATTTACTTTTATTATCGTATATCCGTGTAAACATTGTTATTGACTTAGGTCAATAACAAAGATTACATGTATTGTCACGTGGATGATTTCCACATCCGTGAATCATTACTCTTAACTTCGGTTAATTGTTTTGACTTCATGTATTGTCACGTGGATGATTTCCACATCCGTGAATCATTACTCTTAACTTCGGTTAATTGTTTTGATTTCATGTATTGTCACGTGGAGGGTTTCCACATCCGTGAAGTATTGCTCTTGACTTCGGTTAATTGCTTTGACTTCATGTATTGTCACGTGGTTAGCGACCACTCCATGATTCATGTATTTAACTTATGTTAAATACATAAGGAATCATGTATAGTCACGAACATTGATTGAGAATATGATTGATTGAGTTTAGTTGATTTGTTGTGGATTGATTGTCTATATTTGATTATGATTATTTGGGATTGGTTATAATTGATTTGGTTATGTGGTTATGTGATTGTGTATGTGTTTGGCTGTTGAATTGATGGATGTGTGTTGGATTATCTCATACAGGTATTCATATGGATTTTTTCAGGAAGATCATAAGTTTTATACCCGTTTTTAAACAAAGCATTTTATAAAACCATTTTAAGCATAACTTTCAAACGCATTTTACTAAAACATTTTTAAATATAAAAACTTATGATTACTCACCAACTACTTTTGTAGTTGACATTTGTTTTCTTACATGTTTCAGGTGATGGAGACAAGTAGGAATGAAGAGAGGATCTCTTCTATGTTGGACATCATCATCATATAGGATCTTGGACTTAGTTAATTAACTAAATTTCTGGCGATTAGAGTTTAGTTAGTTTAACTAAATCTTTTGTGTATTTGACTTACTTGATTCATGACGAACATGATTTTTGTGTAATTATTTTGGTTGATTAAATGATATGTGATGATTTGATTTAGATGCCCACGAGCTTTTGAACAATCTACACATCCCTCGTGGCATCCCGATGATTCCGCCGTCGGTCGGGGTGTTACAGATTGGTATCAGAGCCTGGGTTATAGGGAATTAGGTTACTAGAAATGGTTGACCTAGTCTATAACCGTAGGATACCCTAGTATGAATAAATTCATACACTAGTTAGTATATTCAGGATTTCATGCTTATGTGTTTATTTCATGTTATATGAACTCCTGTTATACATCTGATATATATATGCTGCTTATAAATTTCTTGCTTACGTGTGCCCTAATGATTCGATAAGGACATGCACGTGGTGTATCGTAAAGGTGGTGGGACGTTGGCTAGGGCAGTTGCGACTGACCCTTACATATGCCCTATATATATACCATTTACGGTACATTAGGTGGATGTCAGTATTGAAGAATGTGGGAACTACCCGTTTGGGAAATTTCTTGCTTAGGAAATAAATTGTTTATGAATTACTTGCTTTAGGAATTATCTGTTTATATTGTAAACACCAGACAAGGACATACTCGTAGTATACTACAAAGGTGGTGGGACGGTGGCTGGGGCAGTTGCGACTGACCCCTACATATGCCCTATACATATACCATTTGTAGTATATTGGGGGCCTGTCAGTGTCAGGAACTTAGGATATTACTAGGGATTTATTGTGAGGTGGATGTTGATGGTTAAGGTTGGTTTGGATTGACACTTTGGATGATCACACTTGATAAACACTTATAAATTCCCCTATAAAAACATACGGATTGGACACGTAGGGTGCATAGGATTAATGAACGATAATGAGCGATTAGTGATGTGATATGGAATTTGGTGAGGGTATAGACACTTGATGATAATATAAACGCATAGTGATGATACTAACACTTAGTGATGGTATGGACACTTGATGAGAATAAACTATAGGGAGGATATGAACGCTTAGTGACAATAAGAGCACTTCGTGATGATATGAACCCTAAATGATGATTATTGACATTGGAATTGATATGGATTTTAGTGAACTTAGACAATTGGGGGAAACTTAATGTCAGGTGAACTTAGACATTAGGTGAACTTAGAAATAGGCAAGCCTACATGTCAGGTGAACTTAGACATTAGGTAAACCTAATTGTCCAAGGGAACTAGAGATCACTTCACTCAAAATTATCCTACTAAGGATAGGGTGTGTGAAGTGAGATTTGTGGTGAAGTACATGACACACTCTACACACTAGCAAGGGCATAATCGTGGTGCAATGGAACGGTGGTGGGACGGTGTAGGGGAGATTGCGATCTACCTCTGCATATGCCCTATATATAAGCTTGTTGCATTGCATTGGGAGGTTGTCAGTGTTAGTATAGAGTGAAGAACGTATAGGATCTAGGAAATAGTTAGCTAACACTAGTTATGACCAACTAGGACACTTAGAATGATAATAGGCAAATTTATAGACATTATGAGTTTAAATAACAGATAGGAAATAAATATAGTTCCTATATGAAATCCTAACTGTTTAAAATAAACTCAATTGACCATTGTTTGTATGACTTACGTTGTAAACGGTAGTAACATGTTTCTATTTCCTTCAGAAACATGCCGCCTCGCCGTCACAACGAAGATGACTCGAACAATGGGGAAGCTAACAACAGTAATGCTAACTCCGGCATACAAGAGTTAGCTACACTTATTTCTGGATTGGTGAGCCAACTGACTCAGGCTAACCAGAACATTAATCAGAATCGAGGTGGTGCAAACCAGACAACTTGCACATTCAAACACTTCAATTCCTGCAATCCCCTGAAATTTACGGGTGCTGAATCAGCCACTGGTCTGCTGCAGTGGTTCGAGAGTATGGAGAACACCTTCATCAACAGCGAATGCCCTGAAAATCTGAAAGTTCGCTATGCCACCAGTGTTTTCCAAAAGAGAGCACTGACTTGGTGGAACGGGGAAAAGCGAACTAGGGGAGTGGATGCTGCCTTAGCACTGACATGGACAGAGGTCAAGAATCTGATGACCACTGAATTTTGTCCTCGAAGCGAGATGAGGAAACTGGAGACTGAGTTCTGGGAACTCAAACAAGATAGTGGCGAGAACGTCATCTACAATACTCAATTCCATGAGTATAGTCTGCTAGTGCCTCATATGGTGACACCCTTGGAGAGGGCGATAGAGAAGTATATCGGCGGGCTGCCGGTGCAGATTCAGGATACGGTCTATGGGAGCAATCCCAAAACACTTGAGGCTGCAATCCGATTATCTGCAACTCTTACTGATAATCACGTGAGGAATGGAACTCTTACCCGGAAGGGACACAAGAAGACTGACACCAAGACTACTGCAAAGGAAGTCAAAACTGAAGTCAAGTCTGAAGCCGCTAGTTCATCGAAGAGTAACAACAAGAAGAGGAAGACCAGAAACTTCATGGTCACTGCTCCTGCTGCCAAATCTGCGCAGCAATCCTCAAACAACTCAACTGCCAGGAATTTTACTGGGACACTCCTCAGTGTAATACCTGCGATATCATCACGCACCGAACTTGCCTTGTCGCGTCTGCAACAACTGCGGCAAGTTCGGTCATTTTGCTAACGTTTGTCGGAGTGCACCGCAAGCACAAAAGATGCAACATGCACCGCTTGCACTGCCAGCTCCTCCTGCACAACCTATACCAGCTGTACCCGTTCGCCAGGTACCTCAAGCACAGGCAAGAGCCTGTTATGAATGTGGTGAAGTGGGTCACTTCAGGAATCAATGCCCAAAGTTGACCGGGAATAATCAAAGGGTGGCAAGAGGCCGGGCTTTTCAACTGAATGCTCCAGCTGCTCAAGCCAACCAGGATGTGGTCAACGGTACATTTCTGATCAACAACTCTTATGCATCTGTCTTGTTTGATTCTGGTGCCGATAGGAGTTTCGTTTCATATGATTTTGAATGCTTGCTTGGTAGAACACGTACATACTTAGATAAACCGTTCAATGTGGAGGTGGCTGACGGAAACACTATTGATATTGACACTATTATCGTTGGATGTACGGTGAACTTAAATGATCACGTTTTCCCAATTGATCTCATACCTATGCATCTTGGTAGCTTTGATGTTATCATAGGCATGGATTGGTTAGCCACCCACAGAGCGGAGATTGTTTGTCATGAGAAATATATTCGTATTCCTTTAGCTTCGGGTGAAACTTTGAGAATAATTGGAGAAACTGCTAGTAAAGGTCTTAAGCTAATGTCTTGCACTAAAGCACATAAGTACCTTAGAAAGAAATGTATAGCTTTCTTAGCACACATTGTGGAGAAGAAAGAGAAGGAGAAGAGAATTGAGGATGTTCCGGTAATACGAGACTATCCAGAAGTATTTCCAGATGATTTGCCGGGTCTTCCACCAGAACGTCAAGTTGAGTTCCGAATCGACTTAGTACCTGGTGCGAACCCAGTCGCCAAAGCTCCCTACAGACTTGCGCCTTCGGAGTTGCAAGAATTGGCGAGCCAGCTACAAGAGCTGACTGACAAAGGATTCATTCGCCCGAGCCATTCGCCATGGGGTGCACCGGTCCTATTTGTCAAGAAAAAGGACGGGTCATTCCGGATGTGCATCGACTATCGCGAATTGAACAAGTTGACTATCAAGAATCGATATCCACTGCCGCGTATCGATGACCTTTTCGATCAGCTTCAGGGCTCGGCATGGTTTTCAAAGATCGATCTTAGGTCTGGGTATCATCAGCTTCGCGTACATGATGATGATATTCCCAAGACTGCTTTCAGAACAAGATATGGCCACTATGAATTTCTGGTAATGCCCTTCGGCCTTACCAACGCACCTGCGGTTTTCATGGACCTCATGAACCGGGTTTGCAGGCCATACTTGGATAAATTTGTGATTGTATTCATTGATGACATCTTAATTTACTCAAAGACTAAGGAAGAACACGAGAAACACCTTAAGTTGGTTCTGGAGATCCTAAGAGAAGAACGACTGTATGCCAAATTCTCTAAATGTGAATTCTGGCTTAAGGAAGTTCAATTCTTGGGACACATAGTCAACGCAAATGGTGTACACGTGGATCCTGCAAAGATTGATGCTGTGAAGAATTGGAGTACACCGAAGACACCGACGGAGATTCGATCGTTCCTTGGACTTGCCGGTTACTATCGGCGGTTCATATCGAACTTCTCCAGAATTGCTGTCCCTCTCACTGCTTTGACTCAGAAAAATAGGCCATACGAGTGGGGACCAAAGCAAGAAGAGGCATTTCAGACTCTGAAGCAGAAACTTTGTGATGCTCCTGTCTTGACACTGCCTGATGGAAATGATGATTTTGTAGTCTATTGTGATGCATCCAACCTAGGTCTCGGTTGTGTTCTCATGCAACGGGGAAAGGTTGTGGCTTATGCATCAAGACAACTGAAGATTCATGAGAAGAACTACACTACGCACGACTTGGAACTTGGTGCAGTCGTGTTTGCTTTGAAGATATGGAGACATTATCTTTATGGCACGAAGTGTGTAGTCTTTACTGATCACAAAAGTTTGCAACACATTTTGAATCAGAAAGAGCTCAACATGAGACAACGGAGATGGGTTGAACTGTTGAATGATTATGACTGTGAAATTCGCTACCATCCTGGTAAGGCGAATGTAGTAGCAGACGCGCTTAGTCGCAAGAGTCAAGTTCAAATCCATAGTGTCCGAGTGCACAATAATCTCCGAAATGATGTTCTCACGGCCCAACAACACTCATTAGCTCAAGATGACTTGAAAAATGAGATGTCCTGCGGGGCTGAAATTTTATTGGAAACTAAGGATGATGGTTTGATGTATTACTTGAATCGGTTGTGGATACCGAACCGAGGTGATCTCAGGATGATTATTATGAATGAAGCTCATAAGTCTCGTTACTCGATCCATCCAGGTGCTGACAAGATGTATCAAGACCTTAGGGGCTTGTACTGGTGGCCTGGAATGAAGAAGGATATTGCTGAATATGTGTCTAAATGCCTTAACTGTGCCAAAGTCAAGGCTGAACATCAGCGACCTTCGGGATTGTTATTACAACCAGAGATACCGATGTGGAAGTGGGAGAATATTTCCATGGATTTCATTACTAAACTCCCACGAACCGCAAACGGTAAAGATAGTATTTGGGTGATAGTTGATAGATTAACCAAGTCGGCTCATTTCTTACCGATACGTGAGACTTACCCTGTGCGGAAGTTAGCTCGTATTTACATTGATGAAATCGTTAGCCGACATGGTATTCCCTTAAGCATAATATCGGATCGTGATGCTCGCTTCACGGCACGATTTTGGGAATCACTTCATGAGGCATTTGGAACAAGACTGGATCTTAGCACTGCTTATCATCCTCAAACGGATGGTCAAACGGAGCGAACGATTCAGACATTGGAAGATATGTTAAGAGCTTGTGTCATCGACTTTGGTGGCAATTGGGATAGCCATCTACCATTGGTTGAGTTCTCGTATAACAACAGTTATCATGCGAGCATTGGTATGGCGCCGTTCGAAGCTCTTTATGGCAGGAAATGTCGGTCACCTATTTGTTGGACCGAAGTCGGCGATTCGCAGATTACTGGTCCTGAGATTATTCAGGAAACGACTGACAAGATCCGCCAGATCCGTGACAATCTGTTAGCTGCTCGCAGTCGACAGAAGAGCTACGCGGATAAAAGAAGAAAACCTTTGGAGTTTGAAGTGGGAGATATAGTATTACTTAAAGTGTCGCCTTGGAAGGGCGTTGTTCGATTCGGAAAGAAAGGGAAGCTTGCTCCACGTTATGTTGGCCCTTTTAAGATCCTTGAACGGATCGGAAAGGTTGCCTACAAGTTAGAACTTCCTCCTGAACTTAGTAATGTGCACCCAACGTTTCACGTGTCCAATCTAAGAAAGTGCTTAGCTGATCAGGATCTTCAAGTACCACTCGATGATATTCGCATCGATGATACCATGCATTTTGTTGAAAGACCAGTGGAGATAATGGATCGTGAGATTAAACAGCTCAAACGCAGTAGAATTCCAATTGTCAAAGTACGTTGGGAATCGAAGCGGGGTCCAGAATTCACATGGGAGCGGGAAGATCAGATGAAGCTTAAGTACCCACATTTATTTACTACGGTCACTCCAAGTTGAATTTCGGGACGAAATTCCTTTAACTAGGGGAGACTGTAACATCATTGTACTTTCAGTTGTCCGTACGTCCGTACATCCGTACGATTGTACCGTTACGACCGGAGATTTATTATTTATTAATGATTATGAATTATTGATTGTCATTGTTGATATCATCTCTATTTCTGGTATGCATGTTATAATATATTATACGCGTAAACTTTGGGAAGTTTAGTTGAAATTTAACTGAACAGACCCATAGAGTTTATCGCAGGGTTATTACTGATGATTATGGATTATTGGTTTGAGAATGGTTTTGGGATGGAACTGGGAGTTTGTTTGAGTCTGGTTACTAAACGTGGTCAAGGACCCATGGTCATGGTTTATCGAAATAGCGGTGGGACGGTGGCTAGGGCAGTTGCGACTGACCCTTACATATGCCCTATATATATGCATATTTCGGTCTATCATGGATGTGTCAGTGACTAGGGTTTAGTGGGTTTTTGGTTTGGGAAATGATAATATTAAAGTTAATAAATGATGGGAATTAATTTCGCGAAGTGAGTTTACGAACGCTATCTAATCGTGAATATTAATTTAGAAGTATTAACTTAATAATGTATTCGCGCGGGTGACGATTCACGCGAATATAATTATTAGGAATAATATTCTAAAACGATATTCCATATATCATAGATCAAATCGAAATGCGATACGAGCATCGGATTCGCAAAGGTGACGATCTTTACGAATACGTACGCGAGTAACTCGTTTCGACGAGATAAGTAAATAATATTTAATGATATTAAATTAATGGTTGGAAACTAAAAACGTTTATTAGGAATCACGACCTAAAATGTTTTCGAATAAATTAAATCATTTAAATAATTATTTGACGGAAAAACTATCTTTATTAAAAACGAAATTTATTTAAAGTAGCACATTATGTTTAAATATATTTACGTTTAAGAACCGAGCATTTCATTATTGTTGTCGCGATAGAAACGAGACCGAGCACGCGCGGGTCGACCGGGTTATAAAACCCATTTCTTTCCTCTTCTCTTTCATAATTGCAAGACCCAACCTCTCTCTAAAAACACACACACACATTCTCCACCTTCTCTCTAACATTCCAAGCTCGTCCCTTGACGGATTCACGAGATCGTTGCGGCTACGCGTTCGTGGGATCGAGAGGAACACGAGGATATCAAGGAAGTGGCTGTTTATTCACGATTGAAGGTAAGAAATCCATTTTTATCTTCGGTTTTGGGTGAAAACCCTATTTCGGTTATAGATGATTACTTAGATCGAGATTTATGGTTTTGTAATGTGTTTATCGAGTTATTATTGAGTTAAGAGGAACTAGAGACGACCTTAAACCTGTAGGATGCAATGAAGATGACGATGAACAGTAATGGTTCGCGATCCAGCTCCAGGGCCGAACCCTTGGTTGGCGCCTGCAAATGCCACGAACCCTCCTGCACCGAACCAGTTTAGCGAGCCTTTGCAGGTTAAGCCAACGAACCTTCGAGGGTTAGTTCAACGAACCAGTTGCCAGCCAAGCGAACCCTCTGGGTGGCCGAATCCTCCAAGTGGCGAACTCTCTTGGGCGGGGAAAAGTAAAAGGTGGCCGAACTATTGTTAGCCAAACCCTTTGGCCGAACCCTGGACCAGCTGGTAACCGCGAACCCTCACGAATCCTCACGAGGATGCCGAACCATTTCTGCCTCACGAACCCTAGGTGTCAGCCGAACCCTAGTTGTTTGGCCGAACTATGTTACTTCACGAACCATGCAGTGACCGAACCCATGCAGCCCCGAACTAGGTGGCCGAACCCTTGAGACCAATGGGACACGAACCCTGCCTTGTTGGCCGAACCTTGGCTGGGTTTTGCCAAGGGTTCGCTGCCCAACAATGGGGAGTTAACCTAATTTCATTTAATCAAGGGTTAAGGACCAATAAACGACATACTTAAGTAGATATATGTATATACATGTACATGCATGCATGAGTACACTCAACCACCATTTTTTTTTTTTCTCTCTTTAGACACAATTTCATCAAGAACTATGAATTACTCATGTAATTGAATTGGTGGGACAAGACTAATACTCTATATAAATACCTTAAATACACTCTTATTTAACTAAGTAGACATAATGGAGAAGATTATGATGGTGGATTGTATGGAGACATGCATGTGAGTATATGTATGCTTGATAGAATTGTTATCTTAACACTTATCCATTTATGAGACCATATCAAGGACTTTAAGATTTTTCATCAGGTGAAAGAAATTAATAGAGGTAACAAGTAAGTTAAACTTTGAGACTTATGTTAATAAAACCCTATGGGTAACGACTTAACTTAGAATAAGAAACTAAGTTAAAAACGACATTGTGATTCAGGGTAACACTTACGACTAACTAATTAGGAATACTACTCATATACTTATGAACACGAACACACACTTTAATGACAGATTCTTGAGTTGATTGAGTTTACATACGCGAGCGCGCATTTTACGAGAACACAAATTCTAAGGACTTCAGGTGAGTTCTCATAACCTCCCTTTCTTTAAACTGTTTTAATTTTAAAACTCGGAGGTGGAACATGTATACCGGATTAATTAATATTTTGATAACATAAGGTTTATACTTGTTTATCAATATGATAATTACAACTTAAAATTTATTGATTATTATGGATTTACTTTTATTATCGTATATCCGTGTAAACATTGTTATTGACTTAGGTCAATAACAAAGATTACATGTATTGTCACGTGGATGATTTCCACATCCGTGAATCATTACTCTTAACTTCGGTTAATTGTTTTGACTTCATGTATTGTCACGTGGATGATTTCCACATCCGTGAATCATTACTCTTAACTTCGGTTAATTGTTTTGATTTCATGTATTGTCACGTGGAGGGTTTCCACATCCGTGAAGTATTGCTCTTGACTTCGGTTAATTGCTTTGACTTCATGTATTGTCACGTGGTTAGCGACCACTCCATGATTCATGTATTTAACTTATGTTAAATACATAAGGAATCATGTATAGTCACGAACATTGATTGAGAATATGATTGATTGAGTTTAGTTGATTTGTTGTGGATTGATTGTCTATATTTGATTATGATTATTTGGGATTGGTTATAATTGATTTGGTTATGTGGTTATGTGATTGTGTATGTGTTTGGCTGTTGAATTGATGGATGTGTGTTGGATTATCTCATACAGGTATTCATATGGATTTTTTTTCAGGAAGATCATAAGTTTTATACCCGTTTTTAAACAAAGCATTTTATAAAACCATTTTAAGCATAACTTTCAAACGCATTTTACTAAAACATTTTTAAATATAAAAACTTATGATTACTCACCAACTACTTTTGTAGTTGACATTTGTTTTCTTACATGTTTCAGGTGATGGAGACAAGTAGGAATGAAGAGAGGATCTCTTCTATGTTGGACATCATCATCATATAGGATCTTGGACTTAGTTAATTAACTAAATTTCTGGCGATTAGAGTTTAGTTAGTTTAACTAAATCTTTTGTGTATTTGACTTACTTGATTCATGACGAACATGATTTTTGTGTAATTATTTTGGTTGATTAAATGATATGTGATGATTTGATTTAGATGCCCACGAGCTTTTGAACAATCTACACATCCCTCGTGGCATCCCGATGATTCCGCCGTCGGTCGGGGTGTTACATTCAAGTTGATGTTTCCACATCCTCCCGCGTTTCGGTGTCCACCGCGTCTCCAGCCATGATCTTCATCGCGAAAAATAAGCTTTAGAATGTTACTATGGTCTAATGTAGGATGTGCGGTTGGTACAGAACGTGAACATGCATTTGTACGCATAGACATAATTTTCAATAATAGATAATAGCTTTTGATATATAATAAGTTGTAATGGTTACAATTCATTTAATACCAAAATATCAAATTCACAAAATATCTAGTTACAGGGACACAACCCGTCCCTTTTAGGTCAATGCTAAATCAGTCAAAGGCATCGTCAATCATGGACTCGGAATCAGCATCCTCTGCTGGTTCCTCCTCCTCCTCCTTAGAATCAGGCTCCTCTGGATCTGGGACTACAACCATATCCTTTAGCTCTACTAGCCATGCCTAAGCAATGGCGGCTCAGTTCTCTGCCCCATGAAGTCGTCTAGTCAACTAAGTCATATCTATATCCAACCTGTTGACTATCCTATGCAGCTCTGCGTGTCGAGTGTGAGTATCCCTCAACTCATGTGTGAGGTACTCTATCCTATGATCTGCCCATTTCACTTCCCAAGTCAGCCTAGCAATGTCATCTGACTTGAGTCATAGCCTCTTTGGCTCAGGGGCGTGTAGTATAGGTGTTGCACGGTCAGGAGACTCCTCTTTGGGATCCTGCTCAGGATCGTCCTCGGAATCCTCCATAGGATCCTCCTCGTAATCCTCCACGGGATCATCCGTCTCTCTCCCCTTAGATGGTCGGGGATGCTAGTTAGGTGATCTACGGCCACTGGTTAGGGTGGGCTGGTAGTGCTGGAGCTATCGGCTCCTCCTCTTCATGTACGAGCACATGTGATGATGATGGTGACAATATATCTAAAATGTGCGCAATAAGTATATGTATGATCAGGTATGCAAGTAATGACAATACTTAGTACAATGTGTGTGTGTGGAGACTAATTGTTATAGACTTAGTTCACAAATGCAAACCTAATTCACAATAACCTAATTCACAGTCTCTATCACACTTAAGAGACCTAAATGACTGTTTATATACGTACATCCAAATTCTTGGATAAAACAATTTTGTAAATCAGAGTTGCGGAAGCTAAGTTAAATGTTTTCACATAATTACAAAAACATAACTTGCGGAAACGATTTAAGTTGTTCAAACAATACATTACAAAACAAAATAATTAAAATGTTTTCAACAGCCTAAGACATAAGCAGATGCATGAGACCCCGTCCTATCATCCTAGTCCTGAGTGCGTGCCTTTGTTACCTGAGAAAACATGCGAGTAAATGCAAACACAACAGTTGGTGAAAGCACATATTTTATAGCAACATTAAACAGAAAATGTTCAAAGTAAGTGTTGCAGGACTACATGTCATTACAATGCAATATCGATTGATAGCTAGTCAATATAGTTTTACCATATGTGGGTTCGAAACGAAAGCTAACTGCATGCGTCCCGCCATGTCCATCACACAAGACAATGGAAAGTGTGTTTGGTCAATTTTGCATCCATTCTGACCTCCAGTCGAGTTGGCCTCCGAGGCATGATAGGTGGGACTTGTCAGGCCCAAATAGTGCTATCGAGAATTACCACGCTGTGCACCCCGCGCTATTAATGTCCGAGTTGTGATTGTGAGGAGTTTGTTGTTCAAAAACAGTTATATGCAATGTTTTCTCCCCCCAAAAGTAGAAAAATAGTGAAAAAGAGGCCGTGAACTCACCTGATAATGCATTTCCCAATGTATGTTTTCAAACAGCGAATGTTAGGACCTGCTAGTGGTCAACCAAATTCATATAGGTCATGATTATTTTTTTCTAATTTGTTGTATCCCATACAACTCCAAGTGTCGGTGTGCTTAACCGAGTGTTTGTGTGTATACTTGTGTTGACTATACAAATCGTTGGTGACACGTTTTTTATGTTGAGTTCGTTTATGTGTAGTATTGATCATAACATGCAAGTAGGACATTATCATGCATTCTACGATTCTGCTAAAAAAAGTCATTCAAGTATATCACATATGTTAATTTCGTAGGTTTCTATTTTTGGGAAGTTACTGATTTGGAACGTTTCTATTTTAGGTAACTTTCTAATTTTAGAAAGTTTCTATTTTTGGAAAGTTTAGTTATGAAATCACATTTCATCAAACTAATACTTTTAGAATGCTCTTAAGACACATTAAGCATGTATACAAGTATTATAGTATGCTATTTATGTCCAAATCATCAAGTTTACCAATGTCCCCAATTTAAAGTTTCCTTATTTGAAAATACATTTTTTAAAATCTGTTTTCACAAACCAAAGTTCCAAATATGTTTCTATGACATTGTTAAACACATTACAATATAAACATAGCATCATTTAAAGTCAAAAAAACAAAAGCCACACTTTCGGTTTACAAAAGTTTCTAAAAATAGTAAGTCTTTGACAAAACTCTATTTTTCACAAATCCAATTCATCAAAAGTATTTCTATACTTTCTAATAGACATTTAGCATCATCTATTATCGTCTATCATATCTAAAACATCATCTAATCAACAACATGCATGTCAAAAGTTTACTTTAATAGTAAGTGTCACACAACTTCACCAAAATCAATCAAAACTCATCTAGACTACTTCAAGATTAGTCAAAATACATCAAATAACATTCAAGAACATCACAAAGTTCGTGCATGTGAGCATATGGAGTTCCATGTGGCCATTCACACATGCATGTGGGTTTTTAATCCTTGCATGTGTGATCTAATAAGTATGTAAAAGCTTGTGAAACTACGTAAGAAGCTTTTAAATGGCTGGATTCGAGCTGAATAGAAGCTCTGTAGTTCCAGATGGAGGCTGCTCCTGCTTGTTGGTGGCTTCTATCTCTTCCTTTGAACTCCTAGTGATCCAATATCAACAATGGTGCAAGGAATGGCTTTGGGAATTCTCTAGCAGGAGTTTGAAACTTGTTGGCTGGAGGTTTTGATCAAGAGAGTGACAGGATGTCCGGATAAGTGGTAAAGAGATGAACTGTGGGGTGAAGGGGTTGCTTTTATAGACTTTCTAAGTGAGTCCACCGAGACTCTCAGCGTACTAGCAAAGACAAAATAGCCGGGTTGTTCACCGAGTCACGCCGCGTACCACCGAGTGTTTCGGCTGAATTCAAAATTCGCGCTCATCAGGCTTCTTGTACCGCGAAGGGTTTACTTTCCAGATTTTTAATTTTGTTTATCTGATTTCTTTCGTGTTCGGTTCGTATTGTTTATTATAAATGCTTTGTGTGTGTTAATCACGTAAGCGCATAATGACACATTTGTTTGTTTGATTCATTGTTTCATTTGTTCACCAACGTTCGTGTAATAAAACTCATGTGTGTTTCGGTAATTCCTCGAATTACCAATTCGTGATTGTTTGTGTTCATCTTTACGAAATGTTTGCACACTTGATTAATCATAATTAATGTGTAATGTACAATCCGATAATTCCCCGAATTATTGTTTTGTAATTGTTCATGTTGACTCATTTAATTAATCCTAATTAAATGACATGAAAGAAGGATGAATGTGAAATAAGAAATTGTAATTGTTGCAAGTTATCTGAAATTGCCGGGTGTCACAACTTAGTTATGTTTTCTCAGTTTCTAACATTAAATGCAACCCAATCACATATCTAGTAGGTTTTTTAATGGTGGTATGACTACTTTCACATTATTAATGAAGTTTTCTATATTTAATGTGGAAAAAAGAGATTGCAAAAATTTTAACTCTTATTTATGATCAACAAATGTAATTTGATGCATGTTTTAGACAAATGTGTTTAGGATGATGAATTAGGTTGTGTGATTACGATCTTGATGGGGTTTAGTATTTTGCAATTTTTCTTCATACATATTATGAAAAACTTTTTGTTATTAAGATAAATGATAATGTGAAATTGTGATTTTGGTTATGAGTTGAAAAATGTTGATATTATTATTCCATTGTGCATCTTTTAGCTCCCTATACGCATACCAACTCATAAGTACAACCTTTATTTTTAATTTCATGGCTTCTACCTGTTTGATTATTATAGTTGCATTTATTCCAATGTCTTAATGAATTACACTAGAAACAAACATGGAATAAGAACAACTAAGACGAGACTATGATTAACTCCCTAACCCTGATTGTCTGTGTTCCAAGAATGTGGAAAGGATGAGCTCATGCTTCAAATTGGTGAAAGATTACCAAAAGAAAGACTACCTAAATTGTTTAAGCATGTAGTTATGGTTGTAACAGTACTATTATATACTGAAATATCAAGAGACACACAATTGATGGTCATTATCACATTAAAAGTTTTTTTTTTTTTGGTTTTTTAAATTTAAAACAAAGATAATGGTTGCTTTATCTATTGAAGTTTCATAAATCAAAGTTGTGTGCGAAAAAAATTATGTTTCTTATTTATCATATCTTTAAGGAAGAAGGTACAATCGGTCTTGCTCTAGATTTGCATGCACAAATTGATGAAACAATAGAAGATATGACCTCTGTTTCTTCTGCGTTTTCTAATTTTGAGGTAAAGCATTTGGTGCATGCTTTTATTATAGGCTTATAGAAAAGGCGGATATGGATGAGATGGGTAATGTGTCACATATTTGGGTTGGAACAAGTCAGTTTTAGTATTGATACCTTCAAGTATAACATCAAATGTTGCATAGAAGTGGGATTTAAATTTGTATTCACAAGCTTATATAAGAAGTTCGCACAAAGAATCTTCAATAGATGACTTTCTATTATGTAAAATTAACGAGTGTTTATTATCATTGATAATGCCTTCCTTTTATAAGAAGTTGCTACTTATTTCTCACATTTTTTATAATCTATTTAAAATTACAAATTAAAAAAATCAAGGGGAGAAAGCCAGATAAACCTAAAAAGAACTTTGTGAATTATGCTTTCCTTATCATCCTTTTATAGGTAAAGATGATATGTCCTTTTTCCATGTATACTTCTATGCAATTTTGGTTTATTACCAACATGAAATTTGAAGATAATTGTTTTGTTGTTAAAGTGGGATGTTTGACTCAAACTTTTAGTTTGTTTGTACCAGGTTTTGTAATGCAAGATTGCTAGGTGATAAATATATACTAATTATAATGTGAACTTCCATCTTCACAAAGTAACTTTATCCACAATTAAAACCGATTAGAAATACACGCATTTTGCTACTGCTTTGAATTTCTCAAATCTAGACAACATTCCACACTTCATATACGAAAAAATTTATCAATACAATCTCCATGCTATGCTTTTGACTCGTTTAAAACGTATTGATTTGGGTTGTGGTTTATCTCAAAATAATATAACAACATGGAGAGCAAGTTAATAGACGATTTTTTAGTGGTAAACACATTACCACTTTTAATTAGTTTATAAGTTTGGATGCATTTTAATTAGTATTTTTTAGTAGTAAACACTTGCCACTTTTTATTAGTTTATAAATTGTGTATTTTTAACGTTCAATTTAAAAGATGAATTAGAGATGAGAAGTTACTAGTTAAATTGAAGCAAATATATTTTTCTTACAATAACTTCTTGTTTCAAGTTACAAATGGTATTCATTTCTAGGTGATTTTGTGAAGTGCATTTGTACATTATGTTATTTAATTGCTACTAATTTTCTTTGGTCATAAAGTTTACGAGTTGTAATGTAATCTTCAATAAACAAAGTTTTTGTTTATAATGCACCTTAATAGTGTGATGACATGATTTTATTCTTCATCGGCTCAAACTGACACATGGCGGCTTACACATTGGGATGAAGAAAAACGGTGTATATAGAGATGCGGTTGCAACGTTTGTAAGTTTACCTTGATGAAAATTATATGTAATCAACTACAAATTTATAACAGTTTTTATGAAAAATAATATTAAATTAGAATGAAATGAGCCAAAAAGCATTGCAAAAGTCTAAACTTTTCCTATAAAATGATTGAAGGAAGTTGAAACCGAAGAAGAAATATAGATGATAATTGAAAATTTGGTTTAATTATCTAATAACAATATATAAGTTTCAAAAAGAGTTATTATTTTTAACATTTTTCTCTAATAGGAAGATATGATGAAGTTGAGATACCAGCATTCTATGGAATCAATGAGCGTAAAGTCAATTCTTGAGAAGGTACTTGGTCAACGCATCGTTCGTTTGCATGGGAAGGGACGTGATCCAACTTTTTGTAGAGACACCGCATGTACTAATGAGTTACTTACAATGAACTTGTGGATAAAATTGAAACACTGAGAGAAAAGAGTGCAATAAAGAAACAAATACCAACATATAAGAATCACATGCTATCTTTACCATCCACAAAAGGACCATCTTAAGGGGTTACATCAGAGTGCGACGAAAATGTTGATGAGTGAGTTAGTTTTCATATTTTCCACAACCCGTAGTGACTTACGAATAGCCTATGTTTTGTTACTTTGAATATTTAATTTGAATAACATGTGCTTTCCTTTGTGTTTTGAATGATGGTGTTTTAATATTTTCAATTAAGTTTGGTTATTTTTGCCACATATGTATCTATTTGCATTCGCATATTTTAAATTTATTGGCATGCATTTGAAGATTATTACCTACACAAATTGTATTAAATCTCTACAAATCATTATACTACTAATAACACATATTAATTAGTTTTAGCCACACAAATATGTGTAGGATCATCATGATGCATACCTATACATAACTAATATGTGGGCAATGATCTATCTCAATAGTTGCAAGGCAACACATCATGACACTTAATTTGGTGTAGGAAAATATAATTTGTAATAGGCTTTTATCAACACATATTATTTTGTAGGTAAAGACATAAATTTCTTGTAGTGTTACCTAGCCAACACCTATTGTACTAAAGGTATTACTAAACTTTGTATTCATTTCAAAGTCTTGAGTTCACTTAGTGGTGAAATAGGTTTTGATTGTAACGGTTTCATGAATTGGGAGCATTAGAAAGCAACTTCGATGATTTGGTAGATAGAGTTCAGTTTTCAAATATTAATTAGACAAATTTGATCCATGACTTGGGGTTTTAGGATTTGTAAATTAAGTTCTAGAGTCTTCCGTGGTGTTTGCTTTTTAAGAGGTAAAATGTCTCCAGCCTGCGGACCACATCTGCAAGCATATGTAGAAGAAGAGATAGAACTAATCTATGCAGTCTGCAAGAAGAATACTGTTTGTTTTTTTAACGTTTGTTGACTGTTTAATCCGATGGTGGTGTACGGACAGTGGTGGAGGTGCGGGTGTTGGGTGAGGTGCGTGGCTGATGATGGTGGTGGGGGTGGCCGACTGTGGTAGTGGTGGCGGTGTCCACCATTGATGGTGGTGGTAGCCGACGATGATGGTAGAGGGTAGGTAGTCAATGGTGGTAGTAGGTGGTCTTTACATGCCTTAGAAGATCTTAAAAGTGGCTGGCCCAGATCTGTACCAAAAAGAGCTCACGCAAGCCTTTTTTTTGATGAAATATCTTTGAAAAACAAAACGTTTACATATGACAATGTTTGCATGTGGTCTGCGTGGCGCAGACAGAAGAGCCTGTGCAAACCTATTGGGGAAAAACAAACACCACTTTAGTCTGTTGTTTATGATTATCAACTGAGGTATTAGCTTTGCAGTCTATGGTATAAATTTCACGAGTTAATTTCTCAGGATCATATGCTACTAGTAGAATTGAATCAAAACATAATTTGACGTTAATTTAGGATTTTGAAATTTGAATAATTCTTAATTGCATATAAGCAGATAATGTATCCCTCTTTAAAGTTTGTATTCCAACAGTTTACTTGGCTAACAATGCTTCTCAATTAATGAAAGTTTAATTGTCTCGCTATAAGAATAGTTATTAAAGACCTTTGTGTGACTTGTAAAGACATGTTAAATATATGAATCCAGTCCTTGGTCAAGCTTTCGGTTCCAGTACCAATTAATTGTTAGTGCTTATATGTAGGTTATATGTAGGGTGAATCGAGCCATCAACCCACCACACCACCAATCCTTTGAAAGCATACTAATCAACTACCAATGCTAATGCAACTTTAAATACGAATATGTTGAAATAGAAGTCTTGATTTGATTTCTCCATGTAATTTGACATATGGATTTGCTTTGGAATTCTGAATGGAATTTTGAATAAGTTTAAGATTCAAATTCGATGTTTTTCAACAAGGGTGTCCATTATCACGTGTTATAGGATTCTCATGTACAACAAACTTGTTCCATGTGCACCCATAATGGTTATTTACCTAGCATGATTCACCCTATGTCTTTGTGATTACAATGACGTGGCACACAATTTAGTTAATTTCAAAATTTATAAATTGGAATCTTGCATTATTAGAGTTTTCATGGTTTTAAAGAATGTTCATCCTCAATTGATCAGATTGGGTAAGTGCATCTCGTAAAACCATAAACTTTGATTCGACATTTTAAAAGATATCAAGATAGTTTAAAGTGACCAGCGTTAACCTATCAGGTTAATATAAGTCCGTCACATGGTACTCAACTTGAATAGTTTGAAGATCGCGTAAGTATCATGATTTTCAAAAATTTAATTTTTGCGATGGAATCTCGTGTCATTAACTATTACTATATGAAATTCGTAGACTATCAGGAATGTCTATGATATTACAAAACTTAGATTAATATGATTTACAATTATTATAAAATACAGTGAAAGTCCGTTTGAATTGAATCAAACCAAGATCACTCGACTCGTAAATGTGCGGAATCCGTAAATGTGTACATATGTGCGTGTGAGAATGAAGAAAACAATGTATAAAATTTCAAATCTCAATAAATTAGAATCAAATTACAATCAAATTAAAGAGATTCGTAATGACAAGGAATGAAATGCAAAATCTCTCTTAAAGTCTCTCTCAAACTCTTAATGTTGTGAGTGAAGTTTTCTTTTTTCAAGTCTAGACATACCTATTTATAGTTTCACTAATCCAGTAGTATCGATACAAAAGTCTTGACAAAAACTAAATAAATGTCGATGCTAATAGTATCGAAAAAAGTCATATCGATACTATTAGTATCAGCAAATCCTAAAAACAAAACTTTGAATGTGAAATATAATAAGAAAATACAATTCAAATACATGATCTAGACTAAAAACAATATCTTCAGTAATCATCGAAAGCTGTTGATAAATCTGTGCCCTAATGGAATCCTCCTTTGCAACAGTTCGATGATTATTATCCAAATAGCTCATTCGAGACACATAGTAGCTTCCAGCAAGTATCTTATGCTAGATCAAGATCTACAAGTCTCTCAGATTGCTTTTCCTCTTTCTCTAGTAATTGAACTGTATTCTGAATAACAATAATAAATCACCCAAAGCTCTTACTAACTTTATGTACCAACAGTCCCCCCTTAGTGATAGCATAGGTATTTGAATTAACAACCTTCCAAACCCTCTTTAGTTTGGATTTCAGTTTAATTGTTTCATTTACATGAAACTGGCATTCAGCTTCTTTGTTGATCTTATCATTAATATGAAACCTTCTCCTTCCATCCATACTTGAATCATATACCTTGTTATTCCAAGTTAGTTGAAATGATTGAACATAAGATTGAAAGCACATTGTACTTCTTTGTTTATAACCATCATAAATTTTGTAATTATACTGTTTCACAGTTAGAACAGAATATCTTAATTAAATGCATGTGGTTTATAAACATGTTTAGGCTTCATCTTTTCTTTTTGAAAATAATTATTGAAAGCCTTGGCCAATAAGTCAATTAAATTAACATTCTCTGTCTATTTTTTTGTTCTTTAACTTTCTTGACCTCCTCTTTCTTCTTCTTTTCTTCTTTTTTTCTGACACTCAACACTTTGGATATTGTCTTGAATACTTCCTTAAAAATATCAACATGATCTTCATCCATACGCTTTTCCTGAAGTTCAGATTTATTCTTCACATATTCAATTTCTTTCTTTAAACTCCTTCTTTTCTTTTAACAAATCAAATTCATCACATCTTTTTTATTTAGTCTAATAATTTCAGCTTTCAGCTCATGAATCTGATCTTTTATATCATTAGCATCAGTCTTTATTTTAGAATCATCACACAAGTTGGCAATAGCAATCCATAGATCTTTAGAATTCTTGATCTGTTTGAAATTCTGAAGAATGTCTTTGGAGATTGCCATAGAAAGCAGGTAAAAACCTTCTTTTCAAGATCATAACTTTCATTCTCTTCTTTATTCAATCTTGATGGATTCTTATAAACTCCATTGAGCTTAGGCTGAAAATATCCATCAAATATAGGAATTTTGAGATTTGGATTAATAATCTCGAAATACGTTTCAAATTGTGTACTCCAAGATGAAAAATAAATAAGCGATACTAGAACTGGAAGCTTTGTCATTTTCTCAATCTCTATTTTACGAAAACAAAAGTATATAATCTTGAATAATTTACCATTTTGAATTCCCGAGAAAATATTTTCAAAACTTCGAAAAATTTCTAAGTCTTATTTTGTAGATATTGATGGTATCTACAAAAGTCAATCCTGATACTAATACTCTGAAAAAGTCAACGTTGATATTCACAATATCAATAAAGATTCCTACGATACTAACAATATCAATAAAGATTCCTCCGATACTAATAGTATCGATGAAGGTTCCTCCGATACTAATGGTATCAACCA
Source organism: Mikania micrantha (assembly GCA_009363875.1). Taxonomy (NCBI): domain Eukaryota; kingdom Viridiplantae; phylum Streptophyta; class Magnoliopsida; order Asterales; family Asteraceae; genus Mikania; species Mikania micrantha. The sequence goes on along the minus strand of CM018698.1, from coordinate 39,386,472 downwards.
AGATTCCTCCAATACTAATCGTATCAACCAAGATTCCTCCACTACTAATTGTATGGACCAAGATTCCTCCGATACTAATAGTAACGATGCAAAAAATAGCGCGAAAATCTGGAAATTCCGAACAGCTCGAAAAATCATAAAAAATACTTCCAAAATCTTCATTTTGGAGAGATAGAAGTCGAATTTTATATCAATATCTTCGTAATTCAAAAACACAAAACCCTAGCCAGTAAATTTGATCAAAATCACATCTGAAAATGATTAATTTGTCTAAAAACATGGATGCAAACTTACAACTTCTACAAACTTTCGAAAATTGAATCTGAATCTATACAAAACACCCATTGTAATCTCAGACCGAGCACTAAGGCTCTGATACCACTTCAAAGTCCGTTTGAATTGGATAAAACCGAGATGACTCAACTCGTAACCACGTGGAATCCATAAATGTGTCGATGTGTGCGTGTGAGAATGAAGAAAACAATGTATAAAATTTCAAATCTCATTCAATTACAATCAAATTACATAGATTCGTAATAACAAGGAATGAAATGCAAAATGTCTCTTAAAGTCTCTCTCAAAATCTTAATGTTGTGAGTGAAGTTATATTTTTTCAAGTCTAGACATACCTATTTATAGTTTCACCAATCCAGTACTATTGATACTAGTAGATACGATACAAAAGTCTTGACAAAAACTAAGTAAATGTCGATACTAATTGTATCAACACAAGTCATACCGATATTATTAGTATCGTCAAATCCTAAAAAAACTTTGAATTTTAAACAAAACAACAAGATACAATTCAAATACATGATCTAGACTTAAAACAATAACTTTAGTAATCTGTTGATAAATCTGTGCACTAACACATAATCACAATATCATAAAATCTTAAAATGTTATTTAGACATAAGAATGTATAAGATAAAACTTTTAGAACTTTATATTAAGACGATAATAATTATCATCCATCATAAGGTTAATGTCTTATAATTTCTAAATTCTTGAGTCTTGTTATATAAATGAATGATGTGAGACATGATAATACTTTTAGATAAAATGATACATACATATCATAAATCATCTTAAAGTTTTTAGAGTTACAGTCTGAATTTAAGGATTTATAAGATGAGACATTTGGTAGGAGTAGTAAAGTATAAGGTGGAAAATGATTGTTTATGCCTAAATCATATGTTATTGAATACATCTAGTATGTGATATTATATAATCTTAGATAAATGTGATAACTATTTATCACTAATCTCAGATATAATATTACAGAAGCCTTGAATAATTGTTTAAGTGTATACACGAGTATAAAACATTCATCTTAGAATCAATAATGAGAATTGTGTGGACTTGGTTGAAGTTTAAATGAAATCACTCCTAATAAAATCCAATAAATCTAAATAAATGTCACGTTATTAAATTTTAAACGAATTATAAATGATCATAAGAAATCATGATGACTTGGTTAAAATAATCAAATCAAAGATCATTATGACTTGTTTAAAATCAATATGAAATGATATCGAAAGTTGAACACCATCGACATAATAGAATTACATAGTTTATAAAATTTTAGTATGACATGCTTTGTCCTAATTAAGCAAGAACAATACCATTAAAATTCTCAGGAAGGCTAGACAGGTTCCACCGTATATCAAGGATTCATACGAATACCTTTCCTAGACCGAAATTTTGATGACTGATATTTCAGTCTTTTAGTTAATACATGTCCACCTCACAAAATTAACTCTAACACGTTTATAAAATTAATATCGGAAATCCTATATTGTCTAGTAAATAATATTAGGCATGTAGCCTTATATTTTGAGTTAAGGATCGTTTGTGCGTATGTTAGATTGGAACAGAGTTTACTTAAAGAAAATTTTTAGGCATTTATTAAGTTAAGTAAATCCCAAGATATAAAATCATCTTAGACTAAGGCATCCCTAACTAAGTGTAAGAAATGACATAATTGCATCTATGTCTTTTCTCTATGGTAACAGTATAGATACACATAATATAACGTATAACATATAAACATGTTATGAATATATAATAATTATATTAGATAACTCATATTTGGGTAAGCTTAGTTATAATCAAGGCCACCATTTTATAATAACCTAAATCCCTATAACCATGGCTTTGGTACTAATTTGTCACACCCCAAACAACGGCGGAATACGTTGGAGCGCGAATTTGATTGTGTATAAGCTCATAGTGCTATGTTAAATTTTGAATTATCAAAACATCCATTTAATAATAATCCATCATTCATTTATTTTAAACATTTAAATTGTCTTTACATGAGTCCAAAAACCAAAACATTACATTGAGAAATTTAAATAGTTGTTTTAAAATTTAAATTAAGTTAGGCCTATTGTCACACCCCGAGACGGCGGGGTTGGATCGAAGTCCTCGTCGGGCGGAAGGTTCCAGGGGCGTGATATCGTGTGTGATAATCGTGATGATCAGATTGTTTACATTGCACATGATACAAATGAGAAAATGCTAAATAAAATAGAATTACAAAGTTAAATTACATCAGTATCGTTTATAATTTAACAATGTAAATCTTCCATAAACATCATAAAGTTTCTATCTTGTAACTATACAAGATATACAAAATAATTGTATAATGATGTTCCAAAAGTATGCAGGTCCAAAATACTAAGTCTTCTATATGAAGTCCTAGTCCAAAAGCATAAGCTTCTTAATTGACCTGTTCGTCACCTGAGAAGTCATGCAAAAAGACCAAGTCAACACATGGTTGGTGAGTTCATATAGTTTAGTAATTTAAAATGATTTGAAAACCTTCTTCTGTAAAGACCCTAACCTCGTTAACACCACATGTAATATCCACATCGGTATGCTTATATATAGGGCATACCCCTGAGTCGAGCCTACAACCCGCCCAGACGCCGTCCCACCACATACTAATACGCATAAGACGCTGTTGTTAATGATAGTTAAGCAATTTTTACCTACCACACACTTCCATTCCACTATAGTTCTAATGTACACTCAATACACTTGTTAATCCCTCGGTAACAACCTTAATCTCATTAACAACACATGTATCATCCAGATCGGTATGCTTATATATAGAGCATACCCTTGAGTCGAGCCTGCAACCCGCCTGGACGCCGTCCCACCACATACTAATCCGCATAGGACATTGGTGTTAATAATAATTAAGCATTTTACCCCTATCCTTAACCCATTTGTTCTTCAGTTCTTTGTCCCTGTAAATACAACGATTTGAGATCTCTATGGATCCTTTGAGTTCATCACACAAGTATGATCAACCACAACAATTGTACAAATAGTGAAATAAATGCTTAATTAAATAAATAAATAAACATTTAATAAAATCTAAGTCCTAATGATTGGGCCTTGGTCATACTCGAGTAGACTAATATAGCAATCAGGTACTTAGTAGTAAAGGAGATCTATAAACCTCATCAAACATGTGACCTATAATCAATCAGTCTAGCTAGGACATCTTTTGATATATAGGCTTTTATAGTTCTTTAGACAGTCCATAGTTCGTATAGTTCTTTAGTTCTTTGGCACATGTTATCTTTGAGCATTTCCCAGATGTTCCTCAAAACAGTTAGGGAATACTGTAAATATCATCAAACATACGTCTCATATTCGATCAGTCTAGCTAGGACATCTTTCAAACCTGAGAATGGCACATGCTATCTTTGATATTTCCCAGTTAGACCCTCGAAATAGTTCTTTGTACTTAGTTCTTTGAAGTAGATCGTTAGTTCTTTGACAACACCCTCTTGAAATAGCTCTTTGAAAATAGACCGTTAGTTCTTTGAAATAGACCGTTAGTTCTTTGAAATGGACCGTTAGTTCTTAGAAATAGATCGTTAGTTCTTTGAAATAGATCTTTAGTTCTTTGAAAATAGTTCTTTGAAAAGAGTTCTTTGAATTGAAGAGTTATTTACTCATGACGAATAGATAACTTGTTTTAAATCCAATAAACAGTTTACCTAGACAAAAGTCTAGAATAACAGTTATACATGTAAAACATATACAAATTAAAAGCATTTAAGTAAACAATTTAAATAAAACAGTTTACGCATGCTTCTCAGCCTCGCGTTTTAAAACAAAATTGTTAGAAAAGGGGCTATGAACTCACCTGTGTTGCTAAGTATGTATTACCACAGAAAATGCGCGCTCGTTCGTTGTAGCTTAAGTATCTTCAACACCTGAGTTGTTTTAAGAAATTTGGGTACGATAAATCGTTATAGTAGTCGCGAACTAGGGTTTTTGGTCTCGGTGTGCAACTAGGTGTCCTAAATGCTAATGTGTTTCTATAGTTCCCTTTATTCTAGGCTAAACATATTATTAACTAAAATGTCGTTAATTTAATTCACTTTAAATCGAACATTTATTTTAGAAAATCATTTAGTTCAATCTAATAAATCTTACCACTTTATTTCTTTCATTAAAACACAATTAATTTGAGAAAAGTGAATTTTTATACATAATGGGCTTGGGTTAATCCTATTGGATAAATCTTGGACCCAAATTACTATCTTTTGATTTCCAAATGATTATTGATCAACTTCTTGATGAACTTGTACTAGATAATTCAAGTGAATCATCTCGATTAGTTATGTGTTCTTTAAGAAATTCCTATGGAATAGGTGTCAATGCTTACATCAACACACGTAACCTTAGTTTATTGGTTTGATTCTCATGATTTCCCCAAATGAATCCCCAAGTGTGTTGAACTAACTTAATAAATGTCAACAACACGTATTTACTTGGTTGTATGATTAAGTAACCCATTTTCTTAGAAACTCAAATTCCTTGTTACCATTTAGAAAAGACCTTAGTTTATTGCCATATGATGAAACAATATCAACATTCACTTTGTTAAACTCTATACTTGGTTCATATATCACCCTAAGTTGATATTTTGTAGTGCAACCCAAGTATGCCTCCCATGCACACACATGCACCCATGCATGCTGTTTACGTATGCACACTATGCGTCCGGGTCTCATGGATCATGATTTAAAGTCCTAACCCAACCCAATCCCTTAGCCGAAGAAGACATCTCTAATCGACTGGCCGAATAAGGTTGGCCGAAAGTGTTGGACAAATGAAGCTAGACCCGAATGAGGGTGAAGGCTGACTGAGAGAAGCTTGCCCGAATGTGTTGGTGCGAATGGCTTATGCCGAACCAGGGTGGCCGAATAAGTACCAGCGAATGAGATTGTTTGTTTCGGGTGAGACTTGGCCGAAAAGGTTGAGACCGGACGAATGTGATCTTTGGTCGAATAAGGTCTGGCTGAACGAATGACTGACCGAGCGAATGGCTGCCGATTGATTAGAGGGTAGGTGGCCTTTCGGCCGAAAGTGACTCATACGGCCCCTGGGTCATTCGATCACCTGTGGTTGGTGCCATTCGGCCGTCGAACCCCCTCCCCCCACGGTGTAGTCCCCAATCTCGAACCTCATGACCACGGCTCAACTTCCCACGAGTTCCTATCCTATCCGAAGGTGTTAGTGTGTGTTTCCCGCAGGTTTTTATGGTTCAATACCGGTTTAGAAAGGTGACCGGTTCAAGGGTTCCAAAAACCCTAAAACCAAACAAAGATTGAACTTTTACCTCGAATATGGTGGATACACGTTTTGATCGGTTGTACTTCTGTATTCTACAAGTGATGGGGGTTGTTTTGACACCAAGAACTCGTGATTTCTTGAAGTATTGAGGGAGAAATCTTAGAGAGAGTGGGTATTTCTAGAGAGAGAGCTCCAAAATTTCTAGAGAGAGGGGGGTGTTGGCTCGTTGGTGGTGTTTAGTGTGGCTTTAATGCCACATTAAATGATAGGGAAATACCCGATTTCGTTCGGGTTCGTTCGATTTCACGTGGTTTCGCGTAAAACGCCGGTTTCTCGTCGTTTTCGTAACGAAACGACTCGGTTTCTAAAATAGAATTTATAAAATTATTTTGGGTTGTGATTCCTAATAAATTAACTAATATCTTTTATTTATTTAAAATTTTCAGAAATAATTAACTTACAGTTTAAATTGAATCGCGTAGTTGTTGCGCGCGTTCGTTCAGATCGTTACCCGTACGAACACGACAATAACTATGCTTTTCAATATGCTTTTCTAATTATTGGACATCATTCAGAACGTTAAACTTCCAGATTTATTCGTACAGATCGTCACCTATACGAATAATCTGTCGGTTTAGCATTCACATAACGACATCCGTTGTTATTTCGTTCTGTAAGGCCTCACATACGTTTATACATAATAAAATCCTAACACATAATCACATGATGGTTCTGTGTTGCCAAATAATTATCTGACTGAGGAACCATAGTTCTGAACTTGTTTTCTGAACTGATTCTGAATTTGTTCGTTGGTGACATAAAATGACAATAAAACATCAAATGAACATAACATACAATGAAACACATATAGTTCGTACCTGATTTACTGTTACTGTAGAGATCACTGTTCCGGTGCCGGTTCCGGCACTGATGTTACAGTCTCCCCTTCTTAGAGAAATTTCGTCCCGAAATTTAAGAGTTGTTATCGGGTACCGCTTCCTCTTCAAACAGTTGTGGATACTTTGACTTCATGTGATCTTCACGTTCCCAAGTAAACTCAGGTCCGCGCCTTGAATTCCATCGAACCTTTACAATCGGAATACGGCTTCGCCTCAGTTGTTTAACCTTGCGATCCATAATCTCCAAAGGTTCCTTGATAAAGTGTAATTGTTCATCAACTCGAATTTCTTCAATTGGAATGACGAGTGATTCGTCAGCAAGGCATTTCTTTAAGTTCGAGACGTGAAACACGTCATGCACACCACTGAGTTCTTCTGGTAATCTCAGTTTATACGCCATAGAACCAATACGTTCGATGATTTCGAATGGTCCTACGTATCGTGGTGCTAATTTGCCTTTCTTTCCGAATCGCACTACACCTTTCCATGGAGATACCTTCAACATAACCCGGTCTCCCACTTGAAACTCCAACGGCTTGGCCCTTTGTCGGCGTAGCTCTTTTGTCTACTTCTTGTAGCTTGTAGTCTTCGTTGAATCTGGGCAATCTTGTCAGTGGTTTCCTGAATAAGCTCTGGCCCAGTTATACGATTTTCTCCAACTTCAGTCCAACAGATCGGTGATCGACATTTTCAACCATACAAAGCCTTGAACGGTGCACATCCGATACTGCTATGGTAACTGTTATTGTAGGAGAATTTGATTAGTGGCAAATGAGAATCCCAATTTCCACCGAAATCCAAAATGCAGGTTCTTAGCATATCCTCCAGGGTTTGAATAGTACGTTCGCTTTGACCGTCCGTTTGTGGATGGTAAGCTGTACTCAGATTTAGCTGTGTCCCTAGAGATTTCTGTAATGATTTCCAAAACCTTGATGTAAATCTGCTGTCTCTATCAGAAATAATAGACAATGGCACACCATGGCGTACCACTATCTCATTGATGTACAATCTCGCCAGTTTATCCATCGTGAAAGTCTCACGCACCGGCAAGAAGTGAGCAGATTTTGTTAAACGGTCGATGATCACCCATATCGTATCATGACCACTGGAAGTGCGGGGTAGCTTGGTAATGAAGTCCATAGCTATTTGTTCCCACTTCCAGAGCGGAATCTCAGGCTGTTCCAGTAAACCAGACGGTCTCTGGTGTTCCAACTTTACCTTCGCACACGTTAAACATTGACCGATGTACTCAGCTATATCTTTCTTCATTCCCGGCCACCAATAAATTCCACGCAAGTCTTGGTACATTTTATCGGTGCCCGGGTGCACCGAGTACTTGGTCTTGTGCGCTTCATCAAAAATAATTCTTCTTAATTCATCTACCGCAGGAATCCATACACGATCCTTATAGTAAATGATTCCATCGGGCTTCGTGTCAAATTGTTTCTCTGCTCCACAGTCAAGCTCTTTCTTCAAATTTCCTCGATCAACTGATTCTTGCTGTGTCTGAATAATTTTGTCATGTAAGCTCGTCTGCACAGTCATTCTCATTGCTCTAACACGCAAGGGTTTGACCCGTTCCTTCCGGCTCAAGGCATCAGTTACTACGTTAGCCTTTCCCAGATGGTATTTGATCACACAATCGTAATCATTCAGAAGTTCAACCCAACAGCGTTGCCGCATGTTGAGTTCCTTCTGATCAAAGATGTGCTGCAGACTCTTGTGATCAGTGAATATGGTACACTTAGTGCCATATAAGTAATGTCTCCAAATCTTCAGTGAAAAGATTACGGCTCCCAGTTCAAGATCATGAGTAGTGTAGTTCTTCTCATGAATCTTTAACTGTCTTGATGCATAAGCGATAACTTTGTCCCGTTGCATTAGTACGCAACCAAGTCCCTGATGGGAGGCATCACAATAAACAACAAAGTCATCACATCCTTCTGGAAGAGATAGAATTGGAGCATCACACAACTTCTGTTTCAAAGTCTGGAAAGCATCTTCTTGTTTCTGCTCCCAGACAAACGGTTCACTCTTCTGAGTTAATATAGTGAGAGGCAAGGCTATCTTAGAAAAGTTTGAGATAAACCTTCTATAGTAACCTGCCAATCCCAGAAAAGACCGTATCTCCGTCGGTGTCTTCGGAATGTCCCAGTTCTTTATTGCTTCAATCTTGGCGGGATCTATGTGTATTCCCTCGCTGTTGACTACATGGCCCAAAAATTGAACCTCTCTTAACCAGAATTCACACTTAGAGAATTTGGCATAAAGTCTCTGCTCCTTCAACAACTCCAAGATTTTCCTGAGGTGTTCTTCATGTTCAGCTTTACTCTTCGAATAAATCAAGATTTCATCGATAAAGACAATGACAAACTGATCCAAATTCGGCTTGCATACTCGGTTCATGAGGTCCATGAAAAACGCTGGTGCATTTGTCAATTTTGAAAGGCATCACCATGAATTCGTAATGCCCGTATCTGGTTCGGAATGCCGTCTTTGGTATGTCTTCATCTTGAACTCTAAGTTGATGATATCCAGACCGCAGATCAATCTTCGAGAAGTACTGTGCTCCCTGTAGTTGGTCAAACAAATCATCAATCCTCAGTAATGGATACCGATTCTTGATGGTTAGTTCTCGATAATTTATGCACATCCGAAACGAACCGTCTTTCTTCTTCACGAACAAGTCCGAAGCTCCCCAAGGTGAGTAGCTCGGTATGATGAATCCTTTATCCAGTAACTCCTGTAACTGGTTTGACAATTCCTGCATCTCTGAAGGTGCTAACATGTAAGGAGATTTGGCAACAGGAGTTGCTCCAGGAACTAAATCAATACGAAACTCTACCGGTCGCACAGGTGGCAAACCTGGTAGGTCTTCAGGAAATACTTCCGGATACTCTTTCACTACCGGTACGTCTTGTATCTTTTTCATGCCTTTCTCCTTTTCTACCACACGAGCCAGGAAAGCTACGCATTGCTTCTGTAAACACTTACGCGCCTTTATGCAAGAAATGATTTTGACACTTGGTTTTGCTTGATCCCCTTTAAAATCCAATACTCGATCATCTGGCAATGGACAGATGACTTCCACTCGGTTAGAAGAAAGCCAATCCATTCCAACAATGATGTCAAAACTACCCAACTCTATCGGTATCAAATCGATGGTGAATGTATGACCATTAAGTGTCAATGGGCAGTTCTGTATACTGTACTAACTGTGATCTGTTTCCCGCTAGCTACTTCTATGATATAAGGGGAGTCTAACTGTTCCTTTATAGAATCTAGTTGGCATGCAAAATCGGCAGAGATAAAACTCTGATCCTCACCAGTGTCAAATAGAACAGATGCATAAAAGTCATGTAAGAGAAATGTACCAGTGACCACATTCAAGTCTTGACGTGCAGCTGGAGCTCCTATGACAAAAGCTCTTCCACGGGGTGCTTGAACTGCTTGTTGTGTCTTCTTTGGGCAGTTCTTCGCAAAGTGGCCCTGTTCGCCACAGTTATAGCATCCACCATTGTTCTGGTTAGCTGGTGGAGGGAGAGCTAAAGCAACATTGTTGACTGCTTGATTTGGTGTCATCCGGCAATGTTGGACCCAATGGCCCTTCCTTCCACACCCGGTGCATTGCTTGCAAGGGGTCTTAGTAGCATGATGGTATTGACACTTGGCACACAAATGATATGTACCAGTGTAAGGTCTTTTGTTGGGGTTCTGTGGTGCAGCTGCTATTGCTGGAGAGGTGTGGCCATCGTGTAGTTCTTGATGACCTTTTGTTTCTTCTTCTGATGGTGGTGAGGTTTCTTTGACGGCTCTGCTTTGTTCTTGCCAGAGTCAGCCTCTTTCTTCAAAACTCCTGAGGCTACCATCATATCCGTGAGCTTCCCAGACAAACTCACAGCAGACTCCAATGTGACAGGATTTGCAGCAACCACTAATCCTTGTATGCAGACTGGTAACCCACATACATACCTGTCAATCCGCTTCTCCAGAGTCGGTACCGTATCTAGCACCAAAGCAACCAACTCGTGGTAACGAGTCGTATATCCCATGTGGTCTGCCCCTTTCATCACATGGTTAGACAGTTCCACCTCTAATCTCTGTAGCTCGTTCTTGGGACAAAACTCAGTCCTCAATAGAGTCTTGAAGTCTTCCCATGGCATCGCCATAGCTTCATCTCTTCCTCTTGCATTAACTTGGTTGTTTCACCAAGTCAAGGCTCGTTTGTTGAATGTCCCAGCAAAATGACAAACCTTGTGGTGCTCTGGACAGCTGCAGACCAACGGCTCCTTCATTACCGCTGAAACTAGGTGGTTTACATCCCATAAAGGACTTGTATGAATGGTTTTAAGTACCACCAGTGTTCCCGCTGGCTTCTCCTGACGAGTTACCAGTATTGTTGATCTCATTACGGAAACGGTTGAACATCTCCGGTATCGCTTCTTTCATCTGATTGGTCATCTGGCTACTCAGTAGGGTCACCAAAGCGATAGAAGTAGGATCCAGAATCGGCGTTGTGCTCGGGCCTGTTGGTAGGTTGAGTGGAGGAGGAATAAATGGAGGAGGAGGTGGAGGCAATGGAGGCATTGCAGGAGGTGAGTCAGACGGTGATGGTTTAGACGAATGTGGAGCCAAATCTTGTGGTGGTGTAGGTAACGAGGGAGTCTGTCTTCTCGGCGGCATTCTGATCATAACCAATAAAGTAATTGGTTAGTGCAATAATTGAATACAGAAGACACAATGCAACAAGGTCTTAAGTCCTGTGTTCTCCATACGCAGGGTCCCTAGGTTATAGTCTAGGTCAAACCGTTTAAATACATGACCTATATTTCTCTATAATCATGGCTCTGATACCAATCTGTCACACCCCGAGCCGGCGGGGTTGGATCAAAGTCCCCGTCGGACGGAAGGTTCCCAGGGCGTGATATCGTGTGTGATAGTCGTGATGATCAAATTGTTTACATTGCACATGATACAAATGAGAAAATGCTAAATAAAATAGAATTACAAAGTTAAATTACATCAGTATCGTTTATAATTTAACAATGTAAATCTACCATAAACATCATAAAGTTTCTATCTTGTAACTATACAAGATATACAAAATAATTGTATAATGATGTTCCAAAAGTATGCAGGTCCAAAATACTAAGTCTTCTATATGAAGTCCTAGTCCAAAAGCATAAGCTTCTTAATTGACCTGTTTGTCACCTGAGAAGTCATGCAAAAAGACCAAGTCAACACATGGTTGGTGAGTTCATATAGTTTAATTTAAAATGATTTAAAAACCTTCTTCGGTAAAGACCCTAACCTCATTAACACCACATGTAATATCCACATCGGTATGCTTATATATAGGGCATACCCCTGAGTCGAGCCTACAACCCGCCCAGACGCCGTCCCACCACATACTAATACACATATGACACTGTTGTTAATGATAGTTAAGCAATTTTTACCTACCACACACTTCCATTCCGCTAAAGTTCTAATGTACACTCAAAACACTTGTTAATCCCTCGGTAACAACCTTAATCTCATCAACATCACATGTATCATCCAGATCGGTATGCTTATATATAGGGCATACCCCTGAGTCGAGCCTCCAACCCGGCCGAACGCCGTCCCACCACATACTAATCCGCATAGGACATTGGTGTTAATGATAATTAAGCATTTTACCCCTATCCTTTACCCATTTGTTCTTCAGTTCTTTGTCCCTGTAAATACAACGATTTGAGATCTCTATGGATCCTTTGAGTTCATCACACAAGTATGATCAACCACAACAATTGTACAAATAGTGCAATAAATGCTTAATTAAATAAGTAAATAAACATTTAATAAAATCTAAGTCCTAATGATTGGGCCTTGGTCATACTCGAATAGACTAGTATAACAATCAGGTACTTAGTAGTAAAGGAGATATGTAAACCTCATCAAACATGTGACCTATAATCAATCAGTCTAGCTAGGACATCTTTAGATATATAGGCTTTTATAGTTCTTTAGACCGTCCATAGTTCGTATAGTTCTTTAGTTCTTTGGCACATGTTATCTTTGAGCATTTCCCAAATGTTCCTCAAAACAGTTAGGGAATACTGTAAATATCATCAAACATGCGTCTCATATTCGATCAGTCTAGCTAGGACATCTTTCAAACCTGAGAATGGCACGTGCTATCTTTGATATTTCCCAGTTAGACCCTCGAAATAGTTCTTTGTACTTAGTTCTTTGAACTAGATCGTTAGTTCTTTGACAACACCCTCTTGAAATAGCTCTTTGAAAATAGACCGTTAGTTCTTTGAAATAGACCGTTAGTTCTTTGAAATGGACCGTTAGTTCTTTGAAATAGATCGTTAGTTCTTTGAAACAGATCGTTAGTTTTTTGAATATAGTTCTTTGAATTGAAGAGTTATTTACTCATGACGAATAGATAACTCCTTTTAAATCCAATAAACAGTTTACCTAGACAAAAGTCTAGAATAACAGTTATACATGTAAAACATATACAAATTAAAAGCATTTAAGTAAACAATTTAAATAAAATAGTTTATCCATGCTTCTCAGCCCCGCGTTTTAAAACAAAAATGTTAGAAAAAGGGCTATGAACTCACCTGTGTTGCTAAGTATGTATTACCATAGAAAATGCACGCTCATTCGTTGTAGCTTAAGTATCTTCAGCACCTGAGTTGTTTTAAGAAATTTGAGTACGATACATCGTTATGGTAGTCGCGAACTAGGGTTTTTGGTCTCGGTGTGCAACTAGGTGTCCTAAATGCTAATGTGTTTCTATAGTTCCCTCTATTCTAGGCTAAACATATTATTAACTAAAATGTCGTTAATTTAATTCACTTTAAATCGAACATTTATTTTAGAAAATCATTTAGTTCGATCTAATAAATCTTACCACTTTATTTCTTTCATTAAAACATAATTAATTTGAGAAAAGTGAATTTTTATACATAATGGGCTTGGGTTAATCCTATTGGATAAATCTTGGGCCCAAATTACTATCTTTTGATTTCCAAATGATTATTGATCAACTTCTTGATTAACTTGTACAGGATAATTCAAGTGAATCATCTCGACTAGTTATGTGTTCTTTAAGAAATTCCTAAGGAATAGGTGTCAATGCTTACATCAACACACGTAACCTTAGTTTATTGGTTTGATTCTCATGATTTCCCCAAATGAATCCCCAAGTGTGTTGAACTAACTTAATAAATGTCAACAACACGTATTTAGTTGGTTGTATGATTAAGTAACCCATGTTCTTAGAAACTCAAATTCCTTGTTACCATTTAGAAAAGACCTTAGTTTATTGCCATATGATGAAACAATATCAACATTTACTTTGTTAAACTCTATACTTGGTTCATATATCACCCTAAGTTGATATTTTGTAGTGCAACCCAAGTATGCCTCCCATGCACACACATGCACCCATGCATGCTGTTTACGTATGCACACTATGCGTCCGTGTCTCATGGATCATGATTTAAAGTCCTAACCCAACCCAATCCCTTAGCCGAAGAAGACATCTCTAATCGACTGGCCGAATAAGGTTGGCCAAAAGTGTTGGACGAATGAAGCTAGACCCGAATGAGGGTGAAGGCCGACTGAGAGAAGCATGCCCGAATGTGTTGGTGCGAATGGCTTATTCCGAACCAGGGTGGCCGAATAAGTACCAGCGAATGAGATTGTTTGTTTCGGGTGAGACTTGGCCGAAAGGGTTGAGACCGAACGAATGTGATCTTTGGTCGAATAAGGTCTGGCTGAACGAATGACTGACCGAGCGAATGGCTGCCGATTGATTAGAGGGTAGGTGGCCTTTCGGCCGAAAGAGACTCATACGGCCCCTGGGTCATTCGATCACCTATGGTTGGTGCCATTCGGCCGTCGAACCCCCCCCCCCCCACGGTGTAGTCCCCAATCTCGAACCTCATGACCACGCCTCAACTTCCCATGAGTTCCTATCCTATCCTAAGGTGTTAGTGTGTGTTTCCCCTAGGTTTTTATGGTTCAATACCAGTTTAGAAAGGTGACCGGTTCAAGGGTTCCAAAAACCCTAAAACCAAACAAAGATTGAACTTTTACCTCGAATATGGTGGATACACGTTTAGATCGGTTGTACTTCTGTATACTACAAGTGATGGGGGTTGTTTTGACACCAAGAACTCGTGATTTTATGGAGTATTGAGTGAGAAATCTTAGAGAGAGAGTGGGTATTCTAGAGAGAGAGAGCTCCGAAATTTCTAGAGAGAGGGGGTGTTGGCTGGTTGGTGGGGGTTTAGTGTGGCTTTAATGCCACATTAAATGATAGGGAAATACCCGATTTCGTTCGGGTTCGTTCGGTTTCGCGTGGTTTCGCGTAAAACGCCGGGTTCTCGTCGTTTTCGTAACGAAACGACTTGGTTTCTAAAATAGAATTTATAATAATAAATTAACTAATATCTTTTATTTATTTAAAATTTTCAGAAATAATTAACTTACAGTTTAAATTGAATCGCGTAGTTGTTGCGCGCGTTCGTTCAGATCGTCACCCGTACGGACTCGACAATAACTATGCTTTTCAATATGATTTTCTAATTATTGGACATCATTCAGAATGTTAAACTTCCTGACTTATTCGTACAGATCGTCACCTATACGAATAATCTGTCGGTTTAGCATTCACATAACAACATCCGTTGTTATTTCGTTCTGTAAGGCCTCACATACGTTTATACATAATAAAATCCTAACACATAATCACATGATGGTTCTGTGTTGCCAGATAATTATCTGACTGAGGAACCATAGTTCTGAACTTGTTTTCTGAACTGATTCTGAATTTGTTCGTTGGTGACATAAAATGACAATAAAACATGAAATGAACATAACATACAATGAAACACATATAGTTCGTACCTGATTTACTGTTAATGTTACTGTAGAGATCACTGTTCCGGTGCCGGTTCCGGCACTGATGTTACACCTATCTTATGTCATTACCATGCTTCCTTAACCAGTTACACACCTAAAATAAGATTTTCTCAACTATTTGCACAGCTGGTGAGATCACACACTTAGTTTAATAATATATTGAAAACGATGCAAAGTATAGCCTAAATAGATTATGTATCAAAAGCATATCATGAATACAAGATTGACAAAAAAGAATGAATGAATGAATGAATGATAGTGTCAAAACAAGTATCCATACAACATGTTAATTCAATTATGACCATACTATAAATTAACATTTATAATTCAACAAGTTTGTTAGGTGTACTTTTTATCATTTTCACACAATGGAAAAACCTAATATGAATATGGTATCTAACACATCTTAGGCTACTAAGTACTATCTTGTTTACTGGCAACACACATAACATCAACACATTGTATAAAGCATAGCATCTAACACATAAACTAATGAGGTCCAAGGCTTGGATCAAAGTTTGAATAACTGCTAGAATTGAATCAATTTTGATTAGGCACAAGAGTAACATCCCTAAAAACAAAATATGTAAAGAGGGTGTATGAGAACTCACCTTGCTGAGTTTAATAACTTGTAACAAGATGTTTATGTTGTAACTCTATTAGTATCCAAACACCCACATAATCAACCTAAAACTAAGCTAATGGAGTTCACTATGATTTTAAGAAGTTCTTAAATCGATATTTGGCCAACGTGTTCGGATTTGATGGAATGTTTGAATAATAAATCATTTTAGTTTACATTGTATCCAACAAGTTCTAAAATCTTAAAATCATTTGGCATAAATTCATAATTTTTGTTTATACATAAATAGGAGTTTTAGAAATAATCATTTGATATAAAACATATTTAGTGGAATAATAATCAAATGATTTATGAAAATAAATTTAAATCCTTCATAAATGAATATTATAAAGTAACATATACAAATATTTAAATGAATAACTATTTATTGAAAATTTTTTTTTAAATGTCTAGCTCATAATTTATATGTCATAAATTATAATTAGATTAACGCTTCTTCTATAGTTTATTTTTTTAAATCTTTGAAGAAATTCGAATTTCAAAGGAAATTTTTATATATTACTTTATAAAATTTATTGGTCAAAACATAAATCTTAATCACTTGAATATGGATTGATTTAAGGGAAAATTACCAAATTAGTCATAGTTAACCAATATTTTACCAAACTAATCACTTAAATTCCGGCCCTTAAGACGCCGCTTTAAACTCCACTTTATTCGCCATTTTTCTGTATTTTTTGTAAACATACGGGCGCATATGTCGGCGACTTTGTCGGGGTCTAAATTGGTGTCTTAACACCCCTTTTCTACTGACGTCTTAGACACCGCTTTAGACGCCGCCTTACGCGCCCTTTTTCTTTACTTTTTGTAAACACACGGGCCCACATGCCGGCGGCTTTGTCGGGGTCTAAATGAGTGTCTAAGACCCATTTTCTACTGGCGGCTTAAGGCATTTGTAGATGCCAAATTTAGACACTGGCTTAAATCTCGCATGTGGCACGGCTTGGCGTCGCCTTAAAGCCCTTAAAGCGGCGTCTTTACACACCCGTTCCGGAGACGTCTTTAAACTCCAAAGCGGCGTCTTTAGATGTCAGTTCTGAATGAATGTGACATTCCCTGATTTGACGGCTTAAAAATGTCAGAATGGGTGTCTTTTAGACTTCAAAAAGACGTCTTAGACGTCGGTTTCGGATATACCTGACTGATGTGATTACTCGCCACCTACCGCATTTATTACCTCGTTTGAATCGAAAACTTTTTTTGCCTGGTTTATTTATTTTCTTTTTTTTTCTCGCTATATAAACCAAAAAAAAAAATTCGATTCAAACGAGGTAATAAATGCGGTTGATGGCGAATAATCACATCAGTCAATAACATCCGAAACCGGCGTCTAAGACGTCTTTTTGAAGTTTAAAACTTTAAGCCGTCAAATTAGTCAAATCAGGAAATGTCACATCCATTCTGAACCGACGTCTAAAAACGTCGCTTTAGAGTCTAAAGATGCCTCTGGATTGGGCTTTAAAGACGCCGCTTTAAAGGCTTTAAGACGACGCCAAGCCGATCGAGCAGAGCCACATATGAGATTTAAGCCAGTGTCTAAATTGGGCATCTACAGGTGTCTTAAGACGCCGGTAGAAAATAGGTCTTAGGCACCATTTAGACCCCGACAAAGTTGACGACATGTGGGCCCGTATGTTTACAAAACGTACAGAAAAAGTGGCATTTAAAGCGGCATCTAAGAGGCCGGTAGAAATGAGGTCTTAAGATACCCATTTAGATCCCGACAAAGCCGCCGACATGTGGCTCGCATGTTTAGAAAAAGTACACTAAAAGGGCGTTTAAAGTGACGTATAAGTGGGCAGAATTTGAGTGATTAGTTTGGTAAAAAATTGGTTAAGTATAACTGATTTGGTAATTTTCCCTTAATTTAAACCTTAGTAAACTGTATTTCTATTTATTATTATTATTATTTTATTAGTAAATAATAATAGTGATTTTACAAAAACTTTCTGATGAAATAAAGGAATAGAAAAAGGCACAAAAAGGCAAAACTGCATAAAATGGCGAAAACATGCTACTACCCGGTTTCGAACGCCGCTCAACTTGTGGCCAAGATCTTCGATCAACCAAATTTACCAGTAGCTCTAGACTTCTAAATAACATGTCTTCCGACCAAAATACTTATAACAACAAATGTAAATTTTTCGCAAATCAGTTGAATTAACCCGATGAAACCTAGCCTCGGTATATTTGTGAAATTTGATCAGTAATGTCCTCGATTATTGCAATAATCATGGGCCCTTTGTTTGAAATTGAAAGCCGACTAGATTGATTTATAACTTAGCGACAAAGGTTGAAGAAAGCCCAGTCTTTAAATAGGAAACCGAGAGTTGAGTCGGATCAATGTGCGATTTGTGAGAACATGTGAGTGCGTTTTCGTTGTACAGAAAGTTTCAAAATAGTTAAAGGAAACCCAAGGAATCGATTGATTTGGTTTTTGTATGTGGGGCCCCGATCCCGAGATACCCCACAGAGGTTGGTTTTCATCATAACACATAGCTCTTAAACTAAAAACTTTCATAATCATGCAGCGGAAATATAAACATAGTTTGATAAACAGAATTCAATAAAGTGCCTGTATCAAAAACATATCGAATTGCCAAAACCAACGGATAGTCTGAGTTGATGCCCGAGCTCCATGCCTTCTCTTATCATAGCTTTAACCTGACATACAAACGAAATCAAGTCAGCTTACGCTGGTGAGTTCTAGTTTTCATAAAACATCGTAATCGTTTAGTGAGCTAAACATTTTAACATGGAAGCATCATTTCATATACATAAACCATATCACATAACCATTTCATCGTCGTAGCCGTATAACCATCGTCATCATCGAAACCACTGTCATCATCAAAACCACTGTCATCATCACGAGCAGTGGGCTTATGCCGGCACAAGGCTCCATGTTTATAGTCCGATCGACTCTTATCATGTTTAAAGCCTGATCGGCTCCGTGTTTATAGCCCGGTCGGCTCCGTGTTTATAGCCCGGTCGGCTCCGTGTTTATAGTCCGATCGACTCCGTGTTTATAGTCCGGTCGACTCTCATGTTTATAGTCCGGTCGACTCCATGTTTATAGCCCGATCGGCTCTTACCATGTTTATAGTCCGATCGACTCTCATGTTTATAGTCCGGTCCACTCTGTGTTTATAGCACGATCGGCAGTTCATATCCTGATATGTTCAGGTCATCGTCCATACTTACTAGTACTAGTACTAATACATCATGCATACGTATCCTATAACACGTATAGGGTCATCATTCATTCATCATACGGGATGTATTACTAGTATGTCATCATATATCATAATCATATTATGCTAGCAGTAAGTTCATAACCTTTTAGACTTAGTGACGTCTCATCATCATAACAAGGTCATCACATCATAACATGCTAGCCTCTATCATTATCCTACATTTAGGACTTCATCATATCATGCTCTCATCATAACACCTTTCATATTATCCTAACAGCTTAGGAATTCATCATATCATTCAAGCATCGCATACATAACATGTAAGCAACATATCGTCCAAACATACGTCATGGCATCATACATATCATTAGCATCTTTTCATCACTCCTACATCATGTCTTCGTATTATACTAACATTTATTCATCATTCATACGTCATAGTTTCATACTTACATCCTAGTCATTTAGGATTTCGTTATCATGTTCCATTTCATGTATTCATCATACTTAGCACATTTGCATGCTCATTTCATCATACATAACACATACAATAGCATGCATCATTTGTAACATATCATCCTAACATAACATAAGCATGTATGCCAGCCCAAAACAGTAAACATGAAATAGGGCGTCTAGAACTCACTTGATAGTAGCTTCCTTTCTTCTTAGCCGAACTCCTTAGCTAGGACTTAAGAACCTACATCAGTACATCATATCAACACATACCATTCTAATACTTAGAATATTTCCTAAGTCCTCATCACTACTAGTTCCCCCTTATAACTACAAGTTCTCGAAACTTGGCTAAGTATTCGAAACCCTTGAAGTCCATTAAGCTCCATGTACACGAAATCCATGAATACTCAAAATACTAGTGTACACGAAATATCCACATACTCGAACTCCTGAGTACTCGAATTCTCATGCATACTCGAATTCACATGTGTACTCGAAGTCCACATACTCGAAGAGTGGGGTTTCGAGTACTACTCTTGTGCGTCACTTCGTGTACACATCTTTCGGTCATAAAACATTTCAGAAATTCATCTAAGACCATGGGAAACTAGTTATAAGTTTTCCATAGGTTGTTACCAACACACTGGAACCTCAAAGTTCCGAACTTTATGCATAGAGGTGTGAGCTTTATGCATAAGTTCACTTTTGACTAACAATCCTAACTTTTGTATAAAAATCCTAACTTTTGTACATAGACCACTTACTTGTAGCTAGATGATCCTCCCTGTAGATTCTCGTGCGTTTCCTCTTTCGTTTGGTCGATCAAATGCCCGATCCTTGAAGTTCCTGAACCCCCACTTCGTGTACTCGAGAGAAAATGTGTTTCCAGCCAAAGGTATGCACGTTTCCCAAGGCATTACTATTTATAGGCAACCTACTCGAATCCTGGTACTCGAAATCCTGGGGAGATTTCGATTACAATTTCGAGTATAATGTACTCGAAATTTCCATATCGAGTACACGAACTCGGGATTTTAACTTAGAAATTTTCGCCCATTTTCCAACAAGTAAATTATTTGTTACGCCTTCATAAGTCCAAATAACTCGTATTTAGAAAATTTGGGGTGTTACATTGTATGAGTTAAGTCACGTTTGAAGTTTCCAGTTTCGAGTTAACCTCTTATTTTTGGACAACATTTCATGTTAACTGATGATGATTAACCTTTAATTGTTGATTACGAATAATTGATGTGTTCCTAATCTTGCCATATGAGTTGCAACTCTGGTCTCTATAGTTTATATTTTTAACCTTTTATGTTAAATTTTCTACTAATCATTAAATGTTTACAATTAATAACCACATTTGTTTAGAGAATTTATTTAGGATGACTTATAAATTAATTCTAATGTTTATTTTATAAATATTTCTTCATTATATATTATTATGTTCACAAACACACACACATACGTATATCAAGCTTTCTAAAAATTATTACTAAATGCTTTATCAAATTAAGATTTAAATCAATTTAGTAAATCCTAATAAAATTTATATTAAATTTTATAACCGTATATTCATGCGTTGTTGTATATGTGTAGTTTTTGATTAAAATCTTTAAGGAATGCTTTTAGTTATTAATGATTTGACACATTTTCAAACCAAATTTGCGTATGTAAAACCCTAAATGTTATAGAACCTACAACCATTGGAGGATGCATGGTTCCTGTTGAAAAATAAGGACTGATAAGCCAAAGCCACGTTCTCTTTAGCCTCAACCAAAAATTTATGGCACTACTTTTTCTTAAACTTTAATCACTCTAGCCTTAGACTCTTTGTCTCCAACCACTAAATAAAGAACCACTAACCTTTAAAATCGGAGACAAAGCCCACAACCTTTGATTCTCACTTTCTTACCACCATGAAAGAATGAAGAATAAACCACTGAGCATAACTACGGATCCTAACCCCGTTGTCAATACCTTGGAGAGAACTATCTCCTAACCCCGAAAGACAACCACGGAATCCTTCTCTCTGAATAACCGCGGAAAAGAAAACGCGGATCAAGCACTGAACATAATCACCGATGACAACCACAAAATACTAAAGACTAAATAACAACAGAAGACTTTAGTCTAGGTTTTGTTGCCGTTGTTGCAATGTATTAAGTGTTATGTATTCCTCTTATATAGTGCTTGTATTTTACGTTACTCCGTTGTTTTATTTTCTTTTTGATGCCACTATCATGTGACGTCATTTCTTGTCCTATTGTTGGATATTTAATCCTTGACATTCTCTGATTTAAATGACGATGATAATTTCATTCTCCCATTGTGAAAAAAGTCAGTTGTTTTAGATTCCTTAATGGACTTATGTGATGATTTATGTTGCTTTCCATTCAAACAAGATTCACATGAAATTCTTTGGAAGGTAATCCTTTTAGAAGTGAAAGAGTAGAAAGCATATCGATGGATTGATAATTAAGGTGACTGAATCTTCTGTGCCAAAGGGTAGTTTCACAAGATGAAGCTTTAGCTATGAAACATGTGGGAATTGTGGATTGAGAATTCGTTGTCATGTTAACAACATAGACATTTCCACTTCTCTTAGATGTTAAGAGAGTGTTTTGGTCTATGAAGACCTTTATTTTAGAGTTTATGTCAGGGGAGAGAATTTGCAACTGTCTTTGGTGAATAATGAACTGTAATTTTTTGTCTGCCTGTTGCCATACACTCAAGAGATTAAACTTAAGGTTTTTAACTAAACTGGCATCCTTAAAGTGCAGTTTTCTACTAGAGACAGAGCCAGATCTAATTATCCAACCCTTTGCATCATTTCCAAAGGATACTGATCATCTACTCTTTGGAATTAAATTATTGAGAATAGATCTGCATCCAGTCATATGCCTAGAGCCTTCACTGTCCACATAGCATCAATATTCTGGTTTGATGAAACTCTCTGCATATAGGATTAAATGCAATAGGTTAAATATGGGTCTTTATTTATTTAGACAAGGAAAGAAACTTTTGAATGTTTGTTTTATTTCTGCACATTGTTCTTCAGTTTTTGCATCATCTGAATCAGTTGTTGCTGATTTTGGTTCACTATGTCAATTTGTGAGTTCATAGTGGGTGAATTCACAACAGCTGATGAATAATGAGCAGCGTTAACTATTGGTTAGTAGAAAGGAGATGTGCCAATAGTTGAGTGTCTTGGAATGGGAGCTAAAGGTGGTGGTGTATGAAAAGATGGATGTTGATAGATCTTTCTGGACTGATAACATTCGATTTATTTGGTTTCTTGGTCATTTTCACCTTGGTAGAAGGTGTTCCTTTTGAGGATGAGGTCTTTCTTGCCCGCATATCAAAGCAGGTTATCTGTCTATTTGAATTGAGGATGTGATGGAGGAAACTTGATGTCAACCATAGGATACTTCCCTTTGAGTAGGAAGCCCTTTAGTTCATCAGGAGTTTCATTTATTTTTGTATCTTCAAAAGCAGGAGCACTGTTCCATAATGGAGTAGTCTCATTTTGTTTTGAAGAATCATTTATTTGAACTTCATCTAAGGATTTTTCCTCAGATACTTCTGAGTTTGTAGCAGTGGGATATTCAATCTTTTGAAGTAAGCTGGATGGATACACCATAGGTGGTGATTCCATTATTTCAGGAATGGTATCAGGACGAAATGTGGGAGATAAAGGTTCAGAAATATTTTCTTCCATTTTATGTAGGTCCATATCTAGGATAAAAATGATCTGGTATCACATAGATATATGTGCGGAATCGATACAACTATGTTTGAGTAAAGATAGAAATGAGTAGAAATGAACAAATCAAATGTAGAAATTCAATCTTCTTGTGTTAATCCTTAGATTGTTGTTTGTAGAATCAGAGAGAAAAAAGAAACTTAATAATTGGAAATAAGAACATACTCAATACAAATAACATCGACACTAAGCTATTTATTGACATTGCCATCGATATTGTTAGTATCAATGGTCAACTAGTGTCGATACTAATAGTATCGATGGTAGTACTATCCATACTATTAGTATCGATTCTACCATACTTAGAGATTTTTACACCTTGCAAAAGTAAACAAAATACAAAGCAAAACTAAACAAGCAAAAGTGAAACTATTACAATACAAAATCACAAAGGTCTTCACTTCAACTTTGCAACATCTTCAGTCTTCAGTTCAACATCTGAGGCTGATGCTATCAGGTTACTAACAAACTCCCCCTAAGCAATAGCTTAGTCTTGGTCTTCTTCTTTCCAATGAGAAGGTAGATGACTACCAGCACAAATTCTATGCTTAGTCTATCTCTTTCTATTTCTTTTCTATATATGGAAAGTTTCAAAATCATCATATAATAATCCAGAAATTGCAATAGAAAAGAAAAAGGGAGGTTTGTGATGATTTTGAAATCTTTTCCATCTATCACTTTTATGTATTTGTTTAATTTGTAATTTCCTTTGGTCATCTTCTGATAGGTTAATCAAATGGATAGGATCAAAAATTCTGCACAACTCCATTTTATTTGCATCCTGACATACAGCTTCAAAGGTATAACCATCTAAGTACCATACGTGAAGGCTATTCATTATACCTAAGTTAAACTTTAAAAGAGGAATTCTCTTTAAAGATTTAACAGGCTTGAATTCATATCGCACCTTCCACTTCCTTGTAATCCAATCCAAATTCCCAATGATAAGAATTTTCTTTAGCTTCCGAGGTTTTAATTACTCAAACTTCATAGTGCGAACATCTTTCCTTATTAATCTTTCAATTAGACTAGCCATATAATCATTGGCAAGGTTTATTAACTGAATCTCTGCGAAAACTTTGTGGTCACACAATGGAAATTGGTGAAAACTCTTTATTGACTTCTTGAAACTAGACACCATCTAGTCTCTTTATTATAAAAAGATTGCTTTCAATCTCAAATTTCCATGCCAAAATCTTTTTGATACATTCAGCTTTAATCCTGTATTGTTTCTTCAAAGTTGGACTTTTAGGAGCAGAAACAAGAGCATCTTTGGCCATTTGAATGATTTAAACTGTTGTCAAAGCTTTAGGTTGTTCTTCAATGCCGGGCTTTGCAACATTCTTTTCTTTTGGCTCTTCCTTAAAACAACTTGTAATACAATCACCAATATTCTTTTCAGTATTTTCCTTTATCATCATCTCTTCCCAATCAAGATCCATTAATAAATCCCTAACTTCCTTTACAGGAAACCATTCTCCTTCCTCCAATCTTCATCATGTACTTCATTAATATCTTCAAATACTGGTACAAGATGATATTCTTTTTCATTCAACCTAGAATCAACATCCAATACATAATCTCCATCATCTTGATTGTCATAACCAAGATCATCATTTATATCCACCAATGCATCTATCATTAAGTCATCTTGAATTTGTTCTTGATCAACAATCATTTATGTAACAAATTCTTCTTCATGAACCTTTTCTTTACCCTTATCAGCTGGTGTAGATGTTTTTCTTACTAGCTCCCCCAGAGCTACTGAATGGGCTATACTTGTGCCTTCTTTTGTTCTAGTAACATGATTGTTATGCGCTAAAAATTTTACCTGGGATATTTCAGGATCAGGGATATTTGAGGATATATAACTAACTAACTAACCATTATCTCTGTTTATTCCTAATCTGGTTTGCGAGATTTCAGGAAGTGACAGATTGTTATACGACTCAGTAAATTTCACAGAATGGGACTCCAATTAAGTTATATTGGAACGCGGCAACAAGGAGAGATTGACGCCATTATTTTGAACAAGTCTCCCACGTTTGAAAAGTGCCGAGATATGTGCAACGGTCTTTTAAACGTTGCTGTTAGCTTGTTTATAAATTTATTGTATATATACTGAGGCAATTGATCGATATAGGACACACGAAACACACTGATAATCATAGAAGCTCAATTGCGTACTTAGCATCGATCATATTATGCTCTTTCGTTTTATTTTAATCATTTTATTATTAATAAAACTAGGAAGAGTGACCATTGTCACCTCCCGAGGTTTTTATGCCGGCAATCCTAAGTGATTAAGGGCTTTTCCTCGTGTTAACCTCGTGTGTTTGGCTATTATGTTGTTCTATAATCTGAAATATCCCTAGGGATCTTGAGGGATATTTTGATGACAAGTTTGATATACTTAACATATTTACTCACAAAATACAATACCCCACTTTTCTAATTTGGTTTTGCTAAAGATTAAGCTTGTTAATTTTTACCCGAAACAATTTGGAGCTC
Organism: Mikania micrantha; assembly: GCA_009363875.1. Lineage (NCBI taxonomy): Eukaryota > Viridiplantae > Streptophyta > Magnoliopsida > Asterales > Asteraceae > Mikania > Mikania micrantha. Next base: position 39,360,465 of record CM018698.1, on the reverse strand, counting down.
ACCATGGGGCAAACTTATGTTTTTTATAACAAAAACTTTGTTTAAAGGCGTTTTCTAAAGATAGTGAAAAATGGCTTCACAACTGAGATCAACATCTACATTACCTATTGTTTCTTCTACTACTACTAATGTATCTTCGCATATTCCAGTCATCACCAAGAAACCCGAGAATCCTGGGAAAAAGACTACCTTTGTAGCTGAAAGTGTTCCTTCGACGAGGATGACCACTATGGCTCATGTACTTGTTTCTAACAATGATATTTTGAGTATGTTTCAACAGGTACAACAACAAATGATAGATCAACAAAAGATGAATCAAATACTTCTCATAGAAATGAAAAGCTTAAAGGCTGAGAGGAACAAATAAGTTGAAGCTACTACACCAATAGCTCCAAGTATCCTTGGTTTTGGAACATCAGGAATGTCTAGGAATCATTTCGGAGATTTTATTCCTATGCAAGCCAGTATTGGAACTTCATCAGGATCCCAAGATTTGGGTATATCTCGGGATAATCTCCTTATCCCTAGAACATCACTTCCCACACCCTTTACTGGTAACACTTACAATTATTCTTCGATTGACACAACTAACTTTGGTTCCTCACAGGAAACATGAATATTTCCTCAAGTGGCTAAAGAAATACAGAAACTTCAGGATATGATTTCAAGCATTCGAGGAGTGGTCAAACCTATCCCGGAAGTGCCGGCAATCACTCACAGGATATCCATATTTGCTCCACCTATATGTTATGCTGAGATCCCGAAGAGATTCAGACTCCCACTATGAAGTTGTATGATGGGACCACGGATCCTGAAGAACACGTGGCACATTATAGGGAGAGAATGGAGACCAACCCAATTCCTCCACATCTGAAGGAAGCTTGCTTATGCAAAGGATTCGGTTCAACATTAACAGGAGCAGCCTTGAAGTGGCTACTCAATGTTCCTCCTTATTCGATTACTTCATTTGCTCATTTGATTAACTTGTTTAATAATCAATTCTCATGCAGCAGAACATTTGAAAGACTAACCAGTGATCTCTACAGTATAACACTAGGATCAGATGACTCTTTAAGGAGTTATGTCAACAAGTTTGGCAGGGAATCCTTAGATATCCCTAACCTGGATATCACTACGGCCGTCCAAGCATTCAAAATGGGATTACAGAGAAACTCACCCTTTTATGATGACCTGGTTATGAATCCTTGCATAAATATGGATGAAGTCCAGAACCGTGCATTAAGGTTCATTAGATTGGAGGATCATAAAGAAATCCATAAGAGGATTACTACAACACCTCCCAATGACCAAGGCAGATGGAAACTTGACTCGCCCGCCAACAAGTCAATCAAACCCAAGCCATACTACAAATACGACAACCTTAAGATCGATTCTGTGGATGATGATGAAGATGATGAAGAATATCCTAAGATATCTGATTATTGTTTTTCTGTAGATATTCTTGAATTAATGTGTGCCATGCAGGATTTAGGAGAAAAAGCCAGATGGCCTCCTAAGGATAAGAAGTTTGATACGAAAGACAAGTCCAAATAGTGTGCATTTCATGAAGACTTTGGACATGTGACAGAAGACTGTATTGCCTTGAGGAAAGAAATAAGCTACCTGCTCAGCAAGGGCCACCTCAAAGAGCTACTAGGCAAAAGGAAAGAATAGAGGCAGGATCCCGATGTATTCCCAAAAAGAGATGCATCTCCACCAAAGGATGCCAAGGTAATAAACTTTATCTCTGGTGGATCTGACATATGTGGTACCTCTTATTCTGCAGCCAGAAGGCACACTAAAGAGGCTAAGATTGAGAATAGAGAAAGATCAGCAAAGACATTAACAATAACCACAGAGACTGTGATATCCTTCGAAGAACAGGATCGGGAAAACATCATGGATCCTCATCACGATGGGTTAGTAATTACCTTATATGTTGCTAACCGTTATGTCCGCATGATACTCAGAGACGGAGGAAGTTCGGTAAACGTCATCCAATTGGAAACACTCAAAAGGATGAATATCTCTGAATTCGAGATAACAACCAAGTCATTAGTTCTAGTCAGATTTAGCGGGGAAGCTAAACATACAGTTGGAGAAATTAAACTTCCAGTATATATCGAGGGGTAAATTACATGCAACACTTTTGTATTATAGATTCTTTGTCCTATTACAGTATCATACTAGGTTGGCCATGGATACACGATATGAAGGCGGTTCCCTCGACATATCATCAGTGTGTCAAACTACCTACACCATGGGGAGAGGTGAAGATCTACATCGATCAACATGAAGCTAAGGAATGTTATTCATCTTCGATGAAGGCAACAACGAAGCCATCATCAGGTATCCCAGGAAAAAGAAGTAAAAGAAGTACTACTTAATCCCAAAGATACTGAAACCAAAGTTCTCATAGGAACTGATATCCACGAGGATATGGAGGAAAAATTGACTTCCTTCCTAAAATCAAGAATTTCTACCTTTGCTTGGAAGCACACGGATATGACAGGGATATCCTTAGACGTTGTCACATAGAAGTTAGGAATAGATAGAATCTTTAAACCTATCCACCAAAAAAGAAGGAAATTTGCCCCCGAAAGGAAAATAATCATTCAAGAGGAAGTGGAAAAACTTCTCAAAGCCAAGATGATTAGGGATGTGAAATTTCCAAAGTGGCTAGCTAATATAGTTGTGGTTCAAAACAATAATGGAAAGTGGAGAGTTTGTGTAGATTTCAAAGACCTCAACAAAGCATGTCCAGAGGACCCCTTTCCATTATCACAAATAGACTCAATGGTAGACGCAACAGCAACCATTGAAATGCTAACTTTCATGGAACCGTGCATTAAGGTTCATTAGATTGGAAGATGATAAAGAAATCCAGAAGGGGATTACTACAACACCTCCTAATGACCAAGGCAAAAGGAACCTTGACTCGCCGGCCAACAAGTCATTCAAACCCAAGCCATACTACAAATCCGACAACCTCAACATCGATTCTGTGGATGATGATGAAGAATATCCTAAGATATCTGATTATTTTTTTTCTGTAGATATTATTGAATTATTGTGTGCCATGCAGGAATAAGGAGAAAAAGCCAGATGGCCTCCTAAAGATAAGAAGTTTGCTACGAAAGACAAGTCCAAATGGTGTGTATTTCATGAAGACTTTGGACATGTGACAGAATATTGTATTGCCTTGAGGAAAGAAATAAGCTACCTGCTCAGCAAGGGCCACCTCAAACAACTATTGGGCAAAAGGAAAGAATAGAGGCAGGATCCCGATGGATTCCCAAAAAGATATGCATCTCCACCAAAGGTTGCCAAGGTAATAAAATTTATCTCTGGTGGATCTGACATATGTGGTACCTCTTATTCTGCAGCCAGAAGGCACACTAACGAGGGTAAGATGGAGAATGGAGAAAGACCAACAAAGACATCAACAATAACCACAGAGACTGTGATATCCTTTGAAGAACAGGATCCAGAAAACGTCATGGATCATCATCATGATCGGTTAGTAATTACCTTATATGTTGTTAACCGTTATGTCCATAGGATACCCATAGACGGAGGAAGTTCGGTAAACATCATCCAATTGGAAACACTCAAAAGGATGAATATCTCTGAATCCGAGATAACAACCAAGTCATTGGTTCTAGTCGGATTTAGCGGGGAAGCTAAATCTACAGTTGGAGAAATTAAACTTCCAGTATATATCGAGGGGTAAATTATATGCAACACTTTTGTATTATTGATTCTTTGTTATGTTACAATATCAAACAAGTTAGGCCATGGATACACGATATGAGGGCGGTTCCCTCGACGTATCACCAGTGTATCAAACTACCTACACCATGGGGAGTGGTGAAGATCAACATTGAGCAGCAGGAAGCTAAGGAATGTTATGAATCTTCGATGAAGGCAACAACGAAGCCATCATCAACATAGCAATCAAAGAGCGACGTTGGTGATAATCAGGTATCCCGGGAAAAAGAAGTAGAAGAAGTACTACTTAATCCCAAAGATCCCGAAACCAAAGTTCTCATAGGAACTGATATCCCCGAGGATATTGAGGAAAAATTGATTTCCATCCTAAAATCAAGAATTTCTACCTTTGCTTGGAAGCACAAGGATATGACAGGGATATCCTCAGACGTAATCACACATAAGTTAGGAATAGATAGAAGCTTTAAACCTATCCACCAAAAAAGATGGAAATTTGCCCCCGAAAGGAATATAATCATTCAAGAGGAAGTGGAAAAACTTCTCAAAGCCAAGATGATTAGGGAAGTAAAATTTCCAAAGTGGCTAGCTAATGTAGTTGTGGTTCAAAACAAGAATGGGAAATGGAGGGTTTGTGTAGATTTCAAAGACCTCAACAAACCATGTCCAAGGCACCCCTTTCCATTACCACACATAGACTCAATGGTAGACGCAACAACAGGCCATGAAATGCTAACTTTCATGGAACCGAGCATTAAGGTTCATTAGATTGGAAGATGAAATAGAAATTCAGAAGAGGATTACTACAACGCCTCCTAATGACCAATGCAAAAGGAAACTTGACTCTCCCGCTAACAAGTCATTCAAACAAAGCCATACTACAAATCCGACAACCTCGAGATCGATTCTGTGGATGATGATGAATATCCTAAGATATCTAATTATTGTTTTTCTGTAGATATTCTTGAATTAATGTGTGCCATGCAGGATTTAGGAGAAAAAGCCAGATGGCCTCCTAAGGATAAGAAGTTTGCTATGAAAGAAAAGTCCAAATGGTGTGCATTTCATGAAGAATTTGGACATGTGACAGAAGACTGTATTGCCTTGAGGAAAGAAATAAGCTACCTGCTCAGCAAGGGCCACCTCAAAGAGCTACTGGGCAAAAGGAAAGAATAGAGGCAGGATCCCGATGTATTCCCAAAAAGAGATGCATCTCCACCAAAGGATGCCAAGGTAATAAACTTTATCTCTGGAGGATCTGACATATGTAGTACCTCTTATTCTACAGCCAGAAGGCACACTGAAGAGGCTAAGATGGAGAATGGAGAAAGACCAGCGAAGACAACAAAAATAACCACAGAGACTGTGATATCCTTCGAAGAACAGGATCGGGAAAACATCATGCGTCCTCATCACGATGGGTTAGTAATTACCTTATATGTTGCTAACCGCTATGTCCGCAGGATACTCATAGACGGAGGAAGTTCGGTAAACAACATCCAATTGGAAACACTCAAAAGGATGAATATCTCTGAATCCGAGGTAACAACCAAGTCATTGGTTCTAGACGGATTTAGCGGGGAAGCTAAAGCTACAGTTGGAGAAATTAAACGTCCAGTATATATCGAGGGGTAAATTATATGCAACACTTATGTATTATAGATTCTTTGTCCTGTTACAATATCATACTAACTAGGCCATGGATACACGATATGAAGGCAGTTCCCTCGAGATATCATCAGTGTGTCAAACTACCTACAGCATGGGGAGTGGTGAAGATCAACATCGATCAGCAGGAAGCTAAAGAATTTTATTCATCTTTGATGAAGGCAACAACGAAGCCATCGTCAACATAGCAATCAAAGAGCGACGTTGGTGATAATCTGGTATCCTGGGAAAAAGAAGTAAAAGAAGTACTACTTAATCCCAAAGATCCCGAAACCAAAGTTCTCATAGGAACTGATATCCCTGAGGACATTGAGGAAAAATTGATTTCCTTCCTAAAATCAAGAATTTCTACCTTTGCTTGGAAGCACAAGGATATGACAGGGATATCCTCAGACGTAATCACACATAAGTTAGGAATAGATAGATGCTTTAAACCTATCCACCAAAAAAGATGGAAATTTGCCCCGAAAGGAATATAATCATTCAAGAGAAAGTGGAAAAACTTCTCAAAGCCAATATGATTAGGGAAGTAAAATTTCCAAAGCGGCTAGCTAATGTAGTTGTGGTTCAAAACAAGAATGGAAAGTGGAGAGTTTGTGTAGATTTGAAAGACGTCAACAAAGCATGTCCAAAGGACCCTTTCCATTACAACACACAGACTCAATCGTAGATGCAACAGCAGGCCATGAAATGCTAACTTTCATGGAACCGTGCATTAAGGTTCATTAGATTGGAAGATGATAAACAAATCCAGAAGAGGATTACTACAATACCTCCCAATGACCAAGGCGAAAGGAAACTTGACTCACTCGCCAATAAGTCATTCAAACCCAAGCCATACTACAAATCCGACAACCTCAAGATCGATTCTGTGGATGATGATGAAGATGATGAAGAATATCCTAAGATATCTGATTATTGTTTTTCTGTAGATATTTTTGAATTAAAGTGTGCCATGCAGGATTTAGGAGAAAAAGCCAGATGGCCTCCTAAGGATAAGAAGTTTGCTACGAAAGACAAGTCCAAATGGTGTGCATTTCATGAAGACCTTGGACATGTGAGAGAAGACTGTATTGTCTTGAGGAAAGAAATAATCTACCTTCTCAGCAAGGGTCACTTTACTAGAGCTGCTGGGCAAAAGGAAAGAATAGAGGCAGGATCCCGATGGATTCCCAAAAAGAGATGCATCTCCACCAAAGGATGCCAAGGTAATAAACTTTATCTCTGGTGGATCTGACATATGTAGTACCTCTTATTCTACAGCTAGAAGGCTCACTGAAGAGACTAAGATGGAGAATGGAGAAAGACCAGCGAAGACATCAAAAATAAACACAGAGACTGTGATATCCTTCGAAGAACAGGATCGGGAAAACATCATGCGTCCTCATCACGATGGGTTAGTAATTACCTTATATGTTGCTAACCGTTATGTCCGCAGGATACTCATAGACGGAGGAAGTTCGGTAAACAACATCCAATTGGAAACACTCAAAAGGATGAATATCTCTGAATCCGAGGTAACAACCAAGTCAGTGGTTCTAGTCGGATTTAGCGGGGAAGCTAAAGCTACAGTTGGAGAAATTAAACGTCCAGTATATATCGAGGGGTAAATTATATGCAACACTTTTGTATTATAGATTCTTTGTCCTGTTACAATATCATACTAAGTAGGCCATGGATACACGATATGAAGGCAGTTCCCTCGAGATATCATCAGTGTGTCAAACTACCTACAGCATGGGGAGTGGTGAATATCAACATCGATCAGCAGGAAGCTAAGGAATTTTATTCATCTTCGATGAAGGCAACAACGAAGCCATCATCAACATAACAATCAAAGAGCGATGTTGGTGATAATCCGGTATCCCGGGAAAAAGAAGTAAAAGAAGTACTACTTAATCCCAAAGATCCCGAAACCAAAGTTCTCATAGGAACTGATATCCCCGAGGATATTGAGGAAAAATTGATTTCCTTCCTAAAATCAAGAATTTCTACCTTTGCTTGGAAGTGCAAGGATATGACATGGATATCCTCAGATGTAATCACACATAAGTTAGGAATAGATAGAAGCTTTATACCTATCCACCAAAAAAGAATGAAATTTGCCCCCGAAAGGAATATAATAATTCAAGAGGAAGTGGAAAAACTTCTCAAAGCCAAGATGATTAGGGAACTAAAATTTCCAAAGTGGCTAGCTAATGTAGTTGTGGTTCAAAAGAAGAATGGAAAGTGGAGAGTTTGTGTAGATTTCAAAGACCTCAACAAAGCATGTCCAAAGGACGCTTTCCTATTGCCACACATAGACTCAATGGTAGACGCAACAACAGGCCATGAAATGCTAGCTTTCATGGATGCATCGGCAGGATTCCAGCAGATCCAAATGGAGCCTTCGGACCAAGAAGATACTGCCTTTATGACGCCGAGAAGGATATATTGCTACACAACAATGCCGTTTAGCCTAAAGAATGTTGGAGCCACTTATGAGAGGCTTTTCAACATGATGTTCAAGGATAAGATGGGGGACACGATGGAGGTATATATCGATGATATGGTAGTCAAATCAAAGAGTACCAAGGATCATCTTAAAGATCTTCAGAAATCGTTCAATATCCTGGATCGATACAATATGAAACTTAACCCTTCTAAGTTTCATTTTGGAGTAAGATTAGGAAAGTTTCTAGGATATATGGTCACTAAGAGAGGTATAGAGGCCAGCCCAGAACAAATCCAAGCTATCTTGAACTTAAAATCCGCAACAAACATAAAAGAAGTACTAATAGGAAGAATAGCTGCACTTAATAGATTCATCTCTAGATCTTCCGAAAAGTTTAAAGGATTCTACTATATCCTTAAAAAGAGTAAGAAGTTTCAATGGGAAGAAGAGCATGAGAAGGCGCTTCAGGATTTGGAAGAATATATATCCTTACCACCACTACTCATGAAACCTGAAGATGGTGAACCACTATCCTTATACCTAGCAGTATCCCGAACTTCCGTAAGCGCTGTATTAGTTAAGGATTATCAAGGATCACAACATTCTGTATATTATGTAAGTAAAAGCCTATTAGATGCTGAAACGAGGTATTCTCACCTCGAAAAGCTAATCCTAGCTTTGATCATGACTTCAACAAAACTTAGGCTAAGAAAGCCTGAGTTATCAGGAAGAATAGCTAAACGGTAAGTAAAACTTAGTACTTATGATTTAATTTACGAACCAAGAACAACAATTAAGTCTCAAGCATTAGCAGACTTTGTGGCAGATTTTAGTAGTGATATTCAACCAGAAGTAGATTCAGAAGTCAAACTTCTGGATGAAGATACTGGTGAATGGACCTTATATACCGATGGAGCCTCAAATGTAAGAGGGACATGATTAGGGATCATACTAAAATCACCACATGGGAATATAATACCCCAATCGATCAATTGAGAATTCCAAGCAACTAACAATGAAGTTGAATATGAACATAAGAAATCTCCATCTGTTTTTCGGCTCCTTACTAATAGAAAACAGTTTATAGGGGATAAATTAGCAAAATACTTAGAGCTAGGCAAGGATATAGTGGGATATTTCTATACTTTTGATATCACGCAAGTTCCCATAGAAGAGAATGTTGAAGCAGATGCATTAGCAAACCTCGCATCATCTCTTAAAATCTCTGATGATATCAATATCCCTATCCTACATATCCTGAATTTAGAAATAGACATATAAGATTCAAATCAAATTCTTGAACCAAATAATGTCGATACACACGGAATATCCTGGACTATCCCTATCAAGAATTATCTCCAAACGGGAAAAATACCTGACAAAGAAACAAACCCTAGAGCTTTTAAAGCGAAAGTATCCAGATACACAATCATTCGGGATATCCTATATAAGAAATCAGTAGTTGGTCCATATCTGAAGTGTTTAGAAAAACCAGAATGCCTGGAAGTAATGAAAGATATTCACGAAGGAGATTGTGGAAATCACACTAGGGGCAGAGCATTACTTTCAAAAATCCTGAGAACAGGATATTTCTGGCCTACCATGAGAAAGGATACAATGTGTTATTCTAAAAAATGTGATGCTTGTCAAAGACATAACAATATTCTTCATCAACTGGCTAAACATTTATATTTGATAGTCTCATCATGGCCATTAATGAAATGGGAAACGGATATAGTAGGCAAACTTCCAAAAGCACCAGGAGGAAATGTGTTCATGCTTTCCATGACCGATTACTTTTAGAAATGGATTGAAGCTGAAGCCTTCTTACAGGTTAGAGAAAAAGAATTAATTTTATTTATAAAAAGAAATATCCTGACCAGATTCGGGATACCCGCCGAGATAACCTGCGATAATGGATCTCAGTTCATCGGTAGGAGAACTACAAACTTCTGTGAAGCCTGGGAAATAAAAATGATCACTTCTACACCTGTACATCCTCAAGCTAACGGTCAAGCAGAATCAAGTAATAAAATTTTCATAAACAATTTCAAGAAGAAGTTGGGATCCAAGAAAGGAAAATGGGCTAAGGAACTTCCATTTGTCTTATGGGCAGATAGAACAACCACAAAAAATGGGACTGGTCAAACACCATTCTCATTAGTATTCGGTTCTAAAGCTGTACTCCCAACTGAGATGATTATCCCTACCATGAGAACAAGTCTACACACTATAGAAACTAACAATGAAGTATTATCTCAGGATATAGATACTATGGATGAAATTAGGGATATTGCTAAAATTAGGATGGCTTCTTATCAACAAAAGATAGCTACACTTATATCTTGATATATTCTTAAAATATCTTGACACTAACTCAAGCATAGGAAGGGGTATTAGGATTCCTGATTTCAACCTATGGAAAAGTCTCAATGTTTTGTAGGTATAGCTGGAGAAGATACAAGACTCTATGTCTCAGCCCAAGTTTTGACCTGAAATCAAAACTTGATCAAGACTCGGAGCATAGACCATTCGTCTCATGCAAGTTTTGACCTAAAATCAAAACTTTGTAGAAGATCAACGCACAGACTCTTTGTTTGTTTGCAAGTTTTGACCTAAAATCAAAGCTCAAGAAGATTTTGTCTCTCAACCGAACTAGGGTTCATACACCCTCTCCAGTAGCGCACATATATCCTATTATAATCTAAGATAATGGGACCAATACACGCATGAGTGGCTGAAAATTTCATTATCGAGGGTTGTAATCATGGATCCTCTGAAATATCCCGGTATAGTTGGAGATTTTGGGACCAGCACATGCATGAGTGGCTGACAATTTAATTTTCAAAGACTATTACCAGGGATGCTCCAAATTATAGCATTCATATGATACACAACCGGGCCTTAGTCTCCATTATTTTCGGCCTTGTCGCTATTATAATCGGCCTTGTCGCCAGTATAATCGACCTTGTCGCAAGTATCTTCGGCCTTAGTCGCCAGTATAATCGGCCTTGTCTCCAGTATCTTCGGCCTTAGTCGCCAGTCTAACAGGCCATAGTCGCCAATATATTGGGCTCGTCCCAATTTTTCTTGTTTTGAATATGTGCAGGAACTGACTTTCAAGAATATTTCGGTATATCGCATACACCTACAACATACCTAAGGATATCGAGGTATGTAATTATTATAATATTTTAATAGGGATAAAGAAGGCTTCAAGAATGAGCCTACTCTTTCAAGGAGTTGGTATTTATTTCCTAACCTTTTTAGTATTTTACAATAATCTTTATCTCTGATCAGGAATATGCTATTATGAAATTGAAGAACAAGCGTTATAAATTTCAGCGCTTAGAAATATCTAATCCTTTAATAAAATCTTGTATAATCAATACGTATCGAATATCTCTTACTTTAAAAAAATACACAACTATAGTGATATTCTTAATTTACTTATAATTGCTATCCTGACAAAGATAGTTCAGAATTTTCTTTGTTTTTTCTTAATTATAACAAAAATATCCTAAAACACCCTAACGAAAATGATAATAATGTCTACGAAACATAAGTATTTGACACGTCAAAGGTAATATAACTTTATACTCATTAGGAATATCCTAGAAATAACTCAGAGCCATATTGAAACATAAAACATCATATATATATATATATATTCCAATACTCATCCAAAAAATATCATGCAATATCCTCAAAGATATCTAGAAAGTCAAATGATTAACCATTATATATAAAGTCAGTATATTAGGATTCGCCATGTAAACACATGGTCCCTCCACCCAATATACTGAAACTGTCAAGTACGAAACTAAGGATATTTTAGGCTTCGCCATGTAAACACATGGTCCCTCCACCTAAAAATCCTGAAATTTTCTGCCCATCTCGAGACTTAACATCACAACATTGTTCAAAGTACGAAATATCATAAAAAGAACCACATATATGATGCGTTAAGACCTTATCAACTTTGTCCTCATCGCCCATCGCCACCTCACCTCCTGCGCGTGCACTAGCACCCATATCCTCACCCTCTGCTACTTTGCTCGTCTCTACCACACTAGCTGTCTTCACCGCTACATCAGAAGCCTCCGCCACATCTCCAGTCAAGTTGGTCAGGATCTTGGCCCAGTCAGCAAGATCCTTCCCCCATAGGTCCAGTCCCTCTTTCTTGGACTTCTCCGCCATCTGGATTTTAGCTTTGAGGATAGCTATGGAGGCCGACTTTTTGGTGCCCTCAATAATATCCTTGACCTTCAGCTTGTGGGCAGCATCATTATCCTTGACCAGCTTCTTTAACTTCTGGGCTTCTTTCTCATAGTGACCAGCTTTGGCGATAGCGACCTTCTTCTGATCTTCTAGATCTTCCACTTGTTTCTCAAAAGGTTCCTTATCACTAGCAATCTTAAGGATAGCCTGCAAAATAGGAATATCTCAGGATATAGCCAAAATATAAAAAGTAAAATTCTAAAAACAACCTTCTGAAGAAGATCAGCAGCAAGGAAATCAGGGACATCATCCACGTTGATGGGATAAGCACCCTTACGCTTTTTGGAGGCCTTGGTTGAGCGGGTGTGCATGATCATCGCTTTGGGAGCGACAGGGCTGGTTTTCTCTTTCTTAATGGTCAGAAAACCACTAAGATCCTTAGGATCGAAGGTAGACTCTAAAATATAGAAAATAAAAATAATGACCATAAAACTAAATCAACACCAAAAAACCTTAGAGATGATACCTGATGTCATTTGGCCTTGGGGTTGTTGGGAAGATGCACTCTGGGCTGGGGATATATTGGGGATATCAACTCTCAATGATACGGAAAACTTCCGCTCCTTCTCTTCTATTTGCAACAGGGCTCGTACCTTGTGCTCAGTATCCTCACTTTCTGCGACCAATGATTCAAACTTCGGTGCTGAAAAGAAATAATAGAAATAAATTAATCATGAACCAGAATAGGAGCACTACTTCTCCTTTGGAGTAGAAAACGGGAATAACTGTGGGTACGAAGTTGATAGACAAAAGAAATTTCAGAAACCCCAATCCTCAGACCATATTTCTGGTTCAGCCTATGGAGAGTAACAAGTAAACGCCAACCTATTGGCATCAGTTGGGGATAACAGAGACGGGTGATGCGAAAAAAACTCAGAAATTAGAGGAGGAAAAGGAAAGGATAATCCTAAAGAAAAGGGGTAATCCGGAAAACAAACCCAGGGGGAGGAGCTGTGATCGGCGTTGAGGGTAGGATCGAAACGAAGAAATGTGGCTTCTTCAGGGAATGCCTGAGACAGTTGCATGGAGTCGATGTAGTCATCATCAAAGATACACACATTCTGCTCAGTATATGACAGTACGTTTTGGTCGAAGAAATTGTCGAATGCGGATGAAGAGTTGGAGTTCGACATTTTATCAAACTAAAAAAGAAGAAAAATAGAGGATAATGGCCAAGGACTTACCGGAGAAGACGATCGAGAGAGGATTGTGATTTGAAAGGGAGATACGTGATCATTATATGCAGAAAAACTGACACAATACAATAACCGCTGTCCTCATCACAACCGTCCGTTTAATCTTGAAACCGTCCAATTTAAAAATTTGAAATTCGAATTTTTACAGCTGTAAATCATTATCTGTAAAAATTGGGGGCAATTGTTATGCACTAAAAATTTTACCCTGGATATTTCAGGATCAGGGGTATTTAGGGATATTTGGGGATATATAACTAACTAACCATTATCTCTGTTTATTCTTAATCTGGTTTGCGAGATTTCAGGAAGTGACAGGTTGTTATATGACTCGGCAAAAATCATGGAATGGGACTCCAACTGACTTATCTTGGAACGCGGCAACAAGGAGAGATTGACGCCATTATTTTGACCAAGTCTCCCATGTTTGGAAAGTGCTAAGATATGCGCAACGGTCTTTTAAACGTCACTGTTAGCTTTTTTGTAAATTTATTGTATGTATATCGAGGCAATTGATCGATATAGGACAGATGAAACACACTGATAATCATCAAAGCTCAATTGCGTGCTTAGAATCGATCATATTGTGCTCTTTCGTTGTATTTAATCATTTTATTATTAATAAAACTAGGCAGAGTGACCATTGTCACCTCCCGAGGTTTTTGTGCCGGCAATCCTAAGGGATCAAGGGCTTTTACTCGAGTAAATCTCGTGTGTTTGGCTATTTTTCTGTTCTATAATCTGAAATATCCCTAGGGATCCTCAGGGATATTTTGATCAAAAGTAGGGCTGGCAAAATTGGTACCTGTTAAGACACGATTAGACCTGTTTAGCAAAAAAATTACTATTTGATTTTTTACTTTTTTAAAAATAATAAAAATTAAGAGGCTAAACTTCATCATTTTTCTTTTTTGTTACATAAAATATAGAACTTTCATGCTTAAGTCACCAACCCAAGTGTTAAACAAGTCGTTTTCATGTTTATATTTTCATTATTCGCGTTGTCTGAAACCTGTTAAAACATGTTAAGTCCCGTTTTGCCAGCCTTATTCAAAAGTTCAATATACTTAACATATTTACTCACAAAACACAATACCTCACTTTTCTAATCGGTTTTACTAAAGATTAAGCTTGTTAACTTTTACTCAAAACAATGATCATTGCAAGAAGGACCACCAGCTGGATCATGTTGACACCTTGACATAGTTGCTTCAACTCTACAGGTATTCTCCCCCAGAGTTGAAGAACTATCCAACCTAGCATTGATATCTTTTAATTGGGCTTCATAATCTTTGAACACCTTGACAGAACTGGTGATCAAGTCTGTAATCTTCTTATTCAAAATCCTGAAAGAAACTAACTGAGTTTGATATAATTCAATCTGAGTCTTGTGTTTTTCCTCAACCTGAGCTTGAAGTAAACTTAGTTAATCTTGAAGTGGAATGATCAATGATGTCTTCTTGGTTAGCTCATCAACTGTAACCTTCAATGCAATTACCGTTTCCTTTAAATGAACGTTCTCCACCTGTGAGAGGCGCCGAGCTCGAGAACCTCCCCAACTTGGGTTTACATCATCATCACGTAGTTCTTAAACCAAAAGCTTTCATAAATAAGCAATGGAAATTTAAACATAGTTTGTCAAAACATAATAAACCTAATTGTTTGTATTTAAACATATCAGATTGCCATAACCAACGAATCTCTTAACTTTGTGACATGGCTCCGTCCTGTCCTCGTACCTATCCTTCAACCTGACACACAGACTAAAATGTCAGCTTACGCCGTTGAGTTCTAGCTTTCATAAAACGTAACAAGATTTTTGTAAGGTAAAACATCATTACTGGAGACATCATACATTCGTCATACGTAACCATAACACATAATCATCATACATTCCTTTTGTGCAATCGTAGAACATAGTCATCATACAATCACTGCTACTGAGCGTAAACATTGGGGTTATTCCGACACAAGGCTCCCGAACGTTGACTTCACTCGCCAAAGCGTTCCGCAGATCCGTACTTACCTAGTACAAGTACTGGAGCATCCTCATAATTACCCCATAACTAAAATGGGAGCATTATAATACTTACCCGATAAGAACATGGGAGCAACATCATACTTACCCCATATTAATAGGGGAGCAACATCATACTTACCCCATATGAATACGGGAGCAACATCATACTTACCCCATAAGAATATAGGAGCGACATCATACTTACACCATAAGAATATGGGAGCAACCTCATATATCATAACATGTTATTGTAGCATCTTATCATAATTACATCATTACGTTTTAGCGTCACAAACATGTCATACTAGCATCTTATCATCATAAAATCATAACATACTATCATCATAAACAAATCATGCTAGTATCTTATCTGTTGGATATGTGATGTCCAATCATCGATAATATCAACGTTGCTATCGGGGTACGATCCAAAGAGTTACACTTTAAAAGATAGCAATGTGATTATGTCTAAAATTTGTTTTAGACATATTCAATTTCACGAATTATATAAAGTGGTGTGTTATTATTATTTAAATTGTTAAACATTAGACATTTAATTAAATGTTACTAACTAATTGTTAGTTAGTAATATTAGGGAGTAGTAATTAAATGGTTTAATTACTAAAAGATTTTAATCAAATTAAAATAGTTTAATTTAAATAAAATGTTAATTAAAAAGGTGGAAATTAATTTTGAATTAGTAAATTCAAAATTCCTAAAATGGTGGATCTACATTTGACTTTAAATGTAGATCCAAGCTACCACTTTGACACACATTTTACAACTATCTCACGCTCTCCTCTCTACCACACCTCACGGCCACCATCCCCTCTCCTCTAGGGTTTTGGCCAACCACCACTAGCCACTATCGCCATAGTCGAACCACCATAGGTGGTTTTAGAGCATGAGGTTGCTGCGGTGATACACGATAGAGATCGTGGTTCGTGATTCAGGTCATCTAGCGAGACTACTATCGAATCCAAGGTGTGTTTTTGGAAGTTCTTCATTGTGGACAATTCTAAACACCCTATGGTTGTTTTTCGTTTATTCGTATGTAACTGGATTCCTGGTTTTGGGAATTTTGTTTTTGAAACAAAAATGTGTAACCTAATCGCTTACGCTATCATAAAATCCGATTTTATAATTAATATGATTAATTAAAACTTTAAAATGGTTACTACAATTCCCAACATTATCATCATAACATCACAACATTTTATCATCATAAAATTTTCATGCTAGGCTCTCATCATCATAACATTATCCTAACAGCTTAGGAATTCATCATCATTTAACTATCATCATAGTAATCATTATCATAGCATATCATCTTACATTCATCATCACATATAGTCATGCATTCGTTATCATAACACATCATCATGAATTACTCATTCATGCACATCATCATATTACCTTATCAGACCTCTTATAGCATCATGTAGCATGGATGTCGGCGCAAAAAATATTTACACCGAACATCTATGAAAGAGGGCGTGTAGAACTCACTTGATAGTAATATGGCTCTCACCATCCTAGACTGGATCATCTTGGCTAGGTTTCAAGAACCTACATTATTACATCATCTCATTACATTTCGTTCCTAGACTTAGAATTTATTCTATGTCCTCATAGTTCACTTAACTAGCCTCTAGTATATCTGAAAGCCCTATAGTTCTCGAATTTACATAGTATTCGAAATACAAAGTTCACGAAATCTTTAAAGAACACAGAATTCATAAATTTCACGAACTTAGGGTTCCTTAAATAGGGTTCACGAACTAAGCACAAGTTTGGATACTCTATTCGTGTAGTCTTTCGAGTACTTGTTCGAATATTCATCTTTTCTACTTAAAACCCTTTAGAAAACTATCCAAGGCTTGAGGATCTAGTTACAGGTTCCTTATGGACTTGCCAACGCATTGGAACCAAAAAAGGAACGAACTTTATGCATAAAGGTATGACCTGTAAGCATAAGTTCCTTTTTGTCTAAAAATCATAACTTTCTCAAATCAAACACTTACCCGATGTTTGATGATTATACCTGTAGCTTCTCAGGAATTCTTGTTTACTTTTGAGCGAGTTATAGCCGTTTCTTGAAGTTCACGAACTGCCAATTTTGAGTAATTGATAGAGAGTGTTTCCAGGCAAAGGTGATCACGTTTCCCAAGGAACTCATATATATTGGCTAATTTTACGAACTGGTTCACAATAAAAGGAGTTCATGAAGCTGAGTTTGTGTACTATGGCTTTGTGAACTTCGGGTACTTTGAAGTACTCGATTTCATGATTTTTCATTTGGTTTACTTTTCATCTCTTTCTGACAAGTTCAATATCTGTTACCCATTCATAAGTTCAACTAACTTGCATAAAAATATGGGGTGTTACAGCCTTCAATTCTTCAACTTATGATTGAAGAGCTAATATCTGTGCATTATTGAGCATCAAAATTACCTGTAAAGATAGCACTGATATCTGGATATGTAAATGAGGGTGCAGACTGTGTCACAGGTAGAGTAACCGTCGGTGAAGTATGTATAGGAACTGATGAAGTAGAAGGAGAAGCCAAAGACTGTAAAGAAGGAGAAGATGTAGTGTGTACTGGTGACTCAAAGTTAAAATCAGTATCAGATGTCACATAATCTGAATCATTATCACCTGATTTCCTCATCTTCTTTTTTGATGCCTCTTCCTTCTGAGCATCACTGATAATATCAGAATATGGCCTTTTGCTCAAACTTTCACGTATAATCACGTTACCACCATGAGAATCAGCATCATTATCATCCTCATCAGAATCATCATCATAAGAAACATCATCAGCAACTTGGCATTCAGGTTCAGCAACATCTTCAGTTTCCTTATTAACTACTTCAACACCTTGTTGTACAAAAGATGTAGCAACATCGGTAAACTGAGGTACAAAAGAAATAGTTTCAGGTTCAGCTCCAGCATTCAACTCTGGTTGTTTATCAGAATGTGTCTGTTGATCTGCAACAGGTGACTGAACATGAAACCAGGCTTCATTTTCTGGTTCTTAGCAGTCTGCCTCAATAACATGTCCAAATAATGGTGGGTCTGTAGTGTTAGCTCCTCTCTTTGGTCGGCAGTTAGCAAAAATCCTCTTAATCATCATTGTGATCTTGATGGTAATTAATATGAGGAAAGTAATTAACACAGATCAAATTCAAGAATTTGGGATATTGTAGAAAACTTTCTTTCTCTGTTGCGGTGATTTGTTTCACCATAAAATCAAAAATCAACTGACTGATGTTGAATAGTTTATTCAACACCAGTGCAGCGATAAGGCACTGAAATGGCCTAGAAAGTGTGTATACTCTAGACTTCCTGTTGGACTGGCAGATAATAACGACGTGAAAGAAGTATCGCCATTGTCCAAATAGGTGCTTCTTGGCCAGTTGAGAAGCTATGGCATCGCCATTGTAACCCATCCTATTGAACGCTCCACAAATGAGATCATTGGGTAGTGTCGATGGATGATTATCTCAATCATGAAATTGAGGAGCACCTCTTAAATCTTCCATTGTAAATTGTATCACCTCATCAATAGATCTTAGACTTTAGGATTGGTGGCTTAGCAGCACATTCATAATCAGCATTATCCCAAAATGAGGTAATGTGATTCATGACAATCACAAGAATTGCAGAAATCACATGTGCAATCCTGAACCTCTTCAGAAATGAGATAACTTCTACAAACTTATAAGCCTCTTTGATCTCCTTATCCACCAATTCAATGACATTATGTTTGTCATTGTATAATCTTTGACCTGAAAATAATTACAAAACAAAATCAAACATTAGTATTTGAAAATTGTTAAAACTTGAAAATTTTCAAAAATTTTTCTAAGTATAAAAGTCATCGATAATATTAGTATCGATGATATAATATCGATACTAATAATATCGATAAAGCCAATATCGATATTAAGTGTATGACCAACACTTAGAAAAATTCACTTTATCAACAGGCATCACCGATGAAGGATTTAAACCAAAAAACCTTTTGATTATTCATGTTATTCGTATAAATTTGAAGGTTTATTTTTCATTAAGTTTGAACAATCAAAACTAATGATTTCATGGTTAAAAATTAAAGTATTACCAACTATAATGATCTAATGATCTATATATGATATATCAACACTCGTAAAACAATGAAAATCGATGATGATCAAAACAATAGAATCGAAGAACAACATTCTCTGAAAACTCACTCAATGATATCGATACTATTGTCTCGATACCGATAGTATCGACAAGTATATATTCAAAAATCAATCATCCATACTATTAGTGTTGATGACACTGTTTATCATCGAAACTAAGTTGGTGATATTATCAATATCGATGAAATTCAAAAATTCGAAAATAACTTAAACATAGAATTTTTCAAAAATTTCAAACTAAACATCAAAAACAACTTTTGTGAAAAATTAAGAAAAAACACACTTGAAAGGTGAAATGTAAAATATTTTTAAAAAAATTTGTTTTTATAAAATCTATAAAAATAAAATCTTTTTGTCGTTTTGATAAAACCTTTGAAAAGATCAATATCAAATCATATTCAACTTATTCTTATTAAGAATTCTAAAAATTTAAAATTAAAATTTATCAAAAAGATATACATAAAAATAGAATGATATTAACCAATGCATTTAACATATAAACAACATAATCTAATTATGAACAATTTATAATTTGATTTGTCAGATATAACTCGGAATACTATAACTTAAGCAAACACCAATCATTGTTTACTTAGGTAATTTGAACTAATCATGAAATTCAATGAGTCTCACACTTAAATATATATTAACCTATTAAGCCTCAGAATTTATATAGGATAAAATATATACTGCCATTGATCTCTTCACATACGTATAAAAAATTAATGAAATGAAAATCTTTAATATTGATTAATCTTTGCAGATCAATAAATTAATGGAATGCGCTACTGAGAACATGTCGGTGTGAATCACACAACAAAGAGTCACTATGCATATGAATTAATGAATGCTATGAACTACCAGGTCTATATTGACATGCAACAGAGGAAATTCGGTATATGTTTTAAAAGATCATTGATGGCATAGTTTCTATATATATAAATCAATTCTCAATTCATTTTTGTTGAAATCAGTTAGTGCAAGTCTAATTTAAGATAGAGATCCCACTAAATCATGAAATTTATTTAATTTGTTGGTTAATAACACTTAAATCAAAGTATCTAAGCTTCTCCTATTTTCAAACTAAAATGTTAAACTTAATCATATATTACTTACATGCTTCAATACACAAATTAAATATTATCATTTTTTATATGTATAATTTTGATAAATTTAAATTTTAAACACATACAAAATTTTAATTCAAAATGAGTCAAAATCCTATCATCTTTCATAACATTTGGATTCAATTTTTCAAAAATTTTATGATTTTCAAAACATAAAAATTTAAACTTGAAAGATAAAGCAAAAAAAATAAAATGAAATAAAAACAAAGTTTCAAGTGTAATTTTTCAAAACTTTATATTCAAAATTGATCATCCCAAGTCCTTCTACAAGAGAAGAAAATTGGGCTGAATCAAAGGGTTTAGTGAACATATCAGCAATGTTGTCAACCGTACTGATTTTCAAAAGCTGGATTAACTTTTTCTCTAAACAATCTCGAATAAAATGATGTCTAATATCAACGTGCTTTGTTATTTTATGTGAAACTAGGTTTTCAGTTATGGCTACAGCAGCTGTATTATCATCAAAGATGTTGGAAAATAAGGACTGACGAAGCAAAACCACCTTTCAAATAATCTTTGTAATAAATGTTGCAGGACACTAGCTTCCGAGGACAAGTCTTCAGAAGAACCTTCGGAAGAGACAAATAAAAGCCAATTGCTTCCGAAGACAAATAAAAGACACTAGCTTCCGAAGACAAGTCTTCAGAAGAACCTTCGGAAGACATAAATAAAAGACAACTGCTTCCGAAGACAAATAAAAGAAAAATGCTTCCGAAGACAATACTTCAGAAGTTGCTTCGGAAGACTCTATCTGAAGACAAACCTCAGAAGACACTATCGGAAGAGAACACTTGCTTCCGAAGAATAAAAGTTATTTACTTCGGAAGACTTCCAAAGACATCTGCCTCGGAAGAAAAACAATATTTTAGAAGACATATGTTTCTTCTATTGAAAGAATAAATGTAACCTGCTTTTGGATAACTGTCTACATTAGATAGTTTTCTATAAAGAGCTTCCGAAAGAATAATGTATTAGCATCAGTACAAAAGTCTGAACTAAGATCTTTAAAGATCCTATGTTGACTTTACGCTTGTACTATTCTGATGCTACAGTGTCTGTAATAGTGTCATCAGTCTTATCTGTTTGTCTTCTTCTTGTATTTGTCCTGAAACATTAAATGTCGGGGCTATTTATACCCCAACATCTACTGAATAATTTGAACAACACTTTTCTGAATCTTCTTTGTGTTGCCCTACTGTTTTCTCTTCTTTTCTTCTTTTCTTCTAATTTATGAAAACTAAACACTAAAATAACTAAAGAGCAAAACTCAAGAGGGAGCAAAACATCAAAAGCTTTGTCTAAGCTCTTGATCCTGGTTAAGTTAGTCTCTCCTTAGCTCACCGGTTTTCTACAATTGGTATTAGAGCCTTGTTCATTAGTCTTGGTTTAACCATCAAGGCTAAAATTCAAAGCTCGGTTTAATATCTGTGTTTAGTTTTCTGTTATCATCTTCTTTTCAAAATCTGCTAAAGATTGATTTTTGAAACTTTAAAGTGTTCAAAAATCCTTCAACCAAACTATCTTGAGTACTCACTATTGATTTACTCAAAACGGTTTAAACAAATGGCAGAAAAATTCACCTTAGACCCGCATAACACTGGTTCTGCCACGAAGCCACCAATTCTGGTTAGGCATCAATATAATATTTGGCAGAGACGGATGTTACATTTCCTGTCAAATAATCATACAGGATGTTGGAAGTCTGTCATGTTCGGACCTCATAAACCAATGGTCTTGGACACAGAGACTGGAGATGATGTCCCTAAGGATCCCCGAAACTATACTGAAGAAGACTTTCATAAATTGGAGCTTGATGCCAAGGCACATGCTCAGCTGGCCATGGCCCTTCCGAATGAAATCTATTCGGGTCTTCTTCACCATGAGTCTGCTAAGGACTTATGGGATGCTCTAAAAGAGCAATTCGGTGGTACTGATGATGTTGTAGCCAATACTAGAGAGATATTGGCTCAACAATATGAGACATTCTGCCAACTAAATAATGAGTCACTGACTCAGCAATTTGAAAGGTTCACTTCTCTCTTAAGTGAACTAAAATTAGCTGGTCAAGTGTATCCTCCTGTCTCAGTTCTAAATCGATTTTTAAGATCTCTCCCTGAAAAATGGGAAACTTACTCTATAGTCATGAGATCTTCACCAGATTTTGGTAAACTCTCACTTACCCAACTTCATGGTAAGTTACTCACTTTTGAGCGAGAGATTGACCAGAAAAGAAAACTAATAAAATCTGGAAAATCAACTGAAGAGTATGTTCAAGGGAACACTGCTCTCCTTAGTCATAACTCTGTGATAAATGATCAGGGTTATGATGAACATATTGACATAACTACTGGTATCACCTCTTCATTCTCTTCATGTGATGACCACTCTCTCCCCTCTGACCATCCTTGTTTTATCATGGACGATCTTCATCAAGTTCCAAGTGATGACTTGGAAGAGATGGATATTCTCCATCAACTGGCTCTCTTGAGCATAAGAACTAACAAGTTCTACAAGAGGACAGGAAGAAAATTTTCCGGTATCCATGGAAAAACCAGGATTGGTCTAAATAAGGCTACTGTCCAATGTTATAGGTGTCATGGCACTGGACATTTTGCCAAGGAATGCACTAATGCTTCAAACTCTAACCCTTCTTCTTATGTGACCTATCCAAACATACCTTCACACACCTCTTCAACACCACATTCATCCACCTTTTCTTCTTTCAAAAGGTCCAATAATCCTCAAGAATCAGCACACATTGCACAAAACTCTTCTTCTAACAATGTGCAATATGTACAAACTGCAAATGGAAACATGTACCAACTTACTCCTGCCTCACTTCAAGTTGTTACAGCTCCTTCTTCACAAATAAATGCTCCCGGACATGCTGTCAAATCTTCATCATCTGGTCAACAGGCTCTTTTCTCTCAAGAGTACATAGACTGGAGCAGCTTGCCTGAAGATGTTGGCCATGCCCTCATCACTTTTGAACCAACAAATTTTGCTCTTATGGCTGTTGGTGAAGATTCTTGCTCTTCTGATCAACCTGAAGCAGATATTTCTGATGCTCAGGTATCCTCTTCCACCTTAGAAAAATTATGTTCCAATGCTTGCATAGAGGCTTTTGCAAAAATAAAGAAAGCCAATATGTTGCTTCAAAAGCAAAATCAGGATTTGGAACAACTTCTGGACAATAAAAATTCTGAAATGGAAAAATTAATAAAAATAAAAGATAATGAACTATGTGCCTTGAAAACTGAGAAAATCAATTTACAAGCATCTTTTGATCTACAAAGAGAAAAATATTATGCTTGTAAAGATGAACTATCTCAAACTCAAGTAAGCTGTGAAAAGTGGGTTGAATCTTGCAAAGGATTCAAGATGCTTTTACAAAAGCAAGTTCACAGCAAGGCAAGATTTGGAATTGGGTATAATCATACTGCTCAACCAGATGATTATACACCCATTGATAATAATAAGGAAGAAACTACTCCTGAACCTGTTTCACCAACCTTTCTTCCTGATGAAATTCCTTCAATAAAAGATACACCTTCGTTGGTGTATCAGCCAAACTATTTCTCTAAGTTTGTATATCCCACTAATACAAATCTGACAAGAATAGAAAAATCTCAGTTGAACTCAGTTCAACACAATAACTCTTCAGAACAAAGTGAGATTGCTCCTGATATGAGCCCTACTCCTTGTTCAGAAGAAACAATAAAGTCTGGATTCACTTCTAATATCAAGTCAAATCTTGATAAAGGAAAAGAACCTATGATAAATATCCAGTTTCCTCCTTCTCATCCTCATCCTCCTTATCCCACAATGAAAGCAAACAGACCTTTCATCCCAAATTATTCCTCTCTTTCCCCAGCCTGCTTAAAATGTTTTAAGTACAATCATGCTACTGAAAACTGCAGAACAAAAACACCCTTGGAGAAAGCTAGGATAAAGGCTAATAAGTTGAAAGCTGATCATACTTCTTCATCTAAAGGGAACCTCCCTAATAAGATGAAGAAAGTAAGAACAGCAAGTAACAAATCTGTTGGGACACATCCTCATTCTTCCTCTATCTTACCCTCTTCCTTGAAAACTAACTCCAGACCTTCCATTTTGGGAACACCACCTCCTTACTCTACGGTGAACCCAGTTTCTTGCTCTAATAATGGTGCTAACTCTTCTCCCATGGATTCTCAAATCAATCTTCTCCAACAAAATCAGCAACAACTGCTGTTAATGATGCAGAAATTGATAAAAGATACACAACAAAATAAACCAAACAAATAAATAAAATAAAATACCCCATGTCTAATCTTTTGTACATAATTCTCATGTGCAGAAATCCTCTTCAAACCAAAATCATCTCTGGTATGTGGATAGTGGAGGATCTAGGCACATGACTGGATGCAGATCCATTCTAAATGACTTCATTCCAAATAATGGTGGATCTGTTTCTTTCGGAAATAATGCAAAAGGTTGGATAGTGGGATCCGGTTCTGTCTCAGGAGGAAATTTGAAATTTAAAGATGTTAGCTTAGTTGAAAACCTCAAGTTTAATCTCTTGAGTGTTTCTCAACTGGCTGACAAAAATTTTAATTCATTTTTCACTAAAGACGGTTGCAAAATTCTTTCTCCAGAAATAAACTCTAAAATAAAGGTCTTGATTGATCAACACACTTTGCTAACGGCTAAAAGAAGTGGAAACGTCTATATTGTAGACATGACTACTGATTCTCAAACATCTTCTCCTACATGTTTGATAGCCAAAGCATCATCTTCTGAAACCACTCTCTGGCACAGAAGACTTAGTCACCTTAATCACCAAACTCTTCATAAGCTTTCCACCCTTTCCTTAGTAAGAGGATTGCCTTCTAAAGAATTTCATTTTGAAGGTCAATGTGAATCTTGCTTAAAGGGAAAGCAACATAAAACTTCACATAAGTCTATTGAGGAATCCAAAACAACTAACTGTCTTAATCTGCTTCATATGGATCTGTTTGGTCCAGTGAAGGTAGCTAGTTTGGCAAGAAAAAGATATTGTCTAGTTGTTGTAGATGATTACTCAAGATTTTGCTGGACCTTCTTCCTTTTCAGCAAAGATGAGACTTCTGATAAAATAATTGCTCTTGTCACTCATCTTGAAAGACAATTCAGTCTTCCTGTTAAAATGATAAGGAGTGACAATGGCACAGAATTCAAAAATCAAGTTCTTGATAAATTTTGTATTTCTAAAGGAATCCTTAGACAATATAGTGCTCCTAGAACTCCTGCTCAAAATGGAGTTGTAGAAAGAAAGAACAGGACACTGATTGAAGCTGCAAGAACCATGCTTGCAGACTCAGGATTACCTTTATCATTCTGGGCTGAGGCAGTAAACACTGCTTGTTATGTATTGAACAGAGTTCACATTGTAAAAAGACATAACAAGACTGCCTATGAAATTCTGTATAAAATAAAGCCTCTCATTTCCTTCTTCAAAGTCTTTGGATGTCCGTGTTTTATCCTAAATACAAAAGACTCTTTGTCCAAATTTGCTGCTAAAGTTGATTCTGGATACTTTGTTGGATATTCTCAGACTTCTAAAGCATATCGAGCTTTCAATCTCAGAACAAAAATAATTGAGGAATCTATTGATGTAAAATTCAATGAATTAGCATCAACCTCATCCTTTCCTTCTGCACCTGATGATCTTTTTGATCTTGAAAGCTTCTCATTCATCCCTTCCATCCCCTCTTCTTCTCCTTCATCAGAGTCATGTCAAACTTCTGAAGATCTATCTTCTATTGAGGACGATTCTGTTTCAAAGTTCTTCACTTCTTTTCCATCTCATCAAATAAATTCTCAAGAAGCAAATTCTCAAAACCAAGACGATATACCATCTACTCCTCCATCTCCTGTCTTGGATAATGCATCCATAGATGTTCCTGATCACATTCCAAACTCTCTGACCCCCATCGAAAACTTATCTTATTCCGATGCTGCCTCCTCAAATAACTGTTTGGACATCATTCCTTTCAACAAAAATCATCCTCTAGAACAAATCTTAGGTGATCTAAGTAAAGGAGTTCAAACAAGAAGCCAGATTTCAAACTTTTGTCTTCATGCAGCCTTTCTATCCCAAATTGAGCCGTCTAAATATCAGGAGGCTCTTAAAGACAATAATTGGGTAGAGGCAATGCAAGATGAACTGTTGCAGTTCAAAAGGCAAAATGTTTGGACTCTATGTCCCTTGCCCGATGGAAAATATCCCATCGGAACCAGATGGGTATTCAGAAATAAAACAGATGACAGAGGCATTATAATAAAAAATAAGGCCAGGTTAGTTGTGCAAGGTTACTGTCAAGAGGAAGGTATTGACTATGATGAGACTTTTGCTCCTGTGGCAAGATTGGAAGCCATTAGACTCTTCCTAGCATTTGCCATCTCACATAACATAAAGGTATACCAGATGGACATAAAGAGTGCTTTCCTGTATGGGACAATAAAAGAGGAAGTCTATGTTTGTCAACCACCAGGATTTGATGATGTTCATCATCCTGATTGGGTGTACAAACTAGACAAAGCACTTTATGGCCTAAAACAAGCTCCAAGAGCATGGTATGACACACTCTCTCAATTCCTTCTTTCTAATAATTTCTCACGGGGAACCATTGATAAGACTTTGTTCATAAAAAGGGTAGATAAGGAACTCTTGTTAGTCCAAATTTATGTTGATGACATCATTTTTGGATCAACAAAACAGTCCATGTGTGAACAATTCTCTAAATTAATGTCTTCTAAGTTTGAAATGAGTGCTTTAAGTGAACTAAAAACATTTTTAGGACTTCAAGTCAAACAAACCCCACACGGGACTTTCATTCATCAATCTAAATATGTAAAAGATCTTCTTAATAAATTTGATATGAATGATTGCAAAATAATTTCTACTCCCATGGCAACAAGTCCTGGCATATGTTCAGATGACAATGGTGAACCTGTAGATCAAACTCTCTACCGGTGCATGATTGGTTCTCTGATGTATCTTACTGCATCAAGGCCAGACATCATGTATGCAACATGTGTCTGTGCAAGATATCAATCTGCTCCCAAACAATCTCATCTTTCATTTGTGAAGAGGATACTCAGATATCTTAAAGGTACTCCTGTACTAGGTATTTGGTATCCTGCTAATCAAATTTGCAAGCTTGTTGGTTTTACAGATAGTGATTATGCTGGCTGCTCGCTCACCAGAAAGTCTACTTCAGGAGGTTGTCAGTTCTTTGCAGGTTGCTTAGTGTCATGGCAAAGCAAGAAGCAAACATCAGTGTCAAATTCAACTGCTGAAGCTGAATACATTGCAGCAGCCCATTGCACTGCCCAAATTCTTTGGTTACAATATCAACTGCTAGATTTTGGAATAACTGAACTAAAAACACCTCTTCTGATAGACAGCGAAGCTGCCAAAAACATAATAAAAATCCTGTCTATCATTCTAAAACCAAACACATTGAAATAAGGCATCACTTCATTAGAGACTGTTTTGAAAAAGGACTAATAGTTCCAGAACATGTCTCTACAAGTGATCAAATAGCTGACATATTTACCAAGCCCTTAGACTCCTCAACTTTCTCTAAGTTTGTAGCAAAACTGGGCATGATAAATATGAGTTAATAAACATTAAAGGATAATTTTTTTTAATTATCCAAACAATGGATATTGGATAAACAACTGATAAAGAACTCTTGATTTCTTTCAGTAATTATCTATATACACAGATAGGATCAGTGGCTATATAATCACTGCTTCATATCTATCTGATGTTTAAACTTTCCATTGTTACATTCCTCTCCTTCCGATGTCTTTTCTTCTGAAGATATCCTCTTCTTCTATTTTCTTCTTCCGATAACTTTCATAAGTTTATTTAACTTGTGTCTAAAATAAGATTATTCCGATTCTGCAATAAAAATCTTGAGCTTTGCATTTGATGTGACAGTTGTCAATCTTTCTGATAGACCCGAGTCTCAATACTGACTCTCACGGCTCAAGAAGATTATTACCGCCATTTTCTTTTAACCAATAATCTTCTCGGATTACTTCCCTTATTTATCATCTTCTTCTCCATAATTCTACTTAAACCCTATTCCTCCTCTGGTTTTTCAAGAAACTTTTCTTCCTCTTGAAGACTCTAAGTAATGCTCATGGTTACGGATGATAAATTGTCAGGCATGTCGTCTGGCACGAAGCACTTATGCTTACCTTGTCGCAAGCTTCATGCTTATGATAATGGCGTAACGGCTTCGGACCAGGCTTCATTCCTCACAAAATTTCGTCTGTACTTTTCGGATGTGCATGAACATGTCTTTTTGACCAAATGTGTAAGTCTCAACCTCTCTCTCTCTTATTCTAACTCAGTTTTGTAATTTCATACTTAATCATGAACTTTTTAGGTTAACCTGAAAAACTTGATTATGTAGAAGTCAGTCCTTTTGATATTTACAGGCAACTATTTCAAATAACATCTGTTTGATAACCTGGTATATCATCCAAAATGTTCATAAGTTCCGGCTATGCCTTCAGTTTGTCTCTTTGATCTTCATAATATTATGACGGACTTGACTAACTGATGTTCAAAATGATGGATGATACTAAAGAAACACCCATCTTTAGTAAACCCACATCCACCCTTCTTCCACACCTAAATTAGGTACTGGCCATAAAATACTTCTCCAAAACCCTCCAAGCCTAATAAACCCAAAAGAATCTGTTCAGGAAGATGAGATCCCTGAACATGATTGTGTTCCCACTGAACACATGGATACATCTGTTTCATCCTCACAGATATATCAAGCGTCTCTTCCCATCCTGCTCCTCATTCATCCTCTTCACAGGATGATGTTGTATTCCTAAGGGAACCCTAACTAACCATTGAAATGTCAGTTGACTTTCAGTTGGTCGTCCTCTCTCCCAGGGACAACTCTATTTCTAAAAGCCCCCCCACTATCCATCAACACTTCTCTACCCTATAAAAGAGGATGAGATCCGGTCGTCAAGTCCATCTTGACTTCCTGATCATATATCAGGAGCATCCATTTCATATGCAAATCCAATGGCTTTTCATTTGAATGGATTAGGCAATAAGACTCCTGGTATGGCAACAGCCAATGAAGTTTTTCTTTAAACTAAGGCTAGGAAATCCCCAGAACCAAGAAAAAGGGGTTTATGACATCTCTGAGATGGACTCAGGTCATAATAAAACTGACTCTCTAGTCAGGGATTCGGATGACATCTACAAAATGATGGACGGATCAGTTCTTCACATTATGGAATTAACGGATATCTTTAGTCTTGTAATCCAAATCCAACCCCATGCAGGCACCCTCATTTGAAGGTTTTCTAATCTTCTCAACCACCTTCACTACTACTACCCTTCCTCCACTTCTCTCTGCCTTTCTTTCTTCCCTGCCTTGTCTCCGGCTGATTAAGCCAAAAAGAGGGAGATAATCCATAAACTATTCTCAAAAGGTGGTTAACGCTTAAATAAACAAAAGAAGCCTAGCTCTGATAAACAAAGAAGCCTTTGCTTTACTGAGACCCATTTGAACCATTCTCATGATTCTTTCCCCACTGAGTCTGATGTTCTAGAAATTGATTGGGATCTAACATTAAGTGGTTTTGGCTTCATCAGTCCAGAGGGAGATTGTTGGAAAATAAGGACTGACGAAGCAAAACCACCTTTCAAATAATCTTTGTAATAAATGTTGCAGGACACTAGCTTCCGAAGACAAGTCTTCAGAAGAACCTTCGGAAGAGACAAATAAATGCCAATTGCTTCCGAAGACAAATAAAAGACACTAGCTTCCGAAGACAAGTCTTCAGAAGAACCTTCGGAAGACATAAATAAAAGACAACTGCTTCCGAAGACAAATAAAAGAAAAATGCTTCCGAAGACAATACTTCAGAAGTTGCTTCGGAAGACTCTATCTGAAGACAAACCTCATAAGACACTATCGGAAGAGAACACTTGCTTCCGAAGAATAAAAGTTATTTACTTCGGAAGACTTCCAAAGACATCTGCCTCGGAAGAAAAACAATATTTCAGAAGACATATGTTTCTTCTATTGAAAGAATAAATGTAACCTGCTTTTGGATAACTGTCTACATTAGATAGTTTTCTTTAAAGAGCTTCCGAAAGAATAATGTATTAGCATCAGTACAAAAGTCTGAACTAAGATCTTTAAAGATCCTATGTTGACTTTACGCTTGTACTATTCTGATGCTACAGTGTCTGTAATAGTGTCATCAGTCTTATCTGTTTGTCTTCTTCTTGTATTTGTCCTGAAACATTAAATGTCGAGGCTATTTATACCCCAACATCTACTGAATAATTTGAACAACACTTTTCTGAATCTTCTTTGTGTTGCCCTACTGTTTTCTCTTCTTTTCTTCTAATTTATGAAAACTAAACACTAAAATAACTAAAGAGCAAAACTCAAGAGGGTGCAAAACATCAAAAGCTTTGTCTAAGCTCTTGATCCTGGTTAAGTTAGTCTCTCCTCAGCTCACCGGTTTTCTACAATTGGTATTAGAGCCTTGTTCATTAGTCTTGGTTTAACCATCAAGGCTAAAATTCAAAGCTCGGTTTAATATCTGTGTTTAGTTTTCTGTTATCATCTTCTTTTCAAAATCTGCTAAAGATTGATTTTTGAAACTTTAAAGTGTTCAAAAATCCTTCAACCAAACTATCTTGAGTACTCACTATTGATTTACTCGAAACGGTTTAAACAAATGGCAGAAAAATTCACCTTAGACCCGCATAACACTGGTTCTGCCACGAAGCCACCAATTCTGGTTAGGCATCAATATAATATTTGGCAGAGACGGATGTTACATTTCCTGTCAAATAATCATACAGGATGTTGGAAGTCTGTCATGTTCGGACCTCATAAACCAATGGTCTTGGACACAGAGACTGGAGATGATGTCCCTAAGGATCCCCGAAACTATACTGAAGAAGACTTTCATAAATTGGAGCTTGATGCCAAGGCACATGCTCAGCTGGCCATGGCCCTTCCGAATGAAATCTATTCGGGTCTTCTTCACCATGAGTCTGCTAAGGACTTATGGGATGCTCTAAAAGAGCAATTCGGTGGTACTGATGATGTTGTAGCCAATACTAGAGATATATTGGCTCAACAATATGAGACATTCCGCCAACTAAATAATGAGTCACTGACTCAGCAATTTGAAAGGTTCACTTCTCTCTTAAGTGAACTAAAATTAGCTGGTCAAGTGTATCCTCCTGTCTCAGTTCTAAATCGATTTTTAAGATCTCTCCCTGAAAAATGGGAAACTTACTCTATAGTCATGAGATCTTCACCAGATTTTGGTAAACTCTCACTTACCCAACTTCATGGTAAGTTACTCACTTTTGAGCGAGAGATTGACCAGAAAAGAAAACTAATAAAATCTGGAAAATCAACTGAAGAGTATGTTCAAGGGAACACTGCTCTCCTTAGTCATAACTCTGTGATAAATGATCAGGGTTATGATGAACATATTGACATAACTACTGGTATCACCTCTTCATTCTCTTCATGTGATGACCACTCTCTCCCCTCTGACCATCCTTGTTTTATCATGGACGATCTTCATCAAGTTCCAAGTGATGACTTGGAAGAGATGGATATTCTCCATCAACTGGCTCTCTTGAGCATAAGAACTAACAAGTTCTACAAGAGGACAGGAAGAAAATTTTCCGGTATAGATGTTGATCAACCTCTATACCATTCTCATCATTCCCTAAATTATGGTTAATACAAATAGGAGTAGAATTAGATGTACAATCATTCATCTTGAACTTGTTCAAGATGTCATGTACATATTTACTCAAATGAATAAACAAGCCATCCTTCTTCTTATCCACTTGAATCCCAAGAAATAAATCAAGATCTCCTATTGCACTCAACTCAAATTTCTTCTTCATGACTGCTTCAAAATCTTTGCATAACTGTTCATGTGTTGCTCCAAAAATGATATCATCTACATAAATTTGCACAATAAGAATATCATCATTCTTATTCAAGATGAACAAAGTGTTGTCGATCTTTTCCTTTGAAAATCCATTGTCAAGTAGATGCGTTTACAATGTTTCATACCAAGGCCTGGGTGCTTGATGTAATCCATACAAAGCTTTATCTAGACGATAATACTTTGTAGGATTGTTAGGATCTTCAAACCATGGCGGTTGAACAACATACACCCCCTCTTTCACTTTGCCATACAGAAAGGTGCTTTTAAGATCCAGTTGGAAAACCTTGAACTTCTTAAAACTGGCATAGGATAGAAACAATCTTATGGATTCTATTCTTGCCACAGGAGCATAAAGTTCATCATAATGAATTCCCTCCTGTTGATTGAATCCTTGAACAACAAGCCTAGCCTTGTTTCTGACAGTTATGTCTTTATCATCCTTTTTGCACTTATAAACCCATCTTGTGCCTATAAGGATAAAATCTTCTGGACAATCAACCAACTTCCAAACATCCAATTTCTCAATCCAGCAAGACTTCTTCAGTGCTTCTTTTACATTTTTAGGTTCTACTGGACTTATAAAACATGAATACAAGCACGAATTCATCGTCTCCTGAATTTTTGACAATAAAACTTCATCATCTTCACCTTCAACTTATTGACTTCTTTTTTTTTTTAACTCCAGAATTTAAGCCACCAATAATGTTTTCAATTGGATGACCTTTTATTCTTCAAGCTGCAATTTCTTCCACAACAATTTCATCTTCAAGATTTGTAATATGATTTTCTTCTTCCGGTACAATGTCCCCGTGAATTTCAGATTCGATAATAACTGACGGATCATTGGTTGAATCATGAAATTCATCATCAGAATAAGAGTCTTCAGAAACTTCTACTTTTCCATGAACAAAAGAAAACAAAGAATCAACTTCTAGTACAGAGAACTCCCTTTAGAAGATTCTAAAACAAATCTTGGAAACAAAGTACAATGAATTGTAATAGTGTCACTCAGAGACTCAGCAAGATTAGTTAAAGATGAAGGAAACAACTTAAGAAAACAATGAAACACTGATTCATAGTCAAACAACAAATCCGGACCACGTATAGGTAATGTTTTAGTGAATCGACATACAGTAACTTCATATGCTTCTTCGATCACTCTATTTCCTAGATTAAGAACTCATTTGCTTAGAGAATTAGACGAATACCCACAAAGATTCCATCCACTGCCTTCGGCTGAAATTTCGCAGTAGTCAGTTTCAAATATGTACATGTTGCACCAAAAGGCTCTAGATGACCAATGTTGGGCTATCAGCCTTTAAGCAACAAATAAGATGTCTTTCCGTGCTTCTTGACAGTTAAGGCGCGGTTTAACATGTAGCATGCAGTGTTGACTGCTTCATCCCAAAATGTAATTCGTAAGTGAGAATCCGTAAGCATTGTTCTTGCAGTTTCAATCAAAGTGCATTCTTCCTTTCAACAACACCGTTATGCTTAGGGGTATATGGAGCACTGAACTAGTGAGTAATGCCATTCTGGATACAAAAAAACTCCAAATTATGGTTCTTGAACACTGTTACATTATCACTTCTCAAAAATTTGACTTGTGTAGTAAATTCATTCTCTATCAATATACCAGATATTCAGTTGAGCACCTGATAATGAAACATGCACATATATAAAATAAATCAATGAGAAACTAGAATCCATTACTTAGTCTTATGAGTTTTGACGTGAAATGGAGAAACAATTGTAGTACCAGAGTATAACCAAGCAGTATAATCAACAGAAACTTTAGCCTTAACAGTCCAAATTCGATTAGGAATTGGCTTGCAAGGAATAGTTTCATTCTGATGTTTCACCATTGATTTAAAAAATTTATCCATTTTCTTTTGAACAACTTTTCATTTGAAAGAATTCATCATTTTTGATTTTAATTTCCAAAAATTGTTTTTGGTTTATAAACCAATGGTGTAGCATGTTTCTTTCCCACAAAAGGAAAAGAAATAATAGACTTCACTGGCTTAGCATTACTCTTGTGTCTTTATGTATGCGAAGTAAAAGCTGTTGTAAGTAAATCAATCAGGTTAATTGGATTTATAGGTCGCTTCTTTTTACTCTACTTTAAGTGTGTAACCTGTGATTGACTACCATTCCTGGATAAACTTACTTCCAGAACCTTAGAACAATATCTAGACTCCTTTGACAATGCAGCTAAAGGTCCATTGCTATCTGAAAGATTTTTCTCAAAAATTTTCTCATCATGTTTAACCTGATTCACCGTTGAAAAATTTTAAGAAGATAAAGTTCGTGATGTAGACCTTGAAGTTTAACACTTATGAATTTAGCATTTGACGGACTAAGAAAATTTTGTTGACATGGATTTTCCCAAACCTATTTATCAACCCATTTTGATTTTTGAAAATTTTTTTCATTAGTTTTCTTTAAAATATTATCAACCAATTATGGGTCAATTAAACATAATGGTCTTGAATCATCACGTAAGATTACATCTTGGCCTTTACGTGAATAAAAGATAGTATTATCTGGTTCAGTGAATAAACATCTGTCCACAGGAATGGCAGATTCCTTAGTGACGGATTCATGACTGATATCAACATTTTCAATTAATACACACTCAGAATCGTTGTATATACTAATTGAATTTGTTGCATCAGTTTTATTATCAACATTACAAAGTAAGCCAGAAATATCACTACTATTCTTGTCGTCATCATCACAACCTTCAATCTTATTTCCTTTGGTCTTTACATATGTTCCTGCAATTGTAAAACACGTAGAACTAGAAAAGTTAGATAAATCATATGAAAATATATCTAAGTTCTTAGAGGTCTTTGAAATGTAACGAACAACATTTGGCTAATCAGGTAATTTCCCATAGAGATGGTTAATTGGTGGAGGAACTGTAGTATAACCGATCCTTTGGGTACCTTTGTTTGGCACATGATTTTCCAAAATATATTCAAATATTTTCTGAGCACTACGCAAAACACTCAGTTGATTTGCATTTCTTTTTCTGCGTATTCATGTCTTCAATCAAATTATTGATAATGTCATCTTGATCTACTAATTTCAATTTTAAATTTTTAATATCTACACTATATTCTTCGAGTTTATTTTTTTAAAGTTTTTCATTAGTGAGATATTGTTTGACATTATCTTCTAAACAAATGACATCATCAAAAAGTGATTGATTGTGCTTGGTTACCATGTCTAGCTTTGCAACATTACCACAACATTTCAGGCAATTTAGTTTATGATTAAGACTTTTTGATAATGATGAATAAACCTTATTTTGGCTTTTTTGTGCGATGAATGCCACATGTGATTCATCATTGACTTGTACTTCTTCAGAATATGATGACCAATCAGCTCCAAACTAATCTTCTACTAGCAAAGCTTTGTATTTTGTTGGAGGAGTGGTCTTGGAGCTTGTAGTCCCTGAAGAAGTAGAAGCAACAGCAGCTCCTCTTCTAGGATCAAACTTTTCCTGTTTGTTGACAGCTTCAAATCTTGAATTATTTCTGACAGGCATCTCACATTCTCTTGCAAAGTGTCCAAGATTCCTGCCGTTATAACATTTGACTTTTTGTTTAGAAAAGCCAAGTTTCTTCTTTGGATTTCCAGAAATCTTAGACTTGCCAGTTCTCTGCAAAAGTCTTATGGCCGTCCTTTTCAACATGGCCGTTTGCCACTGAGTGCCCATTTCTTCCAAATCATCAGGATCTAATTCATCCATGTCCTCATCTTTAATCCTTTGTGCTTCATCAATTACAACCGAAACATATGCATTCACAAAATGCATAAAGAATGCTAAATGTTCTTCAAAAATCTTAACATTTACACTCTTTGATATATTGGTTGATGTTTTCTTTTTGGAGATTGCTGAGGTAAAACAAACCTCAGAAGTATCATAAAAAAAAAACAGAAACATCACCATCTTCAGTACTGGATAAAAATGCAACTGATCCTAAAGCGGTATTTGCAGCTTCAGCAGGCTTCATGTATAAGCTTGGATTTTGAGAAGAAAATTTTCTCCCAGCCTTTTTCTTTTGCATATCAAGATCAAAAGACTATAGTTTCGAAATCAGCACCTCCAATTATGTAATCTCTAAATCAGTTGTCTCCTTGATTATCATCACAGAAGTTTCCCATGAAGAAGGAAGAGCGTCAAGCAACTTATCATTTTGCTCTTCTTGAGAAACTTCATAATCTAGATTGCTTAACTCATTAAGCAACAAAGTGTATCTTGTAACAAGCTCTTCAAAGGATTCATTTTCAAGACATTTAAACACTTCAAATTGCTTTTTTAGAAGAGTATGTTTCCTACTTTTTAACTGATCACTGCCTCACAATGTTTAGCTAAGGCATCCCAAAGAGCCTTAGATCTTTAGTGAGATTTGAAAGATTGAAAAATCTCTTTAGACGGTGCCATGGTCAGTAAAGCATAAGACTTCTTTTCAAGATCATAAAGCTTCTTTTCATCTGCAATCAGTCGAGAAACATTCTTGTGGACTCCATTCAGCTGAGGTTGTTCATATCCTTCTATCAATGGGATCTTCATACTTGGGGTGACAATTGATAAGAAGGATTCAAATCTAGCACTCCATGAAGAATGGTCACTTAGTGACACAAGTTTTGAGGGTTTGGTCATGGTAGACAAGGAAGATAAGTTTGCCATTTTGAAGTTTTAATCACAAAATTTTTCACACTTCAAAAATTTTTAGAACTGAAATGTCGATATTAGTAATACAGAAGATATTGAACCGTCAATACTATTAGTATCGATGAGATGCTGTCGATATTGTTAATATAGAGGAATGGCTGTCGATACTATTAGTATCGATGAGAAGACTATCGATACTGTCAATATCGATGACTAACAAGCTGAATAACCGCTTCTGTCGATACTATCAATTTCGAAGTGAAATTTTCAAGTTTTTGACAAGTTTTCAAATGTAGCTGGTGTCTTCTATATGTTTCTAATTATAATCTTCATATAATCACATGAATATATCAAATTTTCATGAATTTAGCTTCAAAATTTAGTAAAATCACAAAATCTTCACTCAACCAAGATTACAAACGAGTACAAAGCTCTGATACCACTTGTAGGTCCATATCTAGGATCAAAATGATCTGGTATCACATAGATATACATGTGGAATCCATACAACTATGCTTGAGTAAAGATCGAAATGAGTAGAAATGAACAAATTAAATGTAGAAATTCAATCTTCTTGTAATTATCCTTAGAATGTTGTTTGTGCAAGCAGAGAGAAATCACAAACTTAATAATTGGAAATATGAACAGAATCGATACAAATAACATTGACATTAAGCTATTTATAGATATTGCCGTCGATACTGTTAGTATCAATGGTCAGCTGGTGTCGATACTAATAGTATCGATGATAGTACTATCAATACTATTAGTATCGGTGCTACCATACTTAGACATTTTTACAACTTTCAAAAGTAAACAAAATACAAAGAAAAACTAAATAAGCAAAACTAAAACTATTACAATACAAAATCACAAAATATCTTCACTTCAACTCTGTAACATCTTCAATCTTCAATTCAGCATCTGAGACTGTTGCTGCTATCAGGGTACTAACATTTTATTGTCAATTGGAGTATAATTAGTAGGTGGGATAGTGTGATTATATCCAATTCCGAATTTTGACTTGATATGAACTTGCTTCTTAAGATGTAATCTAAATCCTTTGAAGTATTCTACCCATTTTTCACAGCATACTTTGGTCTCAGAAAGTTCAGTTTTGGATGTATAGTATTTTTCTTGTAATAAGTCAAATAGTGCTTGCACATTTGGTTTTTCAAGTTTTAAAAGAGATATCTGAGCATTTTTATCACTCATTATTTTCTCAACTTCCAGGTTTTTATTGGCCAGAAGTTGTTCAAGTTCCAGATTTTGTTCTTGCAACAGAACATTTGTCTTCTTTATGTAGGCAAATTCTTCAATGAATGACATAAAAAAAAGTGTTTCAAGAATAGCAAGGGCTACCTATGCAGTAAGGGAAGGAGAATGAGCAACTGGTAAGTAAGAAGAATTTGAAGTTTCACCAATGGCCATAAGTGCAATGTTTGTGGGTTCATTGGCTAGGAGGGCATAACATGCATCATCAGGTAAGCTGCTCCAGTCCACATATTCTTGTGAGAATATAGCTGGCTGACTCGATTGAGAGGTTTGGAGAACTGGGCATGGATTAGTAACGTTGGAAGGAGGAGTTGTGATTATCTGAAGAGGAGCAGGCATGAGTTGATACATATTGTCATTAGCAAATTGTACATATTGAACAGTTGGGAGAGGAGAGGACTGAACAATATGAGCAGTAGCTTGATTGGGGTTATGTTTAGAGTAGTGAGAAGAAGTGGTAGAAGAGTTTGAAGAAGGAAAATTTGCATAAGGAGAAGGTTGATTGTTGGGAGCATTTCTACATTCCCTAGCAAAATGTCCAGTGCCATGACATTGATAAGATTGACCTTTAGCTTTATTTAGACCTATTTTGGACCTACCATGGATACCAGGAAATTTTCTTCCTATACTTTTAGAACTTTTTATTTCTAATGCTTAAAAAGGCAAGCTGATTAAGGATATCCATCTCTTCCATGTCATCACTTGGAATATGACGGAGATCATCCATGATAAAACACAAGTTGTCAGTAGCAAAGGCAGGATCATCACATGAAGAGATATAATTTGTGATGCATGTAGTAATATCAATGTCTTCATCATAACTCTGATCAAGATTTTCAGAGTTATGAGTGTGACGGAGGAGATCTGTGTTACCTTGAACATATTCCTTACTTGCTTTACTAGACTTTATGAGTTTTCTTTTCTTGTCAATCTCACATTAAAATTTGAGTAGCTTACCATGAAGTTGGGTAAGCATGAGATTGCCAAAGTCTAGAGAGGACCTCATGACAACTGAGTATGTTTACCATTTTTCAGGTAAGGACCTTAGAAAATGATCAAGTACAGGGAGGTTAGGATACTCTTGGCCTGCCAATTTTAGTTGACTTAGAAGAGAAGTGAACCTTCCAAATTGTAGGGTCAGTGTCTCATTATTAAGTTCAGAAAAGGTCTCATACTGTTGAGCTAATATCTCTCGGGTATTGGCCACAACATCAGCAGTTCCACCAAACTGCTCTTTTAAGGAATCCCATAAATCTTTTACAGATTCATTGTGGAGGAGACCTGAATAGATATTGTTTCAGAGTGCCATAGCTAACTAGGCATGAGCCTTAGCATCAAGCTCCAGTTTCTGATAATCATCCTCAGTATAGTTATGAGGATCTTTTGGAATTGAGTTGCCAGTTTCTGTGTCCAGGACCATAGGTTTGTGTGGTCCTATAATAACTGACCTTCAACAACCATTATGGTTGTCGGATTAGAAGTTAATCATCCTCCACAGCCATATGTTATACTGAAGTCTAACCAATATAGGAGGTTTTGTGGCAGAATCAGTGTTATGAGGATCTACGTAAAATTTTTCTGCCATGATGGTTAAGAAACAATAAAAGAAGACCAACACATGACTGATATCTCTAGTTTGTTTGCTGGAATGGTTTTGAATAATCATATGAATTCAAAACCAAACACCTTCAACAGAGTGTTAAAAAGTTACAGCAAAGAAGTGAAGTAAAATTTTTTAAAAAATAACTGAATAAGTGAGCTCTGATTTTCAGACTTGATGGTTAAACCAAGAACTGAAGAACAAGGCTCTGATTTTCAGACTTTATGGTCAAACACTCGGTTATTTCAACACTTTGTTAAGTTAGCTAAAATAAGAATAACAGAGAAATAACACAAGGAATTATCGCGAAATTCAATTTATAAAGTGCAGGGAATGTTGGGATATAAATACTCAAACATTCAATGTAACAGGACAAAAGTACTAAGACAAACAACTGACAAAGTTATAGACACTGATACAAACAAAATAGTACAACTGATAGAAAGTCAACAACTAAGAAAGTAAGGTCTTCAGTTGTTCTCGAGTCTTTAGCTCTTCCGTGGTTTTAAGTAGTTGTTGTGAGATCAGTGTTCAAACCGCGGTTGCTGATCCATGGTTGTTATTCTTGATTTAGCTGTTGTCTTCCAAGGCGAAGATGATTTGTCATTGTGCTCCATGGATTGAAGCTCAGTAGTTGAGTTCGCTGTCCGTAGTTGTTCATTTGCAAATCATCCGCGGTTTTTATTCAACTTTTATGTTGCAAAGTGGTTTTGCTCTAAGGATGGAGAGTGTGGTTGAGGCTCATCAGTCCTTATATTTCCAACATTAAGAATGAGGCACCAAAATATTTACCGATGGGTAGTATCTTATAAGATCATTTAGTGCGAAAGGAACTAGATATGGGTTCCATGGTCATCTTTGGCAATATGTATCAATAAATTTCTTATCAAATCATATTGTATTGGATCATTCATTATGAACTCATCAGCTTTGTGCTGACTTTTCAAACTTACAAATTTTTGCAGGTAGACAGTGACGATATGTGAGAAACTGCACAATTAGGCACTTGTAAATAAGGAACTCAGAATGTTTAGTATGTTTTAAGTTGTGAGCAGCAACTAGTGGGTTGTAATAACAACACTATCCTTGCAATATATTGTCTTTAAGTTAATCATGTGTGTCATGATACCGGTTCAAGTAAGTTGCACTCCATCTCTGAGACATTACCACTATGCTTCCGCCACATTCAAAGATTTAGTAGTGACACCATCAGGTGACGAAAGGTAGGTGTATGACAACATAGTTCGTGAATCGGGCATGCAAGTTCGGCCGTTCATTCGACTCCAGTCTCCGACCAAACTCATCAACCTCTAACAAGGTGTAAGCATTCTATAGACCAAACAAATCGATTTTCAAGAACAATCAAAAACCCTAAGGTTATCATGACTACCGGGTTCTATATCAAATGAATTTGATCACAATCAAATTAGGGTTCATTCGATTATTTTATTATGGGAAGGAACCACTCTTGTATATCTTAAGTATATGCGAGCTGATGCTTATCTCGATAAGATTATTCAAATCAGTGGCAACCCATGTGCTTGTTAAGACTTTGGTTGCTGTAGACCAGGGATCGAACCTAGGCAAAGTCGAGTTTTTCTTTTTTGCCACCTTTTAGTTTCCTTTTATTTTTATTTCCAGATTACAAAAGTCTATATTAATTTTAGAAAATTAAATTAATGTTTTAATTCAACCAAAAAGATATTGAAAATAATAATAACACTCAAATATTTTGGAATTCCAAAAATGCCAGAAAATTAAATTTCTTATATAAATATTATTCCAATCAAGTAAACAATATTTAAAAAAAAATAAACTTTATAAAATTTGAGGAAATATTTTTAAATATCTTTATAAACTATTCAATCTAAATAAAACTTTTTAAGTTGGTTTAATATCAAATTTTTTTTTATTGAAGTTAGTTTTAAACAAATAAAGTATATAATAATTACACATAAGTATTTCTATATAATGATGTAATTATTTTATAAATACAACTTGTAAATTTTAGTGGTTGTTTTATTTAAATTGTTTAAATAAAATATTAACAACAAAACAATATCATTTTAGCTTTAAAAACAACATATATTATTCAATAATTATATTTTATGGTATTTATTAAACAAACTTGTGAGAATATTTATTAAAAATAATTAATAGATCTTCCCAAATTGTCCTTCCAACTTAGACAATGCAGCATCAATTCTAGACATGCTAGGGACTCCATAGAAGCCATAAACTTACGCTCTGTTCCCGAGTTTTGTTAAAAGAGAGAACATAAAGAAAATGAAATAAGGGGATAGTAAAAGAAAAGAACATAGTTTTTTCTTCCATTTCTTTCCAAATCGGATGTAAAGAAAAACTAAGTAATTTAGCCTAGTTTTCATTTCACTTCCCTCCTTTTCCCTCCCCAAATGAAACTCAAAAACACAAGATGCGTTATTTTCCTTTCCCTTCCCTCGTTAAATAAAATTCAGGAACACAAAAATGTTTCTTCTTTCCTTTCATTTCCTTTCTTTTTTCTCCATAAATGAACTTGGTAATAGAGCGTTACGACAATGGTTGAACATTAGGACACAAAGACACGTTCTTTATTTAAACAATATGGTGAGATGATGTCACACCCCACCTCTTGTCACCTGATGATGATGTCACTGATCATACTGAGAAGGTCGCGGAAGCATAGTGGTGATATCTTAGAGATGTGGTGCAACTTACTTGATCTGGTATCACAAACACACAGATTAACTTAAAGATATTACATTACAAGGCAACGTTATTACAACCACAGTTTTAATTTTCAAACTAAGTTATTTAATTACAAGTGCCTGCAGTGCAATCTCACCCGCCGTCACTATCTACCTGCAAAATGTTTGAGTTTGAAAAGTCAGCACAAAGCTAGTGAGTTCGTAATGATTGTTTTACACATAATGATATGATATGCAAGTTCTTGATATACAGCTCCAAAGATAACCATGGGACCCATATCTAGTTTCTTTCGGACGAAATGTCCTGTTCTACGAAGATACTACTCGTCGGTAAATATCTTAGTGCCTCA
This sequence comes from Mikania micrantha, assembly GCA_009363875.1. Classification (NCBI taxonomy): domain Eukaryota; kingdom Viridiplantae; phylum Streptophyta; class Magnoliopsida; order Asterales; family Asteraceae; genus Mikania; species Mikania micrantha. The sequence goes on along the minus strand of CM018698.1, from coordinate 39,317,194 downwards.
TTATCTTAATGTCTATCACTAACATTAAGAGGATAACGGAAACATGTAACAAACATTCACACCAGGGGAGATGCAATCCTCCCGGCAAATGCGTTGTCAGCTAATAGTACTATCATTGTTCCCTATTCGACCCCACATGGGTTCACTAGATACAGTTTAAGAGATGAGGACTTTTTCGATACTGTGATAGAAAATTATAGGCAAAATCCCATGAAATCTTACACGTTCATCGCACGTTCACATCAAATCACACAGATAACAGTGATACATATCATATTTTCGAAAACAGTTTATAGTAATACCCCAATGTTTGTAAAATATTAAAAACAAAAGAGGTTATACAAAACTCACCTGAGATCTCAAGTTAGCAGAATAACGAGAAGACTGGTAGTTATAATTTAATTCTGCATTAATTAATGTTAAATAATTTATTTATGTTTTAACTTACTGATTAGATCTTTCTGAACATTCAATGTCAAAGAAATTGCATTACAATTCATCAAACTGATATCAAATCTTTAATTAGTTAATTTAGTTGAATATCATAAAATGTATGATAATGTAGGAATTTACAATGATTCAAGTTCCTCATTCACAGTTGATGACTCATTAGATTAATCATAATGTTCTCAGATTAACCAAATAGGTATTGTTGCTGATTATTACTGAAACAGTTTCCAGATGAATTTCTGGCTTAGGATTAGTCAATCCTTGTTATTGATCACCTAAATATCATGAAACATAAGAATGTGACTTTGGAATAGGTTTAATAGCCATGTTCAATGTACTAATATGACTGTTCTCAATAGCATCACATCATTGTTCTAATGGTTATCTTAATGCTTGTCATTAGTTTGAAACACTTGGATTTAACCTAGCATTTCAAGGAACGATCAAGACAATCATAATCATGTTACAATCAAATGGTTTAAACCATTATCTATACTATTATATAATGAGTATTGGTAAGAGAAACATTAAATGTCTTAAAATTAAGAGATGTACAACATGGGAAGCTTTTGGTACCACCTTTGGAAGCTTGCCATCATGCAATATACTTTACCGGGTTTACATCTTTGCTTCTTGTTGCATTCGTACCATCAAACTTGCAGGAAACCCCAGACCCCAAAATAGCATGAAAAAGGAAATTTTCCTGAGGGCTTCTGTGTGTAAAGGCAGGGGATTCAAATTTCAAAATTCAAAATCCATGGCCTATTAACAAAAACCTACCACCAACCTCAACGATAACAGACACGTAACCAGTCTCTCTCTCATTCTGCGTGAAGCTTGGAAGACACCATCGTTGAAGACAAATAAGAATCCTGCTCCTTCCATACCGCTTCTGCATTTTCTCCATCTTTGATTCAGGTTCTCTTTATCTAAAGTCTTTATGTTCTTTCTTTCCTTGGTTTTGATCTCCGCTTTGTGAGTTTCTACAGGTTATTTTTATGACGATTAGACTTCCACATGTCTTCTCGGAGACATCTACCTGCGATTGAGTATGGTTTCTTACAATAGATTTCTACTTTCCATCGTCCTCTTCATCCAACCCGTCAATGTTATGCTTTTTCCCTCTTTTTATGTTTCTAGGTTTATTTTTTATGATGGTTTTGTATGGTTTTGGTGTAGAGATTGATTCATTACAATTGCATTTTCTTGATTTAGGGTTTTTCTTGATTGTATGTTTTTATGATGCATCTGTTTATATTGCTCTGTTTTATATCGTCAATTTAATCGGAAAATCTTGTGGTGTTTTCTAGGTTTGAGAAGATGTGTTGAAAAATTTTGAATATGGCTGCAAAGAAAAACATCAGGTACCATGGGTTGATGTTTTTGCAGAAGATATAGAGCACACTTTCAATGAAATTTTTGAAGAGAAAAAGAGTGCAATCTTGGAGCAAAACTACCGAACAAATGGTGAGCTTAATTTCACAACACTTCTAAAGCTCAAATGTCATGTTGTTTGTGAATCTGACGTAGCATTTTATTTTTTTGGCTTAAGTTGGTGATATGTTTTCTTATATACATAAGAAGTTGCCTTGGGCAGATCTGAAGATTGTAAAGGTAAATAACTCACTTTTCTGGTTTCTTTATCAACTTAGAGTAGCTAACATTATCCTGTTTATTCAACTACGAAAATTATAAATACGTGTTCCTGTGTTTTTCTATAGAAACTTATAGAACTTTGGGTGACTTTTGACTCATTTGAGCAGCTGTCAATAATATAGAACTCATTTTTGCAGCTATGTTTAGATTACCACCTCTAAATATTGATGATTAGGTGGCTATAGAAAGCATTCATTGATGAAGGAAAGATCAAAGGCCAAAAGGTCTAAAAATCAATCTGTTAAGCTTGGTTCGGTTTTTTTGGGTCCGGTTAGATTTTTGTTGTTCTTTGCTCACCCCTAATTTAAGAAACCCATTTTAGAAAATAATTGATATTAGCATGGACATATAGCATAACGATAATTACAACTACAAGGGTATATAAAGATTCAAAACAGATTAATTTTGCTAGCAATGGTGATATTGATTATTTTTTTATTATGGAATTTGTCTCAGGTCATGTTGAGCTCAATTCATATTTGATTTCTTTCATTGAGTTCATATTTTAGGTATAATGATTCTGGTACTATTTTACAGTTCCCAGTCATTTGACTTTAAATTTTAATCATAATATCTAAGTAGTTAGTTTTTGCATTTATCTGGTTTTATTTGAAAGGCAGACGAGTGTTTCTCATGAAAAGTAACAATATTTTAATTCCATATTAGCTAAATTGTTATTCAGAATGGCTACTTGGTGTACAAAAGTGGTTCTGGATTGTTTACTAGATATATTTTGATGTAATAAATTGAACTATTTTGATGCCATTTACATGGGATTGTGTTGATAGAACTATCTTAAGAATTAATTACACACTAATGATTTTATATGCTCTTATGATTTTGGTTATTAGTCAAGTTTGCTATTTGTTAATGCAGTCATACCAGATGGCTCTAGACATAGATCCATCATATACACCACGATTAGAGTGCCTCGCAATTGTACTAACAAATATTGGAACCAATTTAAAGCTTTCTGGTAACACTCAAGAGCGAATTCAAAAGTAATATGATGCTATAAAGATCGACCCTCATTATGCTGTAATTTCATGTTCTTTATGCATCCTCATAAGTTTTCTTTTAGTTTATTGCATTTCTAGGTCGTTCTTTTTTAGTTCATTACAACTCGGTATTTTTTTTTGGGTTGTCGCAGGCTTGCAGCTGCTGCATTTTTAGGGCATTGTTTTTACAATGAGGTGCAGGCAACTGATAGAATGAAGATGTCCTTGATTTTTGCTAATTGTGCAGGCAACTGTGGATTTGGGTCTCGAGTGCAGCAGAGAGCCAGAGATGACTACATAATAGCTAAAATAATTAGATTATCTATTGCACTTGAAAAATAAATTTAACCATGATAAATACCTTTGAGTAGCCAAAATAATTAGATTATCTATTCCACTTGCAAAATAAGTTTGAGTTTTGACTAGCTTGATTGTGTTAAACCTGTTTAAATTCATGCATATAATGTTTTTTTTTTAAACTTCTTTGTAGATTCATTTTTGTTTTTCAGCTTGGGGGTATTCTTGTGACACTTAGGTGGTGTTTGTTTTTTAAGAGGTAAAACATCTGCAGTCTGCAGACCACGTCTGCAAACATCTTTTGCAGAAGAGGTGGACCAAACCCCTGCAAGAAGAGCTTTTGGGGTGTTTGTTTTTTATTAACCTTAAAACCTCTTCCCAACCCCACCATCCCAACACCAACGTCGATCTCTTCCATGGTTACCCAACCCCACCGTCGACCACCTCCCTGCTCAGCCCAGCCCCGCCGTCTACCACCTCCCTGCTCAGCCCAACTCCGCCGTCGAAGTGGTCCACCGATCGTCGCACCATCTCCGAACCTAGGGTTCAAACCTAGGGTTCGAACCTAGGGTTCCTTTTCGTCGCTCATCTCCGATCTTCGAACCTAGGGTTCGTTTTCGTCGCCCCTCATCTCCGATATTCGAACAGGCACGGCGGTGGACGTGGAGCGCAGGTGGTGGAGCGCCGGTGGTGGAGCGCCGCGGTGGGGGAGACCAGGAGATGAAGCGCGATGACGGTGATGGAAATGAGGCGCGGTGGTGGAGACGGGAGGAGATGAGGGGCGATCGTGAGCAGGAGATGAGGGGCGATCGAAGCAGGAGATGGTGGGCCGATCGAGGGTGATGCGGCTGGTGGTGGTGAAGCGCCGGTGGTGGTGAAGCACGGTGGTGGGCCGATCGAAGCAGGAGATGGGGGGTGAGAAAAGGTTTGAAGAGGTTTGAAGATGATGGTCCACCTCTTCTCCAAGAAGAGGTCTCGCAGACGTTTTTTAATGAAATGTCTGCGAGAAAACAAACACCCTACATCTTTCCTTGGTCTGCGGGGTGCAGATAAAAGAGGTCTCGCAGACCTTCGCAGACGTTTTTCTAAAAAACAAACAGCCCCTTAAAGTGCATATAACAATGCTTCCTTTAGGTTGTGACAATGACTCCTGGATATTGTTTCATGTTCTCAATAACACGTATTATTTTTACAATCACTTTCTTTACTACTTGTATTTTCTTAATTGTTTTTTTGTTATTGAGAGATATATACATAGACCACATCGATGTTACAAAAAAGAAAACTACCGAGAGCACTATCTATATCACGAGAACATTGATAAATTAACGACAAATGAATATCGCGTTGTCGTTGCCACCGCCGCATCGCGCGGGTTCTCTACTAGAAATCTAAGATACAGTTTCATGATAACCGGGCATTATAACGAATCAAAACAAGGATTTAACCGTTAAAATATCAAGTTCTTTGTTTCTAATTATTCCTATCCATCATCTAGGAAATAATCAACAATCATAACTATTGCATTGCGTTCAAAAACTAGATCTAATCTATCCATTATCAAACTGGTAGGATAAAACGAATCGTTAACCGATCAAACGGATTTTTTGAATAAAAACGATGTTCTAGAGTTGTAGAATCGTTCCCTAACTCGACCCGCAGGTTTTGGTAGCTTTAGAATTGAGATTTGGGTGCAAGAAATCATTATGGTTCGTTCTTGTGGTGAGTATGTTCTAGAGAAATGAAGAAGATGTATGTTTGCACGCAATCTGATTTTTCAATCTAATCATTTAAGCCGACCTAGTTGCCGCGTACAACCAAGAGGGGCTAAAGAGCTCTTGGCGAACCACAAATAAATCTGGAGTCCATTAGATATTTTGGACTCATCGTGTACCGCCAAGGATCCTGAGAATGGCCTTTGCGTACCGCGAAGAATCCTTGAGTGCTACAACTTCGAATTTTTATAAATTTTTCGATTCCGAAGAATCTGGAACTCCGTTTCTTGCACGGTTTTTGCCCACATTCACGATTTTTCGTGCACTTCTAATCGTGATAATCAAAATCTTTCTATTAACATGAATTTCAAGCATGATGACATGCACTTTAGTCAATAATGACGTAATCTTCAAACATAATTGTCACAGATGCCATCCGTACTTCATGAAACTCAAATTCAAAGACAAACTTATCTGGTGACAATCGCTTATGAGAACAAATGAGGATATTTTTCTTTCATACGATCTTCACGTTCCCATGTGTATTCAGGTCCACATTGGGAATTCCATCTAAATTTAACGATTGGGATGCGGCTTTGCTTCAGCATTTTAACTTCTTGATCCATCACTTCTACCAGTTCTTCACTGAACTGGAGTTTTTCATTAATTTGAATTTCTTCAAGAGGTACGATCAATGATTCATCAGTTAGGCACTTCTTCAAATTTTATACGTGAAAGACATCATGAATGTTACAAAGTTCAGGAGGTATTCAAGTCTATAGGTTACCATTCCAATTCGTTCTAGAATTTTTAATGGTCCTACAAATCTTGGTGAGAGTTTAACTCGCTTTCCATATCTAAAAATGTGTTTCCAAGGTGAAACTTTCAACATGACTCGATCACCTATTTGGAATTCTAGAGGTCTACCATGATTATCAGCATAACTCTTTTGACGATCTCGTGCAACTTTGATTCGTTCCTGAATAAGTACAATCTTATATGTAGTTTCTCGAATGAATTATGGGCTAATGATATGATTTTCATCTACCTCAGACCAACAGATAGGAGATCTACACCTGCGTCCATAGAGTGATTCACATGGAGCACATTGAATATTGATATGGTAGCTGTTACTATATGAAAATTCAACAAGTGGTTGAAGTGTTTGAATGTGCAAGTTGGAGGGTTTGCACCACCTCTGTTCTGAGTGAGAGACTGATTCGCTTGTGTCAGTTGATTCACCAATCCAGAGATAAGTGTTGCTAACTCTTCTATGCCGGAGTTGGCATTATTGTTGTTAGCAACCCCATTGTTCGAGTCATCTTCATTGTGACGGCGCGGCGGCATGTTTCTGAGGAATTAGAAACATGTTACTACCGTTTACAACGTAATTCATACAAACAATGGTCAAATGAGTTCATTTAGACAGTTAAGATTACATATAGGAACTATATTTTTCTCCTATCTGTCATTAAACTCATAACATTTATCAATTTCCTAAAATTATACTGAGTGTCCTAGCTGGTCATAACTAATACTAGTTAACTATTCCTATGTTTCATACATTCTCCACCCTATACCAACACTGACAACCTCCCGATGCAATGCAACAAGCTTATATATAGGGCATATGCAGAGGTAGATCGCAATCTCCCCTACACCGTCCCACCACCGTACCATTGTACCACGATTATGCCCTTGTTAGCATTTGGATTGTATCATGTATCTTACCATAGTCTCACTTCACAAACCTTATCCTAGATAGGATAATTTTGAGCGAAGTGGTCTCCAGTTCCCTTGGACAATTAGGTTCACCTAATGTCTAAGTTCACCTGACATGTAGGTTTGCCTATTTCTAAGTTCACCTAATGTCTAAGTTCACCTGACTTTAAAGTTCCCCTAATGCCTAAGTTCACTAAAAGTTCATACCAATCCCAATGTCCATAATCATCAATAAGGGTTCATATCATCACTGAGTGCTCTTATTGTCACTAAGTGTTCATATCTTCCCTATAACTTATTCTCGTCAAGTGTCCATACCATCACTAAGTGTTAGTACCATCACTATGTGTTTATATTATCTCCAGGTGCCTATATCATCACCCAAGTTTACATTCTATGACTAATCGTTCATATCATTTGTTGATCCTATGCACCCTACTTGTCCAATAAGCGTGCTTATAAATGAGTTTGTAAGTGTTCATCAAGTGTGATCATCCAGGAGTCAATCCAAACCAATCCAACAAACATACCATCAACATATCCTTAAAGCAATTCCTAATAATATCCTAAGTTCCTGACACTGACAGACCCCCAATATACTACAAATGGTATATGTATAGGGCATATGTAAGGGTCAGTCGCAACTGCCCTAGCCACCGTCCCACCACCTTTGTAGTATACCACGAGTGTTTCTTTGCCTGGAGTTTATAGATCAGACAAATAGTTCCCTAAAGCAGATAATTCCTAAGCAGTTAATTTCCTAAGCAGATAGTTTCCCAAACGGGTAGTTCCCACATTTTTCAATACTGACATCCACCTAATGTACCGTAAATGGTATATATATAGGGCATATGTAAGGGTCAGTCGCAACTGCACTAGCCAACGTCCCACCACCTTTACGATACACCACGTGCATGTCCTTATCGAATCATTAGGGCACAAGTAAACAAGTAAGGAGTATATATAGTTCAGATGTATAACAGGAGTTCAGTTAACATGTAATAAACACATAAGCATGAAATCCTGAATATACTAACTAGTGTATGAATTAATTCATACTAGGGTATCCTACGGTTATAGACTAGGTCAACCATTTCTAGTAACCTAATTCCCTATAACCCAGGCCCTGATACCAATCCGTAACACCCCGACCGATGGCGGAAACGTCGGGATGCCACGAGGGATGTGTAGATTGTTCAAAAGCTCGTGGGCATCTAAATCAAATCATCATATAACATTCATTCAACCAAATTAATTACACAAAAATCACGTTCATCATGAAATAGTTACAACAATTACAAAAGAGATTTAGCTATCTAACTAAATTCTAATCGCCAGATATTTAGTTATTTAGCTAAGTCCGAGATCCTATATGATGATGTCCAAAATATGAGAGACCATCCTTCTCATCCTACTTAGCTTCATCACCTGAAACATGTAAGAAATCAAGTGTCAACTACGAGGTAGTTGGTGAGTAATCATAAGTTTTTATACTTAAAAGGATTTTATAAAATGAGTAGAAAGGTATGTGTTTGAAAAAAGTTTTATAAAAAGTTTTAGAAAAATGAGTATAAAAACTTATAGTTTATCTGAGAAGATCCACAAGAGTACCTGCGTGAAAATCCAATACATATCCCAACACAACCAATCAAACACATAAACAATCACATAATCACATATCAATTCAGTCATAGACAATCAGAGATAATCATAGTCAATAATAGATAATCAAACACATAACCATTCAACCAATCTCAACATCAATATTCTCAAATAATATCTGTGACTATACATGGTCATCATGTAATTAACATAAGTTAAAAACATGATCCATGGAGTGGAAGCTATCCACGTGACAATACATGAAACCAATGCAATTGACCGAGGTCAAAGGCAATATTTCACGGAGTTGTGATAATCCAAGTGGCAATACGTGTAATCTTTGTTATTGACCGAAGTCAATGACAATGTTTACACGGATACATGATAATAAGTGATAATCCATAAATAATGATAATTCCATAATGTGAATATCATATTGATAAACAGGTATTATCCTTGTGTTATCAAAATAATATTTAAAGTTGGTATACATGTTTCACCTCCGAGTTTTAAAACCAAAATAGTTTAAAAGAAAGGGAGGTTATGAGAACTCACCTGAATTCCTCAGATTCAGTGTTTTTGTAGTATGCGCACTCGCGTATGTAAACTCAATTCAACTCAGAGATCTGTAAATTTAATATGTAATCGTGTTTATAAGTACAAGCGTTTTATTACTATTGAGTGTTCATCTATATTTACTTTAAACCCATAGGTACTTTATTAACTTAGTTTTATTTATTTCTATGTTAACTTATAACAGGGTTTATCGATAGTCACCATGACCATATGATTTAAACTTATTGTTTTCAATCATCTAATGGTATTAGTCAGTTGCAAATGCGTATGTATACTTACATGTTTAATTAAGTCCCCCATATTAGTTGAAGTCATCAGACTCACATTTAATGTCAAAGAGTTTATGTTCACTTAATTCCCATTACCCTCTCATTGTGTAAGTTTTCCTAATTTCCATCTAAGGTATTAAGGGAGAAAGGTAATATTCTTAGTTACACATATATTCTCTTTTGTGTGCATGCATACCCGTTTATCATTTCCCATCGTTTCTTCTTCGTTAATCCTAATTAAGTTTAGGTTAGGTAGCCCCGTCCCTAAAATACAGCGAACCTATTTGTATTTCCCACTAGGTTCGGCTCCTGAAGGACAAGGTTCGGCCAACCATGCAAAAAGGTTCGCTCACATTGGGTTCGTTCGACATGTAGGTTCGCCCCACCTCAATAGGGTTCGTGAGGTGTTAGGTTAAATGAGCTTAGGTTCGCCCTATCCTAGGGTTCGCCAGCACCAGTTCAGCCCTAAGGTTCGGCACCAAAGATCCTCCATGCAAGGTTCGTGCATGGTCCGTGCAGTGCCACGAACCCTTAGGTTCGCTGCCATATAACTTCCATAGGTTCGGCTGTGTACACCATGGTTCGCCCCACACCAGCTCGCCTAATTTGCACAAGGAAGGTTCGGGAGGCTGTTCCAGGGTTCTCCAACAAAGATAGGTTCGCCTAGCCCTCAAGGGTTCGGCCATAGCAGATTGCCACTCAAAAAGGTTCGGCCACTAGGGTTTTTAAGCTAGTAGGTTCGTTCCTAATGGGTCTGGTTGGAACCAATGTTCGGCCATCACCTTTACAGGTTCGGCCGACTGGTTCTAACCGTGAACCATCACATCGTCATATCCTTCTTCAAGCTACAACCTGTACGAGATCAACCATGTCCTTCCCAATACCTATTCTAGTTTGTTTTAATGTTATCTAGTGTTTAAACCGGTTAATACATCACCAGTGTAATAGGGTTTGTTACATCTAACAAAACCGTGAATGTAACTTCAGATTTACCTCGTTTTGTAGATCAAAAGCTAGGTTTCTTCGTATCCTCTTGTTCCCCTCGATCACGCGGTCGTCTGGACACCAAGATCTCGGGATTCCGTCGGGTAACGAGCTTGAAATCATAGAGAGAAGGTAGAGAGAGAAAGTATGAACGTGTGTGTGTGTTTTAGAGAGAGAAGGTGTTTGTAAAAGTGAAAAAAGATGGTGGAGTCTTCCACCATTTAAGTTCACCCCGTTCCCCCCGTGTTCGGTCTCGTTTTATCGCGATAAAATTCATAAAATGTTCGGTTTTTAACGAAAACACATTTAATGAATAAAGCATCATATAAATAAGTTTTGTTTTCAATAAATAGATTTTCAGTTTAAAATCGTTTAAATAAAAAGGTCTCCGTTTATTTTCGTTAAATCACTTATTTAATAATTTAATTTATTCGGATTCGTTTTAGGTTGTGATTCCTAATAAACGTTTTAAGTTTTCATTTATTAATTTAATATCGTTCGATATTATTTAGTTATCTCGTCGAAACACGTTACTTACGTACGTATTCGTAAAGATCGTCACCTTTACGAATCCAACGCTCGTATCGTATTTCGATTCGATTTACGATTTATGGAATATTGTTTCAGAATATTATTCTTAATAATTATATTTGTGTGAATCGTCACCCACGCGAATACATTATTAAGTTAATATTTCTGAATTAATATCCGCGTTTAACTTTACGTTCGCAACCTCGCCATCGCGTTATTAATTCCAATTATACCTTCATTATTTATTAACTTTAATATTATCAATTCCCAATCCAAAACCCACTAAACCCAAGTCATTGACACATCCATGATAGACCGAAATATGCATATGTATAGGGTATATGTAAGGGTTAGTCGCAACTGCCCTAGCCACCGTCCCACCGCTATTTTGATAAACCATGACCATGTGTCCTTGACTATGTTTAGTAACCAAACAACAACCAACTTAAATCCCCTTTCCATTTCCAAACCAAATCCATAATCATCAGCAATATACTGCGATAAACTCTCTAGTTCTGTTTAGTTGAGTTACAACTAAACTTCCCATGGTTTACGCATATAATATGTTCGAAACATGTATACCAGTAACAGCGATAATCATCAAATAATGTGTCAATATTAATAATTACAAAATCTCAGGTCGTAACAGTACAATCGTACGGATGTACGGAAGACCGAAAGTACAGTGACGTTACAGTCTCCCCTAGTTAAAGGAATTTCGTCCCGAAATTGAACTTGGAGTGACCGTAGTAAATAAATGTGGGTACTTAAGCTTCATCTGATCTTCCCGTTCCCAGGTGAATTCTGGACCCCGCTTCGATTCCCAACGTACTTTGACAATTGGAATTCTACTGCGTTTGAGCTTTTTAACCTCACGATCCATTATCTCCACCGGTTTTTCAACAAAGTGCATGGTATCATCGATGCAAATATCATCGAGTGGTACCTGAAAATCCTGATCAGCTAAGCACTTTCTTAGATTGGACACGTGAAACGTCGGGTGCACGTTACTAAGTTCAGTAGGAAGTTCCAACTTGTAAGCAACCTTCCCGATCCGTTCAAGGATCTTAAAAGGGCCAACATATCGTGGAGCAAGTTTACCTTTCTTCCCGAATCGCACAACGCCTTTATAAGGCGACACTTTAAGCAATACCATATCTCTCACTTCAAACTCTAAAGGTTTTCGTCGTTTATCCGCATAACTCTTCTGTCGACTGCGTGCAGCTAACAGATTGTCGCGGATCTGGCGGATCTTATCAATCGTTTCCTGAATAATCTCAGGACCAATGATCTGTGATTCGCCGACCTCAGTCCAACAAATAGGCGACCGAAATTTTCTGCCATACAGAGCTTCAAATGGAGCCATACCTATGCTCACGTGATAACTGTTGTTATACGAGAACTCGACCAATGGTAGATGGCTGTCCCAATTGCCACCGAAATCGATGACACAAGCTCTCAACATGTCATCTAATGTCTGAATCGTTCGCTCCGTCAATCCATCCGTTTGAGGATGATAGGCAGTGCTAAGATCCAGTCTTTTTCCAAAGGCTTCATGAAGTGATTCCCAAAATCGCGCCGTGAAACGAGCATCACGGTCCGATATTATACTTAAGGGAATACCACGTCGGCTAATGATCTCATCAATGTAGATACGCGCTAACTTCCGCACAGGGTACGTTTCGCGTATAAGTAAGAAGTGAGCCGACTTTGTCAATCTATTAACAATTACCCAAATGCTATCTTTACCATTAGTGGTCTGTGGGAGTTTGGTAATAAAATCCATGGAGATATTCTCCCACTTCCACAAGGGTATTTCTGGTTGTAATAATAATCCCGAAGGTCGCTGGTGTTCTGCCTTGACTTTAGCACAGTTAAGGCATTTGGATACGTATTCAGCAATATCCTTCTTCATTCCGGGCCACCAGTACAAGCCCCTAAGGTCTTGATACATCTTATCAGAACCCGGGTGGATTGAGTATCGTGACTTATGAGCTTCATCCATAATCACCATCCTAAGATCACCTCTGTTCGGTATCCACAACCGATTCAAATAATACCTTAAACCATCATCCTTAGTTTCCAATAAGATTTCAGCCCCGCAAGACATCTCATTTTTCAAGTTATCTTGAGCTAATGAGTGTTGTTGGGCTGTGAGAACATCATTTCGGAGACTAGTGCGCACTCGGACACTGTGGATCTGAACTTGACTTTTGCGACTAAACGCATCTGCTACTACATTCGCTTTACCAGGATGGTAGCGAATTTCACAGTCATAATCGTTCAACAGTTCAACCCATCTCCGTTGTCTCATATTAAGTTCTTTCTGATTGAGAATATGTTGTAAACTTTTATGGTCAGTAAAGACTACACACTTCGTGCCGTAAAGATAATGTCTCCATATCTTCAAAGCAAACATGACGCACCAAGTTCCAAGTCGTGCGTAGTGTAGTTCTTCTCGTGAATCTTTAATTGTCTTGATGCATAAGCCACAACCTTTCCCCGCTGCATAAGAACACAATCAAGACCTAGGTTGGATGCATCACAGTAAACCACAAAATCATCATTTCTATCGGGCAGTGTCAAGACAGGAGCATCACAAAGTTTCTGCTTCAATGTCTGAAATGCCTCTTCCTGCTTCGGTCCCCACTCATATGGTTTATTCTTTTGAGTCAAAGAAGTGAGAGGGACATTAATCCTTGAGAAATTCGATATGAACCGCCGATAGTAACCGGCAAGTCCGAGAAATGATCGAATCTTCGTTGGTGTTTTCGATGTACTCCAATTCTTCACAGCTTCAATCTTTGCAGGATCCACGTGAACACCATTTTCATTGACTATGTGTCCCAAGAATTGAACTTCCTTAAGCCAAAATTCACATTTAGAGAATTTAGCATACAGTTGCTCTTTTCTTAGGATCTCCAAAACCAACTTAAGGTGTTTCTCGTGCTCTTCCTTGGTCTTTGAGTATATCAAGATATCGTCAATGAACACAATCACAAACTTATCCAAGTATGGCCTGCAGACACGGTTCATGAGGCCCATGAAAACCGCAGGTGCATTGGTAAGGCCGAAGGGCATTACCAGAAATACATAATGGTCATATCTGGTTCTGAAAGCTGTCTTGGGAATATCATCATCATGTACACGAAGTTGATGATACCCAGACCTCAGATCGATCTTTGAAAACCATGCCAAGCCTTGAAGCTGATCGAAGAGATCATCGATACGCGGCAGTGGATATCAATTCTTAATTGTGAGCTTGTTTAATTCACGGTAGTCGATGCACATTCGGAATGACCCGTCCTTCTTCTTGACAAACAGGACCTGTGCACCCCATGGCGAATGGCTCGGGCGAATAAATCCATCAGTCAGTTCTTGCAGCTGGCTCGCCAATTCTTGCAACTCCGAAGGTGCAACTCTGTAAGGAGCTTTAGCGACTGGATTCGCACCAGGTATTAAGTTAATTCGAAATTATACTTGACGTTCTGGTGGGAGACCCGGCAAATCATCTGGAAATACTTCAGGAAAATCACTGATTACGGGAATATCCTTAATGCTTTTTCCTTTCTCTTTCTTCTCCACAATGTGCGCTAAGAATGCTATACATTTCTTCCTAAGGTACTTTTGTGCTTTAGTGTATGACATCAGCTTAAGACCTTTGCTATAAGTTTCCCCAAAAACTCATAAAGTTTCACCCGAAGGTAAGGGAATACGAATGTATTTTCATGACATATAATCTCCGCTTCGTGGGTGGCTAACCAATCCATTCCTATGATAACATCGAAGCTACCAAGATGCATAGGTATAAGATCGATCGGGAAAACGTGATCATTTAAGTTCACAGTACATCCGATAATAACAGTGTCAATATCAATAGTGTTTCCGTCAGCCACCTCCACGTTAAACGGTCTATCTAAATATGTAGGTGTTCTACCAAGCAAGCATTAAAAACCATATGAAACGAAACTCCTATCCGCACTAGAATCAAATAAGACAGATGCATAAGAGTTGTTGATCAGAAATGTACCGTTGACCACATCCTGGTTGGCTTGAGCAGCTGGAGCATTTAGCTGAAACGCCCGACCTCTTGCCACCCTCTGATTGTTCCCGGTCAACTTTGGGCATGATTCCTGAAATGACCCACTTCACCACACTCGTAACAGGCACTTGCCTGTGCAGGAGGTACTTGGAGAATGGGCACAGCTGGAATAGGTTGTGCATGTAGAGCAGGCAGTGCAAGCGGTGCATGTTGCATCCTTTGTGATTGCGGTGCGCTCCTACAAACATTTGCATAATGATCGTACTTGCCGCAATTGTTGCAGACGCGACATGGCAAGTTAGGTGCATGATGATATCGGCAGGTATTACATTGGGGAGTATTCCCAGTGTAATTTCTGGCAGTGGTGTTGTTGGATGATTGCTGCGCAGACTTTGCAGCAGGAGTGCTGACCATGAAATTTCTAGTCTTCCTCTTCTTGTTGTTGCTTCGTGAAGAACTGCCCTGTTCAATTTTGACTTCAGTTGAAGACTCCTTTGCAGCTGCTTTGGTGTCAGTCTTCTTAGATCCTTTCCTTGTGAGTGTTCCAGCCCTTACATTGTTGTCAGTTAGAGTTGCAGATAAACGGATCACAGCCTCCAGTGTGGTAGGGTTGCTACCATAGACTGTGTCCTGAATCTGCATAGGCAGACTGCCTATGTACTTCTCAATTGCTCTCTCTAGCGGTGTCACTAGATGAGGCACCAGTAGACTATATTCGTGGAAACGAGTATTGTAAATGACGTTTTCCCCACTTTCCTGCTTGAGCTCCCAAAACTCAGTCTCAAGCTTCCTCATTTCGCTACGAGGACAGAATTCAGTGGTCATCAGCTATTTGACCTCTGCCCATGTTAGTGCAAGGGCAGCATCAACTCCCCTAGTTCGTTTTTCCCCATTCCACCATGTTAGTGCTCTCTTTTGGAAAATACTTGTGGCATAACGAACTTTCAGGTTCTCGGGGCAATCGTTGTTGATAAAAGTGTTCTCCATACTCTCGAACCACTGCAGCAGACCAGTGGCCAAGTCAGAACCCGTAAACTTCTGTGGATTACAGGAGTTGAAGTGTTTGAATGTGCAAGTTGGAGGGTTTGCACCACCTCTGTTTTGAGTGAGAGACTGATTGGCTTGTTTCAGTTGATTCACCAATCCAGAGATAAGTGTTGCTAACTCTTCTATGCCGGAGTTGGCATTATTGTTGTTAGCATCCCCATTATTCGAGTCATCTTCATTGTGACGGCGCAGCGGCATGTTTCTGAGGAATTAGAAACATGTTACTACCGTTTACAACGTAATTCATACAAACAATGGTCAAATGAGTTCATTTAGACAGTTAAGATTACATATAGGAACTATATTTTTCTCCTATCTGTCATTAAACTCATAACATTTATCAATTTCCTAAAATTATACTAAGTGTCCTAGTTGGTCATAACTAATACTAGTTAACTATTCCTATGTTTCATACATTCTCCACCCTATACCAACACTGACAACCTCCCGATGCAATGCAACAAGCTTATATATAGGGCATATGCAGAGGTAGATCGCAATCTCCCCTACACCGTCCCACCACCGTTCCATTGTACCACGATTATGCCCTTGTTAGCATTTAGAGTGTATCATGTATCTTACCATAGTCTCACTTCACAAACCTTATCCTAGATAGGATAATTTTGAGCGATGTGGTCTCCAGTTCCCTTGGAAAATTAGGTTCACCTAATGTCTAAGTTCACCTGACATGTAGGTTTGCCTATTTCTAAGTTCACCTAATGTCTAAGTTCACCTGACATTAAAGTTCCCCTAATGTCTAAGTTTACTAAAAGTTCATACCAATCCCAATGTCCATAATCATCAATAAGGGTTCATATAATCACTGAGTGCTCTTATTGTCACTAAGTGTTCATATCTTCCCTATAACTTATTCTCGTCAAGTGTCCATACCATCACTAAGTGTTAGTACCATCACTATGTGTTTATATTATCTCCAAGTGCCTATATCATCACCCAAGTATACATTCCATGACTAATCGTTCATATCATTTGTTGATCCTATGCACCCTACTTGTCCAATAAGCGTGCTTATAAATGAGTTTGTAAGTGTTCATCAAGTGTGATCATCCACGTGTCAATCCAAACCAATCCAACAAACATACCATCAACATATCCTTAAAGCAATTCCTAATAATATCCTAAGTTCCTGACACTGACAGACCCCCAATATACTACAAATGGTATATGTATAGGGCATATGTAAGGGTCAGTCGCAACTGCCCTAGCCACCGTCCCACCACCTTTGTAGTATACCACGAGTGTGTCCTTGCCTGGAGTTTATAGATCAGACAAATAGTTCCCTAAAGCGGATAATTCCTAAGCAGTTAATTTCCTAAGCAGATAGTTTCCCAAACGGGTAGTTCCCACATTTTTCAATACTGACATCCACCTAATGTACCGTAAATGGTATATATATAGGGCATATGTAAGGGTCAGTTGCAACTGCACTAGCCAACGTCCCACCACCTTTACGATACACCACGTGCATGTCCTTATCGAATCATTAGGGCACAAGTAAACAAGTAAGGAGTATATATAGTTCAGATGTATAACAGGAGTTCAGTTAACATGTAATAAACACATAAGCATGAAATCCTGAATATACTAACTAGTGTATGAATTAATTCATACTAGGGTATCCTACGGTTATAGACTAGGTCAACCATTTCTAGTAACCTAATTCCCTATAACCCAGGCCCTGATACCAATCCGTAACACCCCGACCGATGGCGGAAACGTCGGGATGCCACGAGGGATGTGTAGATTGTTCAAAAGCTCGTGGGCATCTAAATCAAATCATCATATAACATTCATTCAACCAAATTAATTACACAAAAATCACGTTCATCATGAAATAGTTACAACAATTACAAAAGAGATTTAGCTATCTAACTAAATTCTAATCGCCAGATATTTAGTTATTTAGCTAAGTCCGAGATCCTATATGATGATGTCCAAAATATGAGAGACCATCCTTCTCATCCTACTTAGCTTCATCACCTGAAACATGTAAGAAATCAAGTGTCAACTACGAGGTAGTTGGTGAGTAATCATAAGTTTTTATACTTAAAAGGATTTTATAAAATGAGTAGAAAGGTATGTGTTTGAAAAAAGTTTTATAAAAAGTTTTAGAAAAATGAGTATAAAAACTTATAGTTTATCTGAGAAGATCCACAAGAGTACCTGCGTGAAAATCCAATACATATCCCAACACAACCAATCAAACACATAAACAATCACATAATCACATATCAATTCAGTCATAGACAATAAGAGATAATCATAGTCAATAATAGATAATCAAACACATAACCATTCAACCAATCTCAACATCAATATTCTCAAATAATATATGTGACTATACATGGTCATTATGTAATTAACATAAGTTAAAAACATGATCCATGGAGTGGAAGCTATCCACGTGACAATACATGAAACCAATGCAATTGACCGAGGTCAAAGGCAATATTTCACGGAGTTGTGATAATCCAAGTGGCAATACGTGTAATCTTTGTTATTGACCGAAGTCAATGACAATGTTTACATGGATACATGATAATAAGTGATAATCCATAAATAATGATAATTCCATAATGTGAATATCATATTGATAAACAGGTATTATCCTTGTGTTATCAAAATAATATTTAAAGTTGGTATACATGTTTCACCTCCGAGTTTTAAAACCAAAACAGTTTAAAAGAAAGGGAGGTTATGAGAACTCACCTGAATTCCTCAGATTAAGTGTTTTTGTAGTATGCGCACTCGCGTATGTAAACTCAATTCAACTCAGAGATCTGTAAATTTAATATGTAATCGTGTTTATAAGTACAAGCGTTTTATTACTATTGAGTGTTCATCTATATTTACTTTAAACCCATAGGTACTTTATTAACTTAGTTTTATTTATTTCTAAGTTAACATATAACACTTAGGGTTTATCGATAGTCACCATGACCATATGATTTAAACTTATTGTTTTCAATCATCTAATGGTATTAGTCAGTTGCAAATGTGTAGGTATACTTACATGTTTAATTAAGTCCCCCATATTAGTTGAAGTCATCAGACTCACATTTAATGTCAAAGAGTTTATGTTCACTTAATTCCCATTACCCTCTCATTGTGTAAGTTTTCCTAATTTCCATCTAAGGTATTAAGGGAGAAAGGTAATATTCTTAGTTACACATATATTCTCTTTTGTGTGCATGCATACCCGTTTATCATTTCCCATCGTTTCTTCTTCGTTAATCCTAATTAAGTTTAGGTTAGGTAACCCCGTCCCTAAAATTCAGCGAACCTATTTGTATTTCCCACTAGGTTCGGCTCCTAAAGGACAAGGTTCGGCCAACCATGCTAAAAGGTTCCCTCACATTGGGTTCGTTCGACATGTAGGTTCGCCCCACCTCAATAGGGTTCGTGAGGTGTTAGGTTAAATGAGCTTAGGTTCGCCCTATCCTAGGGTTCGCCAGCACCAGTTCTGCCCTAAGTTTCGGCACCAAAGATCCTCCATGAAAGGTTCGTGCATGGTCCGTGCAGTGCCACGAACCCTTAGGTTCGCTGCCATGTAACTTCCATATGTTCGGCTGTGTACACCATCGTTCGCCCCACACCAGCTTCGGCTAATTTGCACAAGGAAGGTTCGGGAGGCTGTTCCAGGGTTCTCCAATAAAGCTAGGTTCGCCTAGCCCTCAAGGGTTCGGCCATAGCAGATTCCCGCTCAAAAAGGTTCGGCCACTAGGGTTTTTAAGCTAGTAGGTTCGTTCCTAATGGGTGTGGTTGGAACAAAGGTTCGGCCATCACCTTTACAGGTTCGGCCGACTAGTTCTAACCGTGAACCATCACATCGTCATCTCCTTCTTCAAGCTACAACCTGTACGAGATCAACCATGTCCTTCCCAATACCTATTCTAGTTTGTTTTAATGTTATCTAGTGTTTAAACCGGTTAATACATCACAAGTGTAATAGGGTTTGTTACATCTAACAAAACCATGAATGTAACTTTAGATTTACCTCGTTTTGTAGATCAAAAGCTAGGTTTCTTCGTATCATCTTGTTCCCCTCGATCACGCGGTCGTCTGGACACCAAGATCTCGCGATTCCGTCGGGTAACGAGCTTGAAATCGTAGAGAGAAGGTAGAGAGAGGAAGTATGAACGTGTGTATGTGTTTTAGAGAGAGAAGGCGTTTGTAAAAGTGAAAAAAGATGGTGGAGTCTTCCACCATTTAAGTTCACCCCGTTCCCGCGTGTTCGGTCTCGTTTGTATCGCGATAAAATTCATAAAATGTTCGGTTTTTAACGAAAACACTTTTAATGAATAAAGCATCAAATAAATAAGTTTTGTTTTCAATAAATAGTTTTTCAGTTTAAAATCGGTTAAATAAAAAGGTCTCCGTTTATTTTCGTTAAATCGCTTATTTAATAATTTAATTTATTCGGATTCGTTTTAGGTTGTATTCCTAATAAACGTTTTAAGTTTTCATTTATTAATTTAATATCGTTCGATATTATTTAGTTATCTCGTCGAAACACGTTACTTACGTACGTATTCGTAAAGATCGTCACCTTTAGGAATCCAACGCTCGTATCGTATTTCGATTCGATTTACGATTTATGGAATATTGTTTCAGAATATTATTCTTAATAATTCTATTCGTGTGAATCGTCACCCATGCGAATACATTATTAAGTTAATATTTTTGTATTAATATCCGCGTTTAACTTTACGTTCGCAACCTCGCCATCGTGTTATTAATTCCAATTATACCTTCACTATTTATTAACTTTAATATTATCAATTCCCAATCCAAAACCCACTAAACCCAAGTCACTGACACATCCATGATAGACCGAAATATGCATATGTATAGGGCATATGTAAGGGTCAGTCGCAACTGCCCTAGCCAGCGTCCCACCGCTATTTCGATAAACCATGACCATGTGTCCTTGACTATGTTTAGTAACCAAACAACAACCAACTTAAATCCTCTTTCCATTTCCAAACCAAATCCATAATCATCAACAATATACTGCGATAAACTCTCTGGTTCTGTTTAGTTGAGTTACAACTAAACTTCCCATGGTTTACGTGTATAATATGTTCTAAACATGTATACCAGTAACAACGATAATCATCAAATAATGTGTCAATATTAATAATTGCAAAATCGCAGGTCGTAACAGTACAATCGTACGGATATACGGATGTACGGACGACCGGAATTACAGTGATGTTACACTCAACCTTTGAACAACATGAAGTTTTGTTAACACTGAACACCCACAATGACAACCTTAACCTCATCAACAACCACCTATGTTATCCAATCAAGTATGCTTATATATAGGGCATATATAGGGTCAAGCTTACCGCCAGCCTAGCCACCAGCCCACCGCATACCGAATCGCATAACATATTATTGTTAATGATAATTAAGCGTTTCCTTCCACATCATCAACACAATAGTTCTTTAATTCTTAGTTCTTGTAGTTCCACAAAAATAGAAATTCTATTGATTCCTTAAGTTCATCACACAATCATGATCAACCATAGCATTAGTAGAAACATTACATTAAATGCTTAAATAAATAAATAACTAAACATTTAATAAATCTAAGACCTAACGATTGGGCCTTGGTCAACTCGAGTAGACTAGTCTAGCAATCAAGGTTCTTAGTAGTGAAGGAGATCTGTACATATCATCAAACTTGCGACCTATAATCAATTAGTCTGGCTATGACATCTTTTGACATATAGGATTTTGTAGTTCTTCTAGATCGTCCGTAGTTCGTATAGTTCTTTAGTTCCTTGGCACATGTTATCTTTGAGTATTTCCCAGATGTTCCTTGAAAACTGGTTAGGGGATGCTGTAAATATCATCAAAAATGCGTCCCATATTCAATCAGTCTAGCTTGGACATCTTTCGAACCTGGGATTGTCACATGATATCTTTGATATTTCCCAGACAGACCCTTGGAAATAGTTATTTGTATATAGTGTTTTGAAATAGATTTTTAGTTCTTTGACAACACACCACCGAAAATAGTTCTTTGTACATAGTTCTTTGAAATAGATCTTTAGTTCTTTGACAACACACCACCGAAAATAGTTCTTTGATTAGACCGTTAGTTCTTTGAAATTAGACCTTTGAAAATAGTTCATTCTTTTGCATCTTTAGTTCTTTGAAAATAGACCGTTGAAAATAGTACGTTGTTTTAGATTAGTTACCTACTCATAAGGAATAGATAGTTTGAAAATATGATGAGTGTTTACCTAGACAAAGTCTAGGATAAAACTATACAAGGAAAATATATATTTAGTAAAAGCATTTAGGTAAATATAATCCAAGGAAAATAATTTACGCATGCTTCTCAGCCCCGCGTTTGTAAAACAAAAATGTCTAGAAAAGGAGCAATGAACTCACCTGTGTTGTTATGCTATGATTCACAAAAGATATGCGCGCTCGTTGTTTGTAGATTAAGTATCTTCAGCACCTGTGTTGATTTATTATGATTTGAATACTATAAGTGTCCAGAGATAACGTATATAGGGTTTTGGTCTCGGTGTGCGACTATGTGTCGTAGACTTTACTAATGTGTTTCTAAGTCTCTCTAACAAGTCTACACTAATTACCTATTATGAACCATTACCCCGTAGATCTTCACACTCAAACCTTACTTAGGTAAGGTCTACATTACACCTATTCAAGATCTTTTAGTTAATAAGTCATTTATAAAATCCATTTTAAGTTGAAATATTTAAGTTAGAAATAATATAATTTATTTTAAAACATTTTAATTAAAGAATCCTATATATCATTTCCTTTTTATTAAAACATAAGTGATTTGAAGAGAATATAAGTTAACATGTTAGACTTAGGTTAATCTCACTTGATTAACTCCAAGTCCTTCACTGAGTCCTTGTTATTCGTAGTTCTTTGATCGTCCTGATGTATAACTCAAATTAGATCACTTGATTAAATGATCCAAGTTAGTTATACCTATTATATGAAAATTACTAAGTATAGGGTATTGACACATAAAGTCAATACATCTCTACTTAGATTGTTTCTCGTTCTTCCATGGATTTCCACCCCTTCCCTTAGTTCTTTGAATTCATAAGTAACCATCATGTTACTACTTGTATTGACTTATTAAGCATATGTTATATTTATGACTCCCAAGTTTACTAGTTTAATGTTTATGAATATCATTTAATCACTTAACATTTATTTAAGACTCCAAACCTAACTTCTATATTGCCCTTTGTTACCCATGATTTGAGTTAACACAATGCAAGTTTTATAAATTCAATTAATTGTTAAAACCCGCATAAGTCAAAATGGTTTGGAAAGGTTTCGGCGTCGAAAACTTAAGCATAGATGATTATATAACCCAATTTAGTTGTTTAGAAACTCAAGTTAAGTGTAGTAATATTAGGGTTTTGGGTTGACATTTGGTTAATCACTCTTGATTGTAATTTATTTCCAACAACCTTAATCATGGTCTCATTTAATAAAACCCAAGTGTTTTAACACATGATAGTTACTAACCATGTTTATATGTTGAAATTGTTTAGAGGGTCTCGAGGTTGACAACTTTAGCACCAGTGAATTGCACAATCGGTTAACCCTCTTGGAACCCTAATGATTTCCATCATGCATGGTTAACTGTCATGCGAATGACTCCCTTCGTTTGATACTGGACAACCGAATGGAAGTATGGGGACCGAATGTATGATGCATGCGAACGAAGGTGGTCGGCAGAATAGAAGTTCATGCAAATGTGATGATTGGTTGAATAAGGATATCATGTACGGAGGCTCATTCGGTCGTCCCAGCCCATGCGAAATAGGTGCCCATTTGGCCTAACAGCCTGTTCGAGTGATATTCGCCTGCACGGCATCAGGTGGGTTTCAATCGCACGTGCAGTGGCCGAGTACTCCATGACCCAATCCTGGTGTTTGTGATTTACTTGTGGTGTTTCTCATGTTCCTAATCAGTTTCCATGTCATTCCTAGGGGTTTTACAGATTGGACATCGGCTCTAACATGAGGAACCGAAAAGATGATTGAAAACCCTAAAAATCGTGGGTTTGAGGTCCATTTTACCTCAAATCTGATGATCTTGAGCTCGAAATCTTTGTACTTTCACAATCTACTTGTTGTTGTGGTTTTTTTGACACCAAAATCACTCGATTTGGTGGAGATTTGAATTTTCTAGGGTTTGGAGTTCTAGAGAGAATGTAGAGAGAGAGTGAGACAGAAATGTTGAGAAAATGGGTAGGTGGAAGATGGTAAATGGCATTTAATGCCATTTGATGCTTTTAATCGTTCCGGGTGCGTTTGGTTTCGTTCGGTTTCGCTTGGCTTCGCTTAAACGTGCCGGTTTTCGGTCGTCTTCGTCACTAAACGTCACGATTTTAAATATATAGTTTATTAATTTAATTTAGGTGGTAATTCCTAGTGAATTATCTAATATCTTTTGTTTATTTTACATTTCTGAAAACATTAAACTTAACTGTTTAAATCGAATTGTACAGTTGTCGCGCGTATTCGTTCAGATCGTCACCCATATGAACACGACGATAACACTTTTCAATGTGATTTTCTAATTATTGGACATCATTCGGAACGTTAAACTTTCAGATATTATAAGATTATAAACAAATGCTTGGTCATGGATTTCCAACATATTATGATCAAAAATTCATCATTCTTGAATACTAATCAACTTACACAAGTCTACAACATCATTGGAATAAAATTATGACTTCATCTTGAATCTTAGTATAAACCATTTCAACCAATTCATATAATAATCATCACAAGAAAATAAGTTTCATCATAACTAAACAACATGGTATTAGCCCAAAAGAAATGGTAGAAATGATAAATTCAAACCACAAGCAAGCAAGAATGGTAAAGAAAATGTTTTTGCATGCTCCTTGGATCTTCAAAGCCTTTAAATTCATCCTTGGAATGCCTGGAATAATTGATCAGTAGGTGTTTTTGCTTAAAGAAGTTCAACCCTCTCAAATGAAGAAAAAAGCACAATATATAGGAAAATGGAACTTGGCACGGTCGAGCGCCATAAGCGCACGGTTGCGAAATGTGATACAGTGCTTCACTTTTGTCTGAGACCATTGTAGAAATTGCCATTTTTAGCTAAGTCTTAAAAATCGACTCAGGTGTCATGCACGGTCGTGCCAAAAGGTAGCACGGTCGTGTGCAAGTAAAAATGGCGGCAATACCTTCCTTTGGCCCAACATTGTCTGGCCATGACACAGCACTACCTGATGGTACGGTCGTTCCTGGTTATTGCACGATCGTGCATGGGTCAGCACTGCCTTGCCCTGGCCACACAATCGTGCCAGGTTTTCGCACGGTGCTGCGCGTGTCAGCATTACCATAGATGGTCTTGCCACTTCCTGTGCTGGCTCGGGAATGCTGGTTGCACTGCCCGTGCTAAGATCGGCAAAGTAGCGCTCATCTGGGAATTTGCTCATAAATTGCTGAAAATTTCGTATAAAGCTTAATTCTTTTCCAGCAAGGTTTATTATACTGCAAATTCACAAAAAACAATAATTAAGACTATTTGTGAGTGAATTTGCTTGTTCTTAAGCAGAAAACCGAGGGAAATTGTGTCAAATAATATGTATAATTTAACGTGTATCAAATCTCCCCACACTTGAACATTTCTTGTCCTCAAGCAAAAAACGACCCTTAATGGAGAAAAGATTCTAATCAATCAACTTATAAGAAAGGATGAATCAAATAATTATAAACTTTGATTATTTAATGAAGGTTTAAAAATGAAATGGCAAGAAAGATAAAATGAAAATTATCGAAAAGAGTTTATAAATAAGATGATTTTCAAACTTTTTACACCTTATACCTCTCACAATGTTCACACACACTCAGCTTATTTTCGAATTCATACATGTAATGTGTATGTATAGAACACTCATTCGCCAAGAAAATGAATCAACAAATATGAAACTTGTTAGAAAATCAAATCTTAAACAACTAGCATAGATCACCGCATAGATTAATCAAAAGGACTTTTATTGGGCTATCGAGATGCATACTCTTCCCATAAG
Source organism: Mikania micrantha (assembly GCA_009363875.1). Taxonomy (NCBI): domain Eukaryota; kingdom Viridiplantae; phylum Streptophyta; class Magnoliopsida; order Asterales; family Asteraceae; genus Mikania; species Mikania micrantha. The sequence goes on along the minus strand of CM018698.1, from coordinate 39,291,200 downwards.
CATGCAATGAAACTATTAAAGCTAAAGGAAGGAATGGGTAAAGGTATAAGATATAACTTATAGTTCCTTCCTTTGTTTAACAACAAGTGATGATAAAAAAATGGCGCATTTATATATTTCCCCTTCCTAAGTTGCAAAATTACATATTTCCCCAAATCATGTTTTAAGAGCATTGTACATTATGCAATAAAATTTTGTGCCTTGGGGAAATATGTAATTAGACAAAAAAAAAAGTATTTCACTTGCTAATATTTCAAATTTAAAAATCCTTTTGCAAAATAATCCAAATTTTAATTATCAAAAAGTGTTTGCTTAAATAGTTTATTAAAGAGAATTTGTTTTGATGCCACAAAAATTATAAAAGAATCTTTGCAAAAAAATAAATAAATATTTCATTGCTTTTGGACAAACAAAGCTATAAACAACAAACCACATAGATCCCCCCCCACACTTGAATTGCACATTGTCCCTATTGTTCAACAAAAAGCAAACAAAAATATTAAAATGAAAAAGCATGAGTGAAAGAAAGAATAATGCTCCCCTACGAATCCTTGCAGTAACCGGCGTGTAGAATCTGCATGAACCTAGCGACCGGAACGGAATGCATCATACCTGCTTCTAAAGAAAATCTCCAAAACACAACCAACAACAACAGCCAAACAATAACCTAATGACCAAAAAATTGAAAACACACGTTTCAAATATTAAAGAAGTAACCAACCACAAAAATAAAAATATATTACAACCCAATCGAATGAGAAGTCAAAATAATAAGAGTTTGTATAGGACTGCAAAAATGTACAACTCAACAAAAAGAACAAACACCTATAACTAACAGACAATGCCAGACTACAGGGAAGGGAGGACTTCAGAATAGTCTTCCTTGACATCATGAGGACCAGATTCGAGGGAGTTCCGCACCCTAATCTGGATCAAAGTTAATAAACTCACCCTCGTTAGGATCCTCTTAATCGTATCCCCCCAACTCCCGTACCATACGGGACATGCTCCCCATGAACCGGCTCTTCCTGATCATCATCCTTATCCTCTTGATTATCTAGGACTAGATCCCAGATCCGACCATGTGACAACTACGTTTAAAGCTCACATCATCATGTTGAAAATCCACGTTAATAGAAGGATTTTTATCATCACGATTTGATCGTACACGAAAAATCGTGAACGTGGATGAAAACCTTGCGTGAAACGGAGTTCTCGATTCCCCGAAATCGTAAAAAGAAGAAAAATTCGAAGTTATTGCACTCCAGAACTCTTCGCGGTATGCCAAGGCCATTTTGAGGTCCTTTGGAGGTACGCGATGAGTCCAAAATATCTAAGGACTCCGGCTTTCTTCATGGTACACCAACTCCATTCTGTTATGGCTTCCTGGATACACTGTATTGCCTAACAATTCCTTTTCCTACACAGAAGATGTTAAGTTCAGCATTCTTGAACTCGGTTCCGTTGTCACATCAAATTCCCTTGACCCTTTCATATGTTTGATTCTCAATGAAGATAAGAAATTGCTTCAGCAGTTCTGCAGTTTCACTTTTGTTTGATGCACGATTGATGCTTAGCACATTGACTGGACCAAATAAGTCCATATGTAGAAGCTGCAGAAGAGAATCAATGGAATTGAAGATCTTTGGCTTATGTTATTTTCGATGATGTTTACCTTTAGCGCACGCCACACATTTCTCAATCATCATGAAACCTTTGATTGGAAGATTTCGGATGATGTTCCTCTTTGCAATCCGATTCAAGTTCTTGAGATTTGCATGTCCCAGACGACGATGCCAAGGAAATGCATTTTGTTCTGATAACTTAGAGAAAAGACACACTATTTCATCAGATGGTTGCTGATTCATATCTAGGAAATAAGCATATTGTCTTCTTTAAGCTTTCACCAAAATCCAATTTTCTGGGATGATTATTCCTTGTTTGAGAATGAGACACTCTTTACTTGTAGAATGACTTGAATAACCTTTGTCACTCATTTGAGACACACTGAGCAGACTATGCTTGAGTTAAGTAACGTAGTTGATGTTTTCAAGAGTTAATGCTCCATTCGTAACAGTACCCTGTTGGACAATCTTTCCTATGCTTCGTCCTGCAAAAACCACATCTCCCCCATCATGATGCTCGAGATTTTTAAGCTGGGAGATGTCTCCTGTCATGTGCCTGGAACATCCACTAAGCACATACCAAAGTTTGAGGATATTCCTCCATAGTCGTTCCTGCACAGATTGGCCACTAACCACATACCAGGCTCATGACAATTGAAACACCTAAGCTTTTCTTTTGTAAACTTTACATTGTTAATATTTGAATGGCCCAAGGATTTCTTCCTGTAGCTTTTGTAAAGTTCTTTGCCCTGGAAACAACATTGGCAATGTGCTAGACAATGTCAATCTCTTCCATATCGTTTGGATTGATCTGCTCAAGTTCAGACCCCACAACTGCAAATGGTGGAACAAGATCACCAGATCCCAAAGCAGTATAACACTTACGAAATCATGCAACCAAAGCAATATTCTCCAAAACTTCTTTGGTAAGTGTTGCAGGTCGCACAACAATTGATCCAGATAAGCTTCCTGAAGCATTTACTGAAGCTTGAAAGGTGGGAGAAGACAAGCGGACTGTAGACGCCAAAACAGAGTTTTCAGACTAAACAGAGGGCAAAACAACCTTGTGATCAGGATAAGCAGATGAAGACTGAGAAATAAATGCACTGTTCACATTGCTGATTTGTGACAATTGTGTTTGGGAATTACGTCGGCAATGACCGAGAGCACATATCATCGTTCTTAAAATCGACATTGATATGAAAAATTTAATTATTACAGGTTGATAGTATTCGAGAAATGATGAAAATGAGTGTAAGCGAAATCGCGAAACGAGGCTCCGATTTCAAGATACACTGAGTCAAATATAACGTAAATATGAGATCAAATATTCTGAATCTTCAGGTCTTGAAATTATAACCATTGGAAAGAGCTCGAAAAATCGTGAACGTAGGCGAAAACCGTGCGCAAAACGGAGTTCGTAAGCTCCCGGAATCGCGAAACGAAGCAAAAATCAAAATTTGACGAAAATTTTGCTTATTTATTACTTTTCTTTATTAAATAAGAATTGAAGGGTCATATAAAGTCGGTCTTCATCTTCAGGCATCATATTCATGGAATCAAATTAGAAAATTATTCCTATTTTGATCATTTTTTTTGTATCGAGTCTATTTTCTCCCCCGGGCCAAACTTTGGTATGGGGCGGTACGCCCGGGGTCTGCAGAGTCGGCAAATTGGATAAGAATGTCAGATGGCATCTAGAAACTATATTTTTTCTTCTTCTCGACCGATTCATGCTCCAGATTAAATTTTTGCATCCTTAACCCAATAAATCTCCATCTTGAAGGGTTCTAAACATCCGGATCGCACCAAGGATCCTATCTACAAGTCCCGATCATCATATCTATCCGAGAAATCCGTCTGATTAGGTAATGGTTCGTTTTAACCTTCTAGATTGATTTTTATTGATTAGATCTTGAGTTTGAACGTAATGATATAGTTAGGATTGTTGATTATTGCCTAGATGTGGCTAGGATTGATTATAAACGAAGAACACGATGTTTTAACAGGTAAATCCTTGTTTTGAGCCGTTGTAATGCCCGGTTTTCATGAAACTATATCTTAGATTAAAATGGTTTAAACCATTTGATTGTAACAATGATTATGATTGTCTTAATCATTTCTTGAAATGCTAGGTTAAATCCAAGTGTTTCAAACTAATGACAAGCATAAAGATAATCACCGAGAAAACGATCTGATGTTTATGATAACAGTCAGATTGGTACATTGAGCATGGTTATTAAACCTATTTTAATATTACATTCTCATGTTTCATGATACCTAAATGATCAATAACAAGGATTGACTATTCCTAAGCCAGAAATTCATCTAGGAATCGTTTTAAGTGAATAATCAACAACAACATCTATGTGATTAATCCAAAGATGTCGTGATTAATCCAGTTAGTCATTAACTCCTTAATAGGAGCCTAAATCATTATAGGTTCCTTGTTTATCGCACTTTGTGCAATATTAACTTAAGGAGGCTGAATAAGGATTAAGATCAGCTTGATGATTTAAACTACGATTCCTTGTTATCAAAAGTCAAGGAATATTCCGATAATTCAATTCAAACACCAGGAACTCATAAAACATTAACTAATTGCAGAATTCTCTTCAGATTTTGTGTGATTCCTCAAAATTGAAACACTGCAATAACACAGGTGAGATCATAGCCCCTTCTCTTCTTCCATTAAATGTTTACCAAAACTCGGGGTGGAACATGTAGATGCATTTTCAAAACATATTTTATCAAATATTGTGAAATCATATATCAGTATCATCAGGATGATGATAAACATTTATCAACTCCTGTGAAATCATATATTGGTTTCATCAGGAAAATCATGACAAAATATTATCGAGTAAATCTTTTATCAAATCATTAAATCAAGCGTATCACTAGGGAACTTTGGTTATGTGGAGGCTATTTGGGCACATTCTTATGTGAATATCATTAACTTGTTATCAAGCCCTTGGTAGTACTTGTATGATCATATGCGGGAACACAAGATCATTATCACAAATCACTCCAACCGTGGGTTGGACCTCATCATGTGAGCTAACAATCATTACTAACGATCAATTATCCTTAGGTTTGATGTTTGCATGCTCAAGTAGATTCAAGTTCAAAGTACCTGTTTGATCACTTGGGATTACTATATCATGAAAATCATTGTAATCATTTTACATCAACAAAACCTATGATTCTCACTCAACTATTCGTAGTTGACTTTTATCTACATGTTTCAGGTAATCGGGAGCATCAGTAAAGCAATTTAGGTCAGGATCAACAGCAGAAATAGTTGTGACCTAGAAAGAAAACAAAAACATCGTATTGTATATTAATTATCTTATGATAAACTTGTTGTATAATATGTATGTTATGTTTGTTAAAATGAACTTATAATTATGAAACATAGTTAATCATGGGTTATTCTCAAACATTGGCACATGAACACATAGTCACGCGCTGTGGATTCCGCACGCGACGTGGGTTGTGACATGATGCATGTCGCATTGTAATTGTTGGTGTGATTCATAGCTCTCTGTTGATCATTCATTTCATAGGATTTGATAAAAAACACCATTTCTGTCAATGACAAATTGTCTAGGTTCTTGGTTGATTTGCTAATTCCAAAGTTCATATCCAAGTTCCTAGGCTGAGCATTAAGCAACTTCTTGTTAATCACACCCGCTTGATAGTCAATTTTGGCAGTACACATTTTAGTAATCAAAGTCGCAAATCTCTGGATCTGATCATCCAAGCTTTCATCAACCACATAATTAAAGGTGTTGAACTTGTAGTTCAACATCTCTTTGCGTGACTCTTTCATCTCAGTGCTTCGTTCATACATGTCAATAAGAGCTTTCCACAGCTGCCTTGCATCAGTGATCTCTCTAAAGCACTGTGAGATCTCAGGAGTGAGACCTTGTGTCATATAACCAAGTGCCTGTTTATCTTCCTCAATGATCTGAAAATCTTCTTCAGTGTAGTGTTTGGGATCCTTAATCAACTCATTACCTTCAATATCTTTATAAGTAATTTTTTCGCTTTCCTTTTAAAATTACTCTTCAAAGCTTTGGCTCCTTAGTCCGGATATGTTTTTCAAACCAAAACTTTCAGTCAAGAAAACCAGCAGCAAATGAAAGTATATGAATTCTTATAGTTGTGCCCATAATTGGATCTAGCTCATCTTGTTTACTAGCAAAAGCACCAGCAAGTATGCTTGAAGAATCCATTTCTGAAACAAAGAAAACAATGCACACACAAAAAAAATTCAAACAGTTTGATAAGCGAGTCTATTTGAGAATAATTACCCCTCTTTGAAAACTAGCACAGTTCGAGAACTAACAATGATTTGAGAACACACTTTGAGAACACTAGCAATGATTCGAGAACAATTCGAGATTGTAGAATTCGAGAACACAATTCAAAAACAACTATCCTTCTCGAGAATGGGTATCGATCTTGAAAATTCAATTACAACTCGAGAATGAAATAGAAAAGGAATTCGATTACCAAATAATATGTTCTCGATAAACAAAAAGAAGTAGAGATTTTAGTTAGAAAACTGATTAAATTCGACCAGAACATTCGAAAACCTTAACTCGAAAATGAAACACTTAAATCCAATTCGAGAATGATAAAGAATATGTTCTCGAAATTCAAAGTAAACATCAAGAAAGGAAATAGTAAATCAGATCCGAATATACTGGAGATTTAAAATTTAAATGCAGATCTTATCAATCTCGTAAAAATTTATCCTGATCTTCCTTAACACATTTGCAATTCGAGAAATGTCACACCACAGATTAAACCCACCTTTTTCAATTAAAATACTTCTAGAACACGAAGAACACAAAGTTGAAGATTTTCCAAACCACTTTATCTTGCAAAATTGATACCAACGATGAGCCATAAACTGGTTCTATGGCGCTAATACCAATTTTTAGTCCCACTACAGGATCTAAAACTGTTGGCTTGTAATAACGTGGTCCTTTAATGTAATACCTTTAAGTTAATCTATGTGTTTGTGATACCGGATCAAGTAGGTTGCACCCCATCTCTGAGACATCACCACTATGCTTTGGCAACCATCTCAGTGTGATCAGTGACATCATCAACAGGTGACGAGAGGTGGGGGTGTGATAGACCGTCCCTTCCTCTCAAACGCATGCCAGCAGGTGTCTTCTCTACAAGCTGCATGTAACGTAAGGTCTTCATATCAAGCGATGGTGTGTCGCAAACATGAGTAAAAGTCACCACATTCTCTTCGGTCAATAGACCAAAGGAATCGGCAAGCTATGTGATGTACGCACCACCGCAGATATGGTTGGATGCCTGCTTGCTGAAGCTCGTGGAAGAGAAATACGCTACACATTGGGAAATGTTGTAGTGGACACCCCGAATAAAACAGTAAAGATAGAACAACTCTCCACAGAGCACATTCCCAATTGTCACCCTTCTGTATAATAGTGCCCACAAGGACTATATGGATAAACAGGTGTAGTGGGTCTCGAAGCTTGGTGGCTTTTGCTCTCCTTGGGTCATATACCCCTTCTACTAGTTCGGCCCAAAATGTGGCTTTATCAATATCATCTTCAAAGTCGTGTAAACCATCAAACAGAGCCGCATCTTACTCTCCTTCTGTATAAAGACTCATTCGAGTCGCAAACTGTGCAACTGATAGCCTCCTCCATCTTCCACCCAAGTGCAAAGTCAGTCCAAAATGTTTCCGATAAATGTTTTAGGATAGAAAATTGCAAGAGTATGATGCGAAAAACTCCATTAGTAGTTCACGGTATTGAGGGCATTTAATATAGACAAGGTGGGATCACCACTCTGTCATCATCGGCTGCATTCATGTATGTTGATTGAGGTTGATGACCAAATCCCAACTTAAGCACTTCACAAGCTCGATTTGTCGCTACACCCCCACAGATTATGTAACATGGGGATACATGGCACATCTTGCTCATCATTGGGATCGAATCGTAAGAACGGATGATCCATCTGTATACAATTAAGAAAAAAAACCTAAAAAAGTTAGTTTCAAGCAAATAAAATCAAAAAAACGGGCTGATCGGCAAACAAGCAAGGTCATTCATGGTACTGGCACGGTCGTGCAATCCATTGGGAGACCCTAGCACAGGCAGCGCCAAACCGGCACCGTCAAACCGCACGGTCATACAATACTTGAATTGTTCAAGATACACGCACTGCAACATGAGTACTACCTAGTGACACAGTCATGCAGGGTTAGCGCATGGTCTTGCGGCTTTGTTCTTAAGTCTACACACGCAATGCTAGGCCGGCACTATCGAGTCGCATGGTCGTGCACTATGCAGATCCAGAACAAACTTGAACAAAAATAACATTTCCCATCAACAACCCAATAATCAACTACTTTTATACAAATCCTAACATTTCTAGACCCTAAACGAAGAATTTACAAACCCTAATTGAAGAAAATTAGCATCTTTAGGATCCTCAAAGATTACGATCAATGGAAGGAATGGATAATCATACCTTTGATTCTTGATTTCGCAGAGGAAAATGATAGGGAGGAATGGGGAGAATTATCGGGAAGTGGGAATTAAATTATGTGAGATATGGTACCAATTGGAGGCATTATTGAGAGTTCAGGCAATGCGCACAGTCGTGTGTACGGGCCGCACGATCGTCCATTAGCAAAGTAGTATGGAAACGTGCGACTAATCCGTCCTACCGTGCTGAACTGGACAGATTGAAATTTTTTTTATTTATTTATTTGCTGGGAGCCTCTCGGGAGGGCTGAGTTTAGTGAGTCCTTAGCTCGACTTGTTTCCCTGAATTCATTTGTCCTTGGGGTGGAGTACCAAAACCTCCAATGCCGGTTCAACTGGCCCGGTCAAATACTGCTTCAAACGATGGCCATTAATCTTGAAAATCATTCCATCCTCATGCCCAATTTGCATAGTTCCATATGGGAAGACTACTCAAACTGTGTACCGGCCAGACCGTCGAGATTTCAATTTACCTGGGAACAACCTTAGACATAAGTTGTAGAGCAGAACACGATCACCCACATAAATTGTTTGTTTTCCTTCAAGTGGCTATCGTGTAGTGTCTTAGTATGTTCCTTGTATCTCTTGGAGCTCCTCAATATTATGTATCTGCAAGAATCGATTCTCCCCCGCACTAGCTAAATCCATATTGATGGATTTCAACACCCATTAAGCTTCGTGCTCGAGTTCCACAAAGAGATGACATGTTTCCCCATAGATTAATTTAAATGGTGTGGTTCCTATGGGTGTATTGTAGGATGTTCAAAATGCCCACATCGCATCATTCAACTTTATCGACCAACCGTTCCGATTCTGACCAACCGTCTTTTCTAGAATACGCTTAATGCTCCGATAAGTGACCTCTACCTGACCACTAGTCTGTAGATGGTATGGCATTGAAAATCTATGGTTCAATCCATAGCGTGACAACGCCTTGTCAAGTTGGGCATTGCAAAAATGCATCCCACGGTCACTAATAAGTGCTTTGGGGACATCAAAGCAAGAAAACAATCGTTTAGGAAATCTCACGACAACTCTAGCATCATTGGTGGGCAAGGCTTGCGTCTCCACCCACTTGGAAACGTAGTCAACTACAAATAGAATGTATCTGTTGCCATGAGAAGTTGGGAATAGTCCCATGAAATCAATACCCAAGACATTAAAAATTTCACAGACTTGGATACCATTTTGGGTCACCTATTCACACGATGAGATGTTGTTTTCCCGTTGGAAAGCATCACAGGTCTGGACCACATCATGAGCGTCTTTGAAGATGGTGGGCCAACAGAATCCGAAATCAAATACCTTCTTTGCAGTAAGAGTCACTCCATGATGACTATGAGCTCGTCCCTCATGAAAATGTCTGAGAATCTTGTGCGCTTCACCTCCATACAAGTAGTTATGCATAATTAGATTTGATCCAATCCTAAACAAATAAGGATCCTTCCACATGTAATACTTGACATCAGAAAAGAACTTCTTCCTCTGTTGATGTGCCAAGCCCTTCATCACAATCGCACATGCAAGATAATTCACAAAGTCAGCAAACAGAGGACACTCCTCATCATGCACCTGAATGTGCATAAGAAACTCGTGGGGAAATTGTCATTTATGTGTGACCCCACAACAATTGTGAAAATGAGCACTCAAGATAGGAGAGGTGATCTGTTGCAACATTCTTGGCTCCCTTTTTGTCACGGATTTCAATGTCAAATTCTTGCAACAACAGAATCCAATGAACCAGCCTGGGTTTAGCGTCTTTCTTGCTAAACAAGTAACGAAGAGCTGCATGATCTGTAAACACAATGGTCTTGCAAAGAACAAGATAAGAACGAAATATATAAAACGTAAAGACCACAGCTAGGAGCTCCTTCTCAATGGCCATGTAATGCTCCCAAGAATCATTCAAAGCCTTGCTCGCATAGTAAATCGGATAGAAGTTCTTGTCCTTCCTTTGACTCAAGAGAGCCCCAACTGCAAAATCGCTCGCAACGCACATGAGCTCAAATGAAAGTGTCTAATAGGGGGCTATCATGATTGGAGAATTGAGCAATTTCTCATTCAAAACCTTTAAAGCACAAAGGAATTCATCAGAAAACACAAACGGGACATCTTTCGCAAGGAGCTGAGTCATGGGGCGAGCTATTTTTGAGAAATCCTTAATGAAACGCTGATAGTAGCCCGCGTGTCCTAAGAAGCTCCAACTAGATTTAACAGAATTGGGTGGCGGCAGCTTGACAATGGTCTCAATTTTGGCTCGATCAACCTCAAGTCCATCACGTGAAATCTTATGCCCCAAAACACTGCCTTCCTTCACCATGAAGTGGCATTTCTCCCAAATCAAAACCAAGTTAGCTTCTTCACACCTAGCCAACATCTTCCTCAAATTTTCCAAGCAATGATCGAAGGAACTCCCAAAACCAGAAAAGTCATCCATAAATACCTCCATGAAGCCCTCGATCATATAAGGGGCATTGCACAGTCCAAAGGGCATTCGCCTATACGCAAATGTGTTGTAGGGACATGTTAATGTTGTCTTTTCCTGAACCTCAGGAGCAATCGAGATCTGAAATTAACCAAAAAAACCATCAAAGAAGCAATAGAACATCGCCTAACAATCTCTCCAACATCTGATCAATAAATGGCAACGGGAAATGGTCTTTTCTGGTGGCATCTTTCAGTTTGTAGTAGTTGATGCAAACTCTCAATCCGGTAACAGTATGAGTGGGAATTAACTTCTTTCTCTCATTGGTAATCACTATTGTGACAACCGGCATCCGAGCAACCATGAGTCGAAAATCCAAGGGTGTACACAATCACAGTGTAAGACACAGGATTTCGAAAGTGAAGACAACAATAATAAACGACAATAAAAGTACATAGGTTTTCCTTAAACAGTTAGGAAATTCCACTTAATCACATGAACATGAATCAGAAGAAAAGATAAACAACCTATGAGGGAAAACAATGAACAAACCCTAAATGGATAACATTTGGAGTATCGATCCAACAAGAAGTCGACATGGGTGATGAATGGACTCTCATTCGAACGAACCGGTTTAATTTCTGAAGCTTTATAGCCACAGTTCGTTCGCAAGAATGGGAGCCATTCGTACGAACGGTTACTTCGTGCGACAGCACAGTTATAAAAGCAACACTTCCTTTTCTCAAACCTATTTATCACCCAACTATCAACCGAATCCCACACTTGGCCACTCTATTTTTCGACCACTTCCACACGAAATGGTACCATTCCACCATCCAAATCATGTGTACTTCACCCCCAACACCTCATTTCAATATTTCAACCCTTTTCATCTCATTTCGGTCAAATACGAGTAAGTATTAGCAACGATACTTAGCACCAAAACACTCCAAAACGTTTTACCATCAATTTCAACTATAAAAACACCGAAGACAACCACCGATTTCAAAAATGGCATTCTTGGTTAACTTGCAGGCGAATCAGCCGTACGAGGGGCTCATTCGTGCGAACGAGCTGCCAGACGAAGGAACAACCGCACAAACGAGATGGATTCATTCATGTGGAACAACCATACGAACGAAGACCCATTCGCACGAACGGATGAGAAGAAGGAGAGCATGCATTCGCATCACTCCATTCGTGTGAATGAGGCCATTCGTACGAGCCACCCATTCGCACCAAGAGGAGCTGAAAACGGCTAAGTGTTGAAAGTTCTATCTTACTCCATTTGTATCGATAGAACCGAACCTTAGACCCTATTTTAAATCAAATAAAATTAAAATCAATGAAAACACATTTTCCAAAACCACATCAAGAAATAGAGCACATAATCACCAAACACCTAACTAACTAATATTTATCACATGATCCAAATCGAGGGAACATATCGAGTGGGTGCATCGACGACCCCATACCTCAGGTGAGTTCATACGCCCCTTGTTTTCAATTTTCTGGCTTCAAAATCATTTAGAGCTATGAACATGAAACCTCTTATTCGAGTGATCAACGAATAAGAGTTATTTTCAAATGAATTCAATATAAGGATCAACTCTCAACCTCTTATTCGAATGTTATACGAATCAGAATCTTTTCAATTCTTTTACTGAGCATTCATCGCTCCATTCTACTTTTCATCAAACAACAGCAACAAACCATTTCGAGGGTTCAAAACACAAATCATCGAGGAGATGTCCGTTGACCACAAGAGTTGGAGGCTTTGTGCCCAACCAAGAGGTGAATGGACACAAATCATGGAATTGTGTAGCGCACAACCGAGTACCATCATTTTCATGGGAATCCCCCAATCAAACAAACAACATTTTCGCACTGTATCTGTCTAGGGTAATTCACTAGGACTTATGTCCACACAACATCACATCGAGAATTCGCTAAGGAATTCTCGAACAACTCACAACATATTCATTTACCATTAGTTGACGCGGGTCAACCGACAGTAGCGTATATGGTACCATAGGTCTAACAAACCTCCAGCGTTGAGGCTGGTACGTTATATGCATACACGCGTCCAACAACAATTCAGATTAGTTCCAGGGGAACTAATCACACAACCATATCAGTTAGGGTTGTTAAATGATCACAAGGGTGATATTATGGACAGACCACACAACAAAAACAAGAGTTTTCAAATCAAATAAATGTTCAAGACCTGGTCTTGAACGATTTTCAAACGAGTACAAAGTAAACAATGTTTTACTGCAAGAAAGGAGCGTCACTTGTGTGATTTTCAAAATAACCAGAATCTGTCTCCTATATCAGGAGAGAGAGCATACGCTTCTTTCTCACAACATCATTGTACAACCATCCGTCGTGTCGTGTAGAGTGGAGATACACAGGTTTCAAGGTCCGATTTCCATTAAGGACACCCTTGTGGATCATTAAAGGAGTGGTGGGCTGGCGGCTGGGCTGACGGTAAGCCTGAACATACGTATGCCCTATACATATACTACCTTCAGCGATTTGGGATGGTGTCAGTAATGATGGTCAGACCGACGCACTTATGTAGTTCATTCGTGGTTTCAATACCATTCACACATCATATTTCAAATCGATGTGAATGGAAAGATTTTCACTAACCCTTTAACAAAACCAAGTGTTTTCAAAACTGATGTGACTCACCAACCTAGTGTTGACAGATTTTACATGTTCTCAGGCGAAGAACAGGTGAAAGCATGATGACTTTAGAGAGAGAAATATAGGATCCCCTAGAGGAGCCTACAACTCCTGCGTGGAATCTTCTTGGCTAGCCCGGATACAAAAAGTAAAAGGGAGGGAAGGAACTGACTTTTTCTAACTCGGAATGAATTGGAAGTGCGAGATGCACTTTCATGACTTGCACATGTGCTAGCAACCTTTGTGGGACATCTAGTCTTCATTCCAGATGTCCAAGTCAAGCTGTAATAGAATTAAATTATGAAACAGTTGTAATTTAATTTTATTCAATTAATGTATTTAGTATTTCTTTTATTATCATGTGCAATGTAATAATCTGATCACCCCGGTTACAATCACGCCTTGGGACTATTCCGCCCGACGGTCCCCGATCCGGCCCGCCGGTCCGGGGTGTGACAGATTCGTATCAGAGCCATGGTTATAGAGAATTAGGTTATTTACTTAAACGGTTTGGCCTAGACTATAACCTAGGGACCTCATGTAGAGAAATTTGGATAGGAACAATTGCATATATATTACTTGTGTTTAATTACAGGTACTAAACGTTTCCACTTCGGGGGTAATCCAAATGCCTCCAAAGGAACAACCATGCGACAACCTGGACACCATTACCCTAGCTACTCTTATCGCGGAGCAACTCATCGCTTCCATCCTCGACATCGTGGATCAAATAAATCGCGGACCTCATTACCCTGCAGACAAATCCATCGCGTCGAAGACTGAAGCCGAATCTTCTACAAGCAAATCTTGTAGAATAACATTGTTTGTTGTGTACTCGTTTGAGAATCGTTCAAGACCAGATCTTGAACCTTTATTTGGTTTGAAAACCCATATTGTTGTTTGTGTTGTCTGTTCGTAATATCATCCATGTGATCATTTATCAAACCTAACTAATATGCCCTTGTTGATTAGTTTCCCTGGAACTAATCCAAGTTGTTATTTCATGTTACATGTGTGTAATGTACCAGCCTCAGCAATGGAGGCTCGTTAGACCTATGGTACCATCTACATTACCGTCAGTTGACCCACGTCAACTAATGGCAAATGACTCTAAAGAGACATACTTGAGAATTCCTCATCGAATTCTTGATGTGATTGTTGTGTGGACACATATGCTCTAGTGAATTATTCTAGACGTATACCAAGAAAATATGTTGTTTGTTTGATGGGGGGTTCCCATGAAAATGATAGTTTTCGATTGTGCACTACACAATTCCCCGAATCGTGTCCGTTCACCTCCCGGTTGGCCACAAAGCCTCCAACTGCTGTGATCAACGGACATGTCCTCGCTGATTTGTGTGGGAACCCTCGAAACTTGTTTGTTGTTGTTGTTTGTCGAAAAAGTTGAATGGAGTGATGAACGCTCAGTAAAAATGATTGAAAATACACTTATTCGTATAACAGTAATATAAGAGGTTGAGAGTTGATCCTTTTGTTGAAATTGTTTGAAAATAACTCCTATTTGTTGTTCATTCGAATAAGAGGTTTCATGTTCTCGGCCCCACATGATTTGGAAGCCAGCAAGTTAAAGAAAATAAGGGGTATATGAACTCACCTGGGGTTATGGGTCGTTGATGCACTCACTCGATATGTTCTCTCGGTTTGAATCGTGTGTTATAATTATTGGTTAGTTAAGTCTTGGATGGTTGTGTGTTCAGTGTTTTGATATGATTTTGGAAAATGTGTTTTGATTTCGTCTTATCTTAATTAGATTTAAAATTTGGTCTAAGGTTTGGTTTTATCGACGCAAATGGTGCATGATACAACTATCAACACTTAGCCATTTTTGGGCTCATTCTTGCTAATGTGTTCGCATTCGTGTGATTGCTCATTCGTCCAGCAGCTCGTTTGGGCGACTTTTCTCGACGAATGAGGCTTCTTATTCGCGTGAATGAGCCCTTCGTTTGGCTCATTCGTCTACAGATTCACCAAGAACGCCATTTTTGAAGTCGGTGGTTGTTTTCGGTGTTTTTACGGTCGAAATTGATGGTAAAACATTTTGGAGTGTTTTGGTGCAAAGGATCGGTGCTAATATACTTACTGTGGAGCTCATATTTGACCGAAATGGGATGAAAATGGTTGAAATCTTGAAATGGAAGTGTTAGGGTTGAAATACACACGATTTGGACGGTGAAATGGTCCGATTTGGCGTGGAAATGGTCGAAAAATCGAGTGACCAAGAGTGGGGTTCGGTAGCAAGAGTTGGGTGAAAAATGGGTTTGAAAAACGGAAGTGTTGCTTTTATAGCTGTGCTATCGCATGAATGAGTCGTATGAATGGCTCCCATTCGGCCGAATGACTGCGGCTCTAAAACTTCACTGATTAAACCTATTCATACGAATGAGGGCCCATTCATACGAATGGTTGTGTGTGTTTAAATTGTTTTGGTGAAGTTGTTATCATTATCATCTGTATGAATCGTCACCCATACAAAAGTCACGTTGTATTTAACTGCTCACATTATTTCGTACTGTAAAGATATCATTTAGTGTATCAAATCTAACAAAATATCCACATGGATCGTCACCCATGTCGATATCTCGTTAGATCGATTCTCCAAATGTTATCCATTCAGGTTTCGTTCATTGTTTTCCCTCACAAGGTGTATTTCTTTTCTTCGGATTCATGTTTGGGTGATTCAATGGATTTTCCTAACTGTTTTAAGAATAATCTATGTATTTTGATTGTCGTTTACCATCGTTATCGTCACTCTCGTAACAAAATGTCTTACACTGTGGTTGTGTACATCCTTGGATTTCAGACTCATGGCAGCTCGGATGCCAGTCATCAAACTTCATAGTGAGGGTAAGGCTAGTGTGTAACATCAGTGCCGGAATCGTAACCGAAACAGTAACCGGCACAGTAACTCAGGTACGAACTATGTGTAATACATGTATACTATTACCATTTGATGTTTGACACAAAATTATTATACAATCATTTTAGAAACATGTTTCAAAACCATGGTTTAACAGTTAGAGTTTCATCTAACAGCACAGAACTATTACGTGAATGTTAGTTAGGACTTTATTATGTATAGAAGTATGTGAGGTTGTACAGAATAAAACACTAACGGATGTCGTTATGTGAATGCAAAACTGACGGATTATTCGGATAGATGACGATCTGTACGAATATATCTGAAAGCTTAACGTTCTGAATGATATCCAATAATTAGAAAGTCACATCGAAGAGTGTAGTTATCGTCGTGTTCGTACGGGTGACGATCCGAACGAATACGTGCGACAACTGTACGATTCGATTAAAAAAGTTAAATTAAATGTTTCAGGAATTTAAAATAAACAAAAGATATTAGTTAATTTACTGGGGATTACCACCTAATCTAATTTAACAAATTCTATTTTTAAAACCGTAACATTTCGTTACGAAAACGACCGGAAACCGACGCTTCTACGCGAAAACGAACGAACCCGAACGTGTCAGAACGCTAAAGAACAATTTAATGGCAATAAATGCCATTCATCTTCCCCAACTACTCACTCTCTCTCTTCATCCAGTCACTTTCTCTCTCTAAATTCTCTCTCTAAAATCTAAAACCCTATAAATCTCAATACTTCATCAAATCAAACCATTTTGGTGTCAAAACAACCACAAAAACTTGTAGATCGTGAAAGTACAAGAAATCCGAGCTTGGAACCACTAGAATCGAGGTAAAATCAAGTTATAAGTCGCGATTTTTAGGGTTTTCTCCCCTCTCGAACATCTAGCCATTTCAGCGGGGTTTTTGACCTGCAAACCTCTACGAATCGCACGACACATGCTTTGGATGGTATAGGACTTGCAGTACTCCATGATTTGGTCATAAGTCCAGTGATGGAGATCTGCACGACCACGGCTTCAAACCAGGCGAATGAGGAGATCCAGATTGGCCGAATGGCCACAGGCCGAAGAAACCGACCTTAGGGCCGAATGGGGTCTCCCATTCGTGTGATGTTCATGTTCGCATGGTTACCTTCATTCGTCTTGGAGATCCTCATTCGTATGACCAACTACATTTGGCAACACCAGTCGCACGACCCTCTTGACTCGATCGAATATCGCCATTCGCATGGGCTCCTTATTCGGTCAATCATCTTCAGTCGCCTATCTTATTCATTCGGTCCTCATGATCAGTCGGCCACCAAGTATTAAATGAAGAGAGTTCTTTCGCATAGCATTCATTCGTATGGCCGATGTTATTCGGGGGAAGGATGCCAAATGAATGGACTCATTCGTGAAACTTCATTTGAACAACAAATCTCTTCCCATATTGCATGCATGCATGGGAACCCATTAGGTTTTCTAGAAGGGATGACCGTCTTGGTGAAGAAGGGTGTTAAAGGTTACTAACCTAAAACATGTTCTAACCCATTTCAACACATAAATATGAGTAATAATCATTATTTGGGCTAAAATACTTGGGTTTTGCTAAAGGAAACCATCAGTGAGGTTGTTGGAAATAAATTGTAATTAAGGGTGGTTAACAAAGTGTTAACCCAAAGCCCTAATATTTCTACATTTAACTTGGGTTCTAAAAAATTAAAGTGGATTACATACTCATTTATGAATATGTTTTCAACACCAACTTCCTTCCTACTATTTTAAACTATAAACATAGATGCTAACCATCAGTTGGGCTTGAAACATTCGGATTTTATTAACCGAAGCCATGAATACGGTTGTTGAGTATTACTTAAGAATCAAGAAACAAACTAAGTATATGTGTGGATTACATTGTAAACACCCAACACTTAGTAATTCTATGTAAATGTATAACTAAATTAGATAGTTCAATTGAACTTTCTAAGATGGGTTATACACAAGAACGATCAACGAACTACGGATAACAAAGAACTAAAGAATGACTTAGAGTTAATCGAGTGAGATTAACCTAAGTCTAACATGTTAACTTATAATTTCTTAAAATAACTTATGTTCTAATTAAACAAAATGACTTATAAATTACTTTGTTTAAAATGATTATAAAGTAAATCAAATAATTTCTAACTTAAAGATTTTAACTTAAAATGGGTTTTATTAAAGATGTTTTACCTAAAAGGCCATGAATGTGATAAATTAAACCTTATATAATTAAGCTTTAGTTGTGAACATCTACGGGATAAAGGGATAATTATTGTAGACTAGTTAGAGAGACTTAGAAACACATTAGTAAAGTTTAGGACACATAGTCGCACACCGAGACCAAATCCCTATATACGTCATCTTCGAACATTTATCGTATTCAAACCCTAATAAATTAACACAGGTACTTAAGATACTTAACCTACAAACAACGAGCGCGCATATTTTTGTGATTCATTACATAACAACACAGGTGAGTTCATTGCCCCTTTTATAAACATTTTTGTTTTACAAACGCGGGGCTGAGAAGCATGCGTAAATTATTTTTCCTTGGATTATATTTACTTAAATGATTTTACTTCACGTATGTGTTACATGCGAAATTGTTATCCTAGATTATGTCTAGGTAAACTATTTACAGGTTTACAAAATGAATTAATTACTCACCATGAGTAAGACAACTGTTTCAAAACAAAGAACTATTTTCAGATATGTGTTTCAAAGAACCTAAAGATCTAAATCAACGAACTATTTTCAGTGATGAGTTTCAAAGAACTAAAGATCCAAATCAAAGAACTATTTTCAATGTTGTGTTTCAAAGAACTAATGATCTAAACAAAGAACAATTCTAGGTGATTGTCAGTCGTATGCCAATCAAGACCACCAGTAAAACAACTGAAAGCCCCGACACATATAGTAGACTTTCATAGTCATGCTAATATGGGCACAAATCAAACAATCCAATTAACTACAAGAAAACAGACGTGAACAATGATCTAAGGATATCCTAAAGTCCCAACATAATCATTATGTCTTAGATTGTATTGAATGCCTACTTATTAATTTAATTAAGCATTTAATGTTATATTTCTACACATACTATGGTTGACCATGATTATGTGATGAACATAAGGAATCAATAGAATTTCTATTTTTGTGGAACGACAAGAACATAGAAATAAAGAACTATTGTGTCGATGGTGTGGAATGAAATGCTTGATTATCACTAACAACAATATGTTATGCAGTTCGGTATGTGGTGGGCTAGTGGTTGGGCTGGCGGTAAGCTTGACCCTACGTATGCCCTATATATAAGCATATTTGATTGGATAACATAGGTGGTTGTTGGTGAGGTTAAGTTTTTCATTTCCGGTGATCAGTGTTAACAGATTTTCAGGTTATTCAAATGTTGTGAATCAAAGGTATGGGATGAAACGCTTAATCATCACTAGGAACAATATATCATGTTGTTTGGTATGTGGTGCGCTGGTGGCTGGGCTGGCGGTAAGCTTGACCCTACATATGCCCTATATATAAGCATACTGAATTAGATGGTATAGGTCGTTAATGGTGAGGTTAAGGTTGTCATCTGGTCAGGTTTGTACAAAATCTATTTCTATACAAAACTATATGAACTCACCAACCATGTGTTAACTTGATCTTTTTGCATGACTTCTCAGGTGATGAACTGGTCTGATTAAGAAGTTTATGCTTTTGACTAGGATGCCAGATAGAGGAGTGCATATTTTTGAACATCATTATACAGAATATTTTGTATATCTTGTGCAGATACAAGATAGAAGAATTATGATGTTGATAGTAGATTTACATTGTTAAATTGACGATACTGATGCAATTTAACTTTGTAAATTCTATTTTATTTAGCATTTTCTCATTATATATCATGTGCAATGTAAACAATCTGATCATCACGATTATCATTCCCGATATCGCGCCCCGGGACCTTTCCGCCCGACTGGACTCACGATCCGGCCCGCCGGCTCGGGGTGTTACAAATTGGTATCAGAGCCATGGTTATAGAGAAATATAGGTCATTTATTTAAACGGTTTGGCCTAGCCTATAACCTAGGGACCCTTGATGTAAAGAATACAGGACTTAGGAAATTAATTGCATTGTGTCTTCTGCATTCGATCATTGCGCTAACTGATATTCTATTGGTTGTGATCAGAATGCTGCCAAGAAGACCACCTCCCCTATTGACTCCACCACCACCGCCACCTCCTCCTCCCCCACACACTCCACCTCCTAACTGGATCTGGATCCTGCTACCGTTGCACTGGCAACTCTACTGAGCAGTTAGCTGACTAATCAGCTGAAAGAGGTGATACCAGATATGATCAACCGTATCCAGAACAACAACAACAACTCTGGGAATTCATCAGGAGAGGCCAGTGGTAATACTGGCAATGCATCTAACTACTCCAACAAGTCCTTTGTAGGATGCAAGCCGCCTAACTTCAGCGGTAATGAGGGAGCCGTTTGTTTAATCCAATTGATTGAGAAGATTGAGACTACTCTGGACCTTTGCAGTTTTCCAGAGCATCACAAGGTTCGTTATTATGCGGGATCATTCAGCAAACGAGCCTTAACTTGGTGGAATTCACAAATTCAGGATAGAAGAAGAGAAGAAGCGATGTCGATGTCATGGGAAGATTTCAAGACTCTGTTGAGGAATGAATTTTGTCCCATGAATGAGCTGCAGAGGATGGAGACTGAACTGTTAAACCATGTGATGAAAGGAGCAGATCACTTCGGCTATACTACTCGTTATCACGAGTTAGTAGCATTGGTTCCAGACATGGTACCAACTCTGGAGAAGAGGATTGACAGGTATGAAGGTGGACTACCTGCCTGCATACAAGGTCTAGTCATTTCAGCTAACTTTGTCACTTCAGAGTCAGCTGTTAGCCTGTCAGGGAAACGCACTGACTTGATGGTAACCTTTGGAACTCTAAAGAAGGAGGCTGACTCAGGCAAGCACAAGGAGGAATCATCAAAGAAACACCACCATCATCCCAAGAAGAAGCAGAAGGTCGTCAAGAACTACACGATGGCCACTCCACTCAACCAAGTAGCTGTTGCACCACAGAACCTCCACAAGAAACCCTACATCGGCACGCATCCTTTGTGTGCCAAATGTCAGTACCATCATGCTTCTAATACTCCTTGCAGGCACTACATGGGGTGTGGAAGGAAGAGCCATTGGGTCCAACAATGCAGGATGGCACCTACTCAGGAAGTAAACAATGTTGCTTTAGCTCTCCCTCCACCCAACAATCAGAACCAGAACAATGGTGGATGCTATAACTGTGGTGAAATTGGCCACTTTTCAAAGAACTGCCCAAAGAAAGTACAACCGGTAATCCAAGCACCATGTGGAACAAATTTTGCTATAGGAGCTCCAGGCCAGTGGTAATACTCATCAAGACCAGAACGTGGTCACTGGTACATTTCTCTTACATGACTTTTATGCATCTATTCTGTTTGACACTGGTGCGGATCAGAGTTTTATCTCAACCGACTTTGCATGCCAACTTATACAAGTTGAGGAACTTTTATATTCCCCTTACCTTATATAAGTAGCGAATGTGAAACAAATCACGGTTAGTACAGTATATAGAAACTACCCATTAACACTTAACGGTCAAATATTCACCATCGATTTGATACCGATGGAGTTGGGTAGTTTCGTCATCATTATTGGGATGGACTGGCTATCTCTCAATAGAGTGGAAGTCATTTTTTCTGAAAAGTTGCATCGAATTCCATTGACGGACGATCATGTGTTGGAAGTTCGAGGGGATCAAGCAAAACAGAGTGTCAAAATCATATCTTGCATAAAGGCGCATAAGTTTTTACAGAAGCAGTGTGTAGCCTTCCTGGCTCATGTGGTGGAGAAAGAGAAAGACGATCAAGATTCAGGACGTGCTAGTAGTAAAAGAGTATCCGGAATTGTTTCCTAAAGATCTACCAGGTTTACCACCCGCACGACCGGTAGAGTTCCGTATTGAATTAGTTCCTGGAGCAACTCCTGTTGCCAAATCTCCTTATAGGTTAGCACCTTCAGAGATGCAGGAATTGTCAAATCAACTACAGGAGTTACTGGATAAAAGTTTCATTCGACTGAGCTACTCACCATGGGGAGCTTCGGTGCTGTTCGTGAAAAAGAAGGACGGATCTTTTCGGATGTGTATAGACTACATAGAGCTGAACAAATTAACCATCAAGAATCGGTATCCATTACCAAGGATTGATGATTTGTTTGACCAACTACAAGGAGCACAGAACTTCTCGAAGATTGATTTACGATTCGGATATCATCAACTCAGAGTTCAAGAAGAAGACATACCAAAGACGGCTTTCTGAACCAGGTATGGGCACTATGAGTTTATGGTGATGCCCTTCGGATTGAAAAATGCACCTGCGGTCTTCATGGACCTCATGAACCGAGTGTGCAAGCCGTATCTGGATCAGTTTGTTATTGTCTTTATTGATGACATACTGACTTGTTCCAAGAGCAAAGACGAAAATGAGCAACACCTCAGGAAGATCTTGGAGCTGTTGAAGAAGGAACAGCTCTATACCAAATTCTCCAAGTGTGAATTTTGGCTAAAGGAAGTTCATTTTTTGGGTCATGTAGTTAACAATGATTGGATACATGTGGACTCGGCCACGGAATCGCACGACTTATGCTTAGGATGGTATAGGACTTGCAATACTCCATGATTTGGTCATAAGCTCAATGATGATGATTTGCACGACCACAGCTTCAAACCAGGCGAATGAGGAGATCCAGATTGGCTGAATGGCCACAAGCCGAAGGAACCGACCTTAGGGCCGAATGGGGTCTCCCATTCGTGTGATGTTCATGTTCGCATGGTCACCTTCATTCAGCTTGGATATCCTCATTCGTATGATCAACTACAATTGGCCACACTAGTCGCACGACCCTCCTGACTCTGTAGAATATCGCCATTCGCATGGGCTCCTTATTCGGTCAGTCATCCTCAGTCGCCTATCTTATTCATTCGGTCCTCATGATCAGTCGGCCACCAAGTATTAAATGAAGAGAGTTCTTTCGCAAAGCATTCATTCGTATGGCCGATGTTATTCGGGGGAAAGGTGCCAAATGAATGGAATCATTCGTGAACCTTCATTTGAACAACAAATCTCTTCCCACATTGCATGCATGCATGGGAACCCATTAGGGTTTCTTGAAGGGATGTGTGACACCCAGCAATTTCAGATAAATTGCCATTCTTACATCCTTTACATTTCACATTCATATTTGTAGCATTTCATTTTATTATGTTTAATTAAATGGGTTAAACACAAACAACTGCGAAACGATAGTTCAAAAAACTATCGGATCGTACATTGCACATTGGTTTTGGAAACCAAGTGCGGCAAGCACAAACACAAACACAAACGCAAAACAATAATTCGAGGAATTATTGGATTCTGCGATACATGTTGGTTATGATTAATCAAGCATGCAAACGGTTTGTAGCGACGAACGCAAACAATCAAAGATAATTCGAGGAATTATCGAAACACACACATACTAGTCTCACGAACGTTGGTGATCAAACAACTTATGTGTTATTATGTGAATAAGTGCTAAACATGTATTAGACGTTTAGGATAAATGTTAGGAATCGCTCACGAACGAAATCGAATCATCGGAATTGAAAAACCAGGAAATAGACCCTTCGCGGTACGCCAAGCATCCTCGGCGAAATCCCCGGCGATACGTGAAGAATGAGCGGGAGTTTTGAACTCCGGATTCCTCGACGGTACGCCGAGGCCATGCACAAGGGCCTTGGCGATACGCATCGCGTTTCGGGAGGTGAAATGAATATTATGTTCATCGCGGTACGCCGAGGCTATGCAAGATCGGCCTTGGCGGTACGCGATGAGTCCTAGAGCAAATTCTTATAAAAACCAATCACATTCACTTTTAATCCGGTCTTTTCCAAACTTCTCCGGATTCTCTCACACTTTCTCGACTAAATCCATCTGGAATCAACACCCCAACCCCCTGGAATCACTTTGGAAGCTATCTTTTGGTGTTTGGAAGCCATTGAAGCTCAAAGGGAGTTCTTGGAAGCCATCCACAAGTAGAGGGTCCATCATCAGCCTTCATATGGGTCTCCAGGAGCTGTTCTAGCACGAATCTACACATCTAAGGTAGTTTTATGAGCTTATCTAGTGTTAGATCAAACATGCAATGGGTAAAAACCCACATGCAACTCAATTTGGCTATTATAAACGAATTTGTTGGTGATTTTGTGTGATATTGGTGTAGATCTACCGATTTTAGGGTCTAGGAATGTTGGATTTGAGTTTGGATAAGCTATTGTGTTGATTTTGGCATACTTGCCATAGAAGGAAACTTTTATGATGCATGTCATAGATTTGTGATGATCTAGACATGTCTATACATTGAAGTGTTTAGAAACACATTTGGGTATTTGATTTTGTAAAAATTCAATTTTTAGACAAACTTACTATATATGGAAACTTTTGTAAACCAAAGGAGGGTTTTTGATGTTTTAAGGTGTTTTGGTGAACTTTGATTATTGAAACATGTTTAAAAATGATTTCTAAGCATATTGGAAACTTCAATTTATAAAAACGAGCTTTTAAGCGAGTACTTACTATTTTAGGAAACTTTATTTGAACAAAATGGCATAAATGACTATTCATGCGCAAACGATATACTTTAAGTGTTTAAACGTGTTTTTATAAACATATTAAATGTATTAGCTTTGTGAAATGGGATTTCATAACTACACTTTCCTAAAATGGAAACTTTCCAAAAATGGTAACTTTTACGATTCTTACACGTCACTTAAGTGAACGTCGTACAATTAGAGTCATAGGATGCATGTAGGTTTCCTACTCGTATTTATGACACCTTAAACGGACTTAACACAATAAACGTGTCACCAACGATTCATTGAGCCAACACAAGTCAACACACGTACACCTGGTTGAGCACACCGACACTTGGAGTTGTATGAGATACAACACACCACAAAACTTATACTCACCACCTATATGGTTATAGGTGCATACTAACAGGATTGCTAGCACTCTCAAGTAGCGAACACACATAAACCGGAACTGCTTTACCAGGTGAGTTCACGACCCCTTTTTACATTTTCTACCTTTGGGGGAGAAAACATTGCATAACAATTGTTTTTGTACAACAACTCATTTTTATTTACATATGGACATGCTTTATCATTATATGTATATGTGTGGCACACATCACAAACTCAAAGTCCTCACGATACCCCTCGGACCGTTAGTAGCGCTGAGCGCCTAGCGTGGTAATTTTGAATAGTACTATTTGGGCCTGACAAGCCCCACCCATCTCGCCTGGGAGGCCAACCCGACTGGAGGTTGGAATGGGTGCAATATTGACCAACACACTTTGTCACTGTCTTGTGATGGACATGGAAGGAGGCACAACTGTCGGCTTCGGTACGGACCCGCATATGATATAACTGTATTGAGTAGCTATCAATTGATACTGCACTGTAATGATATGTAATCTAGCAACATTTACTTTAAACATTTTGATGTTTATTGCTTATGAAAAACATGTGCTCTCACCAACCTTTGTGTTGACCCTTTTTACTCGCATGTTTTGTCACGTAACTAAGGCACGAGCATGAAGGCTAGGATGCTAGGATCGAGTCCATGCATCAGTTTTTTAGTGTCTTAGGTCATTTGAGAACATTTAAATATTTGACTTGATATGTAATGATGATTACTTAAATCTCTTCCGAACTAATACTCATTGTGATTTGAAAACTGTTTTAAACATATGCTTCCACAACTTATATTTACAGTGTTGTTTGATAACTTAAATTTTACTTCCGTAACTCTGATTTTAATAAAATTGTTTATCCAAGTTATTGGACATACTTATGAAATCAGACATATAGGTCTCGCAACTGTATGACCGGAGACTGTGATCCTGACAGTCTGTTGCTCGCGCCCCGGAAGGGACGGGATTTCTCGAGGTGCGACAGATTGGTATCAGAGACCTTCAGTTATTGCGAATTAGGATTGAATTTTGTGAACTTAGTCTATAACCACTAGTCTCGACACACATAGGGTGTTAGTAGCAGTAGTACTAACATACTTGCATACATGATTTTACATATACTATTTACGCGCATTATAGATATGGCGTCACCATCTTCACCATATGTGATTTCACATGACGAGGAGGAGCCGATAGCTCCAGAACTACCCGCATCGCCTTTACCAGTGACCGTAGAGTCACCTGACCAACACCTTCTAGTATCGGATGATTCCGTGGAGGGTTCGGACGAGGATCCTGAGGAACATTCCGATAACAACTCTGACGAGGACCCTGAGGAGGACCCTTTGGAGGAGTCACCTGTGTGACATCCAGTAATTTTACGAATGATGATCCGTAATGGTTAGTGTACTAAACTTGATTTATTTAATGCGTTAAATATTTAATATTTATTATTAAATTAATGTTGATTAAAAAGTCTAGCATAGAGTGTTGTTTAATTGCATGGATTTGCATTTGGTAAATTTTTGAGATTTTTGTACCGTTCGGCGGTGTTTTAACTAGCGTTGGTGACAACTCGATTAACGAATTTAGTAGATATGTTTGGTTTAGGAAACCGCGAACTTTAGTGCAAACTGTTGATTTTACTGAGATCGATTATATAAGCGTTTTAGCCAGGCAAAATGGAATTAATTATTCAAATAATATTGAAGGTCATTATTTTTGGCTAAAATTTGATCGTTTTAGTACGATTAAATATTCAATTAATTTTAGAATAAAAATCGTATTCTATTAAATTTCCGGTACAAATTTTATACACCGTATATCTCTGATTATACCGGTTTTTATTTGGTTGGAACAAGGGTATGACATTTGTTGGACACATGTCATGTATGTATGTAAGACAAGATTCTTAGAGATATTACAAAATCCCTCAAATCTTTCAATAATCTCCACACATCCCATCTCACTCTAACTTTCTCCATATCTCTCTCTCTCACTGTCACTTTTCCCCTTCCATCACCAACCCACCATTTTTGAAATACAAGCTTTTATCGTTCATGTATTAGCAACCCTTTGTGTATTTGGAAGTATTTTAACTAGATTTATGATCAAGAAACCTTCAATTAGTGACAAAAGGTAAACTTTCCTACATTTTTGGTTTTTGTTAAAAGTTGGTTCACCCAAACAATGAGTTTAAATCAAATGGGTTTTGAAGAAGAAAATGAAAATGTGCGTAAAAGTGTGTGTGTAACGTATGTGTGTATGAATATGTGTGTGTGTGGGTCGTAAAAACATACATACATATATGTATGTGTGTGACGTGAAGGTATATACACACACACAAGGGTGTGTGTGTTGCAATGTATGTATATATGGGTGGTTATGTTCTTTCAAAATACACATACATACAGACATGCATACATGCATGGATGAGTTGCTTAATCACATGCATGTACATATACATGCATATATATGTATGTAGATGTGAAATAAGTTACATGCATGAACATATATGTATATGTATGTGTTCGTATATATATACATATGTATGTATAGGTGAGATGGTTACATGCATTAACTCATATGTACGTATAAGTGGGTTTTGTTGACATGCATGTATATATATGTATGTAATCGTGTGCGTATATATGTATGTATTGTAACACCCCAATTTTCTAATACAAGTTAATTGAATTCTACATACGTGTAACGAATAAGTAACTTGTAGGAAGATAGACGAAAAATAACTAAGTTATGGCCTCGTGTACTCGATATTGGATTTCGGGTACAGTGTACACGAAATTTATCCAGGATTTCGAGTACTAGGATTCGAGTACAAGGACACTGCCTATAAATAGGAGTGCCTTGGGAAACGTGACAGAATTTGGCTGGTAGCTCATCTGCTCTCACGTGCTCGAAGTAGATTTCGAGAACATCAAAAGATCGAGCTTTGAATCGATCAAACGAGAGAGGAAACGCACGAGGATCTACAGTAGTGATCATCTAGCATCAAGTAAGTGTTCTAAACCAAAAAGTTAGGATTTTTTTGCAAAAGTTAGGATGGTTAAACAGAAGCGAACTCATGCTTAAAGCTCGCACCTTTATGCATAAAGTTCGAGGCTTTGAAGTTCCAATATGTTGGTAATAACCTAAGGAACCTAGAACTAGCTCCCCAAAGCCCTAGATGAATTTCTGAGATGTTTAAGGGCAAGGAAATGAGTACACGAAATTATACACGAAGGGGGGGGGGTACTCGAAAGCCATACTTGTTCGAATATAATGAATTCGAGTACATAGGTTAATTCGAGTACAACTGATGATTTCGAGTACTATTAATTTCTTGTACATGGAAATGGATTTCAAGGGTTTCGAATACTTAACTAAGTTTCGAGAACATGGATTCAGTAAGGGAGACTAGTAGGCCATGAGGACTTAGAATATATCCTAAGAATAAGAATGAAATGTGATGATATGATGTAACTGATGTAGGTTCCTAAGTCCCTAGCTAAGGAGTTCGGCTAAGGAAACAAGAGTCTACTATCAGGTGAGTTCTAGATGCCCTGCTTCAAATTAAATGTTTTGGGCTGGCATACATGCTTACTATTATGTGATAAAGTAATATGTTTATGTTATGATGATGCATGTTATGCCATGATTATGTATGCATTAGGTATGATGAATTGTGCATGTAATATGCTAAGTAGGATGGACTTATGATGAACATGTGATGAATGAGTTATGAAGACATAACATGATGACGACTGTATGATGACATGCTTCATGATGATAACTATGAAAATAGTTAGTAGATGCCATGATGATGTCCTAGAGGGCTAGGATGAGTATATGATATGATGTTAATGATGCTAGCATGCGATGAAATCTTATGATATGATATGTGCCTTTGTTGTTAGGGCAGAATGCTATGATGATAAGATGCTAGTATGAAAAATTTATGAATGCCAACATGTATGATCTGATGATATGATGATAGCATGATATGTATTCATTGCTAGTGGGTTATGATGATATGATGAAATGATACTGGCATGACATAATATGATGAGTCTTATGATGTTAGGGCAAAGTGATGATGCTATGATGATAAGATACTAGCATGAAATGTAATAATGTTACGATGAATGATGATATGATGCTAGCATGTCATGTATGATGAACGAATGATGTTCCTATACGTGTTATAGGAAAATGTACGAATGATAGTCAACCACGACTATAACTGGGTATGATAGTCAACCACGACTATAACTGGGTATGATAGTCAACCACGACTATAACTGGGTATGATAGTCAATCATGACTATAAGTAGGTATGCTAGTCAACCGCGACTATAACTGGGTATGGTAGTCAACCACGACTATAACTGGGTATGCTAGTCAACCACGACTATAACTGGGTATGATAGTCAACTACGACTATAACTGGGTATGATAGTCAAGCACGACTATAACTTGGTATGATAGTCAACCACGACTATAACTGGGTATGATAGTCAACCACTACTATAACTGGGTATGGAGCCTTGTGCCGGCATAAGCCCACTGTTCGTAGGGTGACAGTGGAACGTATGATGATGAGGTTAAGGATGTTATGTTCTAAAGTTATGGACTATGTGTATGAAATGATGTTTATGTTAAGTATGTTTAATGTTGTTTTATGAAAACTAGAACTCACCGGCGTAAGCTGACTTGATTTAGCATGTATGTCAGGTTGAAGGTAATGTTAAGAGAAGGCATGGAGCTCGGGCATCAAATCAGACGATCCGTTGGTTTTGGCAATTCGATATGTTTTTGATAAAGACACGTTATTGAATTCTGTTTATCAAATATGTTTACATTTCCGCTGCATGATTATGAAAGTTTTTAGTTTAAGAGCTATGTGTTATGATGAAAACCAACCTCTGCGAGGTGCCCGATTTCGGGGCCTCACAAGTTGGTATCAGAGCCATAGTTTTAGAGATCTTAGCATCACAAATGCTAAGACTTAAACTGAGAATGGGATTAAAGGATGCGGATTGCCAACCACGGATGAACGGATGCCACGAGCTGAAAATTTATGTATGAGTTAAGACGTAGGTGTAAGGATAGAAGGGTAGTTAGTGTCATGCACGTTGAGGAGATGGTATGGGAAATGTTTAGAGCCTATGAGTTGGGTAAATGGTTAATAACACCTGATCAACGTCATTAACGATTTACAAAGCTTATTTCGTGCTAAACTGATCCTATACTGACTCATCAATTGTTGCATTATGTAGAAATTTTAGATGGCTGGACAAAAGAGTATACCACGTAAGCAACCACAGAAACCTGAAGAACCTCGTGTCGAGGATGAAGAACCTGTCAATGAGGACGACCACGAGCATAACGAGCAACCAGAGATTGAAGAAGAGTTCACTCTTGAACCTATCATAGTGAACGCTATTTCTGATGAGGTCTGCAAGATCATGGATGAGAAGCTACCAACATTGATTTCTAAGGCACTGAAGGATGCTCTGAAAGACAAGTCTGAGGGGACTAAGGAGAGCACCAAAGAAGATGATGTGGTGATCATTGAGACTAAGAGCGATGACTCTATGACTGGGAAACTGAAGGGTTGTGACTACAAGTCCTTCAAGTGATGTAACCCACCGACCTTTGATGGAAAAAAGGATAATGTGGCCACCTGCCATTGGATTTCTACGATGGAGGCTGTTATCTCCATCAGTGAGTGCCGAATTGATCAAGCTGTCAAGTTTGCAGCTCACTCCTTTGTCGAGGAGGCACTACACTGGTGGAACACCATCAAGCAGTCCAAGTCTGCATCTGATATGGAGAAGATGACTTGGGATGATCTCAGGGAACTGGTCGCTAAACAGTTCTGTCCCAAGAACGAACTGGATAAAGCTGAAAGAGATTTCTGGTGCTGAAAGCTGGAAGCCTGAATCATAGGCAGTACACTTCACGGTTTAATGAGATGGCGAGGCTTGTGCCTCATCTAGTTGCTACTGAGGAAATGAGGGTGAAGTTGTACATGGAGGGCTTGCCTCCAAAGGTCAGAATTCATGTCAAGGCCAATGCTCCCAAGACCTTCGACTCCACTGTTGAACTCAGTGGGATAGTTTGGGATGATGTTATGTCTGCTGAACCAGCCAAAGAAGAAGCAAAAGTGAAAGAATCTTCCAGAACTAAGAGGGGTCGAATAGACCAACGAAAGTTTTCAAGCAAGAAGTTGAAGCGTGAGGATGTGTACCAATGTAACAAGTGTGGTAAAGTTCACGTCGGACAGTGCTTGGTGGGCACTAACTTATGTTTTCGATGTGGGAAGACGGGGCATTTTTCCAACAACTGCCCGAGTGCCACCAGATGCTACAACTGCAATGGGTTTGGACATCTGTCCAAGGATTGCAGACAACCACGGGCTGATGCTTCGGGCTCGGGTAAGAAAGAGGATAAAGGAAAGGAGAAGCAGAAGGCTAAAGCACGAGCCTTTACGATGACGAAGGATGATGCGATTGAGGACCTCGATGTGGTCACAGGTACCTTTTCTATCAACAATATTCCTGCTTCTGTATTGTTTGATTCCGGTGCCAGTTTGAGTTTTGTATCTTCTACTTTCTATGATGGGTTATCTGGGAAGGTTAAGAAGATAGGTCGGGTAATTGATGTTGAGATGGCTATTGGTAAGATGACCAGGGTGACCGAGGCTATTGATGATTGTTATGTTGAGATATAAGGTCATAGGTTCCCTGTCCGATTGTTTTTGATAACCATAGGAGGCTTCGATGTAGTTTTGGGTATGGACTGGTTAGCCAAATATGAGGCTAACATTGTATGTCAACGGAAGATGATATGTTTATGTGCGATGGATGGGAGTTCCGTAACGGTTTATGGTGATAGAGCGATGTACGCGCCGAAAATCATTTCGATGATCAAGGCTGATGATATGATGAGGCGGGGGTGTTGTTCCTACTTGGCCTATGTGATTGAGGAACGTAATGACACGAGGACGATTGATGATGTTCCTGTGGTGTGTAACTTCCCCGATGTATTTCCTGAGGAATTGCCTGGATTACCACCTAAGCGAGAAATCGAGTTCCAGATCGACTTAGTGCCAGGGGCACAACCCGTTGCCAAAACACCTTACCGTCTAGCTCCAACTGAGATGAAGGAAATTCTGACTTACAAGAACTCCTCGATAAAGGTTTTATTGGACCAAGTGTCTCCTAGTGGGGAGCACTGGTGTTGTTCGTTAAGAAGAAAGATGGAAGTATGCGTATGTGTATCGATTACAGGGAACTGAATAAGTTGACCGTAAAGAACATGTATCCTCTACCTAGAATTGATGACTTGTTCGATCAATTGCAAGGGGCAAGCTGGTTCTCAAAGATAGATCTCCGATCCGGTTACCATCAGTTGAAAGTTCGAGAGCAGGATATTCCAAAGACTGCTTTCCGTACGCGTTATGGACATTACAAGTTTCTTGTTATGTCGTTTGGATTGACGAATGCTCCCGCATCATTTATGGATTTGATGAACAGAGTATGTCGACCGATGCTGGACCGATCGGTGATAGTGTTTATTGATGATATTTTGATTTATTCAAAGAACGAGGCAGACCATGCTTGCCACATACGTGAGGTATTGGAGATCCTAAAGAAAGAGAAACTTTATGCTAAGTTCTCCAAATGCGCTTTCTGGTTACGAGAGATATAGTTTCTGGGTCACGTGGTGAACCCAGAAGGCATTATGGTAGATCCAGCTAAAGTGGAAACGTACGATTATGAAATGGAGTCCTCCGAAGTCACCTACGGAAGTACCCAGATTTATTCAAGACTTCTCCAAGATAGCGACGCCGCTAACAAAGCTCACGAAGAAAGATGTAAAGTACGAATGGGGTCCGAACCAAGAACAAGCATTTTCAGTGCTAAAGGAGAAACTTACCCAAGCTCCTGTTCTAGCACTGCCGGATGGAAATGATGATCTTGTTGTGTATGCCGATGCGTCACGACAAGGGTTGGGATGCGTACTGATGCAAAGGGGAAGGGTGATAGCTTATGCTTCGCGCCAGCTAAAGATTCATGAGGTTAACTACCCGACCCACGATCTTGAACTCGCTGCAGTAGTGTTTGCATTGAAAATATGGAGGCACTATTTGTATGGAGTAAGGAGTACCATCTATACCGACCATAAGAGCTTGAAGTACTTCTTCGAGCAAAATGATTTGAATATTAGGCAGAGACGATGGCTTGAGCTGTTAAAGGATTATGGTTGTGATATTTATATCACCCGGGAAAGGCCAATGCGGTAGCGGATGCTTTGAGTCGCAAGACGGATCATCCGGCCATACGGGTAAAATCGTATAGTTTGGTGATAACGCCAGACTTTCTGAACGAGCTCAAACAGGCGCAACAGGAAGTGTTGAAAGAAGAGAACGTGGGTTTTGAACGTGTCTTCGGGCAAGTCAAGAACTTGGAAGACAATGATTACAGTATAAAGATACGATTCGGTCGTATGTGGGTACCCAGAAATGGGGACATTCAATCAAGGATTTTAGATGAAGCCCACAAATCACGTTATTCGGTGCATCCTGGTGCGACGAAGATGTATCAAGATCTTCGAAAGGACTATTGGTGGCCGGGTATGAAATTTAACGTGATGCAGTATGTGAACCGGTGCCTTACTTGTGCACAAGTGAAGGCTGAACATCAGAAACCCTATGGATATGTGCAACCTCTTGAGGTACCGGAATGGAAATGGGAACACATCACCATGGATTTTATCACCAAGCTACCGAGAACAGCTAAACGACATGATACCATTTGGGTGATTGTGGACCGACTGACGAAGAGTGCACACTTTCTTCCTATCATGGAAACGTATACGTCCGAAAGGTTGTCTGAGTTGTTCGTGAAAGAGATTGTGACCCGACATGGAGTTCCTGTCTCCATTGTGTCAGATCGAGATATTCCAGATTCTGGAAGCAGTTTAACGATGCTATGGGAACGAGACTGAACATCAGTACCGCCTATCACCCTCAAACGGATGGACAGTCAGAAAGGACTATTCAAACGTTGGAGGATATGCTGAGGGCGTGCATCATCGATTTTGGAGGAAGTTGGGATGACCACTTGCCATTGGTGGAGTTTTCGTACAATAACAGCTATCACTCTAGTATCGGAATGCCCCCATAGTAGGCGTTGTACGGAAGACGATGTAGAACCCCTGTATGCTGGGGTGAAGTTGGACAGAAAGAGATGGGAAATAAAGCCGCAGTAATTGATATGGTAGAAAAGTTACGGGTGATCAAAGCACGTATGAAAGCTGCACAAGATCGCCAAAAGTCTTACGTTAACAAGCACCGAAGACAGATCGAGTTTGATGTTGGCGATCGAGTGTTGCTAAAAGTATCACCATGGAATGGAATCATTCGATTCAGAAAGCGAGGCAAGTTGAGTTCAAGGTACATCGGACCGTTTCAGATAAAGGCAAGGGTAGGGAAAGTCGCGTATCGACTGGACCTACCAGAGGAGCTGAATGGTATTCATCCTACCTTCCACGTGTCACATCTTAGGAAGTGTCTGGCAGACGAGCAAGCCCATGTTCCTTTGGATGACATCGAGGTAGATGACCGACTGAATTACATTGAAGAACCAGTCGCCATTGTGGATATGAAGGAAAAACAGCTATGAAATAAAGCGGTTCGACAAGTCAAGGTTCAGTGGAAGCACCGAAAGGGTTCGGACACTACATGGGAAACGGAAGGGGAGTGAGGAGGTTGTATCCTCATCTGTTCGATGTATAACGAGGTAGGTTTCGGGACGAAACCTATTGTAAGGATGGGAGACTTGTAACATCCCAATTTTCTAATACAAGTTAATTGAATTCTACGTACGTGTAACGAATAAGTAACTTGTAGGAAGATAGACGAAAAATAACTAAGTTATGGGCTCGTGTACTCGATATTGGATTTCGGGTACAGTGTACACGAAATTTATCCAGGATTTCGAGTACTAGGATTCGAGTACAAGGACACTGCCTATAAATAGGAGTGTCTTGGGAAACGTGACAGACTTTGGCTGGAAGCTCATCTGCTCTCACGTGCTCGAAGCAGATTTCGAGAACATCAAAAGATCGAGCTTTTAATCGATCAAAATAGAGAGAGGAAACGTACGAGGATCTACAGTAGTGATCATCTAGCATCAAGTAAGTGTTCTAAACCAAAAAGTTAGGATTTTTATGCAAAAGTTAGGATGGTTAAACAGAAGCGAACTCATGCTTAAAGCTCGCACCTTTATGCATAAAGTTCGAGGCTTTGAAGTTCCAATATGTTGGTAACAACCTAAGGAACCTAGAACTATCTCCCCAAAGCCCTAGATGAATTTCTGAGATGTTTAAGGGCAAGGAAATGAGTACACGAAATTATACACGAAGGGGGGGGGGGTACTCGAAAGCCATACTTGTTCGAATATAATGAATTCGAGTACATAGGTTAATTCGAGTACAACTGATGATTTCGAGTACTTGCAATTTCGTGTACATGGAAATGGATTTCAAGGGTTTCGAATACTTAACTAAGTTTCGAGAACTTGGATTCAGTAAGGGAGACTAGTAGGCCATGAGGACTTAGAA
Organism: Mikania micrantha; assembly: GCA_009363875.1. Classification (NCBI taxonomy): domain Eukaryota; kingdom Viridiplantae; phylum Streptophyta; class Magnoliopsida; order Asterales; family Asteraceae; genus Mikania; species Mikania micrantha. The sequence goes on along the minus strand of CM018698.1, from coordinate 39,255,274 downwards.
TATATCCTAAGTCTAAGAATGAAATGTGAAGATATGATGTAACTGATGTAGGTTCCTAAGTCCCTAGATAAGGAGTTCGGCTAAGGAAACAAGAGTCTACTATCAGGTGAGTTCTAGATGCCCTGCTTCACATTAAATGTTTTGGGCTGGCATGCATGCTTACTATTATGTGATAAAGTTATATGTTTATGTTATGATGATGCATGTTATGCCATGATTATGTATGCATTATGTATGATGAATTGTGCATGTAATATGCTAAGTAGGATGGACTTATGATGAACATGTGATGAATGCGTTATGAAGACATAACATGATGACGACTCTATGTTGACATGCTTCATGATGATAACTATGACAATAGTTAGTAGATGCCATGATGATGTCCTAGAGGGCTAGGATGAGTATATGATATGATGTTAATGATGCTAGCATGCGATGAAATGTTATGATATGATATGTGCCTTTGTTGTTAGGGCAGAATGCTATGATGATAAGATGCTAGTATGAAAAATTTATGAATGCCAGCATGTATGATCTGATGATATGATGTTAGCATGATATGTATTCATTGCTAGTGGGTTATGATGATATGATGAAATGATACTGGCATAACATAATATGATGAGTCTTATGATGTTAGGGCAAAGTGATGATGCTATGATGATAAGATACTAGCATGAAATGTAATAATGTTACGATGAATACGATGAATGATGATATGATGCTAGCATGTCATGTATGATGAACGAATGATGTTCCTATACGTGTTATAGGAAAATGTACGAATGATAGTCAACCACGACTATAACTGGCTATGATAGTCAACCACGACTATAACTGGGTATGATAGTCAACCACGACTATAACTGGGTATGATAGTCAACCACGACTATAAGTGGGTATGATAGTCAACCACGACTATAACTGGGTATGATAGTCAACCACGACTATAACTGGGTATGAAAGTCAACCACGACTATAACTGGGTATGATAGTCAACCACGACTATAGCTGGGTATGATAGTCAACCACGACTATACCTGGGTATGGAGCCTTGTGCCGGCATAAGCCCACTGTTCATAGGGTGACAATGGAATGTAAGATGATGAGGTTAAGGATGTTATGTGTTAAGGTTATGGACTATATGTATGAAATGATGTTTATGTTAAGTATGTTTAATGTTGTTTTATGAAAACTAGAACTTACCGGCGTAAGCTGATTTGATTTAGCATGTATGTCAGGTTGAAGGTAATGATAAGAGAAGGCATGGAGCTAGGGCATCAAGTCAGACGATCCGTTGGTTTTGGCAATTCGATATGTTTGTTGATAAAGACACGTTATTGAATTCTGTTTATCAAATATGTTTACATTTCCGCTGCATGATTATGAAAGTTTTTAGTTTAAAAGCTATGTGTTATGATGAAAACCAACCTCTGCGAGGTGCCCGATTTCGGGGCCTCACATGTATATGAAAGAATAATGATTTTACATACATGGATGAGTGCATACATGATTTGATTGTACATGCATCCATGTGTATGTATACATACAAATGTATGTATAGGTATGTATATATGATTATTTCAACTATACATATGCATGAGGATAATGTATATATACATAAGTATATATATATGGTAGAAAACATGACATGCATGATGGTTGTATATGTATGCATGCATGGGTATGTATGTAACTTTTTATATAATTATTGAATTTGAAAAATATAATAATAATTTCTATTTTATGAAATATATTATATCTGATCTAAAATGAATGTTTAAATTGAATGTTTTGATAAGATAAAAACTATAAAAATAGAGTTTTCTATAAAAATAAGTTGGAATAGATTATGTAACTATAAAAATAAATTTTATAACATGTTTAAAGCATAAAATCAAGTGGTTTTAGAATTGTAATGACATAAGGATTCTTGAGGACCAAAAATACGCGTTTTTGACAATTTTTAATATGTAAAAAGAATCATTTTATTAATCTGATTTTGATCAGAAAATTTAGAAGTTTTTATGATAAAAATATGTAAGTTTTAATATATAAGTGTTGTAAGAAAAGTATAAAATGAAATACTTGAAAACAATGTCTAAAAATGGCGTAAAAACGTCGTTTTAACGCAAAATTTCGACATAAATTTGTGACTGATTTTAAAAAGCAAATTTTGAGTAAAAATAAGTATTTTTAAGTATTAGAAGTCACTGAGGTCATAATGCATGTTGATGTGCTCGTATGTTGCGTTGTCGGTTTTCTCGGTAAAATTTGATGAAATTGTCATTTTTGACAAGTGGTTATAAATAATTAAGTTTGGAGTTAAAATAGATTGTTAACAAAGATAACACAATTATTTGGATAAATATGACTTAAAAACGTTAACTTATTATTTATGATAAATAACTAAATTCAAGTCACCAACGGGTCGTTTGTGTGAAATCTGGTTCCTTTAGTGGAATGTGTTTAAGTCTAGTTGAGTTGGGTGAACACTTTACATAGTAGACTTGTGTTTAGACTGTTAATGTGTCCGTTGGGTTTTAGGGCGCTAGTGAGAACATTCGGGTTACTTGGAAATCTCTGTTGCTAGCAGGAACGCATTGAGGTGAGTTTCACGGCCCCTTTTTAACTGTTTTGTTTTTAAAATCGGGGGAGAAACTGCCTATGTTTGGGAAAAGAATATTTGTAATATTTATGCTTGTGTGATATGTGATGGTTGATAGCTCTTGAGTAAGTGCAGTTGGCCCTGGTTCTCGTGGATTGTTCCCGAGTGGTTTTGTTCATTGATGATTTTTGTGCCCGGAGTCGTAATCATTAGTCTCGCGAGGGACCGCAGGATATATTGGTAGATCTATCGGGCTTGACAACCCACTCCCCGACCAGGTGTCATGGTCCTTGAGTAACGAATGAATATATGTTGCAGGGAGTCTACTCCTTGGTTTCGGTTTGATTATGAGCTCATGGTGTCTATCGGTTCGTAGGACCTAGCTAGTCTAGGAGATGTTCACTAGCACAACATTGAAACATTACATTCTTTTCCATGATAATCTGTTGAAATATTTTATTATAAAACTTGTGAACTTGTTGATACATGTTTTGTCCCTAGTTCAGTTTTGTAACTCTTATCATGTAAATGTTCAAAGTATTAATGGAAGTTGTCTTATTTCTAATTCTTAATGTTTATTTCTATTTCTTAATGTCTATTAATGTTTATCTATTTAGTTGATTTGATTATAAATTGAATTGAGTATGAAGGTTACTCATTCGGCGAATGACTCTAGAATGAAGTCATTCGCCGAATGACAGTTATAGCGAATGTCTAAATTCAGAATGAGTCATTCGCCGAATGACTCATTCGAATGATAGCTCATTCGAGCTTAGTCATTCGCCGAATGAGCTGCTTCGGCCACTCATTCGGCCGAATGACTACAACTTATAAATAGAAGTTCAAATCATTTCAACTTTAATTTTTCCAGAGCCCTTCTTCTTCCTAGAGACTCCAGTGTCAAAACCCTAGAAGATTTGAGCGGTTCTTGATCATCCAAGTTCGAATCTCAACCCGTGGTGTTCGATTGTTGCTTCCACGTTGTTCCTACAACCTCGGATCACCACGGTTTCTGTTGCTTTCGATTGGAAAACCCTAGAATAGGATTCCGCACTATTCCAGAGGCTGTCGAGTAGTTTTCTATTGGATTCGGATTGTTTCCGAGCTCCTAATCGGTCCAACAAAGTGGTATCAGAGCTTTGGCTCTTGATTCTACTCTATTTCCACTCAAAATCAACAGATCTGAGATTCTCAAAACCCTGATTTTCGTAACTTCCAAAAACCCTATTTTTCTTGCTTCCCAAGTCACTATTTCATTGAAATATCAAGTGTTTTTGTGGTTTGTTTGATCTGATTCCTTCCCAATTGGTTTTTTATCATGTCTTAAACTTCTGTACCAAATTTGGTGGTTAGATCTGGTCAAAATCGCAAGTTATCACGATGACTATCCTCACTGGAAGTATAGATTTGAAATCCACATTAATGGAGTGGATACAAATCTGTGGATGATGATAGAAGGAGGTTACTTGAGGCCTTTAAACGAGGATGGTACTCCTATGCTTGTTACAAGGATGACCGAGCCTCAAAGGAAGCTGTATGACTATGAGAAGAAAGCATATGCCATTCTGTCATAGTCCATTGCTACAGATGTCTTTCATCAATTTAGACAGTTTACTTCGGCTAAGCTACTATGGGATGCCTTGCAACAAAGATATGAGGGGAATGATGCGTTGAAGAGCATTAAATCTAAAGCTTTAAGGAAAGAGTTCAATAGCTTTATGTATGTGGGTAATGAGTCCCTTGATGAGCTGATTGCCAGGTTCTATCATCTGTTGAGTGAGTTCTTCAACCACGAGGTCAAAACTACAACTCAAGAGAAGATTCAGTGTTTAGCAGATGCCTTACCTCCAAAGTGGGAGTCCTTCTTGATGGTACTTAAGCAAAATCAGATGATGGCTCATATGGACATCAATGATTTCATTCAGAAGTTCAAGGAACAGGAGATAGAGAACAAGTGGAAAGCCAAGAGGGTTGTTCAAGTTCAAGATCCTTCTCTATACTACTCCACTCCTACAGTTGATAAATCTACAACTCATGCTCCTTTGAAGACTGCTTTTGTTTCTAAAGCTTCTGAAGCTCCATCTGCAGCTCAGATGCATTTCAGTCCATCTTCTTCATCAAGCTCACAACAAGAGCATCATCAGCCTACTGCAAGTTTGAAAACAGAGAATTTTGACAAGGTCACAGTAGAGATTGCTAAAGAGCATATGGGTCTTCTGTTAACATTGGTTAGCTCATATGATGGATTAGTTGCTGGTCAGATCGGCAATCCATATTTGACCAATGATGATTACTCTCAGATTGATCCTGATGATATGGAGAGAATTGACATTATGTGGGCATTGGCTAGTGCAGTTAGAAGAGCAAAGGAGTTTGTAAAAAGGACGGGGAAGGATATCAATCTAAACAAGGAGTCCAAGTTTGGATTTGATATGGCATCTGTCACATGCTACAACTGTGGTGAGAAGGGTCATTTTTCCAGACAATGCAAGCAGCCGAAGAAAGCTGGCAACAAGAATCCATTTCAGCATCAGAAATCCTCTACTGCCAATTCAGAAAGGAGATTAGTTCCCATTGATTCTCCTTCTCCAGCTGGATCTTCATCTTCTGGTAGTAAAGCTTTAATGGTTCAACAAGATGAATGGGTGAACTGGGACTTCAGATTTAATGCTGATAAGGAAGATCAAGATAAAGCTTGTGTGGCAGAAATTCAGCATTCTGAAGATCATGATGAAGAAAGCAGTCAGGAGGATTCTTTGGTGATCGATGATAAGATATCAAGTTCAGAATCAGACAGTCTGACAGATTCTGAAACTCAAGAGTCTGATGGTGAAGCTGATGACTCTTCAACTCAATTTGCTTTGATGGCAAATTCTTCTGCTTCTACAGACTCTTCTGAGCAGGTATACACTGACTGTTCATCTTCACATTCAGAGTGTTTTCATTGTGTTGATCTTAGAAGTAAGGTCCTTGCTTATCAAACACATAACAGTGTTTTGATGAACGATCTCGACTTATGCATTGAAGCTAACAAAATTTTAAAATCTGGTGAAAAATATTTTCAAGCTAAAATTGATCTTTTAAACAGACAATTGCATGAAGCCGAGATCGCAGTGCTGAATAAGCAAGATGCTATCACTTCTTATCTCAATACCATCAATGAGATCAAGAAGAAGTTAGCAATAGTCGAGTGTGACTATGAGACCTTAGGACAGAAGCTCAAGAGCTATGAAAGCTCATCTTATATCATTGAGCACATGATCAGTAGGGGTACTGATCAGGGGAAGGCACAGGTTAATTATAAAAATTGTCCTCCACCAATCCTCAATGCCTTTGTCAATACACCAAATGACAAAGATGTTAAGGATTTTCAAGTTACTACTCCGTTAGTAATTGATCCAGTTAGTCTGAGTGAAAATCAGAGTTCATCTCAGACTAAGGAGTCAAGGGTGGATGGAGTTGTTGAAGATTGGGTTTCCGATTCCGAGGATGAATCAGAGTATTCACCTAAGCATAGCATTCCTCGGAATCAAACTTCTGTTGTCATGAAAGGTGACCCAATCTCCAAATCAAAACTTTACAAAGAATTATGCTTTGTTAAAGCTTCACAGGGGTCTGAAGCTGACTGTGTTACCAAATCAGCTCAGTTTGGTAACAAAGGAAGAAAGGGTTTGGGTTTTGAGCCAGATTATCAGAAATTAAATGTTTTTAAATCAACTAAAAAGTCATTTTCTGATTTAAAACATTTTCATAAAAAGGGTGATAAAGTTTGTTTTGAATGTGGTGAGTCAGGGCACATTGTGAGATTTTGCCCTCAGTTGATTAGACCTAAAGTTGTGCCTTTCAAAAACTTAAAATCTGTTTTACCAAAACCGGTAAAGTCTGTATCTAAGTCTTTTCAGCAAAAGTCTAAACCACCCATTCAGTCTAAAAATTCAGACAAGGGAAAAGGACAATTGGAAACTTTGGAAGTTCCAAATGTAGTCAAAGTTAATCAATCAAAATCATCATCCATCTATCTGAAAACCTCTTTTGATAAAAATACAATTTGGAAAGTAAAATCATCTGAGGAGTCTGTTTCCCCAATTTCAGATAAACCTATTCCTAAGGGCAAATGGATAGATGTTTGGATCCGAGACTCTATGGGTCAACCCAAGACTGTAAAGGCTTGGGTTCCCAAAGTAAACTAATTGTCTCTTTATTGTGCAGGTTGCCCCAAAAGCTGGAGTGAACAACAATTGGATCGTTGATAGTGGGGCTTCCAGACACATGACTGGTGATATTTCTCTGCTCACCAATGTGAACGCAGTTCGAGGTGGCTATGTAGCTTTTGCTGGAGACAAGGGTGGTTTTATTACTGGAGAGGGAATTTTAACAAATGGACAGGTTTCGTTCGATAATGTCAGATATGTCAAACAGTTGGAAAACAACCTCCTGTCCGTCTCTCAGATTTGTGACAAAGAGTACAAGGTTCTATTTGATGACTCAAAGTGTTATATTCTCAAGCAAGGTGTGCAGATACCTGAAGATTGGATTTTAATGTCTGCTCCAAGAAAACAAGACTTGTATGTTCTCAATATGGCCACAGCTTCAACTACATCCTCCACAGCTTCATGTTTTATGACAAAGGCAACTGAAAAAGATTCAATCCTTTGGCATAAGAGGATGGGTCATTTGAGTTTACGCAAGATGAATCATCTGGTACACAACAGTTTGGTTGAGGGAGTTAGCTTGAAAAATTTTAAGCTGTCTGATATCTGTGTATCATGCAAGAAGGGAAAGCAGTCTAAGCAGTCTCATAAGCTGAAAAAGTATCATTCAATCAATGTTCCTCTTGAGCTTCTTCACATGGATTTCTTTGGTCCAGTGAATAGAAAGAGTATAGCTGGAGATCAATACTGCCTTGTTATTACTGATGAATACTCCAGATACTCATGGGTCTTCTTTTTGAAGGAGAAATCAGAAATGTTTGATTGCATTCAAGTTCTAGTTACTAAACTTGAATCACTCTATAAGCTCAAGATTCGTCAGTTTCGAACTGATAATGGAACAGAGTTTAAAAACCACAACATGGAGAATTTTTGTAATGCAAGAGGCATTGTGCAACAGTTTAGTGCTCCATATGTTCCACAGATGAATGGTGTTGCTGAACGAAAGAATAGGACATTGATTGAGGCTGCTAGAACTATGCTTGCTGACTCTTCTCTACCGATTCAATTCTGGAATGAAGCTGTTGCTAATGCTTGTTACACATTGAACCGGGTTCTTATTGTGAAGAGACATGGGAAGACTTGCTTTGAACTGCTCCATAACTGAAAGCCAAATCTTAAGTATCTAGAACCATTTGGTGCTCCATGCACTATGCTCAAGAAGCATGAGCAGGGCAAGTTCAATGAAAAGGTGGAAGAAGGGTACTTTCTTGGGTATAGCACTCCAAATAAACGAGTTTACAACATGGCAACTCATAATGTGGAGGAGTGGTACCACGTGGATGTTCAGACGTATACAATGCCCCCACCTGGAAAAGGGCCAGATTGGATGTTTGATTATTCCGGTCTTTTTGACTCATTCAATATGCCCCCCATGTACTCAGATGAAGATGTAGCTGTTCAGATGCTGTATGATGTACAGAATGCTCCCGATGCTACTTTTCAACCTACATCTGCATCTGGTCCCTCTACACAGATAAATGATGACAGCTCAGACACAGAAGAAAATCCTCCAGCTGCTCCTGAACCAGTTGTTGATAATCTTGTACCTGGTCTTGAGGATTTGAATTTGAATAACTTAGATTCTGAGATTGAGGTTCCTGCACATCCTGTTGGAAGAATCAATCGAATTCATCCTCAAGACAACATTATTGGGAGTCCTTTAGATGGAGTGAAGACTAGAAGTCAGATTTCTTCAGGTGGTCTTGCAGACATTCTTGATTTTGCAGATGTAAGCTTTTGTGCTCATTCCTGCTTTATATCTCAAGTGGAACCGCGTACAGTCACTGAAGCCCTCAAAGAAGAATCATGGGTTGACGCCATGCAAGAGGAACTTTTGCAGTTCAAGAAGTTAGGAGTCTGGCAACTAGTTGATAAACCCAAAGGTGCAAAAGTCATTGGCACTAGATGGGTTCTTCGTTGCAAAAAGGATGATCACGGGATAATCGTGAGAAACAAGGCTCGTCTGGTGGTTCAAGGATTCAGATAGATAGAAGGATTGGATTATAATGAGGTGTTTGCTCCGGTCGCTCGTCTAGAAGCCATTCGTATCTTTCTGGCTTATGCATCCTTTAAAAAATTCAAGGTCTATCAAATGGATGTAAAGAGTGCGTTCCTTCACGGGGTTATCAATGAAACAGTGTATGTCAATCAACCTCCCGGATTTGAAGATCCATTGCATCGTGATAAAGTCTACAAGCTAGACAAAGCTTTGTATGGATTACATCAAGCTCCGAGAGCGTGGTACGAGACACTTTCCACTCACCTTCTGAACAACGGGTTCAGAAGAGGTGTCATTGACTGCACTTTATTCATCCGTGAGAAGGACAGTGATTTACTCTTGGTACAAGTGTATGTGGATGATATAATTTTTGGATCCACAAATGATAATCTGTGCAAGGAATTTGAGACGGTTATGAAAGAAAAATTCGAAATGAGTTCGATGGGAGAAATGAAGTTTTTCTTGGGTTTACAGGTGGATCAGTCTGAGGCTGGAATCTTTATTCATCAAACCAAATACGTTGGTGACATTCTGAGCCGGTTCAGTATGTCTGATGCTAAGCCTGCTGGTACCCCACTGTCGATTAATCACGGGATTACTCCAGATGAAAAGGGGGAGTTAATTAATGCCACTCTGTACCGGGGAATGATCGGATCTCTCATGTATCTTACTGCTTCTCGGCCAGATATTATGTTTGCCACTTGCTTGTGTGCACGTTATCAATCCAAACCAAGAGTATCTCACCTGATTGCTGTCAAAAGGATTATGCGTTATCTGAAGGGTACACCGGAACTTGGCTTATGGTACCCTAATGATGATAACTTTGAGCTTACTGCATACAGTGATTCAGATTATGGCGGATGCAAAAGAGATTTCAAGTCAACATCTGCGGGATGTCAGTTCTTTGGAAACCGATTGGTCACCTGGCAGTGCAAGAAGCAGACGTCGGTGTCTACTTCAACTTGTGAAGCTGAATATATTGCTGCTGCTAGTTGTTGTTCACAAATCATCTGGATTCAACAGCAACTCAGGGACTATGGGTTACATTTTTCTAACACTCCTATTTATGTTGATAACACTGCCGCCATTGTTGTCACTAAAAATCCAGTTCAGCACTCCAAAACCAAACACATCGACATAAAATATCACTTCATACGTGATTGTTTTGAAAAGAAATTAATCGATGTGGTTAAGATTCACACCGATCACCAAAAAGCCGATCTTTTTACTAAAGCTTTTGATAAACCCAGATTTTTATATCTGTTATCGGCTAATGGTGTTTTCCAAAAGGATGAAGTTCAATCCTCATCTGAGTCTAACAAATGATCATCATTTTATTTAGATAGTTTTTGCTTTGTTTATTTGAGTTCAGTATTTTCATTTTCTCCTGTACAGTTATCTTTTATTATTACTAAAAACACAAAAAGATTTTCTATTTTTAGGTTTTTAGGGGGAGATATAGAATATTTGAAAAACCAAAAACAATAGAAAATTTGAAAATACAAAAACAATAGAAAAATTAAAAATGAGATAGTCCTGATTAATAAAATAGTACATTGATTTCATTATGTCATATAAGCAGAAATGAATGCATGAACTAAAATCACAAAAGAATGATGATGGGATGTACTGATAGGCTGGCTATACAAAATAAATAAACAACTTATGAGAACTTAGAACGTTTGATTTGTGGGATCCATCTTATTAAGGCTTTTGAGTGAGAAATAGTTCTTGACTCAAATCAAGCATACACCTGTCATCATGGAATCAAATGAGGTTTTATTCAAAGAAAAATAAAGGCAAGCTGGTATTAAGCTTGAGGAAAATCAAAGACAAGCTGGTATTAAGCTTGGTCAAGAAAAATTAAAAACAAGCTGGTATTAAGCTTGAAGAAAACCTAATGCAAGCTGGTATTAAGCTTGAGAAAAACTTAAACGAATAAAGTTCGATTCCATACATGTGCCATATTGCTGGGACGGACCTAGCTGAAGCCATCCATTTGGATAGAACAAGAAAAACACAAAAAGATAATAAATGATTGAATCTTATTGAATTCATGATGACTGGTATTAAGATATGCTGAAATGAGTTTTGAACTGATTTTGATCTTGATTGTTGAAATGAATTGGGGAACTCAATCAGAAAATATGAGTGATCATTTAGTTTGTTTAAGAGTTGAGTATTGTTCAGTTTAAAATTTGGACAAGTATATCAGTAATCGTATCAAAATGAAATTGTGTTTGAAGTGAAGCTTTCATTGAATGCTATATGATGTGATCAGAGATATGTGTTATCTTATTAATGGGCTTTTCACAAAAATATGTGTTTATTTGCTTTTAATTTGTGTTTGTACAGTTGTATGGTTGTTTCAGAAAAATACAAAAAGATTTTCTATTTTCAATTTTGTTTTAGATGATCATTGGTAGATTCGGATGTCTGTCATATCTGAATCCTGAACCAACTAGACATATCTTCATAATTGGTTACAAGTTTGGTGCTCATAATGTCAAATTTTTAAAATTTTGGAGTTTTGGAGAAGTTTATCTCTCATTCGTACTAATTAGAGGCAGAATGGACTCATTCGGCCGAATGAACTCATTCTGAGAATGAGTCATTCGACCGAATCAGTTACATAGGATAAACTTCATTCGACGAATGAAGAGTGTCGAATGTCTCATTCGACATTCTCATTCGGCGAATGAACATTGTCGAATGACTCAGTCGCCACTTTCATTCGGCGAATGAGACTGAAGTCACATGACCTTTCGACTAGCTCATTCGGCGAATGAGAAGGGACTATTTAACAGTTCTTCGGCCGAATGAGGGTCATTCGACAATTTTCACTTTCGCCACATCAGAGCCACGTCATTCGGCGAAACACACACAGTTCTTGTCCACTTGATTTTCTTTGATCTCTGTTGATCCTGCTTCTGATAATCTGTTTCTACTTCATCTCAGGTATATGGGGATCAAATTTCAAATCATTCCAACCATGGAATCATGCCAATCAGATCGTAACCTAGGGTTTTAGGGTTTTAACGTTCACCTTGTAAATAAACCACTGAAATGGAATTGAACCGAACTTAGTCAAGTTTTAAAAGTGTTAGTCGGTCGATTCTGAGTGTTGATGAACAGGTTTTATGGGCTAATTTGTGATTTTTGGAAAAGGGGATTTTGAATTCAAAATAGGCGCCGAATGTCGTCATTCGGCGAATGGCTCATTCGACGAATGGCTCATTCGACGAATGGCTCATTCGGCGAATGACCAGCCTTGTCAACAACTCTTTCGGCGAATGACTCATTCGACGAATGGCTCATTCGACGAATGGCTCATTCGACGAATGGCTCATTCGGCGAATGACCAGCCTTGTCAACAACTCTTTCGGCGAATGACTCATTCGACGAATGGGTATATCAGCTCATAGCTCATTCGGCGAATGAGATCTATTTGGCAAATGAAGCTCATTCGGCGAATGGCTCATTCGACCAATGTATTCATTCGCCCAAATCAAGTCATTCGGCATATCAGATTAGTCTGAATCTGTTTTCTGATTTTTAATCAGTTTTCTGTATTTTCAGTTATGGAATGGCTCTGACATGTTTATTTCTTTTGTTGTGCAGTATGGCAGGATACAAGTCAGTTCCTAAGCACAACATTTGTGCTCATCTAGACCTGACCACTCCGAACGCGAAGCACTACTCAGACATCATCACATTTCTGAGGCGTTCTAGGATATTCACAGCTATATCTACAGTATATGTGCCATATTTATCACATCAGCAGGATTTCTGGTCATTGGCTGATATAGATTGTGAGGCCGAGCCTACAGTCATACGGGGCAAAGTACAGGGTCGTGATGTAGTTGTCTCTGCTGAGCATATTCGGAGAATCTGTGGATTTCAAGACTCTCCTGATCATCCTGCTTTACTTGATAGATTTTTGGTTCGTGGATGCTTTCTTCGATGCAAGTACGAGGGAGATATTGGAGCTGGGATTCTGAACAAGGCATTCATGTCTCCGCAGTTCAAGTATTTGGCACATGTATTAGTTCACTGTCTTGGCTCAAGGAGAGGGGGTTTTGATGATATGCGTGAGACCATTCAGTGCGCATTTGCTGCTTTGGTGCTCAACAAACCCTTCAACTTCTCCGAGATGGTCTTTATACACATGAAGGAGAATGTGGGGCTTAAGGGTGACAAGAAGTTTCTCATGTACCCTAGATTTCTACAGCAGATCATAGATGCCCAGATTCCGGATCTTCCGAAGATCAATGCTGACATCATTTGGTTGGAGCATATGAATGACATTACTCTTAACAGAGTTTTGTCATACAGAGGGAAGGAGAGGAAGCACACTACCAGGTCTCTATTTGGTCACCTCTCTCGACCTGATTATAGGGCTCCTGCTGGACGGAGATGGAGACACGATGACTCCGATTCAGATGTAGAGGACATTGTAGTTCCAGCGGGAGGTGATGATAGTGATGGTGATGATGGAGATGGTGATGCAGGCCCAAGTGGTGCTGGTGTTGGTGAGAGCACAGTGGATTTGAGCACTGCTGCTATAGTGAGTTCAGGAGCTGGGGAGATGACTTCAGTACACATGACCACTGCTGCTTCAGTGAGCATGGTTGATGTTGCTGTTTCTGGTGCATGTGGTGATGTTGGTGTGTCGACAGCACAGGAGGAGGATGTGGACATCGACTCACTGATGGATTTAGACTTCTTGTCTACTACTACATCCTCAGTGACTGCTCCACTAGATGTTTCAGTTCCACATTTCTCAGGTGGTGGTGATGAGTCAGAGGACTCGAGTGAGGATGAAGGTGTAGCAGGTGAAGGTGATGAAGACAGTTCTGATTCTGAAGAGACTCATGATGATGAGTTTGAGAAAGTGGATGAAGGTGGAAGAATGGAGATGAGGAAGAGAAAGAGGACAGATGATGATTTGGAGGATATTACTGATACGTTATTTATTCCGGAGTTTGACTTTTCTCCCCCTCCAAGGTCATCTGCTCCTGCTTCCACAGCAGTGGCTGTTTCTGCTGGACAACCCACCTCATCCAGAGCTGGAAGGGGAAAGAGATCTCGATTCTCTTTCCAAAGGAGGTCAGATCTGACATCAGCTGCTACAACTACTGTCACATCAGTAGCAGCTGTGTCAGTTTCTTCACTGACACGGACAAGGGCTATTCCTACTCAGTCTACTACTGCCCCTCTGTCCACTCCTTTAATTAGAGAGCCTGTTTATGTTGATGCTTCTTCCGGCCCTTCTACAGTCCGTGCTGATGTGCACATACCTACTGTGTCAGTTGTGGATCAGCTTAGCACACTGAACAGTATGGTCCTCAGACTGATGGAGAGGAGCATGGAGCAAGAAAGGAAGGCTAAAGAGCAAGAGCTGATTATAGCTCAACTCACGAGGAGGGTTGAAGAGCAGGATACTCTGCTTCTTCAAGCATCAGACCAGAGGGCTGATTTGAGAGCCAGGTCAGCTCAACAGGAGGAGCAGCTCCTTAAGTACATCGATGAGCACAACCAGCTGGCTTTGACAGCCTCTGGTTTCAATGATAGGATCCTTCAGCTTGAGGCTGAGAATGCTCGCCTTGCTGAACTTGTCGAGAGTTCCAAGGAAGGCACTCCCAGGCTTGAAGGTGCTGCAAATCGTTCCGATGATTCAGACAAGCAGATTGACGAGGAAGATGAAGAAGAGTCTGATGAGGAACAAGTTGATTACGAGGATTCCGAGAAGGACGAGGAATCATATGAAGATGATGAAGATAATGATGATGACAAAGATGGATCAGGAAGTGGGTCTGGAGAATCATCTGGCACTGATGATGATGATGATGATGATGATGACCAAGCTCCTCCCACTTCTGAGATCAGGTCAAAGAAGGCCAACGACAAGAAAGCTCAGGCTCCTCCTCCTTCATCTCCATCAAAGACAGCTGAGCCAGAAGCTACTGAGGAAGTCCAAGCTGTGCCTCTGAGACGTCAACTGGACAAGACACTTACCATGATTTTGGATGCTCAGGGCATTATACAGCACTCAGTGAGCTATGACAAGGAGGAGGGAGAAATCATACATTGCCTATCTAAAGAACAGATAGCCGAGCTATTCAGGTTAAATCCTGACGAGGTTGTTACTGATGACACCTCTGTTCCCAGTACTGAAGAGCCTGAACCTGAACCTTTTGACGATGTTGATGAAGTTATTTTGGAAGACATCACAGACGAAGAATATCCAAAGTATACATCGGCCGAGGACGAGCTGCCTACCTTTACTGAACCATTTGATCAAGAAACGGAGGATCTCTTGGTCAGATATCTGGAGGAACAAGTCGAGGCAAGCAAAGCTGAGGCCGATGATCAAAAGAAAAGAAAAGAGGAATGGGCTGCCTACTGGGAAGTGTTAAAGAAACAGAGCACTGAGAAGATGCCAGCCACGCACAAGAAGGTTTACAGGACCAAAGGCTACAAAGCTGGAGGTCAGATCCTTAGCTGGGCATACTTCCATGATCTTGGGTGCTATGCTGTGAAAAGAGAAAAAGGGATCGACTACTTCAAACACCCACATGATTTCAAGACGTTGCCTGGATTCGAAGTCAATCAACTAGCACGTCTAAACATGCTCTACAGTGAAGACTCTGGGATGTCTGCTTGGTTTTCTCGACAGATCAAGTATGAATACCGGAAGAGATGGGTGAACTTTCAACCGCAGCAACCAGAACGATACTATTTGCCAGAGATTGATGGTGATACCCGCAAGCACAAAGTTATTCTGAAGTGGCTTCCCCCTAAAGTTTTGAAGAAGATTCCCCTGCGGAAGATGCGTCAAGACTTTATGGATGGCTTCCGATGGTGGTACTATGACGGGAGAACTGGTGAAGCTGTGATAGTCCTGTGCAAAGATAAACAGTGGGAGACTGTTAGGATTTTTGATCCTATGTGGTTGACTAACTTGTCCCACAAAGATGTTATTGCACTGCATCGTCACCAGATTTTCTTCGACGTACAGGATATGGAACAGGCACTTCAGTTTATGAGAGTGATCCGAATCTGCATATGCTTAAGGGTTCACGCTGGAGCAGATTGGAAAGCTATTTCAGCAAAGTATTTCAAGAAAGAAACTTCCAAGAGTTGAACTAGGTCCAAGGGGGAGTTTGTTGATACATGTTTTGTCCCTAGTTCAGTTTTGTAACTCTTATCATGTAAATGTTCAAAGTATTAATGGAAGTTGTCTTATTTCTAATTCTTAATGTTTATTTCTATTTCTTAATGTCTATTAATGTTTATCTATTTATTTGATTTGATTATAAATTGAATTGAGTATGAAGGTTACTCATTCGGCGAATGACTCTAGAATGAAGTCATTCGCCGAATGACAGTTATAGCGAATGTCTAAATTCAGAATGAGTCATTCGCCGAATGACTCATTCGAATGATAGCTCATTCGAGCTTAGTCATTCGCCGAATGAGCTGCTTCGGCCACTCATTCGGCCGAATGACTACAGCTTATAAATAGAAGTTCAAATCATTTCAACTTTAATTTTTCCAGAGCCCTTCTTCTTCCCAGAGACTCCAGTGTCAAAACCCTAGAAGATTTGAGCGGTTCTTGATCATCCAAGTTCGAATCTCAACCCGTGGTGTTCGATTGTTGCTTCCACGTTGTTCCTACAACCTCGGATCACCACGGTTTCTGTTGGTTTCGATTGGAAAACCCTGGAATAGGATTCCGCACTATTCCAGAGGCTGTCGAGTAGTTTTCTATTGGATTCGGATTGTTTCCGAGCTCCTAATCGGTCCAACAGAACTCACCAACCCGTTACTTGTTTTTAAATTGGTATGTTTCTCTGGTAAGTAGCATTGCTGTTTGGGGAAAGGAAAAGCCGGTTCTTGAAAGCGAGCGTACTTGGGATATTTATCTGGGAACCGGTTATCGAATTGTTGAAACTGATGTTTTATAAACTGGATGTTGAAATTGTAATGTTTTAATAAATTTATCGATGTCTTCTATAATTAAATATACATGTTTTATTTAAATCGATCGCTTAACTTATGCTTTTGTTGTTTACTGTCGATACTAAGACTCTGTTAAGACTTCCGCCGTAGGTCAGGTGTGACAGTAAAACTGGCATCAGAGCCTGGTTTTTAGCGAACTAGTAAAATATTTTTACAAAACTAGACTATAACCAATAAAATATTACTTGCCTTAGAAAATTGATAGACATTAATGTGTCTTTATTATTACATGACTTACCTAATTATTTTTATGGATGTACTTCTTTCTCTAGATGGTTGATCATAGTAGTGATATACATGGCTCCAACAAGGAGTCCGACTCAGTTTACATGACCAGTTTCGCGCAAGGATTGGACCCCCACAGGCCGGATGGTTGTGGGTGGTTATATGAGGAGTCTGTCCCTATTACTACTTTGGTTGCCCCGACACATGTTGGGAGCAGGCTACAGTCCCCACCCATAAGGGTGGTATACACTTGTCGGAGACGACGTAACCTCGGCAAGAGGCCACTCGTCGACGATGACGAGAATAATACCATTCCTAGGGGGAGACCTAGACTTGGAACTGGAATACGAGACATGATCTCCAAGGGTATGATCCCTGGTATGGAGTTAGGGGGACCCTCCACTATCCCAGCAGAGCAGATGACTCAAAGGGAGTCATTGCAGGTAGCAGTCATTGCAATGACTGCGAAGTGTGCTCAGTATGAGAGCACCATACGAGAATTGCAGGTTAAGATACAGGTTCTAGAGGACATGGCCACAGCACAGGATGGACGTCTGATGTTCATGGAGGAGGAGCACCTCCTTGACAATAGTGCACTGCATCAGTTGCACTCTAGAGTGATTGGCCAGGAGATGGCTAGAGTCTCTTTGGATCAACGTGTGGGCGCTCTAGAGACCCAATTAGGACTACTAGGAGGGTGGCAAGCAGCCACTGAGCAGAGAGTTGAGATGATGACTGAGGAACTAAACTCAGTTCAGACTTACTCCAATCTCTATGGAGCACTAATATTGTCTATTTTATTTAGCGGCCCTCCCACTGGACATATGTAGTTTGTCCATGGAATAGGTCTAGATCTTTAGGTTTATGGTTATTTATGTTGAACTTGATGTTTTTGGATGTGTTGTTTGATGAACTAGATATTTTAATGATGGATATTCTAGTTGTTTTGAATTATGGTATTATTTTACTTTGTAGTAATATGGATTTTTAGAGTTATTGATTGATATTAATTAATTTTTATTACTATAAATTTACAAGACAATAATTCATGGCAACTGGAGGAAGCACTAACTCAACACCCCTCCCCACTACTACTGAGGAATTATCACAGATGATTTCACAGCACGTTACGGCAGCACTGGCACAAAGAGACGTGGAGGATGTAGGAAAAAGGCTACAACAAGGGTGTACTAACAAACATTTCAGACTTGCGGACCGCAACCGTTTACGGGTGCGGAAGGCCCATTGGGGATTATACGTTGGATTGAAGGGATTGAATCTGTGAGTAATAGTAGTCGATGTACTCCAGAACAGAGAGTGAAATATGCAGTTTGTTCATTTCATGATGAAGCCCTAACCTGGTGGAACACCTAACTGCAAGCTAGAGAAGAGGTTGCTGCATACAGTCTTTCCTAGGATGAGCTTAAAAAGCTATTGTTGCGTGAATACTGTCCCAGAACGGAAGTCCTTTGGAAGAGGAATTTTGGAATCATGTCATGATAGGCGCTGATATCCGAGGTTATACCACTAGATTCCATGAAATTGCCAGGCTGGACCTAGATTGGTCACTCCATAGCATGTGCGAATAGAACGTTATATTTGGGGTTTAGCACCACAAATCGGAGGCACGGTGGCAGCATCCAACCCCACCGTTATTCAGAGTGCAATTACTCTTGCTCATGCACTAACGGATGATGCGGTGAGGATGGGATCCTTGTCAGCAGTCGGCAGTCAGGGCAAAAAGGGAGTGGAAGCAAACAAAAGTCTTGTTAGCGCAGAGATGAAACCTTATGACGAAAAAAGGAAGAATTTTGAAAATCGTTTTGGAAATCAGAAGAGGAGAAATAAAGGTTCAGGAAAATTCTACGCTGCAAACACTTCGGGATCAGCATGTGGTAGATTGGAATGTGAGCGATATGGCAAAATAGGGCACCAAATTCAGACTTGTAAAGTCATGCTACCCGCTAAATTTAATGCAAAAAGCAAGACTTGTTTTGATTGTGGTGTAGAGGGTCATTTCAGAAAATATTGTCCAAAGTTGAAGCCTACCAATGCAAGAGGACGAGCTTTGAAATGAATGCAGGAGCTGCTTGTGAAGACCCATCTGTGGTCACCGGTACGTTTCTTGTTAATAACCAGTTTGCATCTATATTGTTTGATACCGGAGCCGATCTAAGTTTTGTGTCAAAAGAATTTGAACCATTACTTGACCATAAATCAAGTAAATTAGATAGGTGCTATCATATAGAGTTTGCAAATGGTAAGGTTATTGAGTCTGGAGACATTATTAAAGGATGTATGTTGCAGCTAAAAAATCATTCATTTAACATCGACCTCATACCAGTAGAACTTGGTAGCTTTGATATTGTAGTCGGTATGGATTGGTTATCTAAGAATAGGGCGGAAGTTGTTTGTTTTGAAAAGGTGATCCGACTTCCTCTTTCGAACAGTGAAGTCTTGGTCATTGAAGATGATCAATTTTATGAAGGCACAAAATTTTCTATGCAAATGATACTCTGCATTCTTTAGCTAGTATTGTCGACACAAAAGCTCGAGGAGATACCTGTTGTTCGAGAATATCCAGAAGTTTTTCCAGAAGACTTGCCGGGATTGCCTCCGTCAAGACAGATAGAGTTTAGAATTGACCTTGTTCCAGGAGCGGCACCTATTGAGAAGGCTCCATATCGACTAGCACCCTCTGAAATGCAAGAGTTGTCCAATCGGTTACAAGAGTTATTGGACAAAGGATTCATTAGACCAAATTTTTCTCTTTGGGGAACACCGGTCTTATTCGTCAAAAAGAAAGATGGGTCAATGAGGATGTGCATTGACTATAGAGAGTTCAATAAACTCACCATCAAGAATCGGTATCCCTTGATGAGGATTGATGATTTGTTTGATCAGTTGTGCTGTTCGAGTTTCTATTCAAAGATTGATTTACGCTTAGGATACCACCAATTGAAGATTGTGGAGGAAGATATTCCTAAGACTGCCTTTAGAACGCGTTATGGGCATTATGAGTTATTGGTCATGCCTTTCGGGTTAACAAATGCACCTGTGGCATTTATGGACCTAATGAATAGGGTTTGTAGACCTTATTTGGATAAGTTTGTAATTGTCTTTATCGATGATATACTTATTTATTCAAAGAGCAAGGAAGATCATGAACGTCATCTGAGGTTAGTTTTGGAATTATTAAAGAATGAAAAGCTTTATGCCGTGTTATCCAAATGTCAGTTTTGGATTCGAGAAGTTCAATTTCTGGGCCATGTCATAAACGAGAAAGGCATCCAAGTAGATCCCATGAAAATTGAAGCAATCAAGAATTGGAGTACGCCTACATCTCCAACTGAAATACGTCAATTACTAGGATTGGCTGGTTATTATAGAAGGTTCATTGAGGATTTTTCTAAGATTGCCCAATCGTTAACCCTGTTGACTCATAAAGATCAAAAGTTTGACTGGGGCGCCAAGCAAGAAGAAGCTTTTGAACTGTTAAAGCATAAACTATGTACTGCACCCATTTTATCACTTCCTGATGGGAATGATTGATTTGTGGTATATTGTGACGCATCATGACAGGGTCTTGGATGTGTTTTGATGCAACGAGATAAGGTGATAGCATACGCTTCGTGACATCTTAAAATCCATGAGAAGAATTACACCACCCATGATCTAGAATTGGGAGCGGATATTTTTGCACTCAACATATGGAGGCATTATCTCTATGGAACGAAGTGTTCTATCTTTACCGATCATAAAAGTCTCAAACATATCTTTGATCAAAAAGATCTAAATATGAGACAACATAGGTGGGTCGAACTGCTCAATGATTACGATTGTGAAATTTTTTATCATCCTGGAAAAGCAAACGTAGTGGCAGACGCCTTGAGCAGAAAGGTTAGAGACAAAACTTTGCTAGTGCGTGCATTGGGATTAACTATCCAAATGAGTCTTACTGCTCAAATTCATGATGCACAGCTTGAAGCGCTTAAAGTTGAAAATGTAAAAACCGAAGGCCTACACCGAATGGTTAAGGAGTTAATTCCAAAGTCCGACGCAATTTTATACTTCATGGATCGTATATGGGTACCTTGCTTTGGTAATCTTCGTGAGCTGGTTATGGATGAAGCTCACAAGTCTCGATATTCAATCCATCCAGGGTCGGACAAGATGTACAAAGATTTGAAAGGATTTTATTGGTGGCCTATTTTGAAACGGGAAATTGCCGAATACGTCTAAATGTCTTACTTGCTCCAGGGTGAAGGCAGAACATCAAAAGCCGTCCGGAGTTTTTGCAACAGCCTGAGATCCCAGAATGGAAGTGGGAATGTATTGCAATGGATTTGAAAACGAAATTACCACGAACGTCTAGTGGCTATGATACTATTTGGGTAATTGTCGATCGTTTAACTAAGTCAGTACACTTCCTTCCAATGAAAGAGAATGATAAAACGGAGAAGTTAGCAAGATTATACTTGAAGGAAATCGTTTCAAGGCATGGTGTTTCTGTGTCAATTATATCTGACAGGGACAGTCGGTTTACATCAAGATTTTGGCAATCTTTGCAAAAAGCCTTGGGTACTTGTTTGGATATGAGTACTGCTTATCATCCACAGACAGACGGTCAGAGCGAAAGAACTATTCAGACACTTGAGGATATGCTTCGAACATACGTACTTGATTTCGGTGGTAGCTGGGATGTTCATTTACCGCTAGCAGAATTTTCTTACAACAATAGTTACCACTCGAGCATTAAAGCTGCACCATTCGAAGCTCTTTATGGCAGAAAGTGTCGCTCGCCGTTGTGTTGGGCAGAAGTTGGTGAAAAACAACTTACTGGAGCTGAATTTATTCAAGAGACCACTGATAAGGTTTTTTGAATAAAATATAGGTTGAAAGCTGCCATGGATAGGCAGAAAAGTTATGCTGATAATAGACGGAAACCGTTGGAATTCCAGGTTAGAGATTGTGTTATGTTAAAAGTCTCACCTTGGAAAGAAGTCGCTAGATTTGGCAATCAGGGGAAGCTTAGTCGCCGTTATGTTGGACCTTTCGAGATTTTAGATCGAATTGGTCCAGTTGCGTATCGACTCAAGTTACATTCGCATCTTTGTGGTGTGCACGATGTATTTCATGTATATAACTTGAAGAAGTGTCTTTCTGATGAAAAGACAGTTGTACCAATAGAAGATATTCATGTTGATGAAAGACTTCATTTTGTTGAAGAGCCTATTGAGATCTTAGATTGGGAAATTCATAATCTTCGACGTAGTTGGATCAAGTTAGTGAAAGTGAGGTGGAATTCAAGACGCGACCCAGAATTTACTTGGGAGCGCGAGGATCAGATGAGAAAGAAGTATCCCCACCTCTTTCCTTATGATGTGAAAAGGTCGTAGTGGTTTATAATTTCGGGACGAAATCTCTTAAACCAGGGGAGACTGTGACATCTGGTAATTTTACGAATAATGATCCGTAATGGTTAGTGTACTAAACTTGATTTATTTAATGCGTTAAATATTTAATATTTATTATTACATTAATGTTGATTAAAAAGTCTAGCATAGAGTGTTGTTTAAATGTATGGATTTGCATTTGGTAAATTCTTGAGATTTCTGTACCGTTCGGCGGTGTTTTAACGAGCGTTGGTGACGACTCGATTAACGAATTTAGTAGATATGCTTGGTTTAACATAAAATGATATATCATAAATGTATAAATTAAGTTAACAATGAAAACCGTGAATTTTGGTGCAAACTGTTGATTTTACTGAGAACCGATTATATCTGCGTTTTAGCCGGGCAAAATGGAATTAATTATTCAAATAATATTTAAGGTCAATATTTTTCACTAAAACTTTAGTGTTTTAGTACGAT
This sequence comes from Mikania micrantha, assembly GCA_009363875.1. NCBI lineage: Eukaryota > Viridiplantae > Streptophyta > Magnoliopsida > Asterales > Asteraceae > Mikania > Mikania micrantha. The sequence goes on along the minus strand of CM018698.1, from coordinate 39,232,327 downwards.
TAAATATTCTATTAATTTTAGAATAAAAATCGTATTTATTAAATTTACGGTACAAATTTTATACACCGTAGAAGTCAGATTATACCAGTTTTTATTTGGTTGGAACAAGGGTCTGACATTTGTTGGACACATGTCATGTATGTGTGTAAGACAAGATTCTTAGAGATATTACAAAATCCCTCAAATCTTTCAATAATCTTCACACATCCCATCTCACTCCAACTTTCTCCATATCTCTCTCTCACCGTCACTTTTCCCCTTCCTTCACCAACCTACCATTTTTGAAATGCAATCTTTTATCCTTCATGTATTAGCAACCCTTTGTGGATTTGGAAGTATTTTAACTAGATTTAAGATCAAGAAACCTTCAATTAGTGACAAAAACTAAGGTAAACTTTTCATACATTTTAGTTTTTTGTTAATAGTTGGTTCATCCAAACATTGAGTTTAAATCAAATGGGTTTTGAAGATGAAAATGAAAATGTGTGTAAAAGTGTGTGTGTGTGTAACGTATGTGTGTATGAATGTGTGTGTGTGTGGGTCGTAAAAACATACATACATATATGTATGTGTGTGACGTGAAGGTATATATACACACACAAGCGTGTGTGTTGCAATGTATGTATATATGGGTGGTTATGTTCTTTCAAAATACACATACATATATACATGCATGGATGAGTTGCTTGGATGGTGAATTTAATCACATGCATGTACATATACATGAATATATAAGTATGAAGATGTGAAATAAGTTACATGCATGAACATATAAGTATATGTATGTGTTCGTATATATATATATATGTATGTATAGGTGAGATGGTTACATGCATGAACTCATATGTATGTATAAATGGGTTTTGTTGACAAGCATTTATATATATGTATGTAATCGTGTGTGTATATATGTATGTATATGAAAGAATAATGATTTTACATACATGGATGGATGCATACATGATTTAATTGTACATGCATGCATGTGTATGTATACATACGAATTTATGTATAGGTATGTATATATGATTATTTCAAGTATACATATGCATGAGGATAATGTATATATACATAAGTATATATATATGGTAGAAAACATGACATGCATGATGGTTGTATATGTATGCATGCATGGGTATGTATGTAACATTTTGTATAATTATTGAATTTGAAAAAAATAATAAGAATAATTGCTATTTAATGAAATATATTAGGTCTGATCTAGAAGTTGTAATATACATAAAAATATAAATATTTTTGTGGTAAATGAATAAAGAATGGTTATATAACTTAGCCATAATTTTTATTACTTTAAAATGAATGTTTTGATAAGATAAAAACTATAAAAATAGAGTTTTCTATAAAAATAATTTGGAACAGGTTATGTAACTATAAAAATAAATTTTATAACATGTTTAAAGTATAAAATCAAGTGGTTTTAGAATTGTAATGATATAACGGTTATTGAGGACCGAAAATACGCGTTTTCGACAATTTTTAATATGTAAAACGAATCATTTTATTAATCTGATTTTGATCAGAAAATTTATAAATTTTTATGATAAAAATATCTAAATTTTAATATACAAGTGTTGTAAGAAAAGTATAAAATGAAATACTTGAAACTATGTCTAAAAATGGCGTAAAAACGTCCTTTTAACGTCATTTGAACGCAAAATTTCGACATAAATTTGTGACTGATTTTAAACAGCAAACTTTGAGTAAAAATAAGTATTTTTAAGTATTAGAAGTCACTGAGGTCATAATGCATGTTGATGTGCTCGTATGTTGCGTTGTCGGTTTTGTCGGTAAAATACGTTGAAATTGACATTTTTGACAAGTGGTTATAAATAATTAAGTTTGGAGTTAAAATAGATTGTTAACAAAGATAATATAATTATTTGGATAAATATGACTTAAAAACATTAACTTATGATTTATGATAAATAACTAAATTCGAGTCACCAACAGGTCGTTTGTGTGAAATCTGGTTCCTTTAGTAGAATGTGTTTAAGTCTAGTTGAGTTGGGTGAACAAATTACATAGTAGACTTGTGTTTAGACTGTTAACGTGTCCCTTGGGTTTTAGGTCGCTAGTGAGAACAGTCTGGTTATTTGGAAATCTATGTTGCTAGCAGGAACACATTAAGGTAAGTTTCACGGCCCCTTTTTAACTGTTTTGTTTTTAAAATCGGGGGAAAACTGCCTACGTTTGGGAAAATAATATTTGTAATATTTATGCTTGTGTGGTATGTGATGGTTGATAGCTCTTGAGTAAGTGCAGTTGGGCCTGTTTCTCATGGATTGTTCCTTAGTGGTTTGCGCATTGATGATTTTTGTGCCCGCAGTCGTAATCATTAGTCTCGCGAGGGACCGCATGATATATTTGTAGATCTATCGGGCTTGACAACCCACTCCCCTGCCTGGTGTCATGGTCCTTGAGTAACGGGAGAATATATGTTGCAGGGAGTCTGCTCCTTGGTTTTGGTTTGATTATGAGCACATGGTGTCTATCGGTTCGCAGGACCTAGCTAGTCTACGAGATGTTCACTAGCACATCATTGAAATATTACCTTCTTTTCCATGATAATCTCTTGAAATGTTTTATTATAAAACCTGTGAACTCACCAACCCGTTTGGTTGAGACTTGTTTTTAAATTGGTATGTTTCTCAGGTAAGTAGCATTGCTGTTTGGGGAAAGGAAAAACCGGTTCTTGAAAGCGAGCGTACTTGGGATATTTATCTTGGACCGGTTATCGATTTGTCGAAACTGATGTTTTATAAACTGGATGTTGAAATTGTAATGTTTTAATAAATTTGTCGATGACTTCTATAATTAAATATCCATGTTTTATTTAAATCGTTCGCTTCACTTATGCTTTTGTTATTTACTGTCGACACTAAGACTCTGTTAAGACTTTCGCTACAGGTCGGGGTGTGACAACCTGACGGTGCATCAACCATACTGGAACCACCCGAGCCTAAGAGGCAGTGCCTTGAGTCGGATGTTATTGCTAGAATGACTCGGGACCTGGCCTGGGCAGAAGATCCGATCGAGTGTCTCTCAGAGGAAATGAGATACAAAAACACTCGACATGCAGAACTCTGTAGCAAAGTCAACGAGATGGATCAGGAAATGACCCAGTTGATCGCACTAATCCAGGCAATTGAAGACCGAGCTGCCATCGCCGAAATAAGAATCGGAGAACTGGAGAACAGAGCTGTCATACCAGACTCGGAAGAGTCTGACACTGAGGAAGAAGAACCAGCAGGGGACGCTGATTCTGATTTCCACTATCGACAATGCCTTCAACTAACTTAGCATAGACTTAGCAGAGACGGTTTGTGTCTATGTACTGCATGGTTTGGTATTAAATGAATTGTCACCAGTACGACTTATTATATGTCAAGACTATTATCTGTTGTTGAAAATTTTGCCTATGCACATCTATACATGTTTCCTTTACGTACCAACCACATATATAATCCTAATACTTGGGAACACTCTAACGCTTATTCTCGCTATGAAGATCATGGCTGGAAGACGCGGAGGTCGACAGAACGCGGGAGGACGCGGGAACATCAGCCTGACACCAGCTGAACTGAATGCATTCATCAACGAATGAGTTGAGGAGGCACTTGCTGCACGGGAATCTACCCGCAACCAAAACCCACTTAATCAAGGTGACAAATCCCATTCTGAATTCACCTTACACCATAATCACCCGTTTCCATTTCATCACATTTACTCAATACTGAATCGGATTTCCACTCTTTGCGTGTGTCAGGAACAAACCTCAATACACCCCTCTACACATTCAAAATGTTTTTGGACTGCAAACCCCACTTGTTCAACAGCACTGAGGGAGCCGTCGGACTATTGTGCTGGATGGAAAAGGCGGAGTCGGCCTTTGCCATGAGCAACTGCAGGAATGAAGACAGGGTCAAGTTCGCCGTTGGAACTCTTAAGGGAGCTGCCCTCACTTGGTGGAATGCATATGTCCAAAACTTAGGGATCGATGCAGCCAACGCCCTACCATGGGACGAGTTCAAAAGGATGTTGAACCGCGAATACTGTCCTCGTGATGAAATGCAGAAATTTCAAACTGAATTCTGGAACCACAAGATGATTTTTTCCGAGGTCGAGGCTTACACTGCTCGATCGTATGAGCTGGCAAACCTGTGCCCGGAAATGGTAACACCGCCTTACAAGCACATTGAGAAGTATATTGAGGGACTGCCACCTCAAATTCAGGGAATGGTACTTTCCGCTGACCCCATTACCCTACAACAAGCTGTTCGACTCGCCCACAAGCTCACTGACTCGGCAGTTGCACAAGGACTCTTACCACCCCTTGGTGTTGTAGCCAAACCTGCTGACAACAAACACAAATGGGATAACACCCTGAACAAATCTTCTACTCTTCAATCACCACCTCAGCAGCTTAATTTTGGATCACCCAAGCTTACACTCCACCCATCCCAACCAATCAAAACTCAGGAGCCTATGCAGGCAAACACCCCAAGTGCAACAAATGCAACATACACCATGCCTTGGGACAATATGGCTCTATCCGATGCCAACGTTGTGGCAAAGGAGGACACCTCGCCAAAGACTGCAGGGAACTGCTGGCAAAGACCCCACAGCCACAACAACTTGAAGCACCAAAGGGCTATTTCGAATGTGGAAAACCAGGGCACTTCAAGAAGGATTGCCCACATCTTAAGAACAACAACAACAGGAACAACAACGGTCCGAAGGGACGAGCCTTCGTGATCGGGGAGAGAAAAGCCGGAAAGGACCCTAATATCGCAAAAGGTACGTATCTCCTAAACGATCATTACGCTTCTGTACTATTTGATACTGGCGTTGAGAGAAGCTTTATATCTAAGGACTTTAGCGAGATACTTGCCATAACCCCAACACCCTTAGAGGTTGAATATACTGTAGAGCTAGCTGATGGTAAATTGAATTTAACTAAGCACATTCTGAAAGAATGCACTCCTGAGCTAGCAAACCACAAATTTAAGATTGACCTCATGCCAGTTACACTAGGTAGTTTTGATGTCGTACTGGGCATGGATTGGTTGTCTGGAAACCAAGCAGAAATAGTTTTCCATGACAAGGTTATGCGCATACCTCTCCCTAGTGGAGAAACTTTAAACATCAATGACGAAAGGAGTGACACTCCTCTGAGCATTATCTCGTGCATGAAAGCTCACAAATGCCTACGAAAGGGATGCACAGCCATTCTGGCGTTTATCACCAACAAGACTGAAGAGGAGAAGAGAATGCAAGACATCCCAGTCGTATGCGACTATCTTGACGTATTCCCTGAGGATCTACCAGGACTACCACCACCTCGACAAGTGGAGTTCCGCATAGACCTCGCGTCGGGAGCAGCACCTATCGTACGAGCACCCTATCGACTTGCACCTTCGGAGATGCAGGAACTGTCCAACCAACTCCAGGATTTGCTGGACAAGGATTCATTAGACCAAGCTTCTTACCTTGGGGAGCTCCGGTCTTATTCGTGAAGAAGAAGGATGGCACGTTTCGTATGTGCATCGACTATGGGGAGTTAAACAAAGTGACAATGAAGAACCGTTACCCCTTACCTCGTATTGACGATCTGTTCGATCAACTGCAAGGATCAAGATATTATTCCAAGATCTATCTGTGATCTGGGTACCATCAACTGAGAATTCAAGAAGAAGATATCCCCAAGACAGCTTTTCGCACTCGTTACAAACATTATGTGTTTTTGGTCATGCCTTTCGGGCTGACTAATGCACCTACGGTATTCATGTACCTCATGAATAGAGTGTGCAAACCCTACCTCGACAAGTTTGTCATTGTTTTCATCGATGATATTCTCATCTACTCAAAGACTTGGGAAGAACACAAAGAGCATCTTCAGTTGGCTCTTGAACTGCTACGAAAAGAGAAGCAGTACGCGAAACTCTCCAAATGCGACTTCTGGATTTGAGAAGTCCAATTTTTGGGACATGTTGTTAATGAACAAGGAATACACATGGATAAGTCTAAGATAGAGGCCATCAAGAACTGGGAAGCACCAAAGACCCCAACTGAGATGCAACAATTCCTAGGCTTGGCAGGCTATTATCGACGATTCATTGAAGCATTTTAGAAGACAGCCCAACCATTCACAGCTTTAACCAATAAGGACAAGAAATATCTCTGGACTGATAAACAAGAAGCTGCATTCCAACTTCCCAAGAAGAAGCTCTGTAGTGCGCCTATCTTATCCCTTCCTGATGGAACAGACGACTTTGTAGTATATTGCGATGCCTCGATACAAGGACTCGGCTACGTGCTGATGCAACGAGAGAAGATGATCGAATATGCTTCTCGACAACTGAATGTCCATGAGAAAAATTACACTACCCACGACTTGGAACAGGGGAGCCGTGGTATTTGCACTCAAGATCTAGAGACACTACCTGTATGGTACGAAAGGTACTATATACACTGATCACAAGAGTCTCCAACACATATTCGCGCACAAGGAACTGAACATGCGACAAGTCGTTGGCTCGAGCTCCTCAATGACTACGAGTGCGCTATCAAGTATCACCCAGGGAAGGCCAACGTTGTGGCTGATGCCCTAAGCGGGAAGAATACCTCAAAACCCAAGAGGGTATGGGCTTTACAACTTACCATCCAACCCAACCTCCCTGAGTAGATACAAAATGCCCAAGTGGAGGCATTGAAAGAAGAAAACCTAGTGGCTGAATCACTGAGGGGAATAGAGAAACAACTGGAAGTCAAAGCCGATGGCTTACACTATTTCACGGAACGCGTCTGGGTTCCACTTCACGGGAATTTACGAGACCTTGTGATGGACGAGGCTCACAAGTCCTGGTATTCCATTCACCCCGGATCTGATAAGATGTATCATGATCTGAAAATCCTCTATTGGTGGCCAAACAAGAAAACCGATATTGCCACCTACGTGAGCAGATGGTTGAGTGCCAGAATCATCTGGATTACTCACACAACCAGAGATTCCCATGTGGAAGTGGGAACAAATCTCCATGGATTTCATTACCAAATTACCCCTACTCCTAGTGGGTGTGACACTATCTGGGTAATTGTGGATCGACTAACTAAGTCAGCACATTTCCTTGCGATCAAGGAAAACGACAAGATGGAAAAACTAGCCAGAATCTATGTTTAAGAAGTAGTCTCGCGTCATGGAGTGCCAATCTCTATCATCTCTGATCGAGGCGCCAGATTTACTTCGAACTTTTGGAAATCACTACAAATAAAATTTCATTTAATGGCATACAAAAAGTGCTTCAAAAGACTAAAAAAGTGCTGGTATAAACACTTTGAAGATTGTGTGGCACACAAAAAAGTGACATTAGAAGTGGTGACGCTAAAAACTTTCAGTGGCACTTTTCAATGTGCTTCACAAAGTTCTTAGACTTTTAGTGGCACTTTTTTTATGCCACTAAAAATTCATTTTAATTACATATCTATGATGGTTTTAGTGGCACTTTTATTTTGCCACAATATAAAAGGACCTTTAATGGCTCAAATTTTGTGCCGGTAAAAACTACCTATCGTTCATTGTATAACATTGTTACAAAGACATATTACTAATAATATAAGTATAAAAAAAGTTGAATAAGATTGTAAATAATAACATAAAATGTTTGATCCGAGACATAATACAAAAATTGTCAAAGCAATGTAATAAGCAACATGTTTTGATCTTCAAATGTTTACACATCACACATAATTAATCATTGATGAAAATTCCACTGTCATATGACATAACTCGAAAACTTCTCATGACATCAACCCTGCCATCATCAAACATATAAAGAAGCACTATTAATTTATGCATCTCAAAAGCTCTCGTTATGTGTATATATATATATATGATGACATTGAAGTCATTAAAACGGTTAAAACAACAAGAGTTGGACTTAATAATTCAATTATCTAAGCGTCTTTCTTGTCTTGTAAATGGAGAGTTTGGCTACTCAATTTCATATCAAGATTACAACATAAGCTTCAAATAATTCATCAACAACTTATATATATTATTCTCCTTCTAATCTAAGTTGCCTTAGTCCATGTCTGTCAAAGTAGATTTAAGAGAAATATGGACTCTGTGCATCAAGATATAATAATTTCATTCAATTTAAGACTTAAATGAGTTTTTGTACATTTATATACTTACAAAGGGGATTTTCTAGTAGGTGCTTGTTGTTAGTTCCAACATCAAGCATAATAGCATGGATCTACAATGTACAGAAAGAGTGGGAAATCATGGTCAGTAAAAATAACAAAAAAGTCAGGTTTGAGCAAATATTATGACACAAATTTGTTACAAAGTTTAGAAAAAAAAAACACACTTTTTGAGGATTAATTCTAGCAGCAACAACATACATATCAAGTTTTCCAATAGGTAATTCCTTGAACTCCAAGATCACCTAGACAAAAAATTATAATAATGTTATTTGGGCAATCATATTTAATGAAATAGCTATTTACTAATTAAAAAAACAGATAGAAGAGAAAAAGGTGTTTTCAACCATATATTCAAATCACCATTCATATGTAGTAGAGGTGGCAATTTTTACCCATGTCAAGGGAAATGGGTTGGTTTCGGTAAACAATTGTAGTATAATGGGTTGAAATGGGTAACATCATAATATTGAATGGGTTGAGATGGGTAACACTTAAACACAATGCGGGTCAAGACGGGTAACCAAAAAAGTATGTAAATGTAACAGATTCAAACATTTAAGAATTATCAATAACATATTTGATGAGAAAAACACTAAAAATTATCCAAGTAGACTATTTGTTTACTTATAACACATATAAAGTGAAATTAAATTGATTTTTTTAAGAACAATCCATTTAGACCCGAACTGATTTTGCTTAAAACCCGTTCTGACCCGCACCCATCATGACTCGAACCCGTTCTCACCCATTACCCAACTCGACCAAACCTGCCCATTTTTCCAGGCATAATATGTACCGATAGCCTATTTGTTCGCAAACAGTCCCAAAAATCAAACACAGCAACACAACAATTGATCTCAAAGATTGACATTTTCTTGAATTAATGGAACTTAACTCTTGCAAAACAAAATCCCTAAGACTCCTGTTTATGATGAAGAGAACTTGCAATGAAAGACTTCTAAACCATGTATCCTTACCAACTACAATATATATCAAGGATCAAATTTTAACACTTCAAATAAGCAGATTATCATTAAAAATATCAAATTAACTTGTCAACATGATCAATATTCATATGGATAACAATTTAATATATGTTTGACTATCGTAAATTGAATTATAGTTTGCTGCAAATAGGTGCATATTAACATGAATTATAGTCCTTGCCAAATTGATGATTTTTTTTTATTAATTACGTAAGTTTTTTGACAACATATCTACAAATATAACCTAGATAAAATGTACTGATACAATAATGATATTATAAAAAAAATAAACACACGGGAATGTAACACAGAGGGCTGCACCGGTAAGACCTCCAACCCAAACCCCTAAAGCATATACGCATTTGAGGGTCCTAAACTTAACCACATTGCCTCATTTTAAGATATGCGAATGATATATGAGACTATTTATTCATTGAGGACTTTCATAAAACATTTATAATGCATATTAGGTTAAGCGGATTTCATAACAGAACAACAATTTCTTAGGAATTACCTCTTTAGTGGCTAACACAAAACCCAAACATACAAGACGAAAATGTTGTTGCTGCTTGCTTCTCTTCAATCAAGCCCTTCACATTGAATTCATGAGACGACTAGCTCTTTTTTTAGAGATCATTTGAGATGCAGAAATGAGTGAGAGGGAAATGTGACAATTTGCAATTTCCAGGTTAGAATCATAACTCGAAAATAAAGAAAATGAGTGTAAGCGAAATTACGAAACAAGGCTCCGATTTCAAGATACACAAAGTCGAATATAGCATTAAGTAAGAGATCATATATTTTCAACTCTTCAGGTCTTGAAATTATAATGGTGGGAAGGAGCTTGAAAAATCGTGAACGTGGACGAAAACGGAACGTAAAACAGAGTTCATATGCTCAAGTTATCGCGAAAACAAGAAACGAGTCAGATCGCGCCCGAACGTGCCACGTGGCGCCCCGTGTCAAACCTTGGGACCAGGCGATGCGCGCAGGACCCAGATTTCGCCTATAAAGAGCAGTTCACCAAATTTCGAATTCTGTTGCAAATTTTTGCCTTCTAACTCTCAAATCTCGACCCTACACCACCAAATACCCATATTTAACCCCTCCAATCATCTAGTTTTCAATGCGAGATACTGCCAAGCTTCTGCGAGGTAAAAATCTCGTATAATTTCAATCATTTATGATGCTTGTTTCATATCTTATTATTACATAATAAGATTATGATTAATTTTTTGGTTTTAATCGAAAATACGTCGAGGTTCTGGCCGACTGTAACACCCCGACCGACGGCGGAAACATCGGGATGCCACGAGGGATGTGTAGATTGTTCATAAGCTCGTGGGCATCTAATTAATTAATCACATATCAATTAATCAACCAAATTAATTACATAAAAAATCATGTTCAGCATGAATTAGTTACACCAAATACACAAAAGATTTAGCTAACTAACTAAATTCTAGTCTTCAGAATTTCAGTTATTTTAGCTAAGTCCAAGAATCCTATATGATGATGTCCAAAAGATGTAGAGCTATCCTTCCCTACTTACTTCTCCTCGTTCCCTGAAACATGTAGAAAATCAAGTGTCAACTACGAAGTAGTTGGTGAGTAATCATAAGTTTTTATATTTGAAAATGCTTTACAAAATGATTATAGAACTTTATAGTTTCTTGAGAAAATCCACATGAGCACCTGCGAGATAATCCAACACATAACCTAACACACAATCACAAACACACAATCACATATTTCAAATAATCATAGATAATCACTCACATATACATTCAACCAATCTCAGTCATCAATATCTTCAATTAGTATAAGTGACAACACATGCATCATTGTGAATGACCAAGGTCAATGACAACGACATACGGAATTGTGTCAATCCACGTGACAATACATGCAATCATTGCGGGTGATCGAAGCCAACAACAACGACCCATGGAATAGTGACAATACATGCAATCATTGCAGATGACCGAAGTCAACAACAACGACCCACAGAATAGTGACAATACAAGCAATCATTGCAGATGACCGAAGTCAATCAGCAACGACCCACGGAATAGTGACAATACATGCAATCATTGCTGATGACTGAAGTCAATCAACAACGACCCATGGAATTATGATAATTCAATAATTTGAATATCATAACAAATAACATGTGTCATCCATATGTTATTAAGATAATGTGCAAATCTGGTATACATGTTCCACCTCCGAGTTTAAAACAAAATAGTTTAAAAGGAGGTTATGAGAACTCACCTGAATGCTTTAGATTCGGTGATTTTGTAAGATGCGCGCTCGCGTAAGTCAAATCAACACAACTCAATCAACCTGTATTTATCGTGTGAATCATATTCATAAGTATCTAAGTGTGATCATTATTAAGTTATCTTATCCGCTCCTCTTTTAGTTATTACTTGTATGATTCACTTAGGTTTGTCATCTATGTTATAGTGGTAACCCTTAAGGCTTCCTATTCTCATTATGAAAGATCAATCTATCATTAGTTAGGTTAATGAAATCGATCTTATAATATCTTAGCGCGAGTATAAAGTTATACATGTAGTGAAGGTGGTAAACCTTATACACGTATATATATATATATATATATATATATATATATATATATACACACCTTATGTGCATTCATGGGTACTTGAGTTAACCAACATGTTTTTATTTTGTTGAGTTGAAGTTAGGTTTAATAAAATTAAACTTTTAGGTTTAATAAAATTAAACTTAGGTTATCCCCATAACTTATTTAAATCACTTAAATTCTCAAATTAATATATATTTTTTATTATGAAAGGTGGTCACTTGAATTATCCTTGCATACGTAAATATACTCATTAATTTTGTTCCTTTTTATCTATTCATAGACCCTATCTCAAGTTTTAGTTTTTATAGTGATTTCAGCGAACCTTAGGGTACCGTCACCCTTGGGTTCGGCTCATCTTATCAAGGTTCGGCTGGGACTAGGGTTTACAGGTTCGTGAGGCTGATTCATAGCCCATTGGCTCGTGTGAGAGCTAAGGTTCGGCCAAGTACATAGGGTTCGGCAGTTCCCTGTCTCGTTGATAGGTATAGGTTAGGCTAAACCAACTCCAGCAGGTTCGTGATCTAGGTTCGTTGTGGACTAAGGTTCGGTTGGCACCTATGGTTCGTGAAGCCCTAGATTCGTGGCTATCAAAATGGTTCGTTAGAATAATGGAGGTTCTGCTAGATGCATGGAAGGTTCGCTACCCATGGGGTTTGGCCACCTGAGAGGTTCGTGGTCTTCATGATAGCTCGAACAAGGAGAGGTTCGGCCACCTCTAATAGGTTCGGCCGACCTGCTGGTCGTGAATCCAGCTTCATCATCCTCATTATCACCTTGTTCTAACCCCTTGCAAGTTCATCCATGGCCTCCCCATGCTCAAGCTCCATCGTTTAAGGTTTAACATTGCAAAACTCTTGTGAAGATGATAATAAAAGTCGGTTTTTATATAAACAAAGATGCAGAAAAGAAAACTAAGTTTTTACCTTAAAAAGTCTACCGATCGTGCAATTTCTTCGTGGGTTCTTGTTCCTCTTGCTTAGATGAACGATTTGACACCAAAATCACTTGAATCAGACAAGAAACGAGAGAGATTTGCTAGAGAGAAGTTAGAGAGAGAAAGGGGTGCGGGTTGGGGTGTTTTAGAGAGAGAAAGACTTTTTGAAAATGAAAACGATGGTGGAGTCTTCCACCTATTATGCCCATCCCGGTCTCGCGTGTCCGGTCTCGTCTTTATCGCGATAAAGACAATAATATGTTCGGTTTTTGCTCGTGAATGTATTTAAAACATGAAAGCCTTTAAATAATTATGTTTCACAATAATAAAATGCTTTTATTTAAATTGTTTCGTAAGACGATTCCGTTTTATTTTTCGTTAAATTATTTGTTGAAATAAAACGATTTGTTCAAATTGTTCTTAAGTCGTGATTCCTAATAAACGTTATTAGTTTCCATTTATTAATTCAATATCGTTCGATATTATTCCGTTTTCTCGTCGAAACGCGTTACTTACGTACGTATTCGTAAAGATAGTCACCTTTCCGAATCCGACGCTCGTATCGCATTTCGATTCGATTTACGATTTATGGAATTACGTTTCAGAATATTATTCTTAATAATTATATTCGTGTGAATCATCACTCACCCGAATACATTATCAAGTTAATATTTCTGAATTAATATTCGCGTTTAATTTATAATCGTAAGCTCACCAACGCGTGTTTATCATTAAAAATGCTTCCATTATTTTATTACCTTGAATATTACAATTCCCCAATCCAATCCCTAAACCATATCACTGACACATCCATGATAGACCGAACCATGTGTATAGGGCATATGTAGGGGCCAGTCGCAACTGCCCCAGCCACCATCCCACCGCTATTTTGATAAACCATAACCATGTGTCCTTGACCATGTTTAGAAACCAAACCCTAACAATTACTACTTCCTTTCCTTCCCAAACCACAATCCATAATCTGCGAATTCAACTGCGATAAACTCTCTGGTTCTGTTTAGTTGTGTTTCAACTAAACTTCCCATGGTTTACGCATATAATAATATGTTCTCAAAATGTATACCAATATCAGTAATAACATCCAAAAATTCATTATCATTAATAATTTTCACATCAGGTCGTAACAGTACAATTGTACATGTACGGACAACTTGAAATACAGTGATGTTACAGTCTCACCTAGTTAAGGGAATTTCGTCCGAAATTCAACTTGGAGTGACCGTAGTGAATAAATGTGGGTACTTAAGCTTCATCTGATCTTCTCGTTCCCAGGTGAATTATGGACCACGCTTCGACTCCCATCGTACTTTGACAATTGGAATTCTACTGCGTTTGAGCTTTTTAACCTCACGATCCATTATCTCAACTGGTTTTTCAACAAAGTGCATGGTATCATCGACACGAATGTCATCGAGTGGTACCTGAAGATCCTGATCAGCTAAGCACTTTCTTAAACTGGACATGTGAAACGTCGGGTTTACATTTCTATGTTCAGGAGGAAGTTCCAACTTGTAGGCAACCTTCCCGATCCGTTCAAGAATCTTAAAAGGGCTAACATAACGTGGAGCAAGCTTGCCCTTCTTCCCGAATCGTACCAATCCTTTTCAGGGTGATACTTTAAGGAATACCATATCGTCAACTTCAAACTCTAAAGGTTTCCGTCGTTTATCCGCGTAACTCTTTTGTCAAATGCGTGCAGCTAACAGATTGTCACGGATCTGGAGGATCTTGTCAGTCGTTTCTTGAATAATCTCGGGACCAGTGATCTGCGATTCGCCGACCTCGGTCCAACAAATAGGTGACCGAAATTTCCTACCATAAAGAGCTTCAAACGACACCATACCAATGCTCGGTGATAACAGTTGTTATACGAGAACTCGACTAATGGTAAATGGGTATCCCAATTGCCACCGAAATCGATGACACAAGCTCTCAACATATCTTCCAAGGTCTGAATAGTTTGCTCCGTTTGGCCATCCGTTTGAGGATGATAAGCGGTGCTAAGATCAAATCTTGTTCCAAAAGATTCATGAAGTGATTCCCAAAATCGTGTCGTGAAACGAGCATCACGATCCGATATTATGCTTAAGGGAATTCCATGTCGGCTAACGATCTCATCAATATAGATACGAGCTAACTTCCGCACAGGGTACGTCTCGCGTACCGGTAAGAAATGAGCCGACTTGGTTAATCTATCAATTATCACCCAAATGCTATCCTTACCATTTGCGGTTCGTGGGATTTCAGTAATAAAATCCGTAGAGATATTCACCCACTTCCACATGGGTATTTCTGGTTGAATTAACAATCCCGAAGGTCGCTGATGTTCAGCCTTGACTTTAGCACAGTTAAGGCACTTGGATACATACTCAGCAATATCCTTCTTCATTCCAGGCCACCAGTACAAGGCCCTAAGGTCTTGATACATCTGATCAGCACCCAGATGGATTAACTAACGTGACTTATGAGCTTCATCGAAAATCATCATCCTAAGATCATTCCTGTTCGGTATCCACAATCGATTCAAGTAATACATCAAACCATCATCCTTAGTTGCCAATAATAACTCAGCCCCGCAAGACATCTCATTTTTCAAGTTATCTTTAGCCAATGAGTGTTGTTGGGCTATGAGAACATCATTATGGAGATTAGTGTGCACTCGGACACTATGGATCTGAGCTTGACTTTTGCGACTGAGCGCATCTGCTACTACATTCGCTTTACCAGGATGGTAGCGAATTTCACAATCATAATCGTTCCACAGTTCAACCCATCTCCGTTGTCTCATGTTAAGCTCTTTTTGATTCTGAATGTGTTGCAAACTCTTGTGATCTGTAAAGACTACACACTTAGTGCCATAAAGATAATATCTCCATATCTTCAAATCAAACATGACTGCACCAAGTTCCAAGTCGTGTGTAGTGTAGTTCTTCTCGTGAATTTGTAACTGTCTTGATGCATAGGCCACAACCTTTCCTCATTGCATGAGGACACAACCGAGACCTAGGTTGGATGCATCACAGTAAACTACAAAATCATCATTTACGTCAGGCAATGTCAAGACAGGAGCATCACAAAGTTTCTACTTCAGAGCCTGAAATGCCTCTTCCTGCTTCGGTCCCCACTCATAAGGCTTATTCTTTTGAGTCAAAGAAGTGAGAGGGACAACAATTCTGGAGAAGCTCGAAATAAACCGCCGAAAGTAACCGGCAAGTCCAAGAAATGATCGAATCTCCGTTGGTGTCGTCGGTGTACTCCAATTCTTCACCCCATCAATCTTTGCAGGATCCACGTGAACACCCTTTTCATTGACTATGTGTCCCAAGAATTGAACTTCCTTAAGCCAGAATTCACATTTAGAGAATTTGGCATACAGTCGTTCTTCTCTTAGGATCTCCAAAACCAAATTAAGGTGTTGCTCGTGTTCTTCTTTGGTCTTTGAGTATATCAGAATATCGTCAATGAATACAATCACAAATTTATCCAAGTATGGCCTGCAAAAACGGTTCATGAGATCCATGAAAACCGCTGGTGCATTGGTAAGGCCGAAAGGCATTACCAGAAACTCATAATGACCATATCTTGTTCTAAAAGCCATCTTGGGAATAACATCATTAGGTACCCGAAGCTGATGATACCCAGACCTAAGATCGATCTTTGAGAACCATGCCGAGCCTTGGAGTTCATCGAAGAGATCATCGATGCGCGGCAGTGGATATCGATTCTTGATGGTCAGCTTGTTCAATTCACGGTAGTCGATGTACATTCGGAATGACCCGTTCTTCTTTTTGACAAACAGGACCGGTGCACCCCATGGTGAATGGCTTAGGCGAATGAATCCCTTATCAGTCAGTTCTTGCAGTTGGCTTGCCAATTCTTGTAACTCCGAAGGCGCAAGTCTGTAAGGAGCTTTGGCTACTGGGTTCGCACCTGGTACTAAGTCAATCCGAAATTCTACTTGACGTTCTCGTGGAAGACCCGGCAAGTCGTCTGGAAATACTTCAGGAAAATCTCTTATCACAGAAAGGTCTTCAATGCTCTTTCCTTTCTTCTTTTTCTCCACAACGTGTGCTAAAAATGCTATACAATTCTTCCTAAGGTACTTGTGTGCTTTAGTTCATGACATCAGCTTAAGACCTTTACTAGAAGTTTCCCCAAAAACTCCTAAAGTTTCACCCGAAGGTAAGGGAATACGAATATATTTCTCATGACATATGATTTCCGCTTTGTGGGTGGCTAACCAATCCATGCCTATGATAACATCGAAGCTACCAAGGTGCATAGGTATAAGATCAATTGGGAAAACGTGATCATTTAAGTTCACAGTACATCTAATAATAACATTGTCAATATCAATAGTGTTTTCGTCAGCCACTTCAACGTTAAACGGTTTATCTAAGTTTGTACGTGTTCTACCAAGCATGCATTCAAAGAAACTCCTATCAGCACCAGAATCAAATAAGACAGATGCATAAGAGTTCTTGATCAGAAATGTACCATTGACCACATCCTGGTTGGTCTGAGCAGCTGGAGCATTCAGTTGAAACGCTCTGCCTCGAGCCACCCTTTGATTGTTTCCCGTCAGTCTTGGGCAATGATTTCTGAAGTGACCCACTTCACCACACTCGTAACAGGCTCTTTCCTGTACAGGTACCTGGTGAACAGGTACAACTTGAATTGGTTGAGCTTGCGGAGCTGGCAGTGCAAGCGGAGCAGGTAGCATCCTTTGTGCTTGCGGTGCACTCCGACAAACATTAGTAAAATGGCCATACTTGCCACAGTTGTTGCAGACGCGACAAGGCAAGTTAGGTGTGACACCTCGCAAATTCTAGGTCAGCAATTATTTTATTTTAATAATAATGTGTATTATTATTTCATACGTGGCACTAGAATAATTGCATTTAGTGTGACACGTGCCACAACGGACCAAACACACCGAAAATTCAAGGAATTATCGCACAACACTGGCATGTGTCTTGAATGACGAACGTTGGTGAACGGATCAAACCACAGTACACTTTCACTTCACTTAGGTCCTGGAAGAACTAGAGTAAGCAGAATAATGCTTACGAGTCGAGAAACGATGATCGTAATCGTTAGAAACGCGAGAATCGATCTAAAACTATGAAATTGGGCCTATTGGGCTCTCTGTGGACCCATCGCGGTACGCGATGAAACTCAAGGAAGCTCTGTCGCGGTACGCGACGAGTTTCGGGAAATTTGAATCCCGAAATCCGCCGCGCTACGCGAGGAATCTTTTTAGCCCATGTCGCGGTACGTGACGACTCCAGCACGCAAAATCTTTATAAAATCAAGACACCATCATTTCTTAGCCACTCTACTACCACAACTCTCGAAACCAGTAGCTAGTGGCCGTCCATTTTCCCCTTGTAGCATCATCTTCTACCTCTAGAAGGCTGTTAGAACCAGTGGGAAGCCATTTTTGAAGAAGTAAAAGCTTGTGGAAGGCTTAGAAGGTTGTCCACCATCTTCACCCCAACCATAGCAGCCAAGGGAACATCAAGGACGACCTGTGGAGCTACCAATCTTACCATCCAACTCGAATCCCTGCAACTAGAAGCTCGAGAAGGTAGTTTCTATGCCCATTTTAGCTTTTAGACACCACTAAACCCACATGCAATGCATGAAACACACATGCAAGCACATATAGTGCACATGCACGAGTTTTTGTTCTGGGTTTGATGATTTAGCAACTGTTAATGATGATCTAAAGTGATATGATGACATATTTTGATGATCCATGATGTTGGGTGTTGATAAAATTCATGATTTGTACATAAGTGTTGAAATATTGCCATGCATGTATGATCTAAGCCTATTGGCATGATATTTGGTATTGAAATGTTATTAGAAATGATATTTGAGATGTTCTACATGGTTAGAATGAAGAATTATGTCAAGTAATGGTCATTTGGGCATTATTGCTAAATATGGTAACTTTAATCTTTTGAAATTGTGGTTTATGATGAAATAGCCTAACGCATGTGTTTAGATTCATAAATTGTGTTTAAAAATGAAGTTTAGAAGTAGCAACGATGATTATTGATGCATTGAGATTATTGGAATCATTATCAATGTGATTTTTATGGTTATTACTATAAATAGTAACTTTTTATCACAAGTTTGCAAATTGATGATATGTAAGATAATGTTTTGGGTCTAACATGCTTATTTGTTGATAATATGATGTTATTGAATGATTGATGTTGTTGAAAGAATGGATTTTGTGTAATACTCATAAGTTACTAAGTATAGTAACTTTATTTTGCTAAGTCAAAGTTTTGTCATATGTTTGTTGAATCGAATATGATTATATGATTAATTAGGACTAAGATAATGATGTTAGATGATATGGGTTGTTAAACTTGATGAACTATGCTTGTTTGCGCAACTTTCTAATTATAGAAACTTTTACTCGTGAAACATGCTAAACCGACTATGTGTAACTATGTGCTTTGTGATAACATGCTCACTTAGGATAATTATGCATGTTAGAATAATCGGATTTTTGATTTATTGTTTGACTTGCCAAATTTGGAAACTTTCCTGAAATAGAAACTTATGTTTCCTCACGAAAGTGATTATTGGTATCCGCACACTTCACACCACACTAGTTCACACGTTATATGAGCACTTGATCCAAAACCGTCACCAATGGGTCGTTAGGTCAAACACGGTCAACACGGTCAAACACGGTCAACTCGACCCACATAACAACTTGGAGTTGTTAAACACGAACACGGTCCTGTGAGACCCACATATGTGAACACGAACTCATAACACCTATGTGATATAGGTAACTACTAGCCGGAGAGCTACTCGATTCTGTAAGAGCGCACTACTTAACTCAGGTGAGTTTACGGCCCCACTTTTACTCTTACACTGTTTTACTTAACTTTGGGGTGAGAATACTATGCAACTATTTTAGATATATGACTGGTATGTTGTGAAAACCATTTTCGAGTGTAACTATTATCGCTTAAAGTCCTCACCTATCCTTACCGTTAGTTGAATAACAAACGAGTCGTAACTACGTAGTACTACTGGGTTTGACTAACCCCACTCGGCACCAATGTTGACTGGAGGTCATAACGAGTGTAATTTCGATGTGAATGCGGGTTCAGCGATGACCTGCGGAGGCAAACGTGAACAGTCTAGTTTCGCTAAGATGAACTCACACACTCCACGGATCGTAGATCCAACAACTAAACTTAACATACCCAGTATATGTCTGTTTACTTTTCAGTCTGTTTAAACCTGTGAACTCACCAACTTTTTAGTTGACACTTTTCGCATGTATTCTCAGGTAACTAATGGAGCTTACGCTAGGATGCGCACTTGGAAGCACTAAGGAGTCTTACTGGCATATAGACTCGTGCCTTAGGCTTGTGTGCATATGTTTTACTTTAAAAACAATTTAAACTATGTGTTGTCTTAAACAATTTACTTTCCGCTGTATTACTCTATAATTCCGCTGCTTTTGATATGAACTATTCCGCTGCTTTGATTTTGAAAACATGATTGGTTTACAAATTTGTGTGATTGTGTAACTCATATAGAAGTCGTTCTATATGACCATAAGCTGTGATCCCGGCCACGTCACACCCACGTGGACTGACACCACGAGTGGGAATTTGGGGGTGTGACATTAGGCATGTGATGATATCTGCAGGTATTACATTGGGGAGTATTCCCAACATAATTCCTGGCGGTGGTGTTGTTTGATGATTGTTGAGTAGATTTAGCAGCAGGAGTCGTAATAACGAAGTTCCTGGTCTTTCTCTTCTTGTTGCTGCTTTTTGAAGAGTTGCCTTGTTCAGTCTTGACTTCAGTTGAAGCCTCCTTTGCAGCTGACTTTGTATCAACTTTCTTGGATCCCTCCTTGTGAGTGTTCCAGCATTCACGTGATTATCAGTTAAAGTCGCAGATAAGCGGATCACAGCCTTCAGTGTTTTAGGGTTGCTACCGTAGACTGTGTCCTGAATCTGCATAGGCAAACCGCCTATGTACTTCTCAATAGCTCTCTCCAACGGCGTCACCAGATGAGGTACCAGCATACTATACTCATGAAAGCGGGTATTGTAGATGACATTCTCCCCACTATCTTGTTTGAGTTCCTAAAACTCAGTCTCCAGTTTCCTCATCTCACTGCGAGGACAGAATTCAGTGGTCATCAAGTTCTTGACCTCAGTCCAGGACAGTGCTAGGGCAGCATCAACTCCCCTAGTTCGCTTTTTGCCATTCCACCAAGTCAGTGCTCTCTTTTGGAAAACACTGGTGGCATAGCGCACATTCAGATTCTCGGGGTGTAAGCCCCAAAACCCACACACGCGTGACACGTGTCTTAAAACAACATTTCATATTAGGTCCCAGATTTTTCAACTTTAAAACCACATACAAACTAGTTTATCACAAAACATCAACATTCAACCAATTAAAAGTTTAAGTATGTGACTTTCAAAAGACTCCATTAATACATAAACACATTTACAAAATAATGGTTTAGTCCATCAAGTGTGTTCGATCACGAGTCCATAGAATATATCCGATCACGTCCGCTTTCATCCTTTATTTTCACCTACAAAACACCAAATTTAAGTCACCGTTAGTTCGTTAGAACTAAGTAAACACCCCCATATCTTCCCCAAGATCAAACAACCCTTATGGTGAAGTATAACAACAAACCGGGGTCAAAAAGCCATTTTTCAGCATTTTGGGCGCACTGGTAGGCGCACTACAGAATATTTTGGGCGCACTGGGCGCCTGCCAGGAGCACTAGGCGCCCAGCTGCAGTTCAAACTCGTTTTCTTGCACTTTTTGACACCCGAAACCTCCCCCGATCGTTTCCAAACACTCCTTTACTCCAAATGCATCCCAAAACACCATAACAACATAATAATCAAGTCCCAAACATACTTTGGTGACTTAACAAAAGACAACAACAAAACGATTTTACCAACGGGTCGTTTCCACCTAAAACACCAAAGAAATATTTTACACCAAGATTTCTCAAGTTGAACAATCACACCACTTGTGATTTGCCCAACTTGAATTCACCAATTTAGGACATTCACACACCTTGTGAATAATCCAATTTCATGATCACACCACTTGTGATTCATGACACCAATTCAATTAAATTTCACTTATAAGTCCACACACCTTGTGAACTTATTTCCATACATTCATCATGCATACAAATAGACACCAACTTCAATCATAATGAACAATTAAACACCAAATCAACAATAAATTAAGCAATACCTCACCTATTGCGTATTATTGTCAAACAACAAGTAATCTAACACCAAATCACCAATTCACCAAAAGTCAAAATTTCTACTTTAAGCATTCATATATGCCTAACACCTTTGCATACGTTAAGTAGAAGGGTTGGGTGACTTACCTTGTTCCAACGTGCTATATTCTATAACAATTTCCTTCCCGGGTCGTTTGGTGCCACTCACACCTCCCCTATCAATTCCTATTATCACAACTAATAGGTTTAATATAAAGTTTGACTACAATTAGTCAAAATACACCCATTCACCCCAATGTCACCATTTTAACTTAATTACTTCCAATTGACCCTTAATCATATCAACTCACCCTTGTTGATAATCAAAATTCATATCACCATTAATTTTAACTAATTTTAAGTTAAATGCCATTCTTGGCATTTCATCAAACACCTTTTGTGCAGGAATTTATCCTTCACATTTCAATCTCATCCAAACCACATAAATTTCCCACATTTTTGTTGCAATTCTTACATGATCAAGGATCATCCAAATTCACCAATATACAAAAATAAACAATTTGTGAGATCCCCAACCCTACCATAGTCAAAGACTATCTCTAACCCCCTTCTAGTTCATAAACTCATGAACCATAATAACCCCATATTGCATTCTTCACCAAAATGCAAGAAGAAGAACAAAATATGGTTTCTTGGATGATTGTTATGATCATTAACAACATCTATCACCATAAAAACATCAAATTTCAGATTTTTACCCATCAACCCACACCCCCAAAGGTGACCCACGAAAACCCCATCAAGAACACCCAAAAATCATACCTAAATGTAGCTTGATACAAGGAGAACTCCAATTTCAACTTGCATTCAAGATCAGACTATGAATTATGCACCAATTTTGAAGGATTTCCAGAATTTGAGCTTTCTCCTTGTCTCCCTCCCCTCTCTTTCACGTCTCCAGCCACACACACACACACATAAAATGTGAAATGTTGACCAAGTCAACATTAAATCCCTCTTTTAAGCCATGTTTCACCTAATGTCAATTCTAGCCCCTCAATTACTAGTTAACTATAACTAGTTTATTTCTAACTTAGTTAAGTTAGTTAACACCACCATTTAGTCATAATAAAAAAAATATTTATAAAAAAAACACCCATCATTAAAATAAAACATAATTATACACCAATTACATTTTATTTATAACAATTCCCCAAAATGGGTTGTTACAAATTCTCCCCTCGTTACAAAGGCCTCAAAAAGAAAAGGATAAAATTTCCGCATTTCATCCTCGGACTCCCACGTAGCATCCGAACCCCGCCTGTTCATCCATTGCACCATTACTTGGTTAATCGTCTTATTCGGAAGTTGCTTGACTTTTCTATCCAAGATAGCCACCGGTTTCTCAATATAATTGAGTTTATCATCGATCACCAAATCCTCCATCGGCACATAAGCCGATTCATCCGCCAAGCACTTTCGCAGGTAAGACACGTGGAATGTATTGTGAATCCCACTCAACTCCTCCGGTAGCTCTAAGCGATAGGCAACCTCGCCAATCCGAGCTATAATCTTGAACGGTCCAATAAATCGTGGACTAAGTTTCCCCCGCTTTCGAAAACGAATCACACCTTTCCAAGGAGAAACCTTTAGCAACACAAAGTCTCCCACTTGGAATTCGATCGACCTCCTCCGTTTATCCGCATACGATTTCTGACGGTATCTGATCGATTTCTGACTTGTATTGTCACCTTTACTACCGTTTTGCTAGCGAGTTCCCTTGGCCCCACTTCTCCCCAACACACGGGAGTTCTACATTTTGTCCCATACAAAACCTCAAAAGGAGGCATTCCAAGAACGGAATGATAATTGTTATTATAAGAAAACTCCGCGAAAGGTAATTAATCATCCCAACTTCCCCAAAGTCAATGATACACGCACGTAACATGTCCTCAAGAGTTTGAATGTTCCTTTCACTCGTACCATTCGTTTGAGGGTGATACGTTGTGTTCAACAATAGTCTCGTACCCAATTCCTCCTGAAAGTTCTTCCGAAAATGAGAAGTGAACCGAGTGTCGCGATCAGACACAATAGTAATCGGTACCCCGTGTCGAGCCACCACCTCCTTAACATAAATTTCGGCCATCTTCTTGGAAGAATATGTCTCCTTGATCGGTATAAAGTGAGCACTCTTTGATAACCGATCTACGATGACCCATATCGTATCATAACCGTTCCTAGTCTTAGGAAGCTTCGTGATTAGGTCCATCGTAATGTGCTCCCATTTCCACATCGGAATCTCCAAAGGTTGCAATTTGCCATACGGTTTTTGATGCTCCGCCTTAACTTGAGCACAAGTCAAGCATTTTTCGACATACTTAACAATATCTCGTTTCATCCCCGGCCACCAATAGTTAACACGCAAGTCACGATACATCTTCGTGCCTCCCGGGTGAATCGAATATCTCGATTTATGAGATTCTTCCAATAAGGCTGTCTTTAAAGGACAAGTGGGAGGTATCCACACCCGACCCCACCTTGTCTTTAGTCTCCGACTATCCTTATCCAATTGGTGAGCTAACCCTTTGATTATATCTCGTTTCCAATTCTCTTCCTTTAAAGCTTCCGTTTGAGCAGCTTTAATTTGATTCACCAAATCTGATGTCACCACGATGTTCATTGCTTTTACCCGAATTGGTAAAGGTTCCTCCTTTCTACTCAAAGCGTTCGCTACTACATTTGCTTTCCCCAGATGATAGAGAATTTCGCAGTCGTAGTCTTTGAGTAACTCTATCCAACGTCTCTGCCTCTTATTCAATTCCTTCTGAGTGAAGAAATACTTCAAACTCTTGTGGTCGGTATAAATAGTACATTTCACCCTATAAAGGTAATGGCGCCATATCTTTAATGCGAAAACAACCGCCGCAAGCTCCAAGTCATGAACAGGATAGTTAATCTCATGAATCTTCAACTGACGAGAAGCATAAGCAATAACTTTCCCTCTTTGCATTAAAACACACCCAAGACCAATGTATGATGCATCGGAATAGACCACAAGATCATTAGGTCCATCCGGTAAAGTCAACACCGGTGCTTGTGTTAGTCTTGTCTTTAACTCTTGAAACGCCTTTTCTTGTTCATCACCCCACACAAACTTGGTATCTTTCCTCGTAAGCTTAGTCAAAGATGAAGCAATCTTGGCAAACTCTTGAATAAACCTCCTGTAATAACCGGCTAAACCAAGAAAACTTCTAACCTCGGTTGGAGTTTTGGCCGGACTCCATTTCATAACTGCCTGAATTTTTGAAGGATCAACATGTATACCATCAGCATTGACCACATGCCCCAAGAATTGGACTTCACGTAACCAGAAGTCACATTTTGAAAATTTGGCATACAATTTCTCCATGCGAAGTGTTTCTAGAACTTCACGCAAATGACACGCGTGATCGGCTTCATTATTGGAATAGATAAGTATGTCATCGATGAACACAATGACTGACCTATCTAACATAGGACGACACACCCGATTCATCAAGTCCATGAACGCCGCCGGTGCGTTAATTAACCCAAAGGACATCACAAGAAACTCGTAATGCCCGTACCTCGTACGAAAAGCTGTCTTTGGAATGTCTTCCTCTCTAACCTTTAACTGATGGTATCCTGATCGAAGCTCGATCTTAGAAAACCATGAAGCACCCTGTAATTGGTCAAAGAGGTCGTCAATCCTAGGTAATGGATACCTATTTTTCACCGTGACCTTGTTCAACTCCCGATAATCTATACACATTCTGAAGCTCCCATCTTTCTTCTTGACAAATAACACCGGTGCACCCCAAGGTGAGATGCTCGGACGAATGAAACCCCGGTCAAGAAGCTCTTGCAATTGATTCATCATCTCTTGCAATTCAGATGGCGCCAAACAGTATGGAGCCTTAACAATGGGTTTAGCCCCGGGCACCAAATCAATTCGAAACTCCACATCCCTTTCGGGAGTTAATCCCGGTAGTTCATCCGGAAAGACATCCGAAAAGTCACGAACTATAGGAATGTCTTCTCTCATCCTCACTACTTTCTCCGAATCCACCATGTAAGCAAGAAATGACCGTCCCCCATTGTTCAAATACTTCATAGCTTCGGTTAAGGAACATAAGATCATACCACCATGTTTCTCCCCACGAATACATATCTCATGCCCGCTAGGAGACATCAATTGAATTATCTTATGTTTGCACACAATGTTCGCCCCATGAGCCGAAAGCCAATCCATCCCAACCACCGCGTCAAACTCCCCAATACCATAGGTATCAAATCAATATCAAAATCCTCCCCATCGATAGTTAATTTACATTTTCGATAGACATCACATACTAGGAAGCATTTAGAATCCGCTATTTCTATTTCTAATGGTACCGACAATTTCTCAACAACAAAAGAAGAATTGTGTATAAAATTTGTAGACACAAATGATCTACTAGCCCCCGAATCAAATAAAATGTAAGCATGCAAGGTATTGATGAAGAAAGTGCCTGTCACCACGTCAGGTGTGACCTTAGCTTCCTCTGCAGTAATTTGGAAAGCCCTACCCTTTGGTTTGGGTATTTCAGCCTTCTTTCCGCTCCCTTGCCCCTTGTATGATCGATTGTCTACACCACCAAAACCAACCCTTTAAGTTCTGGACACTCACTCCGTATGTGCCCCGGTTTGTAGCAGTTATAGCATAAGTTCAAAGAACTCGAACACTGATTTGCAAGGTGCCCTTGCTTCCCACACTTATAGCATGACAATGATCGTACCGAACAATCACCCACATGATCTTTCCCACATTTTGCGCAGTGTATAACTCCCCTACTTGGCTGGAACTTAGTAGGTGAGTTTGAAAATTTCCCTTTCTTGGAAGACCCCGCCTCCTTTTCCATCTTTCGTTTTTCACCACGGTCCTCTTGACGTTTCAACTCCAATTCGCGCTCCCGAGCGCACTCGATTAGTTCTGCCAATGTCTCACACTTGGAAGGTGTAAGAAACTTGCGGTACTTGGCATTCAACATACTGTGGTATCGATTGATCCACATCTGCTCCATTTGTAGCAAATCAGGACAAAATCTAGCTTTGTCATAGAAGATGGCGGTAATCGTGTCAATACTTTCCTCCTTGTGTCTCATATGAAGGAATTCTTCAGTGATTCTGTCAATCGCCGCCTGCGCACAGAACCGTTTAAGGAACAACTCCTTAAACTCAGCCCAAGTTAAGTTCTTCACGCCATCCCTACCCCTTTCCTTCCGTAGAAGCTCCCACCAATCCTTTGCCCTTTCACGCAATTGATTTCCCGCGAAGATCACCTCATCCTCCGGATCACAATGGCTCGTCTCAAACGTGCCCTCCATGTCTGTTATCCATCGTTGACTAAGTAGTGGGTCAACCTCCCCCTTTAATTCGCTTGGCTTACAAGCCACAAACTCCTTATATGTCACCTTCTTTGGAGTTCGTTCCCCATCTCGCCCCATTCTGAGAGTTGCAAACTCTCGTTGAATAAATTCCCTCATGGAGGCTTGCAGACCTTCCATATGATGAGGAATCGAAGCTTCCAGTGCTCTTGCCACCTCTTCCCTCACCATAGTTTGCAATTCAGTGAGGTTAGTTTCATGACCGCCACCACCGAGAACGTTATCACCACCAGCCATTCTACGGCTGAAACAAGTTATTTGATACATTAGTTTTGGTATCTAATTCATAAAACTAAACACACCATGAAATATGAATTTAAATACATCTCCAAATCAGGCTCCTAACACCTTACCAAATATTCATAACCATAGTACGAGTTGATTCCATTAAGGTCGTATTCATGTCAAGAATATAATCTTATGTTGGCCAGACATAACATTACACACATCACATGCCCATATTCTTAATTTCACCTCCCCATAATATGACTAAGAAATTAGGTTTAACAAGCAATTGCACAACAAACACCATTAAACGTATAAAACTAAGGTAAACAATCACACACTTGTTACCTTAACCCCCGGCTTCGTGATCGGATCTCGGATCGAACATTACTCCCCATATCAAAAGCACAACGATTTGAGTTCAAGTGTTCGCGACGCACTTGAATCCCTCAAACCATTAGCTCTGATGCCAACTTGTAAGCCCCAAAACCCACACATGCATGACATGTGTCTTAAAACAACATTTCATATTAGGTCCCAGATTTTTCAACTTTAAAACCACATACAAACTAGTTTATCACAAAACATCAACATTCAACCAATTAAAAGTTTAAGTATGTGACTTTCAAAAGACTCCATTAATACATAAACACATTTACAAAATAATGGTTTAGTCCATCAAGTGTGTTCGATCACGAGTCCATAGAATATATTCGATCACGTCCGCTTTCATCCTTTATTTTCACCTACAAAACACCACATTTAAGTCACTGTTAGTTCGTTAGAACTAAGTAAACACCCCCATATCTTCCCCAAGATCAAACAACCCTTATGGTGAAGTATAACAACAAACCGGGGTCAAAAAGCCAGCATTTTGGGCGCACCGGTTGGCGCACTACAGAATATTTTGGGCGCACTGGGCGCCTGCCAGGAGCACTAGGCGCCCAGCTGCAGTTCAAACTCGTTTTCTTGCACTTTTTGACACCCGAAACCTCCCCCGATCGTTTCCAAACACTCCTTTACTCCAAATACGTCCCAAAACACCATAACAACATAATAATCAAGTCCCAAACATACTTTGGTGACTTAACAAAACACAACAACAAAACGATTTTACTAACGGGTCGTTTTCACCCAAAACACCAAAGAAATCTTTTACACCAAGATTTCTCAATTTGAACAATCACACCACTTGTGATTTACACAACTTGAATTCACCAATTTAGGACATTCACACACCTTGTGAATAATCCAAACTCATGATCACACCACTTGTGATTCGTGAAACCAATTTAATTAAATTTCAGTTATAAGTCCACACACCTTGTGAACTTATTTCCATACATTCATCATGCATACAAATAGACACCAACTTCAATCATAATGAACAATTAAACACCAAATCAACAATAAATTAAGCAATACCCCACCTATTGCGTATTATTGTCAAACAACAAGTAATCTAACACCAAATCACCAATTCACCAAAAGTCAAAATTTCTACTTTAAGCATTCATATATGCCTAACACCTTTGCATACGTTAAGTAGAAGGGTTGGGTGACTTACCTTGTTCCAACGTGCTATATTCTATAACAATTTCCTTCCCGGGTCGTTTGGTGCCACTCACACCTCCCCTATCAATTCCTATTATCACAACTAATAGGTTTAATATAAAGTTTGACTACAATTAGTCAAAATACACCCATTCACCCCAAAGTCACCATTTTAACTTAATTACTTCCAATTGACCCTTAATCATATCAACTCACCCTTGTTGATACTCAAAATTCATATCACCATTAATTTTAACTAATTTTAAGTTAAATGCCATTCTTGGCATTTCATCAAACACCTTTTGTGCAGGAATTTATCCTTCACATTTCAATCTCATCCAAACAACATAAATTTCCCACATTTTTGTTGCTATTCTTACATGATCAAGGATCATCCAAATTCACCAATGTACAAAAATAAACAACTTGTGAGATCACCAACCCTACCATAGTCAAAGACTATCTCTAACCCCCTTCTAGTTCATAAACTCATGAACCATAATAACCCCATGTTGCATTCTTCACCAAAATGCAAGAAGAAGAACAAAATATGGTTTCTTGGATGATTGTTATGATCATTAACAACATCTATCACCATAAAAACATCAAATTTCATATTTTTACCCATCAACCCACACCCCCAATGGTGACCCACGAAAAACCCATCAAGAACACCCAAAAATCATACCTAAATGTAGCTTGATACAAGGAGAACTCCAATTTCAACTTGCATTCAAGATCAGACTATGAATCATGCACCAATTTTGAAGGATTTCTAGTATTTGAGCTTTCTCCTTGTCTCCCTCCCCTCTCTTTCACGTCTCTAGCCACATACACACACATAAAATGTGAAATGTTGACCAAGTCAACATTAAACCCCTCTTTTAAGCCATGTTTCACCTAATGTCAATTCTAGCCCCTCAATTACTAGTTAATTATAACTAGTTTATTTCTAACTTAGTTAAGTTAGTTAACACCACCATTTAGTCATAATAAAAAAAATATTTATAAAAAAACACCCATCATTAAAATAAAACACAATTATACACCAATTACATTTTAGTTATAATAATTCCCCAAAATGGGTTGTTACACGGGGCAATCACTGTTAATGAAGGTGTTCTCCACGTTCTCAAACCACTGCAGCAGGCCAGTGGCTGTCTCAGAACCCGTAAACTTTAGTGGATTACAGGAATTGAAGTGTTTGAATGTGCAGACTGGTGGGTTTGCACCACCCTTGTTCTGGTTGAGAGTCTGATTAGCTTGAGTCAGTTGATTCACTAATCCAATAATAAGTGTTGCTAACCCTTGGATGCCAGTGTCAGCATTACCGTTAGCATCGTCATTGTTCGTATCATCTCCGTTGTGACGGCGCGGCGGCATGTTTCTGAGGATGTTAGAAACATGTTAGTACCGTTTACAACGTAAGTCATACAAACAATTGTCTAATGAGTTCATTTCAACAGTTAGGATTACATATAGGAACTATATTTTTCTCCTATCTATCATTAAACTCATAACAAGTAATAATTTCCTAATACTATACTAACGCATCCTAGTTGGTCATATCTAATATATACTAATTATTCCTAAGTTCCAAACATATCCCACCCTACACTAACACTAACAACCTCCCGATGCAGTGCAACAAGCTTATATATAAGGCATACGTACAGGTCAGTCGCAACTGCCTCAGCCGACATCCCACCACCGTTGCATTGCACCACGATTATGGCCTTGTCAGAATTTAGGGTTTACCATGTATCTTCCAATTGTCTCACTTCACAAACCTTATCCTAGGTAGGATAATTTTGAGTGAAGTGGTCTCGAGTTCCCTTGGACAATTAGGTTCACCTAATGTCTAAGTTCACCTGACATGTAGGTTTGCCTATTTCTAAGTTCACCTAATGTCTAAGTTCACCTGACATTAAAGTTCCCCTAGTGTCTAAGTTCACTAAAAGTCCACACTAAATCCCCATATCAATAATTATCAATGAGGGTTCATATCATCACTGAGTGCTCTTATTGTCACTAAGTGGTCATATCGTCCCTATGATTTATTCTCATCAAGTGTTCATACCATCACAAGGTGTTCATATTTTCACCAAGTGTCTATATCATCACGCAAGTCTTCAGTCTATCACTAAGTGTTCGTATCGTTCGTTGATCCTATACAACCCACGTGTCCAATAAGTTTCTTTATAAGTGATTTTATATGTGTTCACCAAATATGATCATCGAAAATGTCAATCCCAACGAAATTCAATCAACATCAACTTCACAACATAACCCAATAATATCCTAAGTTCCTGACACTGACAGACCCCCAATATACTACAAATGGTATATGTATAGGGCATACGTAGGGGTCGTCGCAAATGCCCCAGCCACCGTCCCACCACCTTTGTAGTATACCACGAGTGTGCCCTTATCTGGTGATCAAAGATCAAATAAATAATTCCTAAAGCAAATAAATTCCTAAGCAGTTAATTTCCTAAGTAAATAATTTCCCAAACGGGTAATTCCCTTATTCTTCAATATTGACATCCGCCTAATGTACCGTAAATGGTATATGTATAGGGCATATGTAGGGGTCAGTCGCAATTGCCCCAGCCAACGTCCCACCACCTTTACGATACACCATGTGCATGTCCTTATCGAATCATTATGGCACAATCGATCATATAATCAGCAAATAATACTTGTGAATCAAATATATAATCAGGAGTTCAATTAACATGTAATAAACACATAAGCATGAAATCCTAAATATACTAACTAGTGTATGAAATAATTCATACTAGGGTATCCTACGGTTATAGACTAGGTCAACCATTTCTAGTAACCTAATTCCCTATAACCCAGGCTCTGATACCAATCTGTAACACCCCGACCGATGGCGGAAACGTCGGGATGCCACGAGGGACGTGTAGATTGTTCATAAGCTTGTGGGCATCTAATTAATTCATCACATATCAATTAATCAACAAAATTAATTACATCAAAAATCATGTTCAGCATGAATTAGTTACACCAAATACACAAAAAGATTTAGCTAACTAACTAAATTCTAGTCTTCAGAATTTCAGTTATTTTAGCTAAGTCCAAGAATCCTATGTGATGATGTCCAAAAGATGTAGAGCTATCCTGCCCTACTTACTTCTCCTCGTTCCCTGAAACATGTAGAAAATCAAGTGTCAACTACGAAGTAGTTGGTGAGTAATCATAAGTTTTTATATTTGAAAATGTTTTACAAAATGATTATAGAAGTTTATAGTTTCTTGAGAAAATCCACATGAGCACCTGCGAGATAATCCAACACATAACCTAACACACAATCACAAACACACAATCACATATTTCAAATAATCATAGATAATCACTCACATATACATTCAACCAATCTCAGTCATCAACATCTTCAATTAGTATAAGTGACAATACATGCATCATTGTGAATGACCAAGGTCAATGACAACGACACACAGAATTGTGGCAATCCACGTGACAATACATGTAATCATTGCGGATGATCGAAGCCAACAACAACGACCCATGTAATAGTGACAATACATGCAATCATTGCAGATGACCGAAGTCAACAACAACGACCCACGGAATAGTAACAATACATGCAATCATTGCAGATGACCGAAGTCAATCAGCAACGACCCACGGAATAGTGACAATACATGCAATCATTGCAGATGACCGAAGTCAATCAACAACGACCCATGGAATTATGATAATTCAATAATCTGAATATCATAACAAATAACAGGTGTCATCCATATGTTATTAAGATAATGTGCAAATCTGGTATACATGTTCCACCTCCGAGTTTAAAACAAAATAGTTTAAAAGGAGGTTATGAGAACTTACCTGAACGCTTTAGATTCGGTGATTTTGTAAGATGCGCGCTCGCGTAAGTCAAATCAACACAAGTCAATCAACCTGTATTTATCGTGTGAATCATATTCATAAGTATCTAAGTGTGATCATTATTAAGTTATCTTATCCACTCCTCTTTTAGTTATTATTTTTATGATTCACTTAGGTTTGTCATCTATGTTATAGTGGTAACCTTAAGGCTTCCTATTCTCATTATGAAAGATCAATCTATCATTAGTTAGGTTAAAGAAATCAGTCTTATAATATCTTAGCGCGAGTATAAAGTTATACATGTAGTGAAGGTGGTAAACCTTATACACGTGTGTGTGTGTGTGTGTATATATACCTTATGTGCATACATGGGTACTGGAGTTAACCAACATGTTTTTATTTTGTTGAGTTGAAGTTAGGTTTAATAAAATTAAACTTAGGTTATCCCCATAATGTATTTAAATCACTTAAATTCTCAAATTTATATATATATATATATATATATATATATATATATTATGAAAGGTGGCCACTTGAATTATCCATGCATGCGTAAATATACTCATTAATTTTGTTCCTTTTTATCTATTCTCCCTAGCTCAAGTTTTAGTTTTTATAGTGATTTCAGCGAACCTTAGGGTACCATCACCCTTGGGTTCGGCTCATCTTATCATGGTTCGGCTGGGACTAGGGTTTACAGGTTTGTGAGGCTGATTCACAGCCCATTGGTTAGTGTGAGAGCTAAGGTTCGACCAAGTACATAGGGTTCGACAGTTCCCTGTCTCGTTGACAGGTATAGGAGGTATAGATTCAGCTAAACCAACCCCAGCAGGTTCGTGATCCAGGTTCGCTGCGGACTAAGGTTCGGCCCAAGGAAACAGGTTCGGTTGGCACCTATGGTTCGTGAAGCCCTAGATTCGTGGCTATCAATTGGTTCGTTAGAACAATGGAGGTTCGGCTAGATGCATGGAAGGTTCACTACCCATAGGGTTCGGCCATCTGAGATTCGTGGCCTAGGGAGGTTCATGAAGCAGGGTTTGGCTGCTATGCGTGCACACAGGTTCGTGGCATTCTGGTTTTAGGGTTCGTGGTCTTCATGATAGCTCGAACATGGAGAGGTTCGGCCACCTCTAATAGGTACGGCCGACCTGTTGTTCGTGAATCCAGCTTCATCATCCTCATTATCACCTGGTTCTAACCCCTTGCAAGTTCATCCATAGCCTCCCCAAGCTCAAGCTCCATCGTTTAAGGTTTAACATTGCAAAACTCTTGTGAAGATGATAATAAAAGTCGGTTTTTATATAAACAAAGATGCAGAAAAGAAAACATAGTTTTTACCTCGAAAAGTCGACCGATCGTGCAATTTCTTCGTGGGTTCTTGTTCCTCTTGCTCAGATGAACGATTTGACACCAAAATCACTTGAATCCGACAAGAAACGAGAGAGATTTGCTAGCGAGAAGTTAGAGAGAGAAAGGGGTGGCGGGTTGGGGTTTTTTAGAGAGAGAAAGACTTTTTGAAAATGAAAAAGAGGATGGAGTCTTCCACCTATTATGCCCATCCCGTTCCCGCGTGTCCGGTCTCGACTTTATCGCGATAAAATTAATAATATGCTCAGTTTTTGCTCATGAATATATTTAAAACATAAAAACCTTTAAATAATTATGTTTCACAATAATAAAATGCTTTTATTTAAATTGTTTCGTAAGATGATTCCGTTTTATTTTTTGTTAAATTATTTGTTGAAATAAAACGATTTGTTCAAATAGGTCTTAAGTTGTGATTCCTAATAAACGTTATTAGTTTCCATTTATTAATTCATTATCATTAGAAATTATTCCGTTATCTCGTATCGCATTTCGATTCGATTTACGATTTATAGAATATCGTTTCAGAATATTATTCCTAATAATTAAATTCGTGTGAATCGTCACTCACGCGAATACATTATCAATTTAATATTTCTCAATTAATATTCGCGTTTAATTTATAATCGTCACCTCACCAATGCGTGTTTATCATTAATAATGCTTCCATTATTTTATTACCTTGAATATTATAATTCCCCAATCCAATCCCACTAAACCATATCACTGACACATCCATGATAGACCGAAATATGCATATGTATAGGGCATATGTAAGGTCAGACGCAATTGCCCCAGCCACCATCCCACCGCTATTTCGATAAACCATAACCATGTGTCCTTGACCATGTTTAGAAACCAAACACTAACAATTACTACTTCCTTTCCTTCCCAAACCACAATCCATAATATGCGAATTCAACTGCGATAAACTCTCTGGTTCTGTTTAGTTGTGTTTCAACTAAACTTCCCATAGTTTATGCATATAATAATATGTTCTCAATATGTATACCAATATCGGTAATAACATCCAAAAATTCATTATCATTAATAATTATCATATCAGGTCGTAACAGTACAATCGTACATGTACGGACAACCTGAAATACAGTGATGTTACACCGACTAATTTTTGGAAAACAAACAATTATAAGGAGAGATTCTGCCCAATTGTTTTCAGGAAACTTAAGAAATATAAGTCGAGGTTCTACCCGACTTAGAACCTGAAAACCTCACTTTTATAAACACAGACTCTGTCCAAAACAAGGGTATGAAACCTCAGTTTTATAAGCCGTTATAATTTCCAATTCTCAACAACCATATTAATTTGATTAATCTGGGAATGTCCTGATTAATCTAACAAGTCATAGTTGTCACACGTTGTGCTATATTAAGTTAAGGATATTGATTAAACGTTTGAGATAAGATTGAGGACTTGAGTTGTAAGATCCTTGACATTGAACGTCAAGGAAAATTATGAGAGTCAGATTAAGCTTAAGTAACTCATAGAACTCTAATGACATATAGGTTTAGAGTTCAAGAACTAGTGATACGAAATTTGGGCATTGTTATTGATTTGAATCAACTCAGGTGAGTTCACAAACCCCTTTTCTGTATTTTGGCTTTTGAAACTCGGGGAATGAGAAAACATAAAAACTCATTCGAAACATCTTGATTATTGCGAAGCTTTGAAATGCTTTTGATACATTTGTGAAACATGAAACCTGATTGGATCAGCTGGAATTTTGAAATGCTTTCGATACATTTTGTGAAACATGAAACCTGATTAGATCAGGTGGAACTCTAAAACGCTTTCGATACATTTTGTGAAACATGAAACCTGATTTGCATCATGTGGAACTCTGAAACGCTTTTGAAACATTTTGTGAAACATGAAAACGAAAGCGTAGTAAAACATTTTGTTGAAACATGTGACAGTGGGGAGAAACACATGACCGAACTTGTCATTATTTCACGCGTTACACATTTGTCGCTAAGTCCCCTATTCTGTAACCGTTAACCGTGGGGGGCGTGATTATTGAGAATAGATTCTATTTGTAATTGACAATCCTCACCCGTGGTTCGTAGCTAAAACCACGACCAGATGTCGAACGGGCGCTCAATAAGACTAAAACACACAATGTCTTGCGACAAGGACATTGGGAAGGGGCAAACACTGAACTTGTCAGCTCGATTACGGGAGCCCAGGTGTTATAATTGGATAGTTGGTCTGGAACTAATACACGACATTGTTGGAAGGAACAATGTTCGCACTAGATACCAATGTTTTACACCCAGTTTGGGACATAAATATTATTTAACTCTTTTTATGCAAACATTTGATTCATTTGGGATACATTACATAAATTTTTGACAAATAAACTTGTGAACTCACCAGCGATAAAATCATGTTTTCTCATATGCATAACGATACAGGGGGTGGAGCTGGGAGCTCAATCTTTGGAGACATATAGTAGAGTCTATGAGAGATAGGCTCAACAGTGCGATACATAGCATACTATATATGTGTAATAGCATTATATACATATATATATATATGTGAAACTCAGTTAGAACTGTTATTACATTAGGCTTGTGGCTAATGTAGTTGTAATATTGCTCTGTAATATAGAAACATATGTGTCTTTTGTTGTAAATCATGACTGTGCAATCCTGAAACTGAGCAACTTGCTATCTCGGTAGTGATGGACCAGCTCATAAATAAACGAGTTGCTGATGCTATGGCCACCTACAAAAATCAACAACACACAAAGTAACCGACTCAGGTTAGAGTCAACACCGCTGTGACAACTAATAATAAATCTTATGTGGTAAAATTTCCAGAGTGTGAAAGATGTGGATTCCATCATGAGGGTGCATGTAGGCCCTTCATATGTAACAGATGTGGAAGACGTGGACATTTAGCGAGGAATTGTCGAGCTCCTGTACCTACATCGGTGACAGACAGCAACAGGGATAATAGGAGTTGTTTTTAATGCGGAGTAGTAGGTCATCTCTAGAAGAACTGCCTAAAGCTAACAATCAAGGTGGCAACAATGCTCGAGGTAGGGCCTTTTGTCACACCCCGAGCCGGCGGGGTAGGATCGGATTCCCCATCGGGCGGAAGGTTCCTAGGGCGCGATATTGTGAGTGATAATCCGAATGATCAGATTGTATACATTTCACATGATATATAAATGAGAAACGGCTAAGTAAGAATAGAATTACAAAGTTAAATTACATCAGTTAAGTTCATAATTTAACAATGTAAATCTACTATTACATCATAATTCTTCTATCTTGTATCTGCACAAGATATACAAAATAAATCTGTAAAATGATGCTTCAAAATATGCAGGTCCAAAAAGCTAGGTCCACTATCTGGTATCCTAGTCCAAAAGTAATAACTCCTTAGTTGACATGTTCGTCACCTGAGAAGTCATGCAAAAATAAAGTCAACACATGGTTGGTGAGTTCATTAAGTTTTATAAAAGTGAATTTGAATAACCTGAATGACAACCTTAACCTCACCATTAACATCCTATACCATCCAGTTCAGTATGCTTATATACAGGGCATATGTAGGGTCGAACTTACCGCCCGCCCAGCCACCGTCCCAGCACATACTAAACCACATGATATATTGTTCCTGGTAATAATTGAGCGTTTCATCCCGCATCTTTGATTCCATAAATTTTGATCCATAGAATTTGATTACCCTGAAAATGTTTACCTTGATCCCTCGAAATGACAACCTTAACCTCACCAACAACCACCTATGCTATTCAATCAAGTATGCTTATATATAGGGCATATGTAGGGGACAAGCCCCAGCCACCGTCCCACCACATACCGGACTGCTAAGCATATTGTTGTTAATGATAATTAAGCGTTTCACTCCTTTCACCTTCAATTTAGATTTTTTATTTCCACAAATAGATTTACCTCTGATCTTTTGAGTTCACCATGTATTCATGATTACTTCAAAGCACTTGTAGAAATATAATATTAAACGTGTAATTAAATTAATAACTAAACATTTAAATACAACTAAGACATGATGTCTGGGCCTTATTTGACTCAATCAATTAGACTTAGTTGTTGGTGGCTGTCCAAGTTGTACCCTCTCACACGTGGCCCATATCAGGCATGACTCACAAGGAGTCTACCTGTGTGTGCCGGGACTTTAATGATGCCCATATCAGCTTGACCCACTGGTCTACTGTACATGCCGGGACTTTACGGATATCCTTTGATTCTTGATCGTCTGTGATTCTCTTGATTTTGTTTGATAGTTCACGTTATTGCCTATATAGCTTGACTACAAGAGTCTACTATTTATGCTGGGACTTTATGTGTGTTACACGTGGTCTTGATTTCTATACAACTGACATCCACCTTGACAGTGATTCACACACAGTTCTGATTTCCTTGATTTCCTTGAGTCTCTTGATTTTGATCTTTAGAATTCCATGATTTCACTATGATTATAGATTTATGAGTAGGATCCTTTGATTTACTGATCCACACACTGGATTAGTTTCCATTGCATTTGATCTTTAACTTTTGTTCTTTTGATTCCACTTTGAATTTAGATTCTTGAATTTGAGCTTGATGGACTAAGGGTTTGTTTACAGTTTTAGAATTAAGGTATTACTCATAAGAGTAATTAATTAACTTGTAAGTTCTTTCATCATAGCAATTTCCTAGACAGGAGTCTAGGAGTATAAACAAGCATTTATAATAAGCAATTCATAATAAGTAAAAGTGTTTACGTAAAACAATTTAAATAAAACAGTTTACGCATGCTTCTCAGCCCCGCGTTTTAAAACAAAAATGTTTAGAAAAGGGGCAATGAACTCACCTGCGTTGCTGTGCAAATGATCTATCACAAAATGCGCGCTCTTTGTTGTAGCTTAGGTTTCTTCGGTTCCTAAGTTGTTTTAAAAGGATTCGAATACGATAACTATACGTATTTGTCGTCGTATCTAAGGTTTGGTCTTGGTGTGCAACTAAGTGTCCTTTGTTGCTAATGTGATTCTAAGATTTAATCTAACTAGTCTAACTTAAATACCCATTTGTCACCCAAATCCCATATCCCGAGATCAATCATTACAAGTTCTCAATTAATATGTTTTTAATTTAATTCATTTTAAGTTAAATATCAAGTCAAAATCATTTCTTTTAATTCCATAGAGTTTATAAACCATTTTCTTTTATTGAAAACATAATTAACTTTAATAGAAAGACATTTAACATGTGATGGGCTTAGGTTAAGCCCATTGGGCCAATCTCGAGCCCATAGTTTGCTTTTGATTTCCCATTTGACTTCTTGTCCAAACTTTGATTAGCTAATATTAGATAAGTTAGATAAACTATCTAGGTTAGCTACATATCATTATAGATTGTCCTAAGGTTTAGGTGTTAATATTTGAATCAACACTTAACACCTTAGATCATCATTGTGGTACTCATGTTTTTCCCTACAAGTATGTGGAACCCCCAATTGGCGTTCATCACTTCATAATGTTAACATTGGCAATAACCCTTGTCTTTCTAAAACCCTAGTTTGTTGTTCCATGCTTAATTCGTATCCCTCTCATGGTTGCTTCTATATTTTGTAACCTTAGTATGATTTCCCATGCCCACACATACATGACTAAACCCATACACGCTGGAAATCATAAGGGTTTCAATAACACTTTGGTTCGGTAGCCCCTAAAGCAGCGAACCTTTTGGTAGTCACCATAGGTTCGGTGAACCTTTAAGGTTCGGCACTATCTTGGTTCGTGGATCCGAGGTTCGTCACCCTAGGGTTCGGCTAACACCTGAGGTTCGCCCTAATCGGGTTCGTGGCTATCAGGTTCGTGGTCAAGGGTTCGCCCATCTTAGGTTCGTGTCACATCCAGGTTCATCCAAGACCACAAGTTCGTGAGCCATGCAGCTCATGTCCAGCTAAGGTTCGTTGGCCGAGGGTTCGGCTGGAAGGGTTCGGTCCCCTTAGAAGATTTGGCCAAGGTATTCAGGTTCGCCAAACAGAGAAGACAGGTTCGGCCCTGACTATGGTCAGAGTCGACAGGTTCGGCTCTGTCTGATGATCAGCGACAACAGGTTCGCCCACCTGTGCATAGGTTCGGCCCCCTGTGCGTAGGTTCGGCCGATCGTTCTTTGTCACGAACCTGCTTCATCTTCTTCATTTTTCAACCCAAATCTGTTTCAGGTTTGTTTCTAACACTTCCTAGTGGTTTACAACAGTTTATCCCAAGGTTTCTAAGGTTTTAAACCAGTTAAAACAACAATAAACTATAGGGTTCGTGATACACACTAAAACCGAATGTAAATTTGAGATTTACCTCAGAATCGATGGATGAAAGCTTAAATATCTTGTACTTCCTTGATCTACGTGATGTGATGGTCGTTTTGACACCAAAAATGCTTGAAATGGTCGAGAATCGAGTGAGATATGGTAGAGAGAAGGTGGAGAGTGGTTCTAGAGAGAGAGAACGAGTTGGGAGGGGCTGGGGCTAGTTGTTGAAGGTGGTTGTGTCATTTATGACATATTAAATGATTCATAACTACCCGGTAGGTTCGGTCTCGTTCGGATTCGCGTAGTTTGTTGGTTCTTCATAGATTTTCATAACAAACGACTCGATTTATAAAATAAGATTTACAAAATTATTTTAGGTGGTTATTCCTAGTAAATTAACTAAATATCTCTTATTTATTTTAAATTTTCAAAATATTAAATTTACTGTTTAAAATCGAATCGTACAATCGTCGCGCGTATTCCTTCGAATCATCACACGTACGAACATGACGATAACTATACTCTTCAATATTGTTTTCTAATTATCGGATATCATTCAGAACGTTAAACTTCCAGATCTATTCGTACAGATCGTCTCCTATACGAATAATCCGTCGATTTAGCATTCACGTAACGACATCCGTGTTGTTTTGTTCTGTAAAGCCTTACATACGTTTATACATAGTAAAATCCTAACAAATAATCACATGATGGTTCTGTGTTGTCAGATAATTATCTGACTGATGAACCATGTTTTCTGAGTTTTGTTTCTCTGAAACGATTCTGTGTCTGTTGTTTGATAACATGAAATGATAATGATATATGATATAAACATGACAGAGAATGAAACACGTATAGTTCGTACCTGAATACTGTTCATGGCACTGTTTGAGATCATTGTTCCGGTACGGTTCCGGCACTAATGTTACACCTTTGTTATTGCAGCCGGAGACGCCAAACAAGATCCAAACCTCGTGACGGGTACGTTCTTTGTCAATAATCATTATGCTTCTGTCCTATTTGATACGGGAGCAGATAACAGCTTTATGTCAATTGAATTTAGCACATTAATTGGAGCCAATCCAACTGCATTACACAATAGATACACAATTGAACTAGCCAACGAAAAACTGAAAGAAACTAGTGAGATAATGTAAGGGTGTACGTTACAACTAGGAGATTATGTTTTTGCTATAGATCTTTTATCGGTGAATCTAAGAAGTTTCGACGTGGTTGTCAGAATGGATTGGTTGTCCGAAAACCACGCAGAAATTGTATGTTGTCAGAAGGTAGTCCGTATTCCACTCCCAAGTGGGGAGACTCTCTCAATTCATGGTGAAAAGATCGGAAAGGCGTTACAAATCATTTCCTGTATGAAAGCCCACAAGTACCTACGCAAGGGATGTCAAGCAATATTAGCGCACGTCATGGAAAGGAAGTCAAAAGGGAAGCGATTAGAAGATATACCGATTGTACGAGAGTATCCAGAGGTATTTCCTGAAGATTTGCCAGGACTACCACCTAACAGGCAAGTCGAATTTCGAATTGACTTGGTGCCTGGCGCAGCACCAATAGCTCGATCGCAGAATAGATTATCCCCATCAGAGATGCAGGATCTACCTAACCAGCTACAAGAGTTACTGGATAAAGGTTTCATAAGACCAAGCTTCTCACCGTGGGGAGCACATGTCTTGTTCATAAAGAAGAAATATGGAACCTTTAGAATGTGCATCAACTACCGAGAATTGAACAAGCTGACAATCAAGAAGCGGTATCCGCTACCAAGGATAGCTGCAAGGTTCCAGTTTCTATTCAAAGATCGACCTGCGTTCGGGATACCACCAGCTAAGGGTCAAGGATGAAGATGTTCCAATCATTGCCTTTAGAACCCGATATGGCCATTATGAGTTTTTGGTTATGCCGTTTGGATTGACGAATGCCCCGGCAGTTTTTATGGACCTTATGAATAGGGTCTGTAAACCGTACTTGGACAAATTTGTCATTGTGTTCATCGATGATATACTAATTTATTCCAAGACTAAAGAAGATCATGAGCAACACCTAAGGCTTATTTTGGAGTTGCTAAGCAACGAAAAACTGTGTTCCAAGTTTACCAAATGTGAATTTTGGATGAGAGAAATACAATTCCTTGGGCATGTAATTAATCAAAAAGGAATATATGTTTTGAACTCCGGATTCCTCGGTGGTATGCTGAGGCCATGCACAAGGGCCTTGGCGATACGCGGCGAGTTTTTGGAGGTGAAATGAATATTAAACTCATCGCGGTATGCTGAGGCCATGTAAGATCGGCCTTGGCGGTACGTTATAAGTCCCAAACGACAAATTCTTATAAAAACCAATACCATTCACTTTTAATCCGTTCTTTTCCAAACTTCTCCGAATTCTCTCACACTTTCTCGACTAAATCCCTCTGGAATCAACACCCCAACCCCCTGGAATCACTTTGGAAGCTATCTTTTGGTGCTTGGAAGCCATTAAAGCTCAAAGGGAGTTCTTGGAAGCCATCTACAAGTAGAGGGTCCATCATCAGCCTTCATCTGGGTCTCCCGGAGCTGTTCTAGCACGAATCTACACATCTAAGGTAGTTTTATGAGCTTATCTAGTGTTAGATCAAACATGCAATGGGTAAAAACCCACATGCATGAACATCCACCCACGTGAGATTATCTATTATAAACGAATTTGTTGGTGATTTTGTGTGATATTGGTGTAGATCTACTAATTTTAGAGTATAGGAATGTTGGATTTGAGTTTGGATAAGCTATTGTGTTGATTTTGGTATACTTGCCATAAAAGGAAACTTTTATGATGCATGTCATAGATTTGTGATGATCTGTACATGTTAGACATGTCTAGATTTTGTCAAATGCATATTGGAGTGTTTAGAAACACATTTGGGTATTTGATTTTGTAAAAATACGATTTTTAGACAAACTTACTATATATGGAAACTTTTGTAAACCAAAAGAGGGCTTCTGATGTTTTAAGGTGTTTTGGTGAACTTTGATTATTGAAACATGTTTAAAAATGATTTCTAAGCATATTGGAAACTTCGATTTATAAAAACGAGCTTTTAAGTGAATACTTACTATTTTAGGAAACTTTATTTGGACAAAATGGCATAAATGACAATTTATGTGCAAACGATATACTTTAAGTGTTTAAACGTGTTTTTATAAACATATTAAAGGTATTAGCTTTGTATAATGGGATTTCATAACTACACTTTCCAAAAATGGAAACTTTCCAAAAATGGTAACTTACGATTCTTACAAGTTACTTAAGTGAACGTTGTAAGATTAGAGTCACAGGACGCATGTAGGTGTCCTACTCGTATTTATGACACCTTAA
Organism: Mikania micrantha; assembly: GCA_009363875.1. Lineage (NCBI taxonomy): Eukaryota > Viridiplantae > Streptophyta > Magnoliopsida > Asterales > Asteraceae > Mikania > Mikania micrantha. The sequence continues at coordinate 39,188,117 of CM018698.1, read as the reverse complement.
ACGGACTTACCACAACAAACGTGTCACCAACCATTCGTTGAGCCAACACAAGTCAACACACGTACACCCGGTTGAGCACACCGACACTTGGAGTTGTATGAGATACAACACACCACAAAAGTTATACTCACCACCTATGTGGTTATAGGTGCTTACTAGCAGGATTGCTAGCACTCGCAAGTAGGGAACACACACAAACCGGAACTGCTTTACCAGGTGAGTTCACGGCCCCTTTTTACATTTTCTAACTTTGGGGGAGAAAACATTGCATTACAATTGTTTTTGAACAACAACTCATTTTTATTTACATATGGACATGCTTTATCATTATATATATGTGTGTGTATGTGTGTGTGTAGCACACATCACAAACTCAAAGTCCTCACGATACCCCTCGGACCGTTAGTAGCGCTGAGCGCCTAGCTGGTATCTTGAATAGTACTATTTGGGCCTGACAAGCCCCACCCATCACGCCTGGGAGGCCAACCTGGCTGGAGGCCGGAATGGGTGCAATATTGACCAACAAACTTTTCCACTGTCTTGTGATGGACATGGCGGGAGACACAACTGTCAGCTTTGGTACGGACCTGCATATAATATAACTGTATTGACTAGCTATCAATCTATACTGCACTGTAATGATATGTAATCTAGCAACATTTACTTTAAACATTTTGATGTTTACTGCTTATGAAAAACATGTGCTCTCACCAACCTTTGTGTTGACCCATTTTACTCGCATGTTTTATCAGGTAACTAAGGCACGCGCACGAAGGCTAGGATGCTAGGATGGAGCCCATGCATCAGTTTTAGTGTCTTAGGTCATTTGAGAACATTTAAATATTAGACTTGATATGTAGTGATGATTACTTAAATCGCTTCTGCACTAATACTCATTGTGATTTGAAAACTGTTTTAAACATATGCTTCCGCAACTTATATTTACAGTGTTGTTTGATAACTTAAACTTTTAGTTCCGTAACTCTGATTTAAACAAAATTGTTTATCCAAGTTATTGGACGTACGTATGAAATCAGACATATGAGTCTCGCAACTCTATGACCGGAGACTGTGATCCTGACAGTCTGTTGCTAGCGCCCCGGAAGGGACGGGATTTCTCGGTGTGCGACAAGATGACCGTCTTGGTGAAAAAGGGTGTTAAAAGTTAATATGAGTAACAATCATTATTTGGGTTAAAATACGTAGGTTTTATTAAAGGAAACTATCAGTGAGGTTGTTGGAAATAAATAGTAATTAAGGGTGGTTAACCAAGTGTCAACCCAAAGCCCTAATATTTCTACATTTAACTTGGGTTCTAAACAATTAAAGTGGATTACATACTCATTTATGATTTGGTTTTCAACACCAACTTCCTTCCAACTACTTTAAACTATAAACATAGATGCTATAAATCAGTTGGGCTTGAAACATTCGGATTTTATTAAACGAAGCCATGAATACGGTTGTTGAGTATTACTTAAGAATCAATAAACAAACTAAGTATATGTGTGGATTACATTGTAAACACCCAACACTTAGTAATTCTATGTAAATGTATAACTAAATTAGATAGTTCAATTGAACTTTCTAAGACGGGTTATACACAAGAACGATCAACGAACTACGGATAACAAAGAACTAAAGAAGGACTTAGAGTTAATCGAGTGAGATTAACCTAAGTCTAACATGTTAACTTATAATTTCTTAAAATAATTTATGTTCTAATTAAACAAAATGACTTATAAATTACTTTGTTTAAAATGATTATAAAGTAAATCAAATAATTTCTAACTTATAGATTTTAACTTAAAATGGGTTTTATTAAAGATGTTTTACCTAAAAGGCCATGAATGTGATAAATTAGACCTTATATAATTAAGGATAGTTGTGAACATCTACAGGATAAAGGGATAATTAGTGTAGACTAGTTAGAGAGACTTAGAAACACATTAGTAAAGTTTAGGAAACATAGTCGCACACCGAGACCAAATCCCTATATACGTCATCTTCGAACATTTATCGTATTCAAACCCTAATAAATTAACACAGGTACTTAAGATACTTAACCTACAAACAACGAGCGCGCATATTTTTGTGATTCATTACATAACAACAAAGGTGAGTTCATTGCCCCTTTTATAAACATTTTTGTTTTACAAATGCGGGGCTGAGTAGCATGCGTAAATTATTTTTCCTTGGATTATATTTACTTAAATGATTTTACTTCACTTATGTGTTACATGCGAAATTGTTATCCTAGATTCTGTCTAGGTAAACTATTTACAGGTTTACAAAATGAATTAATTACTCACCATGAGTAAGACAACTGTTTCAAAACAAAGAACTATTTTCTGATATGTGTTTCAAAGAAACTAAAGATCTATATCAACAAACTATTTTCAGTGATGAGTTTCAAAGAACTAAAGATCCTATCAAAGAACTATTTTCAGTGTTGTGTTTCAAAGAACTAATGATCTAAACAAAGAACAATTCTAGGTGATTTTCAATTGTATGCCAATCAAGACCACCAGTAAAACAACTGAAAGCCCGAAACATATAGTAGACTTTCATAGCCATGCTAATATGGGCGCAAACCAAACAATCCAATTAACTACAAGAAACAGAGGTGAACAACAATCTAAGGATATTCTAAAGTCCCAACATATACAGTAGACCTGGAGGGTCATACTGATATGGGCACATCATAAAGACCCGACACATACAGGTAGACTCTTTTGGGTCAAGTTTCATGTGGGCTATGTGTGAGATGATACAGACTGGACACCACCAATAAACTAAGAATACCTGATTGAGTTGACCAAGGCCAATCATTATGTCTTAGATTGTATTGAATGCCTACTTATTTATTTAATTAAGAATTTAATGTTATGTTTCTACAAATACTATGGTTGATCATGATTGTGTGATGAACATAAGGAATCAATAGAATTTCTATTTTTCTGGAACGACAAGAACATAGAACTAAAGAACTATTGTGTTGATAGTGTGGAATGAAACGCTTGATTATCACTAACAACAATATGTTATGTAGTTCGGTATGTGGTGGGCTGGTGGATGGGCTGGCGGTAAGCTTGACCCTACATATGCCCTATATATAAGCATATTTGATTGGATAACATAGGTGGTTGTTGGTGAGGTTAAGGTTGTCATTCCGGGTGATCAGTGTTAACAGATTTTTAGGTTATTCAAATGTTTTGAATCAAAGGTATGGGATGAAACGCTTAATCATCACCAGGAACAATATATCATGTGGTTTGGTATGTGGTGGGCTGGTGGCTGGGCTGGCGGAAGCTTGACCCTACATATGCCCTATATATAAGCACACTGAATTAGATGGTATAGGTGGTTAATGGTGAGGTTAAGGTTGTCATCTGGTCAGGTTTGTACAAAATCTATTTCTAAACAAAACTATATGAACTCACCAACCATGTGTTGACTTGATATTTTTGCATGACTTCTCAGGTGACGAACAGGTCTGATTAAGAAGTTTATGCTTTTGACTAGGATGCCAGATAGAGGACCTAGTATTTTGGGACGTGCATATTTTTGAACATCATTATACAGAATATTTTGTATATCATGTGCAGATACAAGATAGAAGAACTATGATGTTGATAGTAGATTTACATTGTTAAATTATTGACGATACTGATGTAATTTAACTTTGTAAATTCTTTTTTATTTAGCATTTTCTCATTATATATCATGTGAAATGTAAACAATCTGATCATCACAATTATCATTCCCGATATCGCGCCCCGGGACCTTTCCGCCCGACGGGAGACACAATCCGGCCTGCCGGCTCGGGGTGTGACATTGTGGCTTAGCAATGCCACCATCTCTCCCTCGAATCGACCCTCAGAAACTGGGTTTACATTCTCCCTTCCTAACAATTGGGTGTCAAACACCTCCATAAGACACCCATCCTGTGATGGATCACACATACGTGAATCAACAACATCAATGAAGTAGAGTGAATCGCCTAACTCTGTGGGTGCCTTATTGACCATCCAATATCAAAGGTCACCTCCTCATCATAAACTCAAAGTGTCAATTTTCCAAAGCAAACATCAATAAGGGATCTAGCAATGCCTAGGAATGGACGACTAAGAATGAGAGGTACATTCTTATCTTCATCCATATCAAGGATCACAAAGTCTACAGGAAACACAAATCGATCAATATTTACTAACAAATTCTCAACTATACCTCTCGGATATTTAACTATCCGATTGGCAAGCTGAATGCTCATTCTGTTTGGCTTGAGTTCCTTGACGCCTAGCTTTTCAAACACAACATAAGGCATCAGATTGATGCTAGCATCTAAGTCAGCCAATGCATTGCTGACTGACAAACTTCCAATAAAACATGGTATAGTGAAACTCCCGAGATCATTCATCTTTTGGGGAAGTTCTTTTTGAGGAATGGAAGAACATTCCTCACTCAATGTAACATGAGATAACTCCTCCAACTTCTTCTTGTTGGTGAGGATGTCCTTCAAAAACTTGGTAAATTTTGGAATTTGAGCAAGTGCCTCCACAAATGGCATATTTATGTGTAACGACCTGAACAATTCCAGAAATTTGCCATAATGTTCCTCCAAATTCTGCTTCTTCAATCTACTGGGATATGGAATAGGAGGGGTGTAATCTTTGACTGGATTTTTTGCTTGTTTTGTACTAGCTGGGCCTAGCCTGGAATGCAACTCAGCAGAAGTCTCAGTCACAACCCCCTCACTAACCAGCGGAAGAGAATAAGAATGGGAAGCCTGTGGAGGAGGTGCAGTGGTAGATTTACCACTCCTCAAACTAGAATTTGGCTCCGTGTTGCTCAGGAGGCCTCCTTGTTGCCTTTTAGATAGCACCTTGGAAATTTGTCCCACCTGATTATCGATGGCTTGCATCGATGCGTTTTGGTTCCTCAACTCCATATCATATATGGTTATGGAAGTGGTTTTCCATATACTGATTTTGTTTCAGAGCCAACTGGCTTTGAGTCTCAGAGTTAGTTAGCAACTGTGCAAACATGTCCTCCAAATTTGATCACTTTTCAGGAGCGGATTGTGACCCACTGCCAGAACTTTGATTTTGAAACTGGTTTAATGGAGGACTAACCTGGTGTCTGATTTTGAAATGGGGGATGCGGATTGAGTCCAGGTGGTTGCTGGTTTGTAGTGCCAGACTTCCAACTGAAATTTGGGTGATTCCTCCACCCCGGATTATAAGTGTTACTATAGGGATTATTTTCAGAATGAATTTGGTTACCCGTGTAGTTAACCTGCTCGTGAATGGACTTAGCCCTATTCGAACACTCCCCACTATGATGTGCTCCCCCGCATATCTCCCAACAAGATTGAACTTTGTTCATAAGCATCTGCTAGATTTTGTTGGAAAGGGCCTCCAACTTGTGCAGAGAAAGCAGTATAGCTCTTCCTAGCTGCTTTCTCAAGCAATTCAAATGCCTCTCACGGTCTCTTCCCTCCAAAGTCTCCACCCGCATAACTATCAAGCCACTATCGTCAGCTTACATCGAGCCCATTGTAGAATGTCTCACATTGCCTCCATAACTCTAAACTGTGATATGGGACCTTTCTCATTAGATCTTTAAACATCTCCCACGCCTCATAAAATGTCTCTCCATCAGGAGGAAAATATTTTTCGAATAATTTTTTAGACATCTGATTCCAAGTACTAATACAACCTGAGGGAAGGGAAATCAGCCACGCATTGTCTTGGTCACGTAGAGTGAATGGGAATAACCAAAGTAGAATGGCATCATCAGACGCGCCATTAATCTTGAATGCGGGAAAAATCTCTAGAAATCCCATGATATGGAGATTAGGATCCTCATGATCCTTCCCATTAAACAGAACAGTATTTTAAATCATTTGAATGATGCTCGACTTAATCTCGAAATAGTTGACTTCAACAGTCGGTCGGGTAGTGCTTGGCTCCAATCCTCCAAGTGATAGCTTTGCAAAGTCGGAAATCGTCCGTTCATCATCCTGGTCCTCCATGGTCATATCCCCATGACAAAAATGTCGTCGGTCTCCACATCTCCTTCGATGGTCTTTGCTACAATGCGGGGCCGCTCCCGCAACCTTTGCCGAAAATACCGCTCCGGCTCAGATCTAGGCTCGACTATATCCGGCTCGGAGGTTAAGGACATACACACTCAAGGCAAATATGGATTACCAAATCCAGCTTGTTAAAATAAAAATAAAAATAAAAATAAAATAAAATAAAAAATTTGAAAAATAAACACTAAAAACTAAAAATAAAACCAGGAAAATGTAATAATATACACACTATCAGCACTATCAACGAAAGCTAAATCACCAACTCTAATTTTTCTAGAAACCACAATGTCCCTGAGAACGGCGCCAAAAACTTGATGTACGTTAAACCATATGTTTTAAAGACGGATTTTTCACACATATTTTTGTTTTAAAAGTGATTTTTACTAAGAACTAAATTACACACAATAGGCAAGTGTACTTATCGTATAGCAACATAGTGAATGGTAAGAACCAGATATCTATCCATGGACACAGTAGCACTCGATACTTAACTTCGGTCAATGTTTAGCAAAAAAATAAGAAAATTGGGTTTGTGAAGTTCAAACGAACAACTAACTAACTTGACTTTAAAAAAATCTAAAGTCTAAGGAAATTGTCAATATTACGAATCCACTTAGTCTAGTGATGAGATTAATATTAATTGATAAACCAAATGTTGACTAGATTTCGGTCAAGGATATCTAATCTTATAATCTTATGGAAAATTAAAACGACAAACACATTCTAATCACCTTAGATTACTAGATTATTCTATTAAGCCCAAAGTCAAAGTCTATGTCAAGATTTATCTGTCACACCCCCGCCGTCGGCGGAAACACGAGAGATGCGACAAAACTGTTTATCGAGAACTCATTGAATATGAGAGAATGTTAATCCTTCTGCTTAAGTGTAAAGTCCATACCTAGCCTTAGGTTAGTACCTGAAATACATGCAAAGAACAAGTGTCAACTAAAAAGTTGGTGAGTTCGTAGGTTTTATGTTTAATCAAACAGTTTGAGTAATAGTGTTTGCCATCCAGGCACGAGTAAAAAGTTTAAATGAAAATCAAGTAGGATCAACAATCCCATAATGTGTTGGCCAATCCCAGCATGATAAAATAGTAAAGTGGGTGTTTTTCAAAATATAAACAAAAAGTCTTGAAGCAATTAACACAAGTCCACAACCATACCTATTGACTTCTTGAAATACCCTTAGTGTAATGTCATATCACAAACACTACTTCTAGGTGGAAATATACCATTCATTTAACACAACAGTTATGGTTGGCGCGACCAAACCATGCATTGAGGTTTGTCAAACCCCGCTAGTACTAACTTATATTAATCCATCGGCTCATAACCATGAGCTAAATGGTTGTGTAAGGATTAGGGATTTAAATGTGATATATTCTAGTCTCATGTAATATACTTCATCATAATGTGCAATATCAAGTGAACAACTTCTAGAATCAAAGAGAGTATAATAGCATGCATAACCCCAATATTTGCAAATGAAAATAGTAAAAAGGGGCTACAAACTCACTGTAATAGTGGTGAGTGTGGATTCTTGTATCAAGTAAAAGTCAAGTATTGTAGCATGTATTTCCCCCAAAATATGTAAAATGAAAAGGGGGCTACGAATACTCACAATGTGTATAGCAATGGAACCCATGTCCATATGTTGTGATAACCAGAGTCCCAGTGACCTTGTACAGCACCTAAGTGCTAGTCAACTCTAAACGTTTGATATAATATAGCATTTCCCAATCAAATGCTATATGAGATCATGTTTGTAAATCAAATGTGTATCAATAACTGACATCAAATTCTTGTTTTGTGTGCCTATTTGACGCAACCGTCAAACGTAATCTAGCGCGTCCTAACTTGTGTTAAACTTGATTCACCGAAGTCTTTTTTTTACATATGTCACTTTTGGTTAACAATATATATTCTGTAATACTTGATTATTTATTTAATCGAATGTGTTTGTAATTGATATGTTTCAATGTGCGTATATAATCTTAGTTATCAACTTGATAATTATTGTTATTATATATAACTTTGTTGAATAATTATATCATGTTTGTAATAAAGATATTTAAAATGTTCTAACTGATGTATGCACCATCTGTTGTAACGACGTTTATTGTATCTCGACGTATTTATTATGTACAAGTCATTACTAGTATATATATATATATATATATATATATATATATGTATATATATTTATATGTACGAGTATTTGTTCCATCTAGTATTAATTATTGTAACTTGATTACTCATACACGTACAAAATATATTTAAAACTATTTTGTCGAAATATAGTCATTAAATCTAAATATCGGTTTTTATAATTGATTCTTCAATAATAGCTTATATTATTTGAAATTCGTTTATTTATATGTTTGCATATCAAATGTTTGAAATTATTTAACTCTGATTGTTCCAACGTCTGTTGTCACAAGAGCCGATGTTTGACTTTTAACATAATCAAAATCTTTTCAGTTGCATGTTATATTTAACAAAGTCATCAATTTGTAAGATCTCGCGTTAAATATTGATTATGACCTCTAAATATATATCTTTTATATTTGTATTTATATATACACACATATCTTCTAAATATTTTATATATTTATTATTTTCTTTCGTTTGCTTTAGTCGCGAATGTAAACACTCAAAATGCGCGTGATACCATGACATACTAAAGATTGTATGTGGGTATACCTTCCGATTCGGTTCGCGTACGAGAACTCATTTTGTAAAAGTGGTAACCCATTTAGAGATCCATGCACACCCATGAGTTCGTTTTTACGTCACGAACAAAATCGAGTTGACTGTTTCTCATGTTGACCGGATCTAACTGGTTGACTTGCTTTGTCTGTGGTTTGACTTCTGTTAATTGAGGATAGGGAGTGTCGGGAACAACTCGAACAAACCCCGGTTCACAGATCTAACCTGTTAAATAATCACATCACCAATAAATATTCATAGCATCTGTAACCCTTGGATCTACTGATTCCAAACCTAGATTCCAACATAAAATCATGAAAATGACTAGATCCATGTTTAAGTTGGGTTCTCACCTTCCCTTCTACTTCACCATTACTTTTTCTTCCTCCTATCCATCCCCTGTTCGTCGTTGAGATGCCTTTAGAACCCAACACCTAGGTTGTAACCGTTTCGAACAGAAGCTGGCTTGCAACCCGCACCCAACTTCTAGATTTGGAAGTAACCCCCTTTGGTCGTTGCTTATGTAACTGGTCTTCGAGAACCACCATCAGATCCTTTGTGTTCAAATCACCTGGACGAGAAATCTAGTCATCCCCATGATGAACGGTTGCTGTTGCTATCTTGGCTAACATGAAGCTGCAAAACGACCACCATGACCACCGCTGACAAACCGGAATCCACCAGACCGCCAACACTCACTGATCTATGTTGACCATCAAAACCACAAGCGCTAAGGGTTGCTAGGCTCTAGTCAGGGGTGAATCAGATGAGGGGTGGTTGGAGAAGTAGTCATGAGTAGCATCTGGGAGCTGGTGGCTGGAGTTTGCAGGAGATGTTGTCACGTGAGGGTGAAGGCTAGATGGTCGAAGCTTCGCCGGAATGGAAGCCGCTGGCTCTCTTCTACTTATTGGTATCTCACAGTCAAACACACACACACACCTTAGGTGTTTCGTGACTGCTAACACGAGGAAGGAGATGGGGATCGTCTGGAAAATGGAGGTTGCTCTGTGTGAGTGGGAAATTGACGGAGAAGGAGGGTTGTCTACGGAGTTTGAGGCCGGATAGAGCTTCTTTCTTGATCTCTTCTCCCGATCGTTTATACACAAACACACACCGTGTGTGTGTGTTTGACGGCTGGACAGAAAGTTGGGAGGGAAAAGAATGTGGTACCTTTTATAGTTAGGGTTTCGTGTATGTGTAATCGCGTATAAGTCGCGTAGGAAACCCGTTCGAGTCACGTTTTCACTATAATTTATTATTTAGGGACTGAAACATGTTAGAATAACACGAACCATCTCATATTATTTTTCTTTTCGTCTAACAAGAATTAATATGGCGAACGGACAGGTTTAACAGCTAAACTCCATCGGTTAAACTCTGAAACAATTTTAACCCGCCTCCTTAATTGGTTTTTGCTAAAAATAATAACACCAATATTATTTAATGATCATAACTTAATTATCAAGTTTGGGATGATGTTCGATCATCGAATGTTAATAAATAAATTGTTTGTTTTCTTTCGGAAAAAACCAAATAATTATATAACAGTCCGTTAAGAAGATCTGTGAGTTTAATCGGTTTCTCTTTATCGATTGGGTCTTAGTTAGGCCCGAGTTCTTATTGGGCCTCATTGGGCCTGACTGGGTCTAGCACGTTTATTCCAAATAAATCATGAATAGATTCTCGATTTTTGACGGGTGTTACAGTCTCCTTTCCTTAAAGAAATTTCGTCCTCGAAATTAGTTATCACTTATTTGGAAGGAGCTTGTAACTTGTATATTGAATTATTTCGGTTATAGATGTGTTCTTGAAATTGACGTAACTAATAGATTACGCTCGTGATTTTGTTAGTTAGGCATTCACAAAGCACTCCTTAAGCTTGCATATATTCATGATTCTTGATCAAGTTTAAGGGTTCTGTCATCATGATCATTAAATGGTTCATGTGATAATCTTATTGCAACTGGTAAGTTGTTTTTCTTAATGAGTGAATTCGGTAAGCAATTTGAATGTCTTTATAAATCAAACTAGTCGGATTTGAATAATTGACTAGGTTATTTTTGCTAAACAGGGTTAAACAAGATATTGCTAGTCTTCAATGAGACTGTATGTCATCATTATGCAATTCTCTTAGTAGCAACTTTATGACACCCGGCAATTTCAGGTAAATTGCAACTCTTAAAACCTTACATTTCACATTCATACTTGTTGCATTTCATCTAATTTTGTTTAATTAGATGAGTCAAACACAAACAACTGCGAAACGATAGTTCAAGGAACTATCGAATCGTACATTGCACATTGGTTGTCGAAACCAAGTGTGGCAAACGCAAACGCAAACACAAACGCAAAACAATAATTCGGGGAATTATGGGATTGTGCATTACATGTTGATTATGTTTAATCAATCATGCAAACGGTTCGTAACGACGAACGCAAACTATCCAAGATAATTTGAGGAATTATCGAAACACACACAAGTCTCACGAACGTTGGTGATCAAACAATAATCAAACAACTTATGTGTTAATATGTGAATACATGCTAAACATGTATTAGATATTTAGGATAAACTTTAAGGATTGAACACGAACGAAAACAAATCAACGGAATCGAAAAACTTAAAAATGAAGCCTCCGTGGTACGCCGAGACTCCTCAGCAAAGAGCTTTATAAAGACATTCCCAATTCATTTTGTCCGATTTCCTTTACACTCCACCGAGCCTTTTCCCTCAAAATCGACCAAAACTCTCTTGAATCAACACTCAAACTCTCTGGAATCAACATTGAAGCCATTTACTTCATTCTTTGGTGATTTTGGCGTCCTTGGAGCTTGGAGGAGGAGCAAAGAAGCTAGAAACGACCGTCAACCACTAGATCTTCATCATCAGCAGCTATCCTCACTGAATCTCGCCTTCTAAGGTAGTTTTACGTGTTTTTCTATGGATATATTGTACAATCAATGGGTGAAAACCCACATGCATGATCATCCACCCACATGCAACTCCATGTGGCTAGCGAAGACGAATTTGATGGTGATTTGATGTGTTAGTTGATATAGATCTACCGATTTTAGAGTAGATAATGTAACGAACCAATTTCGATCAAGTAATTATCTTAATATAATGTTTAAATTTAAAGTTGAATTTGTGTTAACTAGTAGGTTAACTTGTTAAAAAATGAACTACTAGTAAAATAAAAATGTTGGTTAAAGTAAATAAAAGTTGAGGGGGCAAATTGACAAAGTGTCAAACTTAACTTAATATAAAAGAGGGGATTTGACCAAAGTCAAAATCTCAACTCTCTTCTTCTTCTTCTCTCTTGAAAATGTGGAACACCGAAAAAAACCCAAGAAGAAAATTGATTTTGAAGCCAAATTGACCCACCTTGGAAGCCTTAATCTTCAATGCAATTTTAGAATAGTGTTCTACTCATGTTGTAGTACATATTGGTAAGTTTCTTTGATTATTTTGGTTGTATTTTCGTGGGTTTCCATGGGTGTGGGTTAGGTTAGAGTAAAACCCAAAAATTTGTTAATAATTACTTGTTCTATGTCATTAGGTTGCTTAGAATCAAGTAAACTAACTTAAAACATATTCATTTGCATATGATTACAAGTTTGTAAGATGGGTTTTGTTAGACATGGAGTTTTGAATGTTTAGATGGACTAGTGATAGTTCATATAGACTTTGAATGATAAATGAAATATGAGTTTGATGAATAAATTCTGCTTTCATATGGGTTTTTGATGAAATGAATGGTTTTGAAATGAAATTGGGACTTTGTAAGTTTTAAAAAAAATGGATTTGGGTGTGCGGATAAATTCCTGCACACTAAGTGTTTGGTGAAATGCCAAAGATCTAGTTTTTGGTCAAATTGTTAAGCAAATGAGAAGTTTGATTTAAAACAATGACTTTAAAGTTAATATGAGAACTTTGTTAATAAATGGGTCAAATTGAATGCAAGTAGATGAATTAGGTGATTAGCTACTAGATTGTATGCTTATGTGAAATTGTATGATCTAGGTGAAGTTACTAATCAAAAACTCAGAAAGGAAATAGTTGACTCGATTACTACTAAGGGCCAAGGTGAGTTAACTACTCACTAATATGTAACCATAAGTCATATTAGTGTTTGTGTTATGTGATTATGATTGGTATAACTACTTGTGATTAATTTATTGTAATGGTGATCAATTGAATGTTGAATTGATATTATGTGTCATAATATGTTAAAAACAGAAATTGGCACTAGTAAGATGGAAATCTATATAAAATGGTGTTTGACATGTAAGTCCATAGTGATATATGGCATTGGTGTTTGTCATGTAAGTCCATACGGAAATGGCATTGGTGTTTGTCATGTAAGACCATAATAAAATGGCATTGGTGTATGTCATGTAAGTCCATATTGAAATGGCATTGGTGATTATCATGTAAGACCATATTGAAATGGCATTGGAGTTTGTCATGTAAGCCCACATTGGTGTGGCGTTGGGGGTAATCCATGAAAGGGTAGGTTAAATGGTTAAGTAAATGAAATGGATGGGTTTGACCGTTAACAAATAAAAAATTACTTAAACTTTGTATATAGTTATATGCTATATGATGGTATGAATTTATGTTGAAAATATGCATATAAATGTATGAGAAATGCCTTAGTTCTGATGTGTATGGTAAAATGTGAGTTATAAGGCATTGGACCAGAAATTGCATTAAAAATGGGTGTTCTGCAGGTCAAGACCGTAACTTATGGTCCTAAGGCCGTAGGTTACGGCCTACCCCTGTAAAGTCTCTGTTTTACGCCCTCTATACCGTTGCTTACGGTCAAAATTTGGGCAGGCCCGTAAGTTACGACCCTGAGATCCTAGCTTACGGCCTACCTTACGGCCTATGTAGAAAATTTTCCAATTGATGGAATTTCTTTTGGGGGTCGATGGGGTTAACTCACTTAGTTCTTATGAACTAACACTTGATTAAATTTAGTGTTTTCAGGTCAGAAATAGGTCGGCTACGAACGTATCTTCGAGCACGGATTTGGGGATATCAAACCAATTTTTGTCAGACTTGTTGGAAATGTTTATTTATGAAATTTAACTATGTTTTGGTGTAAATGATTTATAAATTGGATTTTATATCCTTATAATTTTGGTAAACAAGATAATATGTTAAGTTTTAAACTGATTAAGTTTAACGTTAAATGTTTAAAGAACTGGAACCACTATTGAAATTCAGCAACTTTTATTAAAATGTGATGTTCTGAAAATTGGGGTGCCACATATAAGTGTTTAGATTGAGTTTTGATGGGTTATGATATTGATTTTGTAGAACTTGCCATAAAAGGAAACTTTTATGTTGCATGTTGGTGATTTGTGATGATCTAGAGATGATGTTGTAAAATGCATATTGAAGTGTTTAGAAACACGTTTGGGTGTTTCATTTGGTGAAAAAACATGATTTTTGTAGAACTTACTATATATGGAAACATTTTGAAATCAAAAGAGGGGTTTTGATGTTCTAACGTATTTTGGTAATTTCTGATTATGGAAATATGTTTAAAAAAGATTTCTAACCATATTGGGAACTTTGATTTTTGAAAACGGGTCTCTAAACGAGTACTTACCATTTTAGGAAACTTTATTTGGTGCAAACGCCATAAACAGTGATTTATGTGCAACCGATATGTTTTAAGTGTTAAAACGTATTTTTTTAAATATACTGGAAGTATTAAACTTTGTGAAATGGGATTTGATAACTATGCTTTCCAAAAATAGAAACTTTCTAAATATAGAAACTTTCCCGAAACGGAAACGTTATGATTTTCGAAACATGACTTATGTGAAGGCATCATGATTAGAGTCACAGGATGCATGTTGATGTTTTACTTACATTTATGACACGTGATCATACTAAACACATCAAACGTGTCACCAACGATTCGTCGAGTCAACACAAGTCAACACACACACACTCGGTTAAACACACCGACACTTGGAGTCGTATGGGATACAGCACACCACAAAACACATACTCACACCTATATGGTTATAGGTGTATACTAGCAAGTGCTAGCATTCACAACTCGCAAACACATACACACCGGAACTGCTCTATCAGGTGACTTCGGCCCCTTTTTATCTTTTCTACCTTTGGGGGAGAAAACATTGCATGATAAATTGTTTTTGATACAACAACTGATTTTGATTACGTATGGACATGCTTTATCACTATATGTATATGTGTGGCACACATCATAAACTCAATGTCCTCGCAAACACACCTCGGATTGTTAGTAGAGCGGAGCGCCTAGCGTGGTAATCTTGGATTGTACTATTTGGGCCTGACAAGCCCCACCCATCGCGCCTAGGAAGCCAACCCGACTGGAGGTCGTAATGGGTGCAATATTGACTAATACACTTTGCCATTGTCTTGTGATGGACATGGCGGGAGGCACAACTATCAGCTTCGGTACGAACCCACATATAATATAACTGTATTGATTAGCTATTAATCGATCCTGCATTGTAATGATTTGTAATCCAGCAACATTTACTTTAAACATTTAGATGTTTACTGCTTATGAAAACATGTGCTCTCACCAACCTTTGTGTTGACCCTTTTTACTCGCATGTTTTCTCAGGTAACTAAGGCACACGCACGAGGACTAGGATGCTAGGATGGAGTCCATGCATCAGTTCTAGTGTCATTAGGCCATTTGAGAACATTTATCATTTATCTTGTTGTGTAATGATAAATACTTAAACTGCTTCCACATTATTACTCTTTATTATTTTTGAAAATGGTTTAACACTGCTTCAGCAACTTATATTTTCAGTGTCATTTGACAACTTAAACATTTTTTTCCACAACTCTGATTTTATAAAAATGTTTTGTCCAAGCATTTGGATTTATGTATGCACCCAGACATGTAGGTCTCGCAATTGTATGACCATAGACTGCGATCCTGACAGTCCCGTCGCGCCCTCGCACAGGCCGGGAAGGCCGGGGTGCGACAGATTGGTATCAAAGCCTTTGGTTAGTGTGAATTAGGTTTGAATATAGTGAACTTAGTCTATAACCACTAGTCTCCACACACATAGTGTTAGAAGTAATAGTACTAACATGCATGATCATTATTATTTGCATACATGATTGTATGCATACTCATTACGCGCATTCTAGATATGACGTCACCATCATCACCACATGTGTTTGCACACGATGGAGAGGAGTCGATAGCTCTAGCACTAACCACATCTCAACTACCAGTGACTGTAACGTCACTTGACCAGCATCCCCTACCATCGGATGATCCCTTGGAGGATTCGGACGAGGATTCTGAGGAATATTCCGATGACGACCTGACAAGGATTCCGAAGAGGACCCAGTGGAGGAGTCACCTGACAATGCATCACCCATACTAGAACCACCTGAGCCCAAGAGGCAGTGTCTTGAGTAGGATGTTATTGCCAGAATGACTCGGGACCTGGCCTAGGCAGACGATCGAATCGAGTGTCTTGCAAAAGAACTGAGATACACCAACACACGACATGCAGAACTCTGTAGCAAAGTCAACAAGATGGATCAGGATATGACATAGTTGATTGCACTATTTCAGACGGCTGAAAACCGAGCTGCCATTGCTGAAGCAAGAATCGAAGAGCTAGAGAACAAGTATGTCATTCCAGACCCCAAAGAGTCTGACACTAAGGAGAACGAAGCAGCAGAGGATGTTGATTCTGTACTGAGGAGGATGAACCAGCAGACACTGAGGAGGACGAAAGAGTCTGACACTAAGGAGGACGATAGAGTCTGACACTGAGGAGGACGAACCAGCAGACGATGCCTTCGATTAAATTAGCATAGACTTAGTAGTGACGTGTTGTATCTCTATACTAGATATTTTGGAATATAATGTTTTGGTATTAAATGAATTGTAACTAGTACGACTTATTATATATCAAGACTATTATCTGTTATTGAAATTCTTGACTATGCAAACTTATATATGTTCCCTTTACGTACCAACCGCACATATAATCTTAATTCTTGGGATCACTCTAACGCTTATTCTTGCTATGAAGATCATGGCTGGCAGATGCTGAGGGCAACGAAATGCGAGGGGACGTGGGAACATCAGTTTGACCCCAGCTGAACTCAAGGCACTCATCAACGAGCGATTTCAAGAGGCACTTGATCCAGGGAAGCTACCCGCAATCTGAACCAACTGAATCAAGGTGACAAGTCTCATTCTGAATTTACCTTGCAAAATGATCACTCGATTCTATTACAACACGTTTCACGGATTCTGAATTCAATTCCTTTCATTGCCTATGACAGGAGCAAACCTCAACCCACCTCCCCGCACATTCAAAATGTTTCTGGACTGCAAACCCCACTCTTTCAATGGCACTTTGGGAGCCGTTGGACTTCTACACTGGATGGAAAAGGCAGAGTCGGCTTCTGCCATGAGCAAATGCAAGAACGAAGACAGGGTTAAGTTCGCTGCTGGAAGTCTTGAGAGAGCTGCCCCCACTTGGTGGAATGCAAATGTTCAAAATCTAGGGCTCGATGCAGCCAATGCCCTACCTTGGGAGGATTTCAAAAGAAAGATGAACCGCGAATACTGTCCTTGCAGGGAAGTGCAGAAGTTGGAGACAGAATTCTGGAATCATAAGATGGTTGGTTCCGATGTCAAGGCCTATACTGCTCGATCGTATGAGCTGGCACACATGTGCCCGGAAATGGTAACACCGGCCTACAAGCACATAGAGAAATACATTGAGGGACTGCCCCCCTCAAATTCAGGGAATGGTGCTTTCTGTTGACCCCATTACCCTACAACAAGTTGTGCGACTGGCCCACAAGCTCACTTATTCAGCAGTCGCACAAGGACTCTTACCACCCCGTGGTCCTGTAGCCAAACCGACCGATAACAAACGCAAATAGGAGAACACCCTTAGCAAACCTTCCACCTTTCAACCACCACCACAACAACGTAAGTTTGGGTCACCTCAAGCTTACACTCCACGCATCCCAACAAATCAAAACTCAGGAGCCTATGTAGGCAAACAACCCAAGTGCAACAAATGCAATTTACATCATGCCGTGGGACAGTGTGGCTCAATCTGATGCCAACAGTGTGGCAAAGGAGGACGCCGGGCCAAAGATTGCGGAGGCGAGATACTAGCAAAAACCCCACAGCCACAACAACAAAAACTTGAAGCACTAAAGGGCTGCTTCAAATGTGGAAAACCAGGGCACTTCAAGAAGGATTTCCCACACCTAAAGAACAACAACAAAAATGGGAACAAAAATGGTCTGAAGGGACGATCCTTCATGATCGAGGCTAAGGAAGCCAGACGACATCCTAACCTTGCAACAGGTACGTATCTCCTAAACAATCATTATGCTTATGTATTGTTTGATATTGGGGCTGAGAAAATTTTTATATCTGAGGATTTTAGTGAGATACTTTCCATAATCCCAACGCCTTTAGAGGTTGAATACACTGTAGAGCTAGCTAATGATAAACTGATTGTAACCAAGCACATTTTGACAGAATGCACCCTAGAGCTAGCAAATCACAAATTTAAGATAGACCTCATGCCAGTTACACTAGGCAGTTTTGATGTCGTATTAGGCATGGATGGGTTGTCTGACAACCAAGCTGAAATCATTTGCCACGAAAAGGTTGTGCGCATACCTCTCCCTAGTGGAGAAATCCTAGACATCAATGGTGAAAGGAGCGACACTCCTCTTAACATCATCTTGAGCATGAAAGCTCAAAAATGCTCACAAATGCCTACAAAAGGGATACACAGCCATTCTGGAAATTATCACCGACAAGACTGAAGAAGAAAAGAAAATAGAAGACATCCCAGTCATATGCGACTATCCAGACGTATTCCCTAAGGATCTACCAGGACTGCCACCACCTCGACAAGTGGAGTTCCGCATAGATCTCGCTCCGGGAGCAGCACCTATCGCACGAGCACCCTATCAACTTGCACCTTCGGAGATGCAGGAACTGTCCAATCAACTTCAGGAGTTGCTGGACAAGGGTTTTATTAGAACAAGCTTCTCACCATGGGGAGCTATGGTTCTATTCGTATAGAAGAAGGATGGCACGCTTCGAATGTGCATTGACTACCGTGAGTTAAAAAAGTGACAATCAAGAATCGTTACCCCTTTCCTCGCATCGACGACCTGTTCGATCAGCTACAAGGATCGAGTTACTACTTTAAGATTGATCTACGATCTGGGTACCACCAGTTGAGAATACAAGATAAAGATATCCCCAAGACAGCTTTCCGCACACGGTATGGCCATTATGAGTTTTTTGGTCATGGCCATTGAAGTGTTTAGAAACACGTTTGGGTATTTGATTTGGTGAAAAAAACATGATTTTTGTAGAACTTACTGTTTATGGAAACTTTTTGAAATCAAAATAGGGGTTTTGATGTTCTAACGTATTTTGGTAATTTGTGATTGTTGAAATATGTTTAAAATTGATTTCTAAGCATATTGGGAACTTTGATTTTTGAAAACGGATCTCTAAACGAGTACTTACCATTTTAGGAAACTTTATTTGGGGCAAACGCCATAAACAGTTATTTATGTGCAAAGGATATGTTTTATGTTAAAACATATTTTTATAAATATACTGGAAGTATTAAACTTTGTGAAATGAGATTTCATAACTATGCTTTCCAAAAATAGAAACTTTCTAAATATAGTAACTTTCCCTAAACGGAAACGTTATGATTTTCGAAACATGACTTATGTGAAGGCATCATGATTAGTGTCATAGGAAGCATGTTGATGTCTTACTTGCATTTATGACACATGATCAAACTAAACACATCTAACGTGTCACCTGTGCTCTCACCAACCATTGTGTTAACCCTTTTTACTCGCATTTTTTCTCAGGTAACTAAGGCACGCGCACGAGGACTATGATGCTAGGATGGAGTCCATGCATCAGTTTTAGTGTCATTAGACCATTTGAGAACATTTATCATTTATCTTGTTGTGTAATGATAAATACTTAAACTGCTTCCGCATTATTACTCTTTATTGTTTTGAAAATGGTTAACACGGCTTCCGCAACTTATATTTTCAATGTCGTGTGAGAACTTAAACATGTACTTCCGCAACTCTGAATTTATAAAACTGTTTTTTCCAAGCATTTGGATGTACGTATGCAACCAGACATGTATGTCTCGCAACTGTATGACCGGAGACGGCAATCCTGACTGTCCCGTCGCGCCCTCGGAAAGGCCGGGAAGGCCGGGGTGCGACAAAATTGATGATTTGGATCATCCGTTTTGTCAATCATTTATAGGTCGCATTAGCTAGCTCCATAGAATTTAGGAACTACAACTTTTTTTCTACTTCCTAATAAGTGTTTATCTTGAAATAATAAAATATTCCTTAGAAACTCATGTTTGTTAGGAACATCCATGAGTTCATATAAATAATCTTTTTATCACTTATTTAAGATAAAGGATCCTTACAAGTTAAGTACCTTATTAAGCACTTTTGCTTGACTAGCTTCCCACTAACTAGAGATTCTACAAAATCCTATCCTTCACTTGTTGAACGGTTAAGATATTATTTCGACATTCCTACGAATAGTGTTTTATTTAAGTAGAGGGATATCATGCATCTTGTTCTAAAGCACAACTCCTTCACTACAATGATTCTTGATTTCATCAACACTCACTACGTGGTTGTCTGAGTGGATTACATATTAGCTTCTTTTCATTTTTCCCACTAATGAGAGTTTGGTTATACTCTCTTTCTTAGGGATTGAGCGAATCGCACTCCTACCAAGATTTGTTCTTCGACTTGTGATTACTAACCGCTAATTCGGAATTTATCAGTCCCTCTATAGGGTAAAAAAGTATTAAGGAGTACAAAGTGTGTTGCTGACCATCGTTGTCACACACCTTTAACTTTGAAAGTATGTTGATAACAAATTGAATGTGGAGTGTACACATTTATGAAAGGTTTGTATTCCCCATCGGGGAATAGTAAGTTTACACCCTTCGTAGAACTTTGTCTTGTGTTTCATGTCCTAGTTTCAAACAACCAAGAGCGAATGTCGTGAATACAACATTTGTTAAAGTTGACTCTTAAAGGTATATTGATAAGGATGACTTAATTCAGGTATTGTAGTCATCTAAACATATGTGATCAATGTTTGAGTTAAATGTTTGTCAATCTCATGTTATGATGGATCAACAACATTTTCATCATATAGATTTCACTGTTACATATTTTTCAATGACAGCTTTTGTTGCGTCACCGAGAAAGAGTATACCAAAACGAGAACATTAAATAGGGCATAAAGTGAAGAGGATCCTTCGGATAATTGCGCCATCCTTGATTAGATTAGAGTTTGGTAGTCATCTCATTCTTGAGTTTGAGGTCGTGTACAATATAGAATATGAATTCTTCAACTATTGAAAATATACAAAGTAATTGATGTATCCAGCCATATGAGAATTTGGATAATCAAGTCACTCATTCAACTCAACTCGAGTTGTAGTAAACCAAATACCATCACTCAAATTAAGGTGACAATATTCCTTTTTGTATAATAACCGCAAAAGTGCGTAGTACTCATAGCCACTTTGAATCAAATAGTAGGTCGCAAGTATCCACTTACGAAATTTGATGTTGACTATGTAAGAAGAAAACATTATTTTTGATGTGATTATTTCTTGTTTGAATCATGTTGTAATCAATTTCAATTACACCATTTGTATTTTCAAGTGGTTCACTGATCGATGTCATGTTCAAGGATTACGTAGAATTTTCATTAGCATTCTTGTCTGTTGTAGAATACTCTAAGAGAGTTTCCAAGTGTGCTTAGTGATCAAAACTTTGTATACTTAGTTGCCTGTTAGGACGATTGATATATGTCTGACAATAAAGACAACATGTTTAAAGTGGGGAAATGAATTATGCTAAGGTGTCTTACCATTAGCATTTCCCTAATCCAAATATACCTTAACTTCGTCACATAGATTGAAGTGTGAAATTTTGATCATCATAATGTATGTTTATAGCATTGGTAAACCATTACCATTATCATGTGTTAAGAAGACAAAACCTTAAACGGTTGTTTTATCAAGTCATTGTATTGAAAGTCTGGTATATTGTTTCAAATGTGTAGTGGGCACTAGACTGCAATCTAGGTATGACGCCACACTATTAAGATCTAGCTTGCCCCAAGGACAAAAAGAATGTTTGCATTGTTTTAAATTTGTTAGTTTCTCCTCATGAAGTATGTTAAAGAAATTTGTACTTATTTCTCTTGTTGTGAATTCTAAAACAGGATTGAGTTTAACTATTCGCTCATTAATCTCAATGAATGTACACAATAGGCATTGTGTCTAGTCATGCATGGTTTGTGACACTCGTGTCACTAATTTGTCTTTAGTTGAGTTTTGGATAATGTCACAGTTAAAGAAATCAAGTGATTGGCATTATTCTCATTGATTAGGTTGATAAATAGTGTAATACTTGTACTTAAATAGGAAGTTAACTTACGAAAATAGCAAGCCACGAGGTGTCACATTAACTATTGACAATAACTCCATAAGGAAATAGATAGAGTTTTACAATGGGGGTTACTAGTACATGATTTTACCAGGTATTTGGTTACATGACTATGTGATCTAGCATACTCGAATTTATGTAATAATTTATTTTGCATTCGGTGCTTATTTCGTTATCTTCTGAAGAGAGCATCAACTTTTGTTTAGTGTCTTGTTTTAGAGGAACGTAGTACAAGGAATTGTCTAATTATAGAGAGACAGTTAACTAAAGTTTCCTGAAACTATCAAAACACTCTAAAAGGAATGAATTACCCTAAGGCATCATGCCATTAGGATTCATAATATTTTCATATCATTTGAATTGAAACATGATGCCCATTATCCAATGAGATTTAAAATTCTCAAGCATTAATGGGTTTATCTAAGCATTTAGGAATCGTTACCATAGTCAACGACTACGGTGTTAGGAGTTTAAAGAGATCAATCTGATCAATTGAATAAGTTACCTGCAAGAATTTGTCCCGGCATTATTAGTCTTGTCATATCCTTCTCAAAGAAGGCAATAAAGCATCATTGTTATAGTATCATTGGCAATTTGTTTATCTGTGAATGTTTAAATTCAGATAGTTGCCATAATGTATGGTTATGTTTGTTCCATTCAAAAGATTCAACATTGGTACTTGCAACATCATACTTATCATTAAGCTCAAACACTAATCATCACAATAGGATTTCCCAGAATTCAAAAGTAACATAATTCATAGTTGCGTAGTACAAAGTGTAACTATCAATTATCTTGCTTCGTCACTCTAATAATCTCCCGTCATGAGTCATAATGCGTTTTTCTTGTGTTCTATCGTATGTTTGTTGTTCACTCCGTGTAATCACTTCTTAACAAATGGTGTTATTGATTCATTCAATCTTTCCAACTTGTCAATCCAATGACTCCCCAAGTCAGTCCATTTGTCATTTCTTTTCACTAAGCTGTCATCAGCAGTCAAAAATACCGTGTTTGATCTCATGTTAGTAGAAGCTTGAGATTTTAGAAATATGAAATGTCCTACTCGGTCCGACAACATTGTGTACTTTATCAAGTTTTACAGACCATGTTTCGTTTATGATGTTATATGTCAATTGTTCACCAATACAGTATGTATGTGTTGCTGATAAAAGTTTGTAAAATGTTACAAAAACTTGACATGTTCTCAACTTCAGTTGTAGGTTGTGTCGGAGATGTTTCTAAATTAGTAGTGCATCAACTCTATGATGCGAAATAAGAATATTATGCCATAGAAAAAGTAACGTGTGCAATCAAATCGGTCCTTACGATGATGTCTTTAAGGCATGTGGTGTAACCTTAGTAAGGATCTAGAAACTAAGAGTCATTATCTATGAACAAGCAATTGCTAGTAAAATGGAAGTGTAGTGATGCTAAATTAAAGTTTTCATTTCCTTACACAACGACTAGCATCAATTAAATCATGTGTTGTTCCTTAATGAAAAACAGTCTCCTGAACAAAATATGTCTACATACAGTTGGATCTTACTATAGTTTCTATAGTCCCAACAATTTAAAGCTTATGGTTATAGTCTAGCTGTCACTAAAGGAAACCTAATTCTCTATAACCAATGGCTCTCATACCAATTTGTCACACCCCCGCCGTCGGCGGAAACACGGGAGATGCGACGAAACTGTATATCGAGAGCTCATTGAATATGAGAGAATGTTAATCCTTCTACTTAAGTGTAAATTCAATACATAGCCTTAGGTTAGTACCTGAAATACATGCAAAGAACAAGTGTCAACTAAAAATTTGGTGAGTTCGTAGGTTTTATGTTTAATCAAACAGTTTGAGTAATAGTGTTTGCCATCCAGGCATGAGTAAAAAGTTTAAATGAAAATCCAGTAGGATCAACAATCCCATAATGTGTTGGCTAATCCCAGCATGATAAAATAGTAAAGTGGGTGTTGTTCACAATATAAACACAAAGTCTTGAAGCAATTAAAACAAGTCCACAACCATACCTATTGACTTCTTGAAATACCCTGAGTGTAATGTCATATCAAGAACACTACTTCTAGGTGGAAATATACCATTCATTTAACATAACAGTTATGGTTGGCACGACCAAACCATGAATTGAGGTTTGTCAAACCCCGCTAGTACTAACTTATATTAATCCATTGGCTCATAACCACGAGTTTAATGGTTGTGTAAGGATCAGGGATTTAAATGTGATATATCCTAGTCTCATGTAATATACTTCATCATAATGTGCAATATCAAGTGAACAACTTCTAGAATCAAATTGAGTATAATAGCATGCATAACCCCCATTATTTGCAAACGAAAATAGCAAAAAGGGGCTACAAACTCACTTTAATAGAGGTGAGTGTGGATTCTTGTATCAAATAAAAGTCAAGTATTGTAGCATGTATTTCTCACAAAATATGTAAAATGAAAAAGGGGCTACGAATACTCATAGTGTGTATAGCAATGGAACCCATGTCCATATGTTGTGATAGCCAGAGTCCGAGTGACCATGTACAGCACCTAAGTGCTAGTCAACTCTAAACGTTTGATATAATATAGCATTTCCCAATCAAACGAAATATGAGATCCTGTTTGTAAATCAAATGTGTATCAATAACTGACATCAAAATCTTGTTTTGTGTGCCTATGTGACGCAACCGTCAAACGTAATATAACACGTCCTCACTTGTGTTAAACTTGATTAACCGAAGTCTTTTGTTTACATGTGTCACTTTCGGTTAACAATATATATTTTGTAATACTCGATTATTTATTTAATCGAATATGTTTGTAATTGATATGTTTCAATGTGCGTATATAATCTTGGTTTTCACCTTGATAATTATTGTTATTATATATAACGTCGTTGAATAATTATATCATGTTTGTAATAAAGATATTAAAAATGTTCTAACTAATGTATGTATCATCTGTTGTAACGACGTTTATTGTATCTCAACGTATTTATTATGTACAAGCCGTTACTATTATACATATACGAGTATTTGTTCCATCTAGTAGTAATTATTGTAACTTGATGACTCATATACGTACAAAATATATTTAAAACTGTTTTGTCGAAATATAGTCATTAAATCTAAATATCGGTTTTTATAATTGATTCTTCAGTAATAGCTTATATTCTTTGAAATTCGTTTAATTATATGTTTGCATATAAAATGTTTGAAATTATTTGACTCTGATTGTTCCAACATCTTTTGTCATAAGAGCCAATGTTTGAGTTTTAATATAAACAAAATCTTTTAAGTTGCATGTTATATTTAACAAAGTCATCAATTTGTAAGATCTCGCGTTAAATGTTGATCATGACCTCTTAATATATATCTTTTATATTTGTATTTATATATACACACATATATTCGTGATTTATATGTGATTAAATATATATATATACACACGTATTTGTTAATTTCATCTCGCTCATTTTTATTAGAAATTTATTTGTTTATATATCGTAGTCGGATATTTGAAATAGCATCTGGGGTGGTTAGAGAAGTAGCCATGAGAAGCATCTGGGAGCTGGTGGCTGGAGTTCGCAGGAGATGTTGTCACGTGAGGGTGAAGGCTAGATGGTCGAAGCTTCGCCGGAATGGAAGCCGCTGGCTCTCTTCTACTTACTGGTATCTCACAGTCAAACACACACACACACACCTTGGGTGTTTCGTGACTGCTAACATGAGGAAGGAGATGGGGATCATCTGGAAGATGGAGGTTACTCTGTGTGTGTGGGAAATCAGCGGAGAAGGAGGGTTGTCTCCGGAGTTTGAGGCCGGATAGAGCTTCTTTCTTGAGATCGTTTATACACAAACACACACCATGTGTGTGTGTTTGACAGCTGGACAGAAAGTGGGGAGGGAAAAGAATGTGGTACCTTTTATAGTTAGGGTTTCGTGTATGTGTAATCGCGTATAACTCGCATAGGAAACCCGTTCGAGTCACGTTTGCACTAAAATTTATTATTTCGGGACTCAAACATGTTAGAATAACACGAACCATCTCATATTATTTTTCTTTTCGTCTAACAAGAATTAATATGGCGAACGGACAGGTTTAACAGCTAAACTCCGTCGGTTTAACTGTGAAACAGTTTTAACCCGCCTCCTTAATTGGTTTTTGCTAAAAATATTAACACCAATATTATTTAATGATCATAACTTAATTATCAAGTTTGGGATGATGTTCGATCATCGAACGTTAATAAATACATTGTTTGTTTTCTTTCGAAAAAAACCAAATAATTATATAACAGTCCGTTAAGAAGATCTGTGAGTTTAATCGGTTTCTCTTTATCGATTGGGTCTTAGTTAGGCCCGAGTTCTTATTGGGCCTCATTGGGCCTGACTAGGTCAAGCACGTTTATTCCAAATAAATCATGAATAGATTCTCAATTTTTTATGGGTGTTACATTTTCCAAGAATTATTCATCCATCAAGAATCTTAATTCTACAACTTAAAGAAAAATAATACGACTTATACATACTAATCACTCTAAGTTGCATAAATTCAACAAAATCACAATTACCTCTAATTTACAATTTATGAATATAATCATACAAATGAGGTCATTTGGCCATAATTTCCAAACTTACATATTAATCATATTCAATAAATCATAACACCACCGCCGCTTTTCCAAACTTTGGTGAAACAAAGTATACTTATGCAAATTTCATATCATTCAAGAAACCAATTATCATTCCTAATCTCATGGCATTATCTTAAAAACAGGTTATAAGATTATAAACAAATGCTTCATCATGGTTTTCCAACATATTATGATTAAACATTCATCATTCTTGTATACGAAAAAACATACACAAGTCTACAACATAAATGGAATAAAATTATGACTTCATCTTGAATCTTGATATAAACCATTCCAACCAATTCATATAATCATCATCACAAGAATATAAGTTTCATCATAATCTAAACAACAAGGTAATTAGCCCATAAGGCTTTCAAGAACAACAATAAAGTGTGCAAAATTAACAAAAGACATGGTAGAAATGATAAATTAAAACCACAAGCAAGCAAGGATTGTAAAGAAAATATTGTTGGATGCTCCTTGGATCTTCAAAGCCTTCAAAATCATCCATGAAATGCCTCTAGCCATTTCTTGTGCGACAAGTGCAGCTAGTTCTTGGTTGTTGGTGTTGTTACAATGAGGAGACATGCTTCTACAAGAGTTCAAAGGTAGAGGGTCGAAAATTCCGCACTGAAGCACATAACACCAGGGGTTCGAACATCAATTTGAGAGTTCAAAGAGAGTTCAGATGAAAGTTCAATCACAAAGCAATAATTGGATTTTTTTACTAAAGAAATACTTATGACAGATCAAAGCGCCTAAGTTCAATTTAGCTTTCAGAAAGACACACTTTAGCCTATAGGTTCATACTGACTTTAAAGCTTCCCAGGAAACCATAACAGGTCCATAGACTGATTTGGATTTATACGAAATGCTTTCCTAGACAGAACTCCCCAAAGTACATGTATCCTCATTTCCAAATTGTATGTGTTTCCTAACCAATAAAATGAACCAAAAGACTATTAGCGGGATTCAAAATTTAATTGGACTTAGAAGTTTAAGATCATTCCTCGTAATGACGATCCTCGTTCAATTCATAAGAATGGGGTCGAGAAGTTTTAACCCTAAAGTCTAGTGTGTGACTACCAAGACATCCTAAACTATGTTCAAACATTTGACCTGTTAAATAACGAATCAAGTAGAATAAATAATCACATAGTCAAATTTGACCTTTCATGGTAACTATAGAGTTCAAGTAACTTTTCATGGCCTAGCATGGCAACTATAGAGTTCAAATAACAATTCATGGCCAAGCATGACAATTATAGAGTTCAAACTAAGGTATCCTAAGGTTATAGTCTAGGTTGTCATATTTTTACAACCTAATTCTCTATAACCCAGGATCTGATACCAATCTGTAACACCCAGACCGATGATAGAAACATCGGGGCAGCACGAAGTGTAGACTTTTCATAGCGCAAGGTATATAGTTGTAAATAATTCAAACATCACATTTAATTCATCATTTAATTAAAGCAGTCCATACATTGTATAACAATTCAAACCCTAAATATTACATCGATTGAATTCAAAACATTAAACATAAATAAACTCAAATCCAAGCTCACTAAATTAGCTAATTGGCATTCCCACGTGAAACATGTTTAAAAATCAAGTGTCAACTACAAAGATTTGGTGAGTTATCATATGTTTGATCATATATCAAAATAGTTTAAGAATAGATAATTTAACACATGTGAAAACTAAGCAAAATGCACAAAGATTGTAAATAAACAAACATTAGATCAGATAGTTAAGTTTGACCAATAGATAACAATCACCGCGAGTTTTCCCCCACAAGAAAAACCCATCGTCGATGGTGGTCAATCCAACGGAATCCATTATTGCTACCAATGGATAAGTTGTGATCAATACAAGTTCAAGAGATAAGTTCAAAATAACTAAGGACATTTAATCTAAGATCACATTGTTTAAAGATAAGTTAAGTTCAAAGATAAGATGTTTCACCCCAAATGCTCAAAACAAGTAAAAGAGGGGCTACAAAGACTCATTAGGCGAGTTTGATAGCTTTGCAATAGATAATCAACTAGTAACTCAAGTTATCCAACAATTTCAATATCAACCTATATAGTTCATTATGTAGAAATTCAAGTAGCTATGGTTTCTAAGGAATTCCTACAGTTATGATAGGTCATCAAGTTTGGTTTTTGTTTTGAAGCATGGTGGTTTGATAATATATAAAAATAGTTTAATAATAGACAAGTTAACACATGTGAAAACTAAGCAAAATGCACAAAGATTGTAAATGAACATACATTAGATCAAATAGTTATGTTTGACCAGTAGGGAAAAATCATCACGAGCATTCCCCCACGGGGGAAACCCATCATGGAATCCATTATTGCTACCAATAGATAAGTTGTGATACATGCATGTTCAATAGATTACTTAAATAGATAAGTTCAAAACAACTAAGGCCATCTAAGCTATGATCACATGTTTTAAAGATAAGTTAAGTTCAAAGAAAACAAGTTTCACCCCAAAAGTTCAATACACTAAAAGAGGGGCTACGATGACTCACCTTTGGGCGTGTTTGATAGCTTTGCAATAAATAATCAACTAGTGGATCATGTTATCCAACAAATTCAATATCAACCTATATAGTTCACTATGTGTAAATTCAAGTAGCTATGGTTTCTAAGGAATTCCTAAAGTTAAGATAGGTCATCGAGTTTGGTTTTTGTTTTGAAGCGTGTTTAAATATTTATAAGTTTGTTTTGTTCAATGGGAAATTATTAATAAATCTTATTTGATTTATTATAAAAGTTTACATTTTTAAAGTTAAAATTCTTTATAATGTAAATCATTTAAATGTTAAGAGAAACTTAAGTTAAAAAATATTAAATAGGTTAGATATTAGTTTTAAAAAAATTTTAATTAAAAACCAATACTAAAAGGTTTATTTTGCTTAATAGTTTGAAGATAAGTTTAATAACATCATATTTAAAATAAAGTAAATGCTTAACCTTTATAAGTTTTATAAATTTTATAATAAAGTCTTTAGAATTTATAGTCAAAAACGTCCTTGCTCCAATACAAAATATTTATAAAAGTATTAAAGCTTAATCACATGTAGGAATTATTTATAAGTTATTTGTAATGTTAAAAGGTGTATGTATATATATATATATATCATAAAAATTATATTTTCTTTACTAAACTTATAAATTTTTGTATACAAAAATTTTCTGTAAAAACAAAATTTTAAAAATAATTCTAGTTAAAATTTATTTTAAAAATAGAAAAATCTGGTCCAAAACCAGTTGGGAACTGTCACACCCCGAGCCGGCGGGCCAGATCGAATGTCCCGTCAGGCGGAATGGTTCCGGGGCGTGATATCGGGATGATAATCGGAGTGATCAGATTGTATACATAGCACAACATTTGAGATTAACTAAAGCGCAATGATAATTAACTAAAAGTTTCAAAGTTAAATTACAAGTGTCATGTTTGATAATTTAACTTAGTAACCAATTTCACTAGAATCAAAAATCTGTCATCTTGTGACCGTACAAGACATCAAAATGATTCACTGCAATACGCAGGATATGTGCTTCCAAAAGTTACTAGGTCCACTATCTGAGCATCCTAGTATGCATCTGCAGTCTTAATCTAGTCCTGTACGTCATCTGAGAAAAACATGTAAGTAAACAAAGTCAACACATGGTTGGTGAGTTCATATAGTTTTGTTATTGAAAAATAAATTTGTACAAACCTGCCCAAGTGACAACCTTAACCTCACCAACAACCGCCTATACTATCCAGCCAAGTATGCTTATATATAGAGCATACGTAGTGTCAGCTTACCGCCAGCCCACCACATACCGGACCACATAGTACATTGTTGTTAATGATAATTAAACGTTTCACCCCACACACTGAACTGAAACCTTTGAATAATCTGATAATGTTAACCTCTGAACCATCTGTAAATGTTATCCTTTGTACAATCTGAAAATGACTACCTTTGAACACCCGAAATGACAACCTTGACCTCACTAACAACCACCTATGCTATCCAGCCAAGTATGCTTATATATAGGTAATACGTAACGTTAGCTTACCACCAGCCCACCACATACCGAACCACATAACATATTGTTGATAATGATAATTAAACATTTCACTCTCAACCAATATCACACACATACGACAACCATGGCAAATATAGATAGCAGTTAATTAAAATGCTTAAATAAACGAATAAATAAACATTTAATTAAAATCTAAGTCCTAATGATTGGGCCTTGGTCAACTCGAGTAGACTTGTATAACAATCAAAGGTTCTTAGTTATTGGTGGTGTCCAGTCTATATCATCTCACACGTGGCCCATACCAAGCTTGACCCAAAAGGGTCTACTTGTATGTGTCGGGACTTTATGATGTGCCCATATCAGCATGACCCTCCAGGTATACTGTATGTGTCGAGACTTTAGGATATCCATAGATTAATGTTTCCCTCTGTTTCCTTGAAGTTAGCTTGATTGTTTACTTGTATGATTGTTTGATGTTGCTCATATCAGCATGACCCTCAAGTTCTACTGTATGTGTTGGGACTTTCAGTTGTTTTACACATGGTCTTGATCGACATACGACTGACAACCACCTAGAATTGTTCATTGAAAATAGATCTTTGAAAATAGTTCTTTGAAAATAGATCTTTGAAAATAGTTCTTTGAAAATAGTTCGTTGAAAATAGATCTTTGAAAATAGATCTTTGAAAAAACTTCTTTGAAAATAGATCTTTGAAAATAGTTCTTTGAAAATATATACTTGAAATGAACAATTTTCCACTTAAAATAAATAAATAATTCTTTATGAAACCTGAAATAAGTTTACCTAGACATAATCTAGGGTTACAATTATACATATGAAACATATAAAATGTAATATCATTTAAGTAAAATATAATCCAAGGAAAATAATTTATACATCTTCTCAGCCCCACATTTATAAAACAAAAATGTTTAGAAAAAGGGGCAATGAACTCATCTGTGTTGTAGCTCTTATGATTCAACTAAGAAAATATGCCCGCTCGTCTGTTGTAAACTAGATATCTTCAGCACCTGTGTTCATTTATTATGGTTCGAATACTATAAGTATTTATATTTTGACATATATAGGGTTTAGGTCTCGGCGTGCAACTATGTGTCCTATATGCTTACTAATGTGTTACTAGAATTCTCTGATTATTCTATGTTACATACCCTCTATGAAGCCCTATCCCTTACTTAATAATAATTAAACCTTACTTATATAAGGTTTGTACTAATAACATACATGAAAAATATTAAATTTAGAAATCCTCTAAATTACTTTTGAAAACATTTTAATAAGGCAATTTATAAATCATTTTATTTTAATAAAAACATAAGTTATTTTTATGAAAAGTATAAGTTAAACTTGTTAGAACTTAAGTTAATCTTACTTGATTAACTCCAAGTCCCTCATTCGATCTATGTTACAACGTTGATCCGTGTGTATACCTTACATTAGATCATTCAAATTTGAACAATTTAAGTTGGTCATACAATGGCATGAAACTACTAAGTGGTAAGTTTTGACTCATATAGTCAACTCATTCATACTTAGTTTCTTTGAACCCCCAATGTTCTCCCTTAGTGCTTTAGTTCGTTTGACACTCTCAATGTACTTAGCTTATTTGTCTCCACAAAACCTTTGTATTTGATTTGCATTCATTCGGCTAACATACTAAGTTTCATCTAATTAACTATCCTTGATCCTTAACATTTTCATCATTCACAACCCATGGGTGGTAGCCCCATTTGATGACTAACTTTAATTGATATGTTTAAAATGATTTAGATATATTGAATGTGGAAAACTATTAGGTTTGATGACCCTAAAATCTGCTAACAATTCAAAATAGTCAACTTGGACCATTTTTGAAGTTAACAACTTTACTTTGTATTTCATTAAGCAAACTTAGGTGTTTTAAGCCCAATTGATTACATGAAACACTTGTTTAAGTGTTAGATTAGTTTAGAAAAGATTTTAGTTTGAAAAACTTAGTTTCGATGAACAACACAACCGGTTTAAACACTTAGAAATCCTAATGGCTTACAATCGACTAACCCATGTTTCAACAGCCCTCATGATCTCATTTCTTGATGGTTTGAGCTGGTTCCAAGTTCAAATTACTTGGAAAATGATCGCGTGTTAGTATCCACAGCCCCCAACTCAATACCAACAGCCATGGTTTGTCTATTATCGATGGAACAACCCTAAACCTGACAGCACTATGGGTTCAACAGTTTCACTTTGGGCAGCCCTTAGGCCATCAATACAGCCATATATCCTGGTTTTAACCACTCCTTGCCCTTCTAATCTTTAACCCCTAATGTTTTTGAGTTCCTAGACAAAATCGGTGCAAATACTAAGCCGTTAGAGGGTCCTAAACAGGTTGAAACAGGGGTGTTCGTCAGAA
Organism: Mikania micrantha; assembly: GCA_009363875.1. Classification (NCBI taxonomy): domain Eukaryota; kingdom Viridiplantae; phylum Streptophyta; class Magnoliopsida; order Asterales; family Asteraceae; genus Mikania; species Mikania micrantha. The sequence continues at coordinate 39,154,621 of CM018698.1, read as the reverse complement.
CAACAACAACAACACAAACAACCCATTTTGAACTCGATTTCTGCCCATATTCAGCTCCAATTCGATTCCCAACTGACCCAAACATCAATCTAACATGTTCCTTAGATTCCTAAGTCTATTTGGTGCAAGTCCTAGGGTTTTAAGGTTTCAAAATCGGCTAAAAACCTGCTGTTGTTCGAGAGAAACTTACTGAAACAGTAGCAGCCAAGAATCAGCTCGCTTGAGCTCGTTTTTGGTCTGTTTTTGATGATTCAAAGCTCTATTTCTTCATCTCTTCACGATCTACATGTTTCTAGTTGTTTTAGTGCTTATCCTAACTGATTTGAAGTGATAAAGACGATTTAGAAGCTTACCTTACATGAATAGTGGAAAACCCTCAAATTTCGTAGCTTCTCTCTAGAACTGCAACCACACCAGCTCGTTTCAGCTCCGATCGTCTATACTAATGCGTTCCTCTCATTCCCACGGTCGTTTTGACTACCATAACGTCGAATTTGGTGGAGAAATGAGGGAGATACGAAGGTTTGAAGTTGAGAATGTGTAGAGAGAAGGAAGAATCGGGAATGGAGGAGAGAGGGGAAGCTTGAGCTGCAAAATGGAAAGGAAAAAGAAAGAGTTTGCGCTTTTATAGCTCGGGTATGTTCGGTTTCGGTTTCCCGCATCGTTTTCGTCGTTTTTCGCAACATTAACCAACTTTATAAAGATAGAAGTTTTTTTAAACTTTTTAAAGTGGTAACTCCTAATAAATTAACTAAATATCTTGAATTTATTTTTTTAAAATTTTAAAAACGTTTATTTTTATCGTTTCACTGGATCGTATCGTTTTCGCGCGTATTCGTACGAATCATCACCCATTCGAACACGACGACAACGTTACTTTCCAATATGGTTTTCTAATTATTAGATATTGTTCAGAACGTTAAACTTACAAATACATTCATGTGAATCCTCACTCACACGAATATAATGTATGTTTAACATTCATTTAACGACGTCTATTATGGTTTTAGTTTGGATTTCCTCATGTATGTTTATACGTAATAAGATCCTATCTAATAAAAAAAACACATAAGTTATCCAATCACTGTTTATCATGTTTAACATATTAATATTGTGTCTGTGTGTGTTGTTTGTCAGTTATGAGTTTCTGCACTGTTAACATCAGTCGTTTCATATAATGTTAACACAGAATACTCTGCGAACACTTTTCGTACCGGTATCTACGCTACTTTCCTATTGTTCTGAAGTTACTGTTCCAGCACTAATGTTACAAGAAACCGGCTAGAACTCATGATCTCTCTACCCACAGACTCGAATCATGACCGGCTAGACTAGAGCTTTCTCGCGAAGGGAAACCATTCTCATTAGTTTTAACCTAAACCGAATCCTTCCCCATTTTACCAATTTACCCAATTCGAACCCTAATCCCATTCTCAACCAATTCGTTTGATTAAGAATCCGATAGTCACGAAAATGATGGGGCTATTGTTTGGGATTGAAAACCGAACAAGAGGGTATAAAGGACACCTACCTTTGGTTGTTGGTTTGTGGAATTTGACTAGAGAACAAGGAACAACAAACCGAGAGGTTTACAACTCAAATTCACTACTTTTTGGAGTTTTAGATGTTCTAGGTTTGCACAGAAAGGTTCGGATTTGCTTAAAAAGACTGTTGTGCTAGATTAATTCGTTTTTTATACTCGTTTTTGCCTAGTTCAAATAACACATTTTAGATCACGTTTTAGGAAAGAATTTTGATTGATTATGAGATTAATTGGATTAATGGTTTGTATGGAATGATTCTAGCCATCTCCAGCTGTCTAAATTCGTGTGGAATTAAACTCTAATCACATAATCTCAATGATTGAACAATCGGGTTCAAATAACGGCTTTGGGTGATACGGATGAAGAAATGGGTGAGAGAGACAAGGACATTGGAGATTTGAGAAAAACATCCCTTATTTTTATTTTGAACAGCAACAACCGAGCATAACGTCGTGGCATATGCACCACACCAGCAGGCCTTTTAAGACCCTTTACTCAAGGGAGCGATAGCCCGTTTTACCGGGCGCCACCCTCGGAAGAGCTGCACCTGATGCGCAGAAACCAGCTTATTTTTGCTGCAAAATTTGCTCCCCCATCGGTTCAGAACCCGAGATTACGCTCAAGATTCCTCACCTCACCTGGTATCCATCAAAGTGCCTCAAGTGGCAGTAGAACCCTTGACCTCCACATTGGAAGGTGAGTCTTCTACCACTAGGATAACTCGCCTAGTATCCCTTGTAATTTTTCTTTCTCATAATCAGTTTTCAAACATGGCAAAAATACCTCTTTAACTTTCTTCTAACTAGTTTTTAATCAGTAAAGTTTTATTTAAAGTTTCAAAAATAAAAATAATAACAACAACAACAACAACAACAACAACAATAATATTAATAATAATAATAATACTAATAATAATAATAATTATAAGATCAAAGTATAATTTTATAAATGTTTTATGTATTTAATATAATGTTTTGTGATTTTTGTTATAAAATTATAATTAAAATTCCTATATTTGTTTAAGTTATCTATTTACAAATAAATTCTAAATCTTATAAGACTTATTATAAATTTATAAGTAAACTTTTAAAATATGTTTTTTCTTTTTCTTTTATTTCTTTAACTTATAAAATTAATTATCCATACCTAATTACATACTTTCATGTACATATATATTAAGGTGAGTTTAATTTGTTTTTGTATATATTCATACATATATATACATATATACATATTGATATAATGATTCATATTTATCTATATATATATATATATATGTTTTCGTGCATGTGTAAACTTATAAATGAGAATTTCAAATGACGTCATATTTCATTTATCGAATATAATTGTTTGATATAAATTACAAGAATGTCACATAACCAGATTGTTCACTGTAGAACAGTTCATGTCTCAACTATTGTCGTCGAGATGAAGGTCATCGCCGATTTCCAGTTTGGGTACCCCTCACCATTATCTCCAGCTCTATCAAGTGTTTGAATTAAGGGTAGAAGACCTCAACCACACATCAGGTGAAATGATACGTTGTGGTTGAACGAGATGGAACCTATCTTTGTTTTTCGGTAACCACAAAAAGGTACATAAGATGCCACCGAGATGGTTGTTGAGGGTAGCTGGCGACACACCCTACAACGTCGTCCGACCAGAGATGGTTCGGTGGAGGTCAGACCACCTAAATACTGTTGTTGCCTTCATGGTTGGCCGGAGAAGATAGCCGGTCGGTTCTCTCTCTTTTCTCTTCTTCTGTAGTTTTACAAGAAAAACACACACACTAGTGTGTGTTGTAAACGACTGGAACAAATAAGTGAAGTGATTGAGGGATTAAATTGCTTTAATTGCTAGCATTTGGGATGGTAGAATCACGTTTAAGTCGCGTAACAAACCCGTTTAAGTCACGTTTATTTTCATTCCCTACCATCATCTAGACACCATAACATTCTAAAGAAAATACGACCGTTCTCCTAATATTTATTTCGTCCTAACACGTTATAGCCAGTGAAGAAGTAAAGTTAAAGCGCGTCCTTTAACACCCCAAACGATGGCGGAAACATCGAGGCGCCACAAAGTGTAGATTGTTCATAGAACAGGGTATAAATTTATAATTACTTAAAAGACAAGTCATCAAATTCAAACATTTAATTCAAACATTCTATATATAGTCAAAAGGTTCAAATCCTAACTATACATCAATTCAAGTTCAAAATATTAATCATAAACCAAAATTAAAACTAAGTCCAAGCTCAATGATCATGCAAATTTGCATTCCCAACTTAAACATGTTTAAAATCAAGTGTCAACTACGAATAGTTGGTGAGTTTCAACGTTTGAAGACTCACACCAAAATGTTTATAAAAATGTTATAAATAATGTCTTATGTTAACTCAAAGCACAGTGAACATAGTCAAAATGAACTAACAAGTAAGAAGATCAAATAATGTTAACAAATGATGTACTAACCACGTTCTAGCATTCCTAACAATGCAGAAGTAGTAAACTATCACCATGGGCCTTCCCCGCAGGGTCGATTAAACATCGGTGGGATGGTCAATCCAATAGATCTATCATAGTCACTAAATGGGTGATCAATGCATGTTCTTGGTTAAAGTGTAACACCCCGACCGATGGCGGAAACGTCGTGATGCCACGAGAGATGTGTAGATTGTTCATAAGCTCGTGGGCATCTAAATAAATCATCACATATCAATTAAAACAACCAAATTAATTACATCAAAAATCATGTTCATCATGATTTAGTTACAGTAATTACACAAAAGATTTAGCTAAATTGACTAAACTCTTGTCTTCAGAAATCCAGTTAATTTAGCTAAGTCCAAGACCCTAAGTGATGATGTCTAGAAGATGTAGAGCTATCCTGCTCTACCTACTTCTCCTCGTTCCCTGAAACATGTAGAAAATCAGGTGTCAACTACGAAGTAGTTGGTGAGTAATCTTAAGTTTTTATGTTTCAAAATGTTTATAAAATATTTATGAAAGTTTATAATTTTTTAAGAAAATCCACATGTGCATCTGCGAGATAATCCAACACTGCCAACACACAAACACAAGCACAACAATCACATAATCCAAATAATCACAAATAATCAACCACATATATTCAACCAATCTCAACCAATCACAAATAAATTGATAATCAATATTCACCATAATCATCTCAATATAAGTTACCGCGGAGGACCTTAGTCAATTCAATCAACGGCGGAATCATCGCGGAGGACCTCAGTCAACTCAACCAACGATATTCCTATAAGTGTCAATACATGCACTGCGGAGGACCGTAGTCAACTCAACCAACAGTGGAATCACAGCGGAGGACCTTAGTCAACTCAATCAACGGCAATTCAATCATTGCGGGGGACCGAAGTCAACTCAATCAACAATGACTCACGGAATATGCAATCATCCATATCAATTCATAATCAATAATAATTCAATAATATGAATATCATATTGATAAAACAGGTGTCACCCATGTGTTATCAAAATAATATTTTAAATCTGGTATACATGTTCCACCTCCGAGTTTAAAATCAAAATGATTTTAAAAGGAGGTTATGAGAACTCACCTGAATTCCTTAGAATCAGTGTTCTTGTAAATGCGCGCTCACATATATGAAATCAAGAATACTTCAACAACCTGTATTTATCGCGTGTTTCATATTCGTAAGCATCTATGTGTGCTCATCATTAAGTTTTCATATTCATTCGTCCCTAAATTATTTGGTGTACGAATTTCTTAGGTTTATTACCTAAGTTAGTGTGATAATCATTAAGGCTTCCTATCCTCATTATAAAAGATCGGTTTAACCTTTGCTAGTTTAATCAGTCAATCTTATAATGGTTTTAGTGAAAGTATAAAAGTTATACATGTTGTAAAGGTGATAAACCTTATACACATATATATACCATATGTGCATGCATGCATGAATACTTGAGTTAACCAACATATTTTTAATTTGCTGAATCGTGATTAGGTTTAAGAAAACAAAATCAAGTTATTTTCAAAACTTATTTAAGTTACACAAATTCTTAAATTAAAGCTTATTCTTATTATGAAGAGGGGTAACTTGAATGGCTCATGCATGCATGGATATATCATACCTCATGTTATTTTATTTATCCTAAGTTATATGTGTTGATGTAGCCCCTTCCTTAGCTCGTAAGGCTTAGGTTCGACAGCCCTCGGTCCGGCCATGGCCCTAGGTTCGCTGCCCTTAGTTCAGCCTTGGTCTAGGTTCGGCGAACCTTAGACATAGTTAAAGCTGTGGTTCGGGACTAATCCAACTCAACGGACCCTTAGGTTCGCTTAACCCCTGGTTCGGTCAGACACTCAGGTTCGGCCACATGATGGTTCGTGGTTATAGGTTCGACTGTTTAGGGTTTTTAGCACCATGCAGGTTCGTGGAACCATTGTTGGTTCGTGAAACCGGGTTCGCTGGAATGGTTCGGCCACCATAGGTTCGGCTCAATTTGCCCAGCATCAATGGAGGTTTGCAGCTCCTAGATTCAGCCAAGCATTGGTTCACTAGACCAGCGTTCGGCCAGCAGAAGAGAGGTTCGCAAGTCTAGGGTTCAGCCCACTCAAGGTTCGCTGTTTAGGGTTTCAGCCACCTTTTGGTTCGGCAGCTAATAGGTTTTGGCCCTAGGTTCGCCTCATCAGCTCGTGGCTACTAGTTCGTGACACATGAAGGTTTGCAGCCCTGAGGTTCGCAGCCCCAGGTTTGGGACTTCCAGGTTTGGTGATGGCCTAGGGTTCGGCGATGCGGCCCCTCACAAACCAGCAACTCTAGCTATTCATCATCTTCATCTTCAAGCTTTAACTAATTGCAGATCTATTTCCATGGTTTCTAAATATTCATACTAGCACGTTTTAAGGTTTCAACATGTAGAAATCGTTTGAAAAGGTGGTAATGTAAACCGGTTGTTTGAAATGAAAAACCAAAAAGTAAAATACCGATCTACCTTCAAATCGTGATCAAATGCTCGAAATCTTCGTAGGTTCTTGTTCTACTCGGTTTGATGAACGATTTGGCACCAAGATCTTGTAAAATGATTGAGTTTTGAAGAAGTTAAGGTAGAGAGAAGTTAGAGAGAAAAAGGGGTGACGGGAATTGAGTTCTAGAGAGAGAATGGGTTAAGAAGAAGAAACTCTTCTTTCTTATACCGCGTTTCGTTCCCACATGCTCGGTCTCGTTTTATATCGCGTAAAATATTATAAGATGCTCGGTTATTCTTGAAATTTATATTTTAAAACATAAAACCTTTAAATAATGTTGTTCCGTTTTAATAAAATGATTTTGATTAAAGTTGTTTCCGTTTACCTTCGTTAAATTATTTATTTAAATAACCAATTTGTTCAGATCCGTCTTAGGTTGTAATTCCTAATAAACATTATTAAATTCTTTTTTCTTATTTTAACATCGTTAGATATTATTCTGTTATCTCGTTGAAACGCCTTACTCACGTACGTATTCGTAAAGATCGTCAACTTTTCGAATCCAACGCTCGTATCGTATTTCGATTCAATTTATGATTTATGGAATATCGTTTCAGAATATTATTCCTAATAACTATATTCGTGTCAATCGTCACCCACGCGAATACATTACTAAGTTAATATTTCTGAAATAACATTCGCGTTTAATTTATAATCGTAACCTCACCATCGCGTAATCATTCTCAATATTGTTTCCATTATTTTATTCTCTTGAATACTATAATTTCCCAATCCAAATCCCACTAAACCATATCACTGACACATCCATGATAGACCGAAGTAAGCTTATGTATAGGGCATATGTAGGAGTAGGTAGCAACCTATCCAGCCACCGTCCCACCACCATTTCGATAAACCATGATCATGTGTCTTTGACTATGTTTAGTAACCAAACAATAACTAACTCGTAACTCGTTGTCATTCCAAACCAAAACCTCGGATTCTCCTCACCAAAGCCTCAACACTGATATAATCATGATAAACCGAATATGGTTTATGTATAGGGCATACGTAGAGGTCATTCGTAACTGTCTCAGCCGCCATCCCACCACCTCTTTGATAAACCATGATTATATCCTTACCTATCTTTGGTTATAGAATCCTGTACCACTACCATTCCAAATCCAATCATAACATCTCATATATGTATATCTCTGCAATAAACTATCTGGTTCTGTCTAGTTATGTTTCAAACTAGACTCCCTAGGGTTTATGTTCAATGTGATAATATATGTTCTCAATAGTGTATACAAGTGATAATAACATTCAGTAATTCATAACAATTATCAATTATCATATCAGGCTTTAACAATACAAACATTTGTGTAATGAAGTGCCTGAAATACAGTGACGTTACATAAAGTTCACTAACTATAAGGCCATTAAAATAAGTTCACATAAAAATTGTAATAGATAAGTTGCATGTTTTACCCCAAAAGTAAAAACAGTATAAGAGGAGCTATGAAGACTCACCTTGATAGATGATATAAATGTCCACAATAATAGTCAAATGATAGTTCACAAATATGTGTAACAAGTTCAATGTAAACCTATATAGTTCATTTGGCATAATGTTAACATAACTATATCTTTCTAAGTTCTAAATGGATCAAAGGGCTCGATTTGTTTTGAATTTTTAAAACTCTAGATTCATTACGGTCTATTTGTTTAATGAAAATAGTGATGATGTTTATAAGTTTAAATTATTCATGTTTAAAAAAAATTTAATAACCATTTGAAATAATTTATTAATTTAACAAGCAAAATAATAAGTTTTAAAACTTTAGATAAAGTTGTTTGAACATTATTAAATAACAAAAGGATTTTATAAAATGTGTATGAATGTTTATACATAAAAACTAACATTTTAGTTTATCAATATTTCTAAATAGTATTTTCATATGCAACATATTTTTATTTAAAATAAAATGAGATTATAACTTACAAAACTTTAAATAAGTGTTTAAAATTTATTTGGATGTTATAATGCGAACATATATGTTTATAGAGGTATGTTCACATACAAAATGAGATTTTTGTAAAAAGTGTAAAAAAACAAAATGCTATTATAAATAACAATGTCCTATTATTAGCAAGGAACTCTTAAATATTATAATAACACTGTGTTAATATTATAGTAGCACTTTGTTATTTATAATAACACTTTGTTTTTTATACTTTTTACAAAACTATCACTTTGTACATAACCTTACTCTATGTTTATAATATGCTTAAGAAGGTTTTTATAAAATTTAAAATTTTAGTTTATCAAAACATTTGTTTAACAGAAGTTATTAAAAATAAATTCATATAACACGATTAAACATTTTATAAAAATATTTATTTTATAAGATGTATAAAATTGAATATAAAATTATTGAATTAATTTTAAGTATTTAATCAACTTAAATATAATTATTTACTAATAATACATACATACATATATATATTATTTATATTATTAGATGGATATTTATATTTTTTTTATTAAAAATGTTAGCATTTTAATGAAAATAAGTTTCTCTGAAAACAAAATAAAAATTTAAGTTTTAAATAAAAAGTTGTGATTAAAAAGGTTAAAAAATGGTCCTGCCCACCAAAACAAGGTTTGAACCTGAGACCTAACGAACCAAAGCGTTAGAATCACAAGCATAGACCGGCTGGTCTACACCCTAAGAACGAAAGGAATCCGGATAGTTAATATTTAAACTATATATGAATCCTTTCCCCAAATTTCTAATGAATCCGATGAACCCTAACCATTTCATCGGCCAAATTCGATACAATGAGAACCCGATAGCCACAAGAATCATAGGGCTATTATCGAGGAGTGAAAGAGAGTTTATTGGTAAAGACTAACCTACCTTGGATTGCTGTTGACTGGAGTTCGACAGAAGATCAGTAGCGACTAGAGCCGAGAGTTGTGGTCTTTAATTCACGATTGTTTCAATTTGTGAGTAGATATTTTGGGCATAGGGAGTTTGGTATGGTCAAAAGGAATGTTATGGTTGAGTTAATTCTATTTTTATACACATTTGATGTGAATTTGAATTTACAATCGTTTTAGATAGTTTAGGAAAGGATTACGACTTAATGACTCAAATTGTCTAAATTGATGATTCCAATCAATTACCGTGTTTGAATCATTCCCAAAATAGGTTTCATTAGCTGTAACATGGTTGGAACCGCAGATTTTAAGCCGGATCTAGGATGGCTCGGGAATGGAGTTTGGTTCGGCTTGGAGCTGGAAACGGGCAAGGGAGGGGAAGGACTTTGGAGGTTTGGCAGAATGCCCCCTATGGTTTTGCCTTCCGTTATCTGCTTCAGAATTGACAGAAATAACCACCCAACTTGTATTTAACCATTCTTAATGTTATAAAATTTATATAAGGAGTTTAAATTTTTATAAACACTAATATAAATATAGTATTTATATACTTATGGATGTTCCATCATTGTTTTATAATTATATAATTAAAACCAAGTTATTTGTATAATTTTAAAGTTTATAAAAATTAGTTTTAGAGTTAAAGTTTTATAAATATCTTATTTATTGACTAAAAATGTTTTTCTTGTGATTTTTATTTAAATTTTATTATTAAAATCTATTTATTTCTTTAATTTATATATTCTAAATCATATAGAACTTATTATAAATTTATAAATAATTTTTTTAAAATATGTTTATTTTATTTCTTTAACTTATATAATTTTTAATAGTAATATATATACTTCATTACATACATACATACATACATACATACATACGTATAGCTATATATATGTGTATATATATGTGTGTGTTACATGTGTGTGTGTGTGTATGTATTTAAAGTATGTTTAAATTTTGTTATCTCATATAATTGTTTAAGTGTATATATATATATCTGTGTGTGTGTATTGTAACAACCACCGATAAAACAGGTACTTATTTCACAGAGATTAAATTATTTTAGAAAAAGGATTATTAAAACAAAATCTTAGTGACTTTCTTTGTAACTGTTTAAGTAAATACAATATTTAAGCATACACATAGGTGTATATATATATATACATACAGGTGTGCGTTAAATGCATGCATGCTTTAAGTATGCACATGAAAAACACATAAGGAAAAGCACATGTTTTCTTCCTTCCCTTTTCTCGGCAATCATACAATGTAAACAACCTAAGACTAAACCAACCCATTCAATTTCTAGTTATTATATCCAAAACGATTATTCTACGGAACAATTGTCTTGGCCGAACATAAAGAACCAACTAGGTAAAAAGAGGACTTACAAATAAAACCAAGAATTAATCTAACAAACTAACTCATTCATCACTAATCAAATACGATTACCAAGGGGATGAGTACCAAGGAAGGAGTAATTCACTTAATCAAATTAAGATACAACATAAATAATAACCTTTCAAGTTGGAAACTTGACTAAAATTTTTGAATGAAATCCACTAGAATCTCCACAAGAAATACTCAACAGGAAATAGTCCCTCTAAGACTTAGAAAAGAAAAGACAAGGGTGGAGGCTTTGTGTTATTACCTACTTGCTATCCTAGGCAAAACATTTCTTTTTTTCTTTAACCACTCGGCCAAACCCCTCCATTCCCACCCGTCTAAACAAAAGACAAAAAGAGAGATAGAACTTATGATGATGATGAAGCAACCCTAGGAGTCTAGGAAGGAGGAGAGTGTACACTCCTATTGAGCATGGTACTAGGAGGATTTGTACCATGAAGTAATCTTGGAGATGGGACAACAAAGGCTGAAAGAAATCTGTCACCATCACTCTAGTTCCTAGGTTGTCATTCAAAATACAACTAAAACAAAACTAAACCTCTTCAAACTCAATCGGATGTTTCCCCCCAATCTCAACCCAAAGACATCCAAATATCCCTATAAATACAAGCCTTAGGATGAAGCAAAACCCACACCTCAACACTTCTCATTTTTCTGCTTCACATCTCTCAGCAGAAGCATCCATAGCTTCTGGCTTCTTTCGGCTAAACACAACACTTAGAATTCTCGACCGAGAAGCCTCTCCACAGCCAAGGGCTGAACCCGAAGGCAGTCCCTCTCCCTTTTAGCAGCTTCAATAGAAGCAGAAGATAAGCAGCAAACGGGATTGAAGAACCAGTCGGCAACCAGCTCGTAAACCACCAGCAGCACAACCATTCTAGGCGTTGTAATCAGCCAGCATACTACTCTATCACCATCTCTATTCCACCTTTCTTGCTTCCTGTAAGTATCCATCAAACTTTAAAGAATACATAGTTACATTGAGTGTAATCAAACATATTTAAAGAGAAAAACTATCCTTTTATAATAAAACTCTTTTATCACAAACACTCATAATCTTAACTAGGAACCACGGTAATAAGAACAACCAAACCAACTCTTTTGTTATAAAATCTGTATAAGAAGAAGACCTATGCCATATCACTATGGATGACCCCACTAACAGCCCCCCAAAATTTCAACAAGGCATGAAAGGACCGTGAGAACCTAACCAAGACATGCCGGGGCTGTCATTCAAGAAACCCTCCTTCGTTCGTATGGAGCTGGAAGAAGCTCCATGCACACGTAAATACCCACTCAAACTAGTAAAGGAAGGGTGATCGGAGTCTAAAGAATTATCCATAACTAACACATTTATGACTTTACTGATAAACTAAGTTATACATAAAACTAGGGGGAGTTGTACGCATATCTACACACATAGATAGGTTATTTACAAAGAAAACTTGGGTACATAAAGTCGATCCTCCCTGGCTCTACTGGTAAGGCTGATAAACTGGTAAGGCTGATAAGGAGGCTAGCTATAAAAGTGTAGGGATACATATTCTAACAGGAACCAAGAAAGAAATAGGTCACTTGTAAAGATGATAAACAACTCAAATCTTGCATGTTTATAAAGTACTTGGTATGAGGTTTGTGATGAAACACTTAAAGAACACTCATAATAATCATTAATAAAGGAAAATTTCGAATATGCAAATTTATAATATCCGGAATAAAAAGGAAAGCCTCTTTTCTTATAAAAACCAAAGGGACCCAGTAAAAGTTTCATGGGTAGTATAAACCCATGTGGAGCCCACTATATTTATGTACACATGTAAGGAAATTATAACGAAGTGGGTGTTTATAAATTATATAAAGAAAACCTTAAGAAAGTAAAGTAAAAACGCTTATGAATAAAAAGTTGAATAATCATAACTATACAAGAAAGTTGATATGGAATTATGGAATATTGTAGGGATTGCGTAGTGAAGTAATACCGCCTCGCAGATTTCCATTCTCTCCCCCCTCGAACTTTTGAGTGATTTTCACAACCCTTTTTATACTATTTTATTCTTTGGGGTGAAAAGTGTGATACTTAAACTTTTTATGACTTTATGCTATATATGTTATTGTTAAAACATGAGTTTGTCAGATGTAGATTTCATAAGGTTTGTTATTCTATTGTAAGTCCCTTTTATTTAAGCCTAGACACAACCATTAACTCAGGGGTTTGAGCCAGGAGATATATTGGATAGTACTATCTTGATTGACAGCCCATTCACCTATCGGGTGGTCTTGCTAGCTACAGTCACCCAAAGATGAGGCCTATACGGTGGATGAATATGTTAAACTCTATTGTATACTTTGAACTCAGGATGAGCTTGGTGATCATGAGATCACAACACAAGGGCAATCAGTCATAGGTTTGGTTGTTTTCTTATATAAATTGCATTCTTACTTACTTGTGAATAACATATAAAATGATTTATAGATAGCATAACTCTTGGGGAGATGAACCCAATGATTGATTTTATCGAGTCCTAAACTTGTGTGACTCACCAACATTTTGTTGGCCATTTTTCTTATGCTTTTCAGGTCATTAATTCAAACCTTGATGTTGGTGCATGTTTTTTGGATATTACTCACGAAGATTCATTATTATAGCCTAGATGATATAGCCATAATCTTTTGAGAATCTCTAAGTATTGTAATAGTTAAACTTAGACATTTGTGGTTGGTTGTTTATGTTGAATGTTAAACTAATGATTAAGAATTGTTATGAACCATAAGCCTCTTGATTTCCACTTCGTCTCACCACCCGTGATTCCGCCATCGACGGGGGTGTGACAGATTGGTATCAGAGGCAATGGTTATAGGGAACTAGGGAATGCATAATATATACCTAGAATATAACTAACTGCTCATATGTACTTGCTTGTATATAGTTGATCATTCTAGCGTATGTGATGCAGAAATGGCTAAAAAATACATCTATGACGGGAAGTTGTATGTGGATTTAACCACTACAGAAGAAACATATTTGGGAAGTTATATCCCAATAGAGTACACGGATACTGATGATGAGGTGACCAGTCAGCACAGGGCTGCAAACCCACCTGTGCCACCACCCCATTCCGCTTTGAGGTGGGAGAACCCTCTAGGCCAAGACAGGTTGTTGACGAAGAGGTGATTTAACAAGAGCTGTATACCTAACGAGCACAGCAAGAAGTGGAAAGGGCACGAATGATGGCCATACTTGAGGCAAAAGAGGGAGAGATGGACGACCTGATAAGCCTTATGCAAGAGTTAACACAGGGACGGGTCATTGTGGACCATAACACTAGGGACCATGAGGAACAGAGCACCCAATATCACGCAGAAACGCGTAAAATTGCGGTGTTAGGGTTCTATTGGACCATGTTCGTTGTGGTTCTAACGATTGCATGGGTTATCTATCATATTATATATTAGGACATAGGAGATAGGTGTAGGACCTATTTTGAGCTCGGAAACAATCCGATTCCAAGGGAAATCTGCTTGACAGCCTCTGGAATAGTGCGGAATCCTATTCCAGGGTTTTCCAAACGAAATCAACAGCAACCGTGGTGAATCAAGTGAGTAGAATCAACGTGCGAGTGAGAATCGATCACCACGGGTTGAGATTCGAAGTTGGACGTGAAGAATCGCTCAAAACTTCAAGGGTTTGACACTAGAGTGCACTGGGAAGAATGACGACTCGGGAAAGTTAGGTTTGAAATGATTTGAACTTATATTTATAGACTGTAGTCATTCGGCCGAATGAGTGGCCGAAGCAACTCATTCGGCGAATGACTATGTCGAATAGACAAGTCAGTCGAATGAGTCATTCGGCGAATGGCTCATTCGCTGAGTATAGTCTTTCGCTATTCTCATTCGGCGAATGACTTCATTCGTTAGAGTCGTTCGCCCGAATGAGTAATACTCATACTCAAATATTAATTAACCAATTCAAACAATCATATAATCAATATTAAACATTAAGAACAATATATAAAGACAACTTCCATTAATATAACTTTAATCTTTACATGATGATTAGTACAAAATTGAACTAGGGACAATAAGTGCATCAACAAACTCCCCCTTGGACCTAGTTCAGCTCTTGGAAGTGTCTTTCTTGAGGTACTTCTCAGTGATAGCTTTCCAGTCCGCTCCAGCATGAATCTTGAATATACTGCAGAGACGGATCACTCTCATAAACTGTAGTGCTTGTACCATGTCTTGTACATCAAAGAAAATTTGATGACGAAACAATGCTTGGACATCTTTGTGGGACAAATTGGTCAACCACATCGGCTCAAAAATCCGTACAGTATCCCACTTCTTATCCTTCCATAGAACAATCACTGCCTCTCCAGTCCGTCCATCATAATACCACCATCGGAAGCCCTCTATAAAATCTTGACGCATCTTCCTCAAAGGAATCTTCTTCAAGACTTTAGGAGGAAGCCACTTCAGGATAACTTTATGCTTCCAGGTGTCTCCATCGATCTCTGGCAGATAATAACGTTCAGGCTGTTGAGGCTGGAAGTTTACCCATCTCTTTCTGTACTCATACTGAATTTGCCGAGAGAACCAGGCAGACATACCTGAATCTTCACTTTACAGCATCTTTAGACGTGCTAATTGATTGACTTCAAAGCCTGGCAACGTCTTAAAGTCATGGGGATGCTTGAAATAATCAATTCCTCTCTCTCTCTTCACTGTATAGCACCCTAGATCATGAAAGTATGCCCTGCTCAGAATTTGACCTCTAGCCTTGTAGCCTTTGGTAATGTAGACTTTCTTGCGTGTAGCTGGCAATTTCATGGTGCTTTCTTTCTTGAGAACCTCCCAGTAGGCTTCCCATTCCTCTTTTCTCTTCTTTTCATCATCAGCTTCGGCTTTGCTAACCTCAACTTGTTCTTCCAAGTATCGGATCAGTAGATCTTCGGTGGCTTGATCAAACTGATCAGTAAATGTAGGCAGCTCTTCCTCAGCTGATGTATACTTGGGATATTCTTCATCTGTAATGTCTTTAAGAATAACCTCATCTATATCATCAAAAACCTCTGGGGTAGGCTCATCGGTAACAGGAACAGAGGAATCATCAGCAACAACCTCATCTGGATTGAGCCTGAACAGTTCTGCAATTTCTTCCTTAGACAGGCAATGAATGATTTCTCCCTCCTCCTTGTCATAGCTAACTTAGTGCTGTATAATGCCTTGAGCTTCAAGAATCATAGTGAGAGTCTCGTCCAATTGACGTCTCACAGGCACAGCTTCTACTTCCTCAGTAGCATCAGGTTCAGCAGTCTTTGTGGGAGGAGATGGAGGAGGAGCCTGTTTCTTCTTGTCGTTGGCACTCTTGGACCGAATCTCCGATGTAGAAGGGGCTTGATCATCATCGTCATCATCGTCATCAATACTTTATGAACCAGAAGACCCACTTCCTGATCCTTCCTTATCATCATCACCTGATTCATCATAATCGACCTTTTCCTCCTCAGACACTTCTTCTTCATCATCATCTTCTTCTGTTTCTTCTTTGTCTGATTCATCGGAATGAGCAACAGTGCCTTCAATCCTGGGAGTGCTATCCTTGAGACTGTCAAGCTCATCAGCTAGTCTAGCATTCTTAGTCTCTAAGGACAGGATCTGGTCACTGAAATCAGTGACAGTCAATGCCAACTGATGATGCTCATCAATGTATTTCAGCAACTGCTCCTCTTGTTGAGCAGAACGAGCTCTGAGATCTGCTCTCTGATCTGCAGCTTGAAGCAACAGTGCATCCTGATCTGTTATCCTCTGTGTAAGTTGAGCGATAACCAGATCTTGTTCTCTACTCTTCCTTTCCATCTCCATATTCCTCTCCATCAATCTGAGTACCATACTGTTCAGTGTGCTCAGCTGATCAACAACTGAAACAGTAGGTATGAACGTGTCAGCTCGAGAGATGGAAGGACCAGCAGAAGCAGAGGTGAAAATCGGAGCCTGAGTCATAGAGGTGGTCAGAGGGGCAGTAGTAGCACGAACATGAGTAGCCCTTGACCTTGTCAGTGAAGAAACTGAGACAGCTGCTACTGATGTGACAGTAGTTGTAGCAGCTGTTGTCAGTTCTGACCTCCTCTGGAATGAAAATCTGGATCTCTTTCTTCTTCCAGCTGTAGAGGATGTAGACTGAACAGCCGCAACAGATACAGGTGCAGTGATAGGAGCAGAGGAATAAGGAGGTGAGGAAATATCAAACTCAGGAATAAATAAGGGATCAGTGACCTCTTCTATCTCAGCTTCACTCCTCTTCCTCTTCCTCTTCCTCTTTGTTAACCTCCCACCAAGCCAAACACTCTCATACTCCTCATCAGGTGTATCCTCTGAATCAGAACCACCAGCCTCATCAGCACCAACTTCACCTCATCCTCACATAAGTCTTCTGACTCATCTTTATCAGCAGCAGGTGTGGTGACTGAAGTATCGATAGGAATAGACACTGTGGAGGTTGTAGTCATCAAGAAATCCAACTCCATCAATGAATCAATGTCAACCTCCTCATCTGCAGCTATAGAGGTGCTGACTGCAGCACCAGCAGTCACAACACCAGCCTCAACTAGGCTAACTTGAGCAGCAGTATTCATCTCACTAACAATGGTACTCACATCAACAGTGCTCACAGATACAGTGCTCACACCCACTGAGCTCTCACCACCACCACCACTTCTTCCACCAACATCACTAACACCTACACCAGTATCATCATCATCCTCATCACCACTAGGCACAACTATGTCCTTCACCTCAGAATCAGAGTCATCATGCCTCCATCTCCTACTAGGTGGAGCAATATAATCTGGCCTCGAAAGATGACCAAACAATGATTGTAGAGTGGGCTTCCTGTCTTTCCCTCTGAATGACATTACTCTGTTGAGAGTAGTGTCATTCATGTGTTCCAGCCTAATGATATCAGCATTGATTTTCGGTAAATCGGGCAACTGAGCATCAATCAACTACTGTAAAAACTTGGGATACATCAAAAACTTCTTGTCTCCCTTCAGTGCCACATTCTCCTTCATGTGAGTGAAAATCATCTCAGAGAAGTTGAATGGCCTGTTAAGCACCAATGCAACAAAAGCACATTGTATAGTTTCCCGCATGTCGTCAAATCCACCTCTCCTCGACCCAAGACAATGAATCTGAACATGAGCGAGATACTTGAACTGCGGACACATGTATACCTTGTTGAGAATCTCTGCTCCCAGATCTCCTTCATACCTGCATCTCATAAAACAGCCGCGAACTAAGTAGCGATCTAACAAATAAGGCTGATCAGGAGAATCCTGAAAACCACAAACTCTCCTGATGTGCTCAGCTGAAATAACCACATCATGCCCAAGAACCTTCCCTCTGATCACTGGAGGTTCAGTCTCACAATCAATATCTGCCGAAGCCCAGAAATCCTGTTGATGCGACTGATATGGCACATGTATAGTGGAAATGGCTGTAAAGATCCTCGAACGCCTGAGAAAGGTAATAATCTCAGTGTAGTGCTTGGCATTCGGAGTGGTAAGATCCAGATGTGCGCAGATGTTGTTCTTCGTCACTGATTTGTATCCAGCCATACTGAAAATCAAATAATGACATGTTAGAATAGTTCAAATATCACAATACTGAAATCAGATTAAAAACAGAAAATAGAACCAGTTTAAACTGATATGCCGAATGAAGTGAATTGGGCGAATGAACACTTAGGTCGAATGAGTCATTCGCCGAATGAGCTTCATTTGCCGAATAGACCTCATTCGCCGAATGAGTTATATGCTGACTTAGTCATTCGACAAATGACCTTCATTCGCCGAATGAGCTTCAATCTCCGAATGAGCTATGCTTTGAATGAAGTCATTCGCCGAATGAGTCATTCGCCGAATGGCGTCATTCGGCTGCCTTTTGAAATTCAAACCCCTCTTTTCAAAAACTTCAAATGTGTTCGCAAAAGCCACACATTCACAATCAGAAATGACCGATTAACACGTTTAAAATAGGTCGAATGAGGTTTTAAGTCCATTTCGATCATTTATTGCAAGTGTGAAATGAAGAACCCTAAAACCCTAAAATTTGTTCGGTTTTTGATGATTTCACGGTCAGAATTTTACGATATTCGATCCCAATGTACCTAAGATAACAATAAACAAGATTATCAGTGGCTGGGTGAGTAGAAATCACAAGAAGAAGATCGACCGAAGAAAGAAGGTTTTTCGGGTGAATGTCGCACACACAGTATCGGCGAAAGTGAATTTTGGCGAATGAGGTAGTTCGTCCGAATTGCTGTTTACATAGGGTCCCACATTCGCCTAATGTGAATGCCGAATGAATCATTCGACATTTGTTCATTCGCCAAATGTGACTGACGAATGGGTCATACGACATGAGTCATTCGCCGAATGAGTATGACGAATGGGTCATTTGTCACAAGTCATTCGCCGAATGAGACTGATTCTGTCATGAGTGATTCGGTCGAATGACTCATTCGTCGAATGGAGTCATTCGGTCGAATAAGGGAATCTCACAATTCATTCGGACGAATGAAAATTTTCACTCTCAAAACACAAGATAATTAAAAATTTAACATTTTAATCAGTAAAACAGATTCCATTTATGAAGATATGTCTGGTTGGTTCAGGATTCAGATAGGACAGACATCTGAACCTACAAATGATCATCTAAACTAAAATTGAAAATAGAAAATCTTTTTGTACTTTTCTGAAACAAAATACGACTGTACAACTGGCAATTAAATACAAAGAAACACATGTTTTTGTGAGAAGTCTATTGAGAAAGTAACACATACACCTAATTACATCAAATCAGCTTCACTAAATGTTTCACTTCAAACACACTTGTCCTATAATCATGATTACTGATATATTTGTCCAATTTTAAACCTGATTTTACATAACTTCTAAACAAGATTTATGATCACTCATGTTTCTGATTGCGTTACCCATTTCATTTTACCATTTAAAGATCAAAATCAGTTTATAACTCATTTCAGCATATCTTGATACCAGTCATCATAAATTCTATAAGGTTCCAACTTTATTATCTTTTTGTATTTTTCTTGTTCTATCCAAATGGACGGCTTCAACTAGGTTCGTCCCAGCAATAAAATCGAACTTATTTTGTTTAAGTTTTTCTCAAGCTTAATACCAGCTTGCTTTAATTTTTCTTCATGCTTAATACCAGCTTGTTTTTGTTTTTCTTCAAGCTTAATACCAGCTTGTTCTTCTTTTTGTTCAAGCTTAATACCAGCTTGTTTATGTTTGAAACCTCATTCGATTCTATGATGACCGGTGTATGCTTGATTTGAATCAAAAACTATTTCTCACTCAACTGGTTCTCTGAAACAGATCCCACCAATCAAACTTTCAAAGTCATCACAAATTGTCTATCCATTTTGTAACATCGGCATATCAGTACATCACATTATAATTCTCATGTGTTTTCAGCTTTCACATTCACTTTAGCTTCTATGACATGATAGATTGATGTATTACTTTATTAAAAAAGACTTTCTCATTTTTCATAATTTTTTAATGTTTTGGTTTTTCAAATTTTTAATGTTTTTGGTTTTTCAAATTGCATACTTTTTGTCCCCCTAAAAACCTAAAACAGAAAATCTTTTTGTATTTTTGTTTAGAATAAGGAAATAACAGAAATACTGAATTAAAAGAAATAACAGAAATAATTAAGAAAAACGATGATCATTTGTTAGATTCAGATGAAGGTAGGACTTCATCCTTTTGGAAAACACCATTAGCCGATAACAGATATAAAAATCTGGGTTTATCAAAAGCTTTTGTGAAAAGATCGGCTTTCTGGTGATCAGTGTGAATTTTAACAACATCGATTAATTTCTTTTCAAAACAATCACGTATGAAGTGATATTTAATGTCGATGTGTTTTGTTTTCGAGTGCTGAACAGGATTTTTAGTGACAGCTATGGCAGCAGTGTTATCAACATATATAGGAGTGTTAGAAAAGTGTAACCCATAGTCCCTGAGTTGCTGTTGGATCCAGATGATCTGAGAACAACAACTAGCAGCAGCAATGTATTCAGCTTCACAGGTTGAAGTAGACACCGACGTCTGCTTCTTGCACTGCCAGGTAACTAATCGGGTTTCAAAGAACTGACATCCCGCAGATGTTGATTTGAAATCTCTCTTGCAACCACCATAATCCGAGTCACTGTATGCAGTAAGTTCAAAATTATCATCATTAGGGTACCATAAACCAAGATCTGGTGTACCCTTCAGATAACGCATAATCCTCTTGACAGCAATGAGATGGGAGACTCTTGGTTTAGACTGATAACGTGCACACAAGCATGTGGCAAACATGATGTCTGGCCGAGAAGCAGTGAGATACATAAGAGATCCAATCATTCCTCGGTACAGAGTGGCATCAATTAACTCCCCCTTTTCATCTGGTGTAATCCCGTGATTGATAGCCAGTGGGGTACCAGCAGGCTTTGCATCAGACATACTGAACCGGCTCAGAATGTCACCAACGTATTTGGTTTGATGAATGAAGATCCCTGCCTCAGACTGATCCACCTGTAGTCCTAAGAAAAATTTCATCTCTCCCATGGAGCTCATCTCAAACTTCTCTTTCATAACCTTCTCAAAATCTTTGCACAGACTATCATTTGTAGAACCGAATATAATGTCATCCACATAAACTTGCACTAAGAGTAAATCACCATCTTTTTCTCGAATGAACAATGTACAGTCAATGACACCTCTTCTGAACCCGTTGTTCAGAAGGTGAGTAGATAGTGTCTCATACCATGCTCGCGTAGCTTGATGCAATCCATATAAGGCCTTGTCTAGCTTGTAGACTTGGTCTCGATGTAATGGATCCTCAAACCCGGGAGGTTGACTGACATAGACCGTCTCACTAATCACACCGTGAAGGAATGAACTCTTGACATCCATTTGATAAACTTTAAACTTCTTAAAGGATGCATATGCCAAGAAAATACGAATTGCTTCAAGTCAAGCGACCGGTGTAAACACTTCATTGTAGTCCAAGCCTTCTATCTGTCTGAATCCCTGAACAACCAGACGTGCCTTTTTTCGAACAATGATGCCATGATCATCTTTCTTGCAACGAAGAACCCACCTAGTGCCAATGACTTTTGCACCTTTTGGTCTGTCAACAAGTTGCCAGTCTCCTAATTTTTTAAATTGCAGCAGTTCTTCTTGCATGGCATCTACTCATGATTCTTCCTTTAAAGCCTCAGTGACAGTTCGGGGTTCCACCTGAGAGATAAAATAGGAATGAGCACAAAAGCTTGCATCTGCAAAATCAAGAATGTCAGCAAGTCCCCCTGAAGAAAGCTGATTTCTGGTTTTTACTCCATCTAATGGACTCCCAATTATGTTTTCTTGAGGATGAATGCGATTGATTCTTCCAACTGGATGGGGAGGAACCTCAACCTGTGGATCTAGATTGTTCAAATTCAAATTCTCAAGATCTGGTACAAGATCATCAACATTTTGTCCTGGGGCAACTGGTGGAGCAGAATTATCATCAGTGTCTGAGCTGTCATCATTTGCCTGTACAATGGGAACTGAAGTGGATGAAGGTGGTACGGGTTCATTAGGTGCATTTTGTACA
Organism: Mikania micrantha; assembly: GCA_009363875.1. Lineage (NCBI taxonomy): Eukaryota > Viridiplantae > Streptophyta > Magnoliopsida > Asterales > Asteraceae > Mikania > Mikania micrantha. The sequence continues at coordinate 39,132,075 of CM018698.1, read as the reverse complement.
TCATATAACATTTGAACCGCAACATCTTCATCTTAATAAATGGGAGGCATATTGAATTAATCAAAAAGATCTGAATAATCAAACATCCAGTCTGGCCCTTTTCCTGGTGGAGGCATAGAATATTTCTGCACATCAACATGGTACCACTCCTCAACATTCCGTGTTGATCTATTATAAACCCTTTTATTTGGAGTGCTATACCCAAGAAAATACCCTTCTTCCACCTTTTCATTGAACTTTCCCTGCTCATGTTTCTTAAGCATAGTGCATGGTGCACCAAAAGGTTCAAGATACTTAAGATTAGGCTTTCTGTTATGAAGCAGTTCAAAGCAAGTTTTCCCATGCCTCTTCACTATCAAAACCCGATTCAAAGTATAAGAATTGAACTGGAAGAGAAGAATCAGCAAGCATCGTCCTAGCAGCCTCAATCAAAGTCCTATTCTTTCGCTCAGCAACTCCATTCATTTGTGGAACATAAGGAGCACTGACTTGTTGAACAATTCCCTTTGAATTGCAGAAATTTTCCATGTTATGGTTCTTGAATTCTGTTCCGTTGTCTATTCTGAGTATTCGAACCTTGAGCTTATAAAGAGATTCAAGTTTGGTAACCAATACTTGAATACAATCAAAAGTTTCAGATTTCTCCTTCAGAAAGAACACCCAAGAGTATCTGGAAAATTCATCAGTAATGACAAGACAGTATTGATCTCCAGCTATACTCTAACGACTAACAGGACCAAAAAGATCCATATGGAGAAGCTCAAGTGGAATAGTGATTGAGTGATACTTCTTTGGTTTGTGAGACTACTTGACTTTCTTGCCCTTTTTGCAGGATACACAGACATCAGACCGCTTGAAATTCTTTAGAGTAACCCCCTCAACCAGATTGTTATGTACCAAATGATTCATCTTGCGTAGACTCAAATGACCCATCCTCTTATGCCAAAGTATTGAATCTTTCTCAGTTGCCTTTGTCATAAAACATAAAGCTGTGGAGGATATTGTTGAAGCTGTGGCCATGTTGAGTACATACAAGTCTTGCTTTCTGGGAGCGGACAATAAGATACAATCTTCAGGGATAACCACACCTTCTTTAAGAATGTAGCATTTGGAGTCATCAAAGAGAACCTTGTACTGTTTATCACAAATCTGTGATACAGATGGAAGATTATTCTCCAATTGCTTGACATATCTGACTTTGTCAAATGTAACTTGCCCATTTGATAACATTCCCTCTCCCGTGATAAAACCACCTTTGTCACCCGCAAAAGCTACATATCCACCATGAACAGATTGAACATTTGAGAGTAGAGAGATATTTCCAGTTATATGCCTTGAAGCCCCACTATCGACAATCCAAGAGTTGTTTAGAGCAGCTGTTGGGGCATTCTGCACAAAAATAAAACAATTAGTTTAATTTGGGAACCCAAGCCTTTACAGTCTTGGGTTGACCCAATGAGTCTCGGATCATAACATCGATCCATTTACCATCTGAAACAGCCTTGTCTGAAGTGGGTGGTACTGAAGTTTCAGACTTTACTTTCCAGACTGCATTTTTACTGAAATAATTTTTTAGATAAATGGATAATGATTTAACTTGATCAAAATTTACCATCTTGGGAACATTCAAGTTCACTAGTTTCCCTTTACCCTTGTCCAAATATTTAACCTGCTTTGGTTGTTTAGGTTTTGTCTGAATTGACTTGGATTCAGATTTGACAGGTTTAACAAAAATCTGATTTTGTTTTCTGGGTGGTGCAACCTTTGGTCTGATCAACTGTGGGCAAGATCTAACAAAGTGCCCAGGTGCACCACACTCAAAGCAAACCGGTTCTCCCTTTTTATGAAAATGTTTTAATTCAGAAAAAAATTGCCTTTTTGGTTTGAAAACATTTGTTTTAGGCGTGTTCTGATTAAAACCCAAACCCTTTTTCCCATTTGGAACAAGATTGTCAAACTTGTTCAACACACAAGCTTCATTTTCTTTTGAAGCTTTTACAAAACCAAAAGCTTGATATATTTTTGAAGATGAGATTGGGTCACCCTTTTTGATAACAGGGAGTGGATTCTGAGCAATAACACAATCAAATGAATCATCAGATTCATCCTCAGAATCTGAAACCCAATCCTCTACAAGTCCATCCACCGAAGATTCCTTTGACAAAGAGGAACCTTCATCTGTAATCATCCCAATCGGATCAATTACTAATGGAGTTATAACTTGAAAATCTTTAACATATTTGTCATTTGGTGAATTGACAAAGCTCTTTAAGATTGGTGGAGGACATCTTTGATAACTCATAGTTCCCTTTCCCTTATGATCAGCTTCTTTGCTGATCATGTGCTCAATGATATAAGATGCACTCTCATAGCTCTTGAGCTTTTGTCCTAAGGTCTCATAATCACACTCAACCATTGCTAACTTCTTCTTTACCTCATTAATGGTATTGAGATAAGAAGTTATAGTATCTTGCTTGTTAAGAACAACAGTCTCAGCCTCATGAAGTTGTCTATTTAAAAGTTCAATTTTAGCTTGAAAATTTTTTCATTAGCTTTTAAAACTTTGTTAGCATAAATACACTGGTTGAGATCACTGATCAAAGCAGCATTGTGATTTTGATAGGAAAGGACCTTGCTTTTAAGGTCAACACAATTAAAACAGATAGAACAAGAAGATGAACAATCATCAGATACCTGATCAGACTGAGAAGTTGCAGTAGGAGTAGCAGATGAGTTTACCATCAAGGCAAATTGAGTAGGAGATTCTTCAACATCAGCATCAGACTCAGATTGAGTGTCAAAATCAGTCAAGCTTTCAAACTCTGATCCAGATGTTTCTTCTGTCTTGAGTTGTGCTCCTTCAGCAGTACTCTCTTCATGTAGATCATCTGTCTTCTGGATCTCAGCAACACATGCTTTATCTTGTCCCCCTTGTTCAGAATTGAATCTGAAATCCCAATTTTCACCTTCATCCTGCTGTACCATCAAAGCTTTGCCTGCATTTGAAGAACTAGTCTGAGTAGGAGAATCAATAGGGACAAGTCTTCTTTCTGTATTTGCTGCAGAAGATTTCTGATGATGAAAAGGATTCTTGTTTCCTGCTTTCTTTGGATGTTTGCATTGCCTAGCAAAATCACCTTTTTCTCCACAATTGTAACATGTGACTGATGCCATGTCAAAACCAAACTTAGACTCCCTGTTTAAGTTGATGTCTTTACCAGTCCTTTTGACAAACTCCTTAGCTCTCCTCACAGCACTTGCCAAAGCCCACATAATATCAATCCTTTCCATATCATCTGGATCTATCTGAGAATAGTCATCATTTGTCAGATAAGGATTGCCAATCTGTCCTGCTACCGGTCCATCATAAGAACTAACCAAAGTAGACAAAAGACCCATATGCTCTTTAGCAATCTCAACTGTAACTTTATCAAAATTCTCTGTCTTTAGACTTGTGACTGGTTGATGATGTTCTTTCTGAGAACTTGAAGAGGATGATGACTGACTGAAAAGAATCTGATTGGAAGATGGAGCTTTAGTAGTATGAGAAACAAATGCAGTCTTCAGTGGAGCATGAGAAGAGGCTTTCTCTACAGTAGGTGTGGAGTAGTACAATGAAGGATCCTGAACTTGAGCAACCCTTTTTGCTTTCCACTTGTTCTCAATTTCCTGCTCCTTTAATTTCTGAATAAAATCATTGATATCCATGTGTGACATCATCTCATTCTGTTTAAGTACCATAAAAAATGATTCCCATTTTGGAGGAAGAGCATCTGCTAAACACTGAATCTTCTCCTGAGTAGTAGTCTTGACTTCATGATTAAACAACTCACTCAAAAGATGGTAAAATCTGGCAATCAAATCATCCAATGATTCATTCCCCACATACATAAAACTGTTGAATTCCTTCCTCAATGCTTTTGACTTGATGTTCTTCAAAGCATCATTGCCCTCATAACGCTGTTGCAAAGCATCCCACAGATATTTAGAAGAAGTAAACTGTCTGAACTGATGAAAAATATCAGTAGCAATAGACTGAGATAAGATAGCATAAGCCTTCTTCTCATAATCATAAAGCTTCCTTTGAGGCTCAGTCATCCGTGTGACTAGCATAGGAGTTCCATCTTCATTAAGAGGCCTCAAATATCCTCCTTCAATCATCATCCATAAATTGGTATCCACTCCATTGATGTGAATCTCAAACCGATACTTCCAGTGTGGATAATCCTCTAAAGATAGCAACTTGGGAGCCTTGTTGGAGTTTCCCGTCTCAGTATCATTCAACAATAATGTCTGAATGCGATGATTCTGGTTCGCCATCAATGCTAAGTCTTCCATTTAATCAGGAACAACAAGATTCAACACTTAGAAAAAGTTGCAAACTGATGGCCGAATGAAGAGTTAAACGGCGTATGTCGGGGCCCGAATGAACTAATTCAGAAGAATGAGAGACTGAGTATGACTCTTAGGACGAATGAACTCCTTCGGCGAATGAATGGGTCGAATGAGCTTATTCGCCGAATGACAGAATCGAATGAGAGCTATTCGCCGAATGAGGGCTATTCGCCGAATGACTAGCCGAATGAACTCTTTCGGCGAATGACGACTAATTCGGGTGAACCTATTCGGCCGCCATTCTCATTCGGCAAATCTGAGGGTTTTTGCAACAAAAATCGCAATAAATTTCGATTTTAAGCAGATCTAAGTACCAAATTTGGTACAGAACACCATTATATGATTATGAACCAATAGGGATTGAAGTTTGGACAAAAACACCACAAAATTCCACGAATCTTTAATGAAACAGTGACTTTAAGGACAAGAAACTTAGGGTTTTTCAAATCTCGAAATGAAACAGTGACTTTAAGGACAAGAAACTTAGGGTTTTTCAAATCTCGAACCTACAATCTGTGATTTTGTGATTTTGAATGGAAATCAAGCAGAATCAAGAGCCAAAGCTCTGATACCACTTTGTAGGACCTATTTTGAGGTCGGAAACAATCCGATTCCAAGAGAAATCTGCTTAAGAGCCTCTGGAATAGTGCGGAATCCTATTCCAGGGTTTTCCAAACAAAATCAACAGCAACCGTGGTGATACGAGTGAGTAGAATCAACGTGCGAGTGAGAATCGATCACCACGGGTTGAGATTCGAAATTGGACGTGAAGAATCGCTCAAAACTTCAAGGATTTGACACTAGAGTGCACTGGGAAGAATGAGGACTCGGGAAAGTTAGGTTTGAAATGATTTGAACATATATTTATAGACTGTAGTCATTCGGCCAAATGAGTGGCCGAAGCAACTCATTCGGCGAATGACTATGTCGAATAGACAAGTCAGTCGAATGAGTCATTCGGCGAATGGCTCATTCGCTGAGTATAGTCTTTCGCTATTCTCATTCAGCGAATGACTTCATTCGTTATAGTCATTCGCCCGAATGAGTAATACTCATACTCAAATATTAATTAACCAATTCAAACAATCATATAATCAATATTAAACATTAAGAACAATATATAAAGACAACTTCCATTAATATAACTTTAATCTTTACATGATCGTGCCACCCATATTTAAGAACTATCCTTGAACTTATATATCTTGATGTATGATGATGATTTTAATGAAATATTATCTAATTTCTTGTATTAAATTTTTGTGTAAATATGTCGCAGTAAGAATGTCGTATGCGGACAATCATTTCATCAACCATCGCATTCCTTTAGTTATCCTGGCTGACAGCAATACTGACCCTTCCGAGCATTCGGACTCTTCAGCTAAAGATAGCCACGGGCAATCAATGCCTCTGCCACAACCACAGGTGATGCCGGTAGTACGAGCCTATCCTCGGGGACAGGGGCGCACACGTGCAACTACACGCAAAACCACTGGCTACCCTCAAGACGCCACCTGTTGCCGGGGGAAGGAACGTCAAATGCTGCTTAAGGCCACAGACTAAATGATGCTATACGCCAGCCACACAGTGAATTCCACACCTGGAGTAATACTTTCAGGTTCGAATTCGATCATTGGGTGGAGAAGACGCAGAAATTCCACAAAGGGTCGAATGATTTGGTGGAGGAGGTGCACACCAATGATGTAGGGGTGGCTTTCATGAGAGAGGAGCTCCGAAAGAACAAGCGTCTGGCGGTGATAGCAATGGTGACTACCTGGTTGGTGATGGTGATAATGGCAGTGGCCATGTATTTTTCTGATGGCATAATAGATTAGGGGCTATTTATCCCGGTGTTGTTTATGAGCGAGAGCTCCCGGAAAATTTTTAAAACTCGAATATGTATTATGTTAACTATGTTGTGTGAGACATTTTTGTGTTTTATGCTATGATGGTGGTGTTTGCTTACTTGTGCTTGAATTCGATAACTCTTAATTAATGTATTTACAACTTATAGAAAATGCCGCCGAAGAGACGCGGGAGACGACCAAAGACTGACCCCCCTAAAGTGAACAATAAGGATGCAGAAACTCTGGGCAGACCACTGGGAGGAACCGAGCAACTGAAAGCAACATTTCCAAACAAACAAGATGGGACCAATGGGAGCGGGAGCCATCATGGTCCCGTTATCATTGACGATGGAACAGCTGTCGAAACCAACAGAAAGGGTTGCTCATACAAGACGTTCGCCCCTTGTAAACCAAAGGATTTTTATGGAACTGAAGGAGCAACTGGAGTGTTGAGGTGGATTGAAAAGATGGAAGTGTTTCTGAGCATAAGCGAGTGTCTGAACACTCAAAAAGTTAAATATGCTACTTGTTCGTTCCAAAACAAAGCCTTAGCTTGGTGGAATACCCAGGTTCAGGCCAGAGGAAGAGAAACCATTGAGACATTGAGTTGGGCTAAACTGAAGGCATTACTTATCAGAGAGTATTGTCCGAAGAATGAAATGCAGAAAATGGAAGAAGAATTCTGGGATCTCCGTATGGATGGAGCAGGTCACCGAACCTACACTAACAGATTTCAGGAACTGTGTTGTCTGTTACCCCACATGGTTTCAACTGAAGAAAAGAAGGTGGATAGGTATATCTGGGGACTCATGTGACACCCGGCAATTTCAGGTAAATTCCAACTCTTACAACTTTGTATTTCACATTCATACTAGTTGCATTTCAATATGTTTAATTAGATGAGTTGAACACAAACGACTGCAAAACAATAGGTCAACGAACTATTAAATCGTACATTGCACATTGGTTTTGGAAACCAAGTGTGACAAACTCAAACACAAACACAAAACAATAATTCATGGAATTACACGATTGTGCGATACATGTTGATTATGGTTAATCAAGCATGCAAACGGTTCGTAGCAACGAACAAAAACTATCAAAGATAATTCAGGGAATTATTGAAACACATACACGAGTCTTACGAATGTTGGTGATCAAACAACTTATGTGTTACTATGAGATTATGTGCTAAACGTGCATTAGATGTTTAGGATAAACGTTGGGAATCGAGTACGAGCTTAATCGAATCGGCGAAATCGAAAAACTAAGAAATGGACCCATCGCGGTAAGCCAAGGCCCATTGGCGAAGGGCTTGGCGGTATGCAAAGCAAAGCGGGAGTCGGGACTCCGGAATTTCTCGGCGGTACGCGACGACCCTTTTGATCGGCCTCGGCGGTACGCGAAGCCCATGCAGATCAAGACATGTTAGACATGTCTAGATTTGTGATGATCTAGACATGTTAGACATGTCTAGATGTTGTCAAATGTATATTGAAGTGTTTAGAAACACATTTGGGTATTTGATTTTGTCCAAAAGATGGTTTTGCAGTAACTAACTAAATAAGGAAACTTTTGAAAATCAAAAGAGGGCTTTTGATGTTTTTGAATGTTTTGGTGAACTTTGATTATTGAAACCCGTTTGGAAATGGTTTTTAACATATTTGGAAACTTGGATTTGTGAAAACGAGCTTTTAAACAAGTACTTAATATTTTAGGAAACTTTGTTTGAGCAAAATGCCATAAACGGTGATTTATGTGCAAACGATATGTTTTAAGTATTTAAACGTGTTCTTACAAACATACTAGAGTTATTAGTTTTATGAAATGCGATTTCATAACTATACTTTCCAAAAATAGAAACTCTCTCCGATATGGAAACGTTATGATTTTCAAAACTTGATTTCGTGAAAGTGTCACTATTAGAGTCATAGGATGCATATAGGTGTCCTACTTGTATATAACACACAACAAACGCGTCACCAACGATTCGTAGAGTCAACACAAGTCAACACACACGCACTCGGTTGAGCACACCGACACTTGGAGTTGTATGGGATACAACATACCACAAAAACTCATATTTACCACCTATATGGTTATAGGTGCTTACTAGCAGGATTGCTAGCATTCGCAGGTAGCGAACACATGAAAACCGGAACTGCTTTATCATGTGAGTTCACGGCCCCTTTTTACATTTTCTACCTTTGGGGGAGAAAACATTGCATTACAACTGTTTTGACAACAACTCATTTTATTTACATATGGACATGCTTTATCACTATATGTATATGTGTGGACCACATCACAACTAAAAGTCCTCGCGATACTCTACGGACCGTTAGTAGCGCCTAGCGTTGTAATCTTGAATAGTACTATTTGGGCCTGACAAGCCCCACCCATCGCGCCTGGGAGGCCAACCCGACTGGAGGTCGGAATGGGTGCAATATTGACCAACACTTTGCCATTGTATTGTGATATTCATGGCGGGAGGCACAACTGTCAGCTTCGGTACGAACCTGCATATAATATAACTGTATTGACTAGCTATCAATCGATACTGCATTGTAATGATATGTAAATCGCAAATCTTGCTTTAAACATTGGATGCTTACTGCTTATGAAAAACCTGTGCTCTCACCAACCTTTGTGTTGACCCTTTTTCTCGCATGTTTTCTCAGGTAACTAAGGCACGCACACGAGGATAGGATGCTAGGATGGAGTCCCATACATCAGCTTTAGTGTCTTAGGATTGAGAACATTTAAACATTTGAATTGTTATGTAATGATTATTACCTAAACCGCTTCCGCAAACTATTACTCTGTTTTGTCTTGAAAACTGTTTTAAACTTTTACTTCCGCAACTCTGATTTTACAAAATTGATTTGTCCAAGAAATTGGATGTACGTATACAACCAGACATGTAGGTCTCGCAACTGTGTGATCGGAGACTGCGATCCTGACGGTCCGTCGCTCGCGTCCCGGAAGGGACAGGATTCCACGGGGTGCGACAGATTGGTTTCAGAGCCTCCGGTTATTGCGAATTAGGTTTGCATTTAGTGAACTTAGTCTACAGTCACTAGTCTCCACACACATAATGTTAGTAGTAATAAGATGCTTAGTAATTGCATACATGATTGTACGCACACTTATTACACGCATAATGGATATGACGTCACCATCGTTACCGCATGTGATTACCGCATGTGATTGCACATGACGGGGAGGAGCCGATAGCTCCAAATGTTATCTTTCAATACCCACCGCACACACTAAATTAGCTATTAGACAACACTAACACTTATTCTCGCTATGAAGATCATGGCCGGAAGACGCAGAGGACACGGAAATGCGGGTGGACGTGGAAACATCAGTCTGACACCAGCTGAATTGAACGCACTCATCAACGAACGAGTTGAAGAGGCACTAGCTGTACGGGAAGCTACATGCAATCAAAACCCACTGAATCAAGGTGATGAGTCATATTTCACATTCACCTTGCATCATCATCATATGTTTCTATTTCAACACACTTCCCGATACTGAACCCAATATTATTCTTTGCATACCTCAGGAGCAAACATCAATCCACCTCTCTGCACCTTCAAGATGTTTCTGGATTGCAAACCCCACTCGTTCAACGGCACTGAGGGTGCCGTCGGGCTGTTACACTGGATGGAAAAGTCGGAGTCGGCCTTTGCCATGAGCAACTACAGGAACGAAGACAGGGTCAAGTTCGCTGCTGGAACTCTTAAGGGAGCCGCCCTCACTTGGTGGAATGCCAATATACAAAACCTCGGGCTCGATGCAGCCAACGCTCTACCTTGGGATGATTTCAAGAGGATGCTGAACCACGAATATTGTCCTCGCAGAGAAGTACGGAAACTAGAGACGGAATTCTGGAACCATAAGATGGTTGGTTCCGAGGTCGAGGCATACACTGCCCGATCATATGAGCTGGCACACCCGTGTACGGAAATGGTAACCCCACCCTACAAGCACATAGAGAAGTATATTGAGAGACTGCCACCTCAAATTCAGAGTATGGTACTCTCTGCTGACCCCATCACCATGCAACAAGCTGTGCGACTAGCCCACAAGCTCACTGACTCAGCCGTCGCACAAGGACTCTTACCACCCTGTAGTGCTGTAACCACAACCGCTGATAACAAAAGCAAATGGGATAACACCCTTAGCAAAACTTCCACTCTCCAACCACCACCACAACAACATAACTTTGGGTCGCCCCAAACTTACGCACCACCCACCCCAAGCAACCAAAATTCAGAAGCCTATGCAGGCAAACATCCCAAGTGCAACAAATGCAACTTACATCATGCCTTGGGACAATGTGGCTCTATCCGATGCCAACGGTATGGCAGAGGTGGACACCTCGCCAAAGACTGCAGGGGTGAATTGCTGGCAAAGACCCCACAACAACAGCAGCGACAACAACTTGAAGCACCAAAAGGTTGCTTCGAATATGGAAAGCCAGGGCACTTCAAGAGGGACTTCCCACATCTGAAAAAACAACAATAACGGGAACAACAATGGTCCGAAGGGACGAGCCTTCGTGATCGGGGCAAAAGAGGCCAGAAGGGATCCCAACCTAGCAATTGGTACGTATCCTTTAAACGATAATTATGCTTCTTTATTGTTTGATACTGGAGTTGAAAAAAGCTTTATATCTAAGGATTTTAGTGAGATACTTGCCATAACCCCCAACACCCTTAGATGATGAGTACACAGTAGAGCTACAAATGGTAAATTGATTGTAACTAAACACATTCTGAAAGAATGCACTCTAGAGCTAGCTAACCATAAGTTTAAAATTGACCTCATGCCAGTTACACTAGGCAGTTTTGATGTCGTAGTGGGCATGGATTGGTTGTGTGAAAACCAAGCCAAAATCATTTGCCACGACAAGGATGTGTGCATACCTCTCCCTGATGGAGAAACCTTGAACATCAATGGCGAGGGGAGTGGCACTTCTCTGAACATCATCTCGTGCATGAAAGCTCACAAATGCTTACGAAAGGGATACACAGCCATTCTGACACTTATCACCGACAAAACCGAAGAAGAGAAGAAAATAGAAGACATCCCAATCGTATGCGGCTATCTCGACGTATTTCCTGAGGATCTACCAGGACTACCACCACCTCGACAAGTGGAGTTCCGCATAGACCTTGCACCGGGAGCGGCGCCTATTGAAGGAGCACCTTATCGACTTGCACCTTCGGAGATGCAGGAACTGTCCAATCAACTCCAGGAGTTGCTGGACAAGGGTTTCATTAGACCAAGCTGCTCACCTTGGGGAGCTCCGGTCTTATTCGTGAAAAAGAAGGATGGCACGTTTCAAATGTGCATCGATTACCGTGAGCTAAACAAAGTGACAATCAAGAATCGTTACCCCTTACCTCGCATCGATGATCTGTTCGATCAACTACAAGGATCGAGTTACTACTCTAAGATCGATCTGCGATCTGAATACCACCAGTTAAGGATTCAAGAGGAAGATATCCCAAAGACTGCTTTTCGCAAACGGTATGGACATTACGAGTTTTTAGTCATGCCATTGGGCTGAAAAACGCACCCGTAGTATTCATGGACCTCATGAATAGAGTGTGCAAACCTTACCTGGATAAATTTATTATTGTCTTTATAGATGATATTCTCATCTACTCCAAAAATCAGGAAGAACACAAAGAGCATCTTCAATTGGCTCTTGAACTACTATGGAAAGAGAAGATGTACGCTAAGCTCTCAAAGTGCGACTTCTGGATTCGAGAAGTCCAATTTTTGGGACTTGTAGTTAATGAAAAAGGGAATCATGTGGATAAATCCAAGATAGAGGCGATCTAGAACTGAGAAGCACCAAAGACCCCAACTCAGGTGCGACAATTCCTAGGCTTGGCAGGCTATTATCGACGATTTATTGAACGATTGTCCAAGATAGCCCAACCACTCACAGCTTTAACCCATAAGGACAAGAAATATCTCTGGACTGATAAACAAGAAGCTGCATTCCAACTCCTCAAACAGAAGCTCTGTAGTGCACCTATCCTGTTTCTTCCTGATAGGATAGACGATTTTGTAGTGTATTGTGATGCCTCGATACAGGGACTTGGCTGCGTGCTGATGCAGCGAGAGAAGGTGATCGCCTATGCTTCTCGACAATTGAAAGTCCACGAGAAGAACTACACTACCCATGACTTGGAACTTGGAGCCGTAGTATTTGCACTCAAGATCTGGAGACACTACCTGTATGGTACAAAGTGTACAATATACACTGATCACAAGAGTCTCCAACACATATTTGAGCAGAAGGAACTAAACATGCGACAACGTCGCTGCCTCGAACTCCTAAACGACAGTGTGCTATCAAGTATCACCCAGGGAAAGCCAACGCTGTGGCCGATGCCCTAAGTCGGAAGAATACCTCAAAACCCAAGAGGGTACGAGCTTTACAACTCACCGTCCATCCCAATCTCCCTGAGCAGATACGTATTGCCCAAGTGGAGGCACTTAAAGCAAAAAACCTAGCAGCTGAATCACTAAGAGGAATGGAGAAGCAACTAGAAGTCAAAGCCGATGGCTTACATTATTTCATGGAACGCGTCTGGGTTCCACATCACGAAAACCTACGGGACCTTGTGATGGATGAGGCTCACAAATCCCGGTATTCTATTCACCCTGGATCTGATAAGATGTATCATGATCTGAAGGTACTCTACTCGTGGCCACACATGAAAGCCGACATCGCTGCCTACGTGAGCAAATGCTTGACTTGTGCCAAAGTCAAGGTCGAGTACCAGAAACCCTCGGGATTACTCACACAACCTGAGATCCCCATGTGGAAGTGGAAAAAAATATCCATGGATTTCATTACCAAATTACCCCGTACTCCTAGTGGATGTGACACTATTTGGGTAATTGTGGACCGACTGACCAAGTCAGCACATTTCCTTGCGATCAAGGAAAACGATAAAATTGAAAAGCTAGCAAGAATCTATGTCAAGGAAGTAGTCTCGCGACATGGAGTGCCAATCTCCATCATCTCGGATCGAGACGCTAGATTCACCTCTAACTTCTGGAAATCATTGCAAAAGTCGCTTGTCACGCGGTTGGATATGAGTACAGCATACCACCCACAAACTGATGGCCAGAGCGAACGCACCATACAAACACTCGAAGACATGCTACGAGCGTGCGTAGTAGACTTCGGCAACAGCTGGGAAACTCACTTGACGTTGGTGGAGTTTTCCTACAACAACAGCTACCACACCAGCATCAAGGCAGCACCTTTTGAGGCACTCTATGGCAGGAAATACTGATCACCCATCTGCTGGGCAAAAGCGGGCGACAGTCAGCTCACTGGCCCGAAACTTGTACACGAAATGATAGATAAAATCGTGCAAATCAGAAACCGTAAGGCAGCAGCTCGCGATCGTCAAAAGAGCTATGCCGACAAACGCCGAAAGCCTCTGGAATTTCAGGTAGGAGATAAAGTCCTTCTGAAAGTTTCGCCGTGGAAAGGCGGTATTCGTTTTGGGAAACGAGGTAAACTGAACCCACGGTATATCGGACCGTTTGAGATCCTGAAGAGGATTGGTCCAGTGGCATACCAACTCAACCTACCAGCCGAACTCGATGGAGTTCACATTGTGTTTCATGTATCAAATTTAAAGAAATGTTTATCCGATGAGACACTTTTGATTCCACTAGAAGAGATCCAGGTGGATGAACAACTATGGTTCGTGGAAGAGCCGGTAGAGATCATGGACCGTGAGGTCAAGCAACTCAAACAGAGTCGGATTCCGATTGTTAGAGTCCGATGGAACTCAAAAACCGGACCAGAATTCACGTGGGAATGCGAAGATCAGATGATACGCAAATATCCTCATCTCTTCAAACAGACGCCATCGAACGCCGACAACAACAAATAAATTTCAGGATGAAATTCCTTTCAATAAGGGGATGATGTGACAACCAGAAAATTTTTGTTCTCAAACACTACCAACAACAACCAAATTTCGGGACGAAATTTCTTTCAACAAGGGGATGATGCGACACCCGGCAATTTCAGGTAAATTGCAACTCTTACAACTTTGTATTTCACTTCATACTTGTTGCATTTCATTATGTTTAATTAGATGAGTTGAACACAAACGACTACGAAACGATAGTTCGAGGTACTATTGAATCGTACATTGCACATTGGTTTTGGAAACCAAGTGTGACAAACTCAAATACAAACACAAAACAATAATTCGTAGAATTACTGGATTGTGCGATACATGTTGATTATGGTTAACCAAGCATGCAAACGGTTCGTAGCAACGAACAAAAATTATCAAAGATAATTCGGGGAATTATCGAAACACACACACGAGTCTCACGAACGTTGGTGATCAAACAACTTATGTGTTACTATGTGATTATGTGCTAAACGTGCATTAGACGTTTAGGATAAACGTTGGGAATCGAGTACGAGCGTAATCAAATCGGCGAAATCGAAAAACTGAGAAATGGACCCATCGCGGTACGCCAAGGCCCCTTGGCGAAGGGCTAGGCGGTACGCGAAGCAAAGCGGGAGTTGGGACTCCCGAATTTCTCAGCGGTACGCGACGACCCTTTTGATCGGCCTCGGCGGTACGCGTAGCCGATGTAGATCAAAATTCTTATAAAACCAACCCCAATTCATTTGATCAGATTCTTTTACACCCCATCGAGCATTTCCACTCAAGATCGACAGAAACCCACTGAAATCCACCCTCAAACCATCTGGAAACCTTATTGGAGCCACCTTTGGGAGATTTGAAGATATTGAAGTCCAAAGAGAAGTCTTGAAAGCCACCCACAAGCTAGGATCTCATCAGCCTCCATCTGAATTCCAGGATCTGTTCTAGCACGAATCTACCCTTCTAAGGTAGTTTTTCTATGTTTGTTTACGTTTAGATCGCACATGCATGATGTAAAAACACACATGCAAGTGTGTTTGAACACATGCAACTCCATGTGGCTATTGTGCACGAATTTGTTAGTGATTTTTTGTGATATTGATATGAATCTACTGATTTTAGAGTATAGGATTGATTGGATTCGAGTTTGGAAGAGTTATTGTCGATTTGATGATGATTTTGTAGAGCTTGCCATAAAAGGAAACTTTAATGCTGCAAGTCATAGATTTGTGATGATCTAGAAATGTTAGACATGTCTAGATGTTGTTAAATGTATATTGAAGTGTATAGAAACACATTTGGGTATTTGATTTTGTCAAAACATGGTTTTGTAGTAACTTACTAAATAAGGAAACTTTTATAAATCAAAAGAGGGCTTTTGATGTTTTTGAATGTTTTGGTGAACTTTGATTATTGAAACCCGTTTAGAAATGGTTTTTAACATATTTGGAAACTTGGATTTGTGAAAACGAGCTTTTAAACAAGTACTTACTATTTTAGGAAACTTTGTTTGGGCAAAATGCCATAAACGGTGATTTATGTGCGAACGACATGTTTTAAGTATTTAAACGTGTTCTTACAAACATACTAGAGTTATTAGTTTTATGAAATGCGATTTAATAACTATACTTTCCAAAAATAGAAACTTTCTCCGATAAGGAAACATTATGATTTTCAAAACTTGATTTCGTGAAAGTGTCACTATTAGAGTCATAGGATGCATGTAGGTGTCCTACTTGTATATAACACACAACAAACGCGTCACCAACGATTCGTAGAGTCAACACAAGTCAACACACAGGCACTCGGTTGAGCACACCGACACTTGGAGTTGTATGGGATACAACGTACCACAAAAACTCATATTTACCACCTATATGGTTATAGGTGCTTACTAGCAGGATTGCTAGCATTCGCAGGTAGCAAACACATGAAAACCGGAACTGCTTTATCATGTGAGTTCACGGCCCCTTTTTACATTTTCTACCTTTGGGGGAGAAAACATTGCATTACAACTGTTTTGACAACAACTCATTTTATTTACATATGGACATGCTTTATCACTATATGTATATGTGTGGACCACATCACAACTAAAAGTCCTCGCGATACTCTACGGACCGTTAGTAGCGCCTAGCGTTGTAATCTTGAATAGTACTATTTGGGCCTGACAAGCCCCACCCATCGCGCATGGGAGGCCAACCCGACTGGAGGTCGGAATGGGTGCAATATTGACCAACACTTTGCCATTGTATTGTGATATTCATGGCGGGAGGCACAACTGTCAGCTTCGGTACGAACCTGCATATAATATAACTGTATTGACTAGCTATCAATCGATACTGCATTGTAATGACATGTAAATCGCAAATCTTGCTTTAAACATTGGATGTTTACTGCTTATGAAAAACCTGTGCTCTCACCAACCTTTGTGTTGACCCTTTTTCTCGCATGTTTTCTCAGGTAACTAAGGCACGCACACGAGGATAGGATGCTAGGATGGAGTCCCATACATCAGCTTTAGTGTCTTAGGATTGAGAACATTTAAACATTTGAATTGTTATGTAATGATTATTACCTAAACCGCTTCCGCAAACTATTACTCTGTTTTGTCTTGAAAACTGTTTTAAACTTTTACTTCCGCAACTCTGATTTTACAAAATTGATTTGTCGAAGCAATTGGATGTACGTATACAACCAGACATGTAGGTCTCGTAACTGTGTGACTGGAGAATGCGATCCTGACAGTCCGTCGCTCTCGCCCCAAAAGAGACGAGATTTCTCGGGGTGCGACAACTCAGCTCTCAGATACGTGGGATGGTAACTGCTGCAGAACCGTGTACCTTGGAGAAAGCGATATTGTTGGCGGGAAACCTTACTGATGAGATGGTGAGGACCGGGGTCCTAAGCGGGAAACCTTACTTCAAGGGATTCCAAGCAAGTTCGCAACTATTCTCACAACTGAGAAGAAGGTTTATAGGGGGCTTTGCCCCAATGTGCGAAATGTAAATTTCATCATGCTACCACTTCACCTCACAGAGAATGCACCTACTGCAAGAGACTGGGTCATACAGCGGAATACGGTAACATACGTAAACATGCTGGAACTGCAACATCCAATCATGCTCCCAGAGCGTGCTACGAGTGTGGGGGCACAAATCATATCAAGTCCCGCTGTCCAAAATTGACCCAAGGAAACAATGGAAATCTTGTTCGAGGTAGAGCATTTGTGTTGGGAGCTGATGAAGTTAAGGTGGACCCGAATGTAGTTACGGGTACGTATCTCCTTAACAATCAATATGTATATGTGCTATTTGATACGGGTGCTGATAAGAGTTTTATGTCAAAAGAATATGAATCAATGCTAGGTCAGAAAACTAAAAGATTAGACCATCCCTATATCATAGAACTTGCAAATGGTAAACAAATAAAAGCAGTAATTATAATTCAAGGATGCACCTTAACAGTAGGAGAACACATACTCAAATTGGATTTGATTCCTATAGAGCTACGAAGCCTTGATGTTATAGTTGGTATGGACTGGTTGTCTGCTAACCAAGCAGAATTTGTTTGTCATGAGAAACTTGTTCGAATAACATTACCCAATGGACAGACATTAACTGTTCAGGGTGAGAGCCCCGGGAAGGAGATACGAATCATATCTTGCCTAAAAGCCCAGAAATATTTAAGAAAGAACTACTGTGCCTTCTTGGCTAATGTAGTTGAGAAGAAAGGAAAAGAAAAGATGCTACAAGACATCCCAGTAGTATGTGATCACCCAAAAGTATTCCTAGAGGATCTACTCGGTCTCCCACTTGAAACACAAGTTGAACTCAGAATCAATTCAGTGCCTGGAGCTGCTCCGGTAGCTAAATCTCCATACCGTCTAGCTCCATCAAAGATGCAAGAATTGTCAAGTCAGCTGCAGGAACTTCTTGGCAAGAGATTTATAAGACCAAGTTATTCCCCGTGGGGAGACCAGTTATGTTCGTCAAAGAGAAAGATGGGTCATTTCGTATGTGTCTTGATTACCGAGAAATGAATGAACTGACCGTCAAGAATCGGTATTCGTTACAGAGAATTGATGATCTGTTTGATCAATTGCAAGGATCCACCTATTTCTCGAAGATCGATCTACGATCAGGATACCATCAACTGCGGGTACAAGAAGATGATATACCGAAGACTGCTTTTCGAACTCGATACGGACATTACGAATTCTTGGTAGTGCCGTTTGGGTTGACTAATGCCTCCGCAGTATTCATGGACTTGATGAATAGGGTTTGTAGACCTTATTTAGATAAGTTTGTGATTGTATTCATAGATGACATACTCATCTACTCACAAACCAAACAAGACTACGAGCAACACTTGAAGCGGATCTTGGAGTTACTCGCAAAAGCAAAGCTATATGCAAAATTTTCAAAATGTGAGTTCTGGCTAATGGAAGTTCACTTTTTAGGTCACGTGATCAATGAACGAGGCATACACGTTTGAAGCGCCAAGGACACCCTCCGAAATCTGTTAGTTTCTAGGATTGGCAGGATATTACCGACGTTTCATTGAGAACTTTTCAAGAATTGCACAACCACTGACAACGCTAACCCAGAAAGACAACAAGTTTGACTGGGGCAACAAACAAGAAGAAGCATTTCAATTACAGAAAAGTAGGTTGTGTAAAGCACCTATCCTATCTCTTCCAGAAGGCAACAATAACTTTATGGTCTTCTGTGATGCATCACACCAAGGATTGGGTTGCGTATTGATGCAGAAAGACAAGGTCATCGCATATGCGTCTCGTCAACTCAAGGTTCACCAAAAGAATTACACTACTCATGACTTGGAGCTTGGGGCGGTGGTGTTTGCTTTAAAAATCTAGATGCATTATCTTTATGGTACTAAGTGTGTGATCTACACCGATCATAAAAGCCTTCAACACATCCTGAACCAAAAGGAGCTAAACATGCGGCAACGAAGGTGGGTGGAATTATTAAATGATTATGAATGCGAAATTCGCTATCACCCAGGAAAGGCTAATGTGGTTGCTGATGCATTAAGTCGTAAAGAAAGAGTTAAGCCAACGCGAGTAAGAGCTATCACTATGACTATTCAATCGAGTCTTATTCCTCAAATTCACGATGCACAAAAACGAGCATTGCAGATAGATCATTTTGAAGAGGAAGCATTACGGGGAATGGACAAGCAATTTGAGGTTAAGGTAGATGAAGTGTGCTACTTCATGAACCGAATCTGGGTGCCTACCTTGGACGACCTGAGACTGATTATTTTGAATGAAGCCCATAAGACTAAGTACTCTATTCATCCGGGAGCCGACAAAATGTACCAAGATTTGAAGGAATATTACTGGTGGCCCTGAATGAAGAAACACATTGCCACATATGTAGGGAAATGCTTGATGTGTTCAAAAGTTAAGACTGAGCACCAAAAACCTTCAGGATTGTTGCAACAGCCTGAAATCCCTCAGTGGAAATATGAACAAATCTCCATGGATTTTATCACGAAACTTCCCCGAACCGTCGGAGGTTATGATACCATATGGGTCATTGTCGACCGATTGACTAAATCGGCTCACTTCTTACTGATATGGGAAGACTACAAAATGGAGAAACTTGCCAGTTTTTATATCAAGGAAGTCGTTTCTAGACATGGAGTTCCTTTGTCTATAATCTCTGATCGTGATAGTCGCTTCACTTCAAGGTTTTGGCAGACACTGCAAAAAGCCTTGGGAACTCGTTTAGACCTTAGTACAGCATATCATCCACACACAGATGGTCAAAGTGAAAGAACCATTCAGACTTTAGAAGATATGTTGAGAGCATGTGTGTTAGACTTTTGTGGTAGCTGGGATTCTCATTTGCCTTTGTTGGAATTTTCTTACAATAATAGCTATCACTCTAGCATACAATGTGCACCTTTTGAGGCATTATACGGATGTAAGTGTCGATCGCCTGTTTGTTGGACCGAAATCGAATAATCATAACTAACGGGTCCAGAATTAATACAAGAGACCACTGACAAGATCTTTAAGATTCGTGAGTGAATTAAAACCGCTAGAGATCGTCAGAAAAGTTACGCGGATAGAAGGCGAAAGCCTTTGGAATTTGCTATTGCTGACAAAGTCCTTTTGAAAGTATCACCTTGGAAAGGGGTGGTACGATTTGGTAAAAAGGGAAAGCTTGCACCACGATATGTTGGACCTTTCGAAATTCTTGAAAGAATAGGTCCGGTTGCCTACAAATTGAAACTACCACAAGAACTCGGTGGAGTTCATGATACCTTTCATATTTCTAATCTAAAGAAGTGTTTGTCTGATGAATATTTACACATAATTCTCGAGGAAGTCCGTTTGGACGATAAACTCCATTTTATCGAGGAATCTATTGAGATCATGGATCGTGAGATCAAAAAGCTAAAACAAAGTTGCATTCCCATAGTTAAAGTACGCTGGAATTCTAGGCGTGGACTAGAGTTCACATGGGAACGGGAGGATCTGATTAAACAAAAGTATCCTCATTTATTCAACAAGAGTCCGCCTTCCAACGACAAATAAATTTCGGGACGAAATTCAATTAACCGGGGGAAACTGTAACAACCACCGATAAAACAGGTACTTATTTCATAGAGATTAAATTATTTATAATAAGGTTTATTAAAGCAAAATCTTAGTGACTTTCTTTGTAACTGTTTAAGTAAATACAATATTTAAGCATACACATAGGTATATATGTATATACTTACATACATACAAGTGTGCGTTAAATGCATGCATGCCTTAAGTATGCACATGAAAAACACATAAGGAAAAGCACATGTTTTCTTCCTTCCCTTTTCTCGGCAATCATACAATGTAAACAACCTAAGACTAAACCAAGCCATTCAATTTCTAGTTATTATATCCAAAACAATCATTCTAAGGAACAATTGTCTTGGCCGAACCTAAACATCCAACTAGGTATAAAGAGGACTTACAAATAAAACCAAGAATGAACCTAACAAACTAACTAGTTCATCACTAATCAAGTACGATTTCCAAGGGGATGAGTACCAAGGAAGGAGTAATTCACTTAATCAAATTAAGATACAACAAAAATAATAACCATTCAAATTGGAAACTTGACTAAAATTGTTGAAAGAAATCCACTAGAATCTCCACAAGAAATACTCAACAGGAAATAGTCCTTCTAAGACTTAGAAAATAAAAGACAAAGGGTGGAGGCTTTGTGTTATTACCTACTTGCTATCCTAGACAAACCCTTTCTTTTTTTTTTTAACCACTCGGCCAAACTCCTCCATTCCCACCCGTCTAAACAAAAGACAAAAAGAGAGATAGATGCCATAGAACTTATGATGATGAAGCAACCCTAGGAGTCTAGGAAGGAGGATAGTGTGCACTCATATTGAGCATGGTACAGGAGGATTTGTACCATGAAGTAATCTTGGAGATGGGACAACAAGGGCTGAAAAAAATTTGCCACCATCACTCTAGTGCCTAAGTTGTCATTCAAAATTTAACTAAAACAAAACTAAACCTCTTCAAACTCAACCGGATGTTTTCCCCCCAATCTAAACCCAAAGACATCCAAATCTCCCTATAAATACAAGCCTTAGGATGAAGCGAAACCCACACCTCTACACTTCTCATTTTTCTGCTTCACATCTCTCGACAGAAGCATCCATAGCTTCTGGCTTCTTTCGGCTAAACACAACCAGCCCAATCGCTTGCCTCACTTAGAATTCTCGACCGAGAAGCCTCTCCACAGCCAAGGGCTGAACCCGAAGGCAGTCCCTCTCCCTTTTAGCAGCTTCAATAGAAGCAGAAGATCAGCAGCAAACGGGATTGAAGAACCAGTCGGTAACCAGCTCGTAAACCACCAGCAGCACAACCATTCTGGGCGTTGTAATCAGCCAGCATACTACACTATCACCATCTCTATTCCACCTTGCTTGCTGTGACAATCCGACGATTTCGGGTTAACACCGTTAGCCGGAAACTAACGGAAATGAGACGAAAGTATACGAAATCAAATTAGAAGGATTATATTTACACAAAATAAGTTATAAAACAATTAAATTATAAGATTAAATGTTAAAACTATAAGGCATGGTCAATTTTGACTATTAAAGTCAAAATTCGAAGTTGTTTAACAAGTGAAATTCGAATTTCATGTTAAAAAGCAATTATGAAACGAATTAAAACTACAAATAACTCATACTAATGATCATTAACAACTATAATGCGTTACTAGAACATTAATTATCGAATTAAAGCCCATTTAAAACTCACAAAGTTGAAACCGTAGTTTACACTATCAAACTCGCATACCTCGACCATAATTCACAAAATTGAAACTCTAGAACCTCTAGTCGGCACTATTAGGTCCTCCTACATCCAACAATTCGATCACAGAAGTCTAGGAAGAAGAATTTGGTCGTGGGGTTAGCCGAACTCAAGCCTAAAGTCAATCTCTACCTATTCGACATCAAACCAAGTAATAATCGACTTCTATATAACCTAAACAGGCCGACTAAGCTTAACCCCATGATAATTGGTGATTCTAATATCGAATTATATGAATTCATATTCTAGGGTTCATCCTATAATACGTTTTAGGGGCTTTTAATTAAACGAATTTACAAATCAAATTAAATGATACGAATAGTTTCAGAAAATCTCGGCTAACAATAACCCTAAGTTAGTTTGATCAAACATCACCGAATTGAACGATTTTTGAATCTAGGGTTCATCATCTTTGACGTTTTGGGGGTTTTGATCAAAACGAGTTTCAAATTCTAATTAAATATAAACACAGATTCAGAATAGTGCATTCAATGAAAAACCCATATCAATTTTATGAAACAATAATGAATTCTATGATTTCTAATATTAGGGTTCTTGAGTTAAAATGTTTTGGGGGTTTTGGTTCAAACGAGCGTGAAACTCAAATTAAACTATACAGATAGTTTCGAAATGATATCTTTACTGAAGACCCCATGATAGTTTCAACAAAGAACAGCGAATTTGATACAAACCGACTTTAGGGTTTGTAGGTTAGAACGAATTAGGGATTTCGAGTAAATTGAACTTAAAAATAAAATTAAACTACATAGGTAGTTTTCATTTGATCCAAGGATAAAAAGCCCTATGAATTAGAGGACTAACAAGTTCGAATTCGAATCTTTTGGGCCTAGGGTTGGGTTATTCGAAATCGAACTCATTTGGGATTCATTTGAGCATAAGAACTTGGTCAATAATCAAATTGAAATCATCAATGGGTGCGTTTGAAGCCCTGGAAGAAAACCCCTATGGTTTGGGTTTTGATTTCAATCGAATTGGGGTCTGATTTGAACCCATTTGATTCAGGTGGTTTAATATAGGGGAATTAGCTTGTTAAGAGTTAAAAAGAATTGATTCATGAATCCAATTGCAAATGTAAAGATAGAACAACTGGTAGGGTGAGTGTGATTTGAAGGGGAGGTCACGGGTTCGACCCAACCTCCACTGGTTTTTGATATTTAAACAAATTTTGATGTTTTGATCATATCTCATTCGTTTTAACTCCGTTTCGACTCGTTCAAATTTCGTTGGAACCAAAATGAAAATACGAACAACATGAAATGATAAAATTCATATTTTCACTCGAAAATATAATCGCGTATAATTACGCGTATTTAAACGAAATCGTATTGGTTTAAACAATTTAAATAAACGAACCCAAAGTAGTGCATACTTTTGTATGTACATTTCAAACAATATAACATATGTGTGTTGACACGTATGTGATTTTAAACATAAAACGACATCCCGAATAACACAACGTTATTGTTAAAACACAGATTACTTGTAGAAGACTGTTTACGCAATTTCACGTGTATTTGATCATTCTACTGCATTCAAAGGTGCGTACACGGCCCCTTTTCTAATTTTTACTGTTTTGGGGGAGAAAACATGTGCAACAAACATTTTAGATACATATCACTTGCATGAGTTATCTATTTACGATAAGCGCGAACATAGCATTACAAGTCCTTACATATCGAACCGTTTAGTTTGCCGTAGTGCAAAGCGTGGTAGTTGGAAATAGATCTATTGGGTTTGACAAACCTCACTTGGTAGATTGTAGGTCTACGCAAGTGTTTGACTAGCCAATTCAAACATTACTATTGTTTGTGCTAGACAATAGTGGAAAGGCAAATTACATTCTAACAGTCAGCTTTAGTGTCGACCGCTTATGTAAATAGTACAAATGACTAGCTGTCATGACTATGCATGTGTGATTATGTTATCTGCAAACATTTCGTTTCAAACAGTTGTTCAAACATTTGTGATTATTCAAACCTGTGTATGCACCAACCTTTGTGTTGACTTGATTTACATGTTTTCTCAGGACACTAAAGCACAAGTAAGGACAAGCATGGACTAGGATGTGGAGTCGCATGCATACATTTTAAATTCATGTGATTTGAATTTGACTATTTAAGAATTTGAACTTGTAATTTACGTTTTACAAACCGTTACGTTTTGTTATTTGTTTTGAAATGATTCCGCAAACTTTGACACTTTGATATTACAGTTTAGGCCAAAATTATGTTTGAAAATCATATAGAGGTCTTTCACTGTGTCTAATGACTGGGATCCTGGTTTGTCACACCATAAACGGTATGATTCTGTTAGTTGAAATTTCGGTGTGTGACAGATTGGTATGAGAGACATTGGTTATAGCGAACTAGGTTTGCATTGGTAGACTTAGACTATAACTGTTGGACATTAGACACATTTTTTTACACGATAGTTTTTCATAGCATCTACATATGGTATTATGTAGTTGACATGGCATTACCATCCACATCTACTCATGACGAGGAACATCAAGTCGTATCATCATTAGAATTCAAGAATGGACGACTTGAGTTAGTCGATGACATGATTCACTCCGATGCGGAGATACACATACAACAGAGGGAGAACGACCAGTATCGGCAGTGGTTCCCTGATCTCATTTGCAGTTGGGTGCGTGAGGAGCGAGTACCTCAGCCACCTACTCATGACACTACTACTAGTAGTTGGACATTACCTACTCTAAGATACCCAACAGAGCAAGCATTTGCAGCTTTTGTTGCACATATGAATCGGGAGATTCACAACATGCGAGAGGCAGTTGGATTGATCACTAGATTACTAGGAGGATGAAATAGGCTCTATGATTCACAAAAACAAGTCAAGGGATGAAATATGCTCTTTGACTCACTATAACAAGTCAAGAGATGAAATAGGCTATATGACTCACTAAAATAAGTCAAGGGATGAAATAGGCTCTTTGACTCACTAAAACAATTCAAGGGATGAAATAGGCTCTCTGACTCACTAAAACAAGTCAAGGGATGAAATAGGCTCTATGACTCACTAAATCTAGTCAAGGGATGAAATATGCACTATGACTCGATAAAACATGTCAAGGGAGGAAATAGATCCTATGGCTCACTCGAACAAGTCAGGGGATGAAATAGGCCATATGGCTCACTCAACGAGTCAGCGGATGAAATAAACCCAATGACTCAAACAATACCATTCCTTAGCTTGGGACTATATCTACTAGTTCCACTAAATTTTTAGTTCGGACAAATGATTGTCACTCTTTACAACACTGATGACAGTTAATATGGTTGTGCTTCAACCTTGATATGAAAACATCAATTTTTTTTCTAACTCCTCGACAACATTCTTGTAGCTCTTTGTATCTCCACATGTACTGTTTACAAGGACCACTTTATGAACTCATCAAATGTAAGATGAGAATTCAAACCCAACGTCTTGTCACGCTTGAAGTACCACCAAGCGGACACTAGAGAATCGTGCGAGAAATATTTCCTTTGTAGGTGCACACGTGAAGGCAAGTTACATTATATGAAAACCTTGGTGACCTCTATTGTGAGTCAACTATCAACTTGGAACTTATGGGAGATACATTGACTGCAAGGTGGTCATCTCCAAACAGCTACACTAACACCCACACAATGAGTGTCTTGACATCAGGTTACATAAGAAAAACACACTCAAGCAAAATATCTATCCTTGTAGGATTGACACAAGACCGTATAGTAGCATTCAACTAGAATAACTATCCCTAAGTATTTATTCCTATAGACTGTCCAATTATACATCAGGTGACTATTGTCTGAATCTTGATGTCCTGAATAAACCTGAAATCCCGCAAAACCAAATAGCTCAAGGTAGGAGGAACTAGAATTCTTATGTAAGGTAAATTGACGATCATGGTGCGCAACGTAATCGTGAATTTACAAGTACGCACGAATTCTGGAAAATTCTATTGTGAGCCTATTTTCGAAACACATACATAAAATATTCGCCTATCCTTCATTCTGGTGGTTGTAGCGATTTGGTTAACACATCGAGATTCCAACACAACATTCATCAAATTTCCTGTTGTAGTTTTGGTTACTCTGTGTTCATAAAACCCTCACGGTGCGACTGTGCACTTCATCTGGATAACTTCATGTGTATGTCAAAACACCTACTTATGAGCATATGTAAAGATTCCCTATCAAGCGAAGAACGAAGTCTGATTTCATATGTCTACCGAGTAGAGTTCTTAATGACCACAACAACAAGAAACACCTAAATGATGCTTCAGATGAAAAAAAATAATCCAGGGCACTTCAATTGAAACGAGCTGGTGGTAACAACAAAAGGAATGAAAACAATGGTCTGAGGGGGGACAAGCCGTCATGATCATAAGTAGCATAGAGAAAATCTCAGCCTCGCCGCAAGCACGTATATGCTAAACAAACTTTATGCTCTTGTATTGTTTGATACTAGAAAAAAAAAAGCTTTAGATCCAATGAAGTTAGTGAAATATTTGCCATAACCCCAACATCATTAGAGGTTGAATACACTGTAGAGCTAGCTGATGTTAAATTAATTGTAAGTAAGTGTATTATGAAATGATGCACCCTAAAACTAGCAAGTCACAAGTTTAAAATTGATCTCATGCTATTCACGCTCGAAAGTTTTGATGTCGTAGTAGGTATGTATTGGTTGTCTGAGAACCAAGTTGAGATAATTTGCCTCGACAAGGTTGTGCGTATACCTCTCTCTAGCGGGGAAACCTTGTCTATTAAAGGCGAAAGGAGCGACACTCCATTGAACATCACCTTCTGTATGAAGGCTCACAACTGTATGCGTAAAGGTCATACAGCAGTTATAGCACTTATAACTGAAAAGCCGGTAGCTGAGAAGAAGATCGAAGACATTCCAATGGTTTGTGAATTTCCTAAAGTATTTCCAGAAGATCTACCAGGATCACCTCTTATCCGACAAGTGGAATTTCGAATCGACCTTACACTAGATGCAGCACCGATAGCTAGAGCGCCTTATCGACTTGCACCATCTGAAATGCAAGAACTATCTACACAACTGCAAGAGTTGTTGGATAAGGGCTTTATACGACCTAGTTTTTCACCTTGGGGAGCTCCAGTCTTATTTGTTAAGAAAAAGGACGGGACTTTCCGTATGTGTATCGATTACCGGGAACTTAACAAGGTTACCATCATAAAAAACCGGTATCTGTTGCCTCGAATTGACGATTTGTTCGATCAATTACAGGGTTCGAGTTACTACTCGAAGATTGATCTCAGATCGGGTTACCATCAACTCAGAGTACAGGAGGAAGATATTCCTAAGACAGCATTCAGAACGCGCTATGGCCATTACGAATTTTTGGTCATGCCATTTGGATTAACGAACGCTCCAGCAGTATTCATGGATCTCATGAATCGAGTCTGCAAACCTTATCTTGATAAGTTTGTCATTGATGACATTCTCATCTATTCTCAGACTGAGGAGGAGCATGCTGAACACCTCCGATTGCTGTTAGAATTACTTAAACAAGAACAATTGTACGCAAAGTTCTCGAAATGTGACTTTTGGATGCGAGAAGTTCAATTTTTGGGTCATATAGTCAATAAAAAGGGCATACATGTTGATCCAGCGAAAAATTGAAGCAATTAAGAATTGGGAAACACCAAAGACCCCTACCAAGGTACGACAATTCCTAGGTTTAGCGGGTTACTACCGATGATTCATTGAGGGTTTCTCAAAGATCGCTCAACCACTTACAGCTGTTACTCACAAATGAACGAAGTATGATTGGACGGATAAACAGGAAGCTGCATTCCAGCTATTGAAACAAAAACTCTGCAGTGCACCGATTTTTGTCCTTACCAGAAGGGACGGAAGACTTTGTGGTGTATTGTGACGCATCTGCCCAGGGTTTGGGATGTGTGTTGATGCAACGTGATAATGTGATTGCTTACGCGTCACGATAATAGCGACCACACGAAAAGAATTACATTACTCATGATTTGGAGTTAGGAGCAGTGGTATTTGCTTTGAAGATTTGGAGGCACTACTTATATGGAACCAACTGTACCATTTACACTGATCACAAGAGTCTGCAACGTATCTTTGATCAGAAGGAACTCAATATGAGACAACGACGATGGGTCGAGTTGTTGAATGACTATGAATGCACGATCAAATAGCATCCGGGAAAAGCTAATGTGGTAGCTGATGCTCTAAGCAGAAAAGATACAACAACAACAAGACGGGTTCGCGCACTTATGTTAACGATACATACTGATTTACTTGACAAGGTACGTAGTGCTCAGCTTGAAGCCTTAAAAAAGGATAACTTGGAACATGAATCCTTACGAGGAATGGAAAAACAATTGGAAGTCATGACTTATGGAACTCATTATTTCATGAGTCGACTTTGGATACCTTTGCATGGTCGTCTAAGGGAACTTGTGATGGACGAAGCGCACAAGTCTAGATATTAAGTCCATCCAGGGTCAGACAAAATGTATCATGACTTAAAGGCACTTTATTGTTGGCCTCACATGAAAGCCGACATTGCTAAGTACGTTAGCAAATATTTGACTTGCTCTAAAGTCAAAGTTGAATATCAGAAACCATCCGGTTTATTGCAACAACCAGAAACACCTATGTGGAAATGGGAACAGATTTCGATGAATTTCATTACTAAGTTACCCCGTACACCAAGTGGTTGTGATACGATATGGGTAATTGTTGACCGATTAACGAAATCTGCACATTTTCTGGCTATTAAGGAAACTGACAAAATGGAGAAATTGACTCGTGTTTACATCAAGGAAGTGGTAGCGCAACATGGCGTACCAATTTCCATCATATCAGATCAGGATGCTCGATTTACTTCAAACTTTTGGAAATCGCTCCATAAGTCCTTGGGAACTCGTTTAGACATGAGTACTGCCTATCATCCACAAACCGACGGTTAGAGTGAATGTACGATTCAGACACTCGAAGATATGTTACGAGCTTGTGTAATTGATTTTGGTGACAGCTGGGAAACCCACTTACCGTTAGTGGAATTCTCTTACAATAACAGTTATCACACAAGCATTCAAGCGGCACCATTTGAAGCCTTATACGGCCGTAAATGTCGTTCACCGGTTTGTTGGGCTGAAATTGGTGACAGTCAGATTACAGGACCTGAACTAGTACACGAAACGACTGAAAAGATAGTTCAAATCCGAAACCGTATGGCAGCGGTTCGGGCGACAAAAGACTTACGCTGACAAACGTCGCAAGCCGTTGGAATTTCAAGTAGGAGACCGAGTTCTTCTGAAAGTATCGCCTTGGAAAGGTGTGATACGATTTGGTAAGCGCGGGAAGCTTAGCCCATGCTACATAGGACCTTTTGAGATCCTGAAAAGGATTGGTCCGGTAGCGTATCAACTACAATTACCGGATGAGCTCAGCGGAGTTCATGATGTCTTTCATGTTTCGAACTTGAAGAAATGTCTTTCTGATGAGACATTGGTAGTGCCACTTGAAGAAATACAAGTGGACGAACAATTACGGTTCATTGAAGAACCAGTTGAAATCATGGACCAAGAGGTCAAACAACTCAAACAAAGCAAGATTCCGATAGTCAAAATTCGGTGGAATTCAAGACGTGGACCTGAATTCACATGGGAAAGGGAAGATCAAATGATGAAGAAGTATCCTCATATGTTCAAAACAACAACTGCAAACACTAAGAAGGCACGTTAAATTTCGGGACGAAATTTCCTTCAACAAGGGGATGACGTGATACTTCACACATCAACAATTCAGATTTCAAATTGTAAGCACAAACATTTTATGCAATTGGTTTTGTTACAAACATTGGTGCTACATTACATTTTATGTGCTACATTTCATATGTTACATGTTATGGTAGTACAGACATGATTAGTTTCAACTTTCAAACATTTACTATGTGCGAGGTTACATAGTACAAACAGTTGCGAACATTCACTATGTGTAAGGTTACATAGCACAGTATGATCAAACACAAACATTCACAGTTAGGTGTACTAACTAGTGTGCACGCAAACAGTTACATAGAACGATCACACTTAGGTGTGATGTTGCAAACGTTGAACCTTGTGTGTGATTACACACAAGTACACAGAATGATCAAATATCGCACTAGCACGTACAATTTGAACTCACAAGTAGTGTCCTAACTACTTCTAACATTTAACAATTTTCGGGACGAAAATTCCTTCAACAAGGGGATGATCTGACAATCTGACGATTTCGGGTTAACACCGTTAGCCGGAAACTAACGGAAATGAGACGAAAATATACGAAATCAAATTAGAAGGATTATATTTACACAAAATAAGTTATAAAACAATTAAATTATAAGATTAAATGTTAAAACTATAAAGCATGGTCAATTTTGTCTATTAAAGTCAAAATTCGAAGTTGTTTAACAAGTGAAATTCGAATTTCATGTTAAAAAGCAATTATGAAACGAATTAAAACTACAAATAACTCATACAAATGATCATTAACAACTATAATGCGTTACTAGAACATTAATTATCGAATTAAAGCCCATTTAAAACTCTCGAAGTTCAAACCGTAGTTTACACTATCAAACCCGCATACCTCGACCGTAATTCACAAAATTGAAACTCTAGAACCTCTAGTCGGCACTATTAGGTCCTCCTACATCCAACAATTCGATCACAGAAGTCTAGAAAGACGAATTTGGTCATGGGGTTAGCCGAACTCAAGCCTAAAGTCAATCTCTACCTATTCGACATCACACCAGGTAATAATCGACTTCTATATAACCTAAACAGGCCGACTAAGCTTAGTCCCATGATAATTGGTGATTCTAATATCGAATTATATGAATTCATATTCTAGGGTTCATCCTAGAATACGTTTTGCGGGTTTTTATTTAAACGAATTTACAAATCAAATTAAATGATACGAATAGTTTCAGAAAATCTCGGCTAACAACAACCCTAAGTTAGTTTGATCAAACATCACCGAATTGAACGATTTTTGAATCTAGGGTTCATCATCTTTGACGTTTTGGTGGTTTTGATCAAAACGAGTTTCAAATTCTAATTAAAATATATACACAGATTCAGAATAGTGCGTTCAATGAAAAACCCATATCAATGTTATGAAACAATAATGAATTCTATGATTTCTAATATTAGGGTTCTTGAGTTAAAATGTTTTGGGGGTTTTGGTTCAAACGAGCATGAAACTCAACTTAAACTATACAGATAGTTTTGAAATGATATCTTTACTGAAAACCCCATGATAGTTTCAACAAACAACAGCGAATTTGATACAAACCGATTTTAGGGATTGTAGGTTAGAACGAATTAGGGATTTCGAGTAAATTGAACTTAAAAATCAAATTAAACTACATAGGTAGTTTCGATTTGATCCAAGGATAAAAAGCCTTATGAATTAGAGGACTAACATGTTCGAATTCGAATCTTTGGGGCCTAGGGTTAGGTTATTCGAAATCGAACTCATTTGGAATTCATTTGAGCATAAGAACTTGGTCAATAATCAAATTGAAATCATCAATGGGTGCATTTGAAGCCCTGGAACAAAACCCCTATGGTTTGGGTTTTGATTTCAATCGAATTGGGGTATGATTCGAACCCATTTGATTCGGGTGGTTTAATATAGGGGAATTAGCTTGTTAAGGGTTAAAGGAATTGATTCTTGAATCCAATTGCAAATGTAAAGATAGAACAACTGGTAGGGTGAGTGTGATTTGAGGGGGAGGTCACGGGTTCGTGTCACACCCCGCTAAAGCGGAAACACGAGGTTGCGACTCAAAGTGTAAGAACAGAACACATTGATCAAAGAGAAAACTAAACATTACATAATTATATATGTCTTACAAAATAACTAATCAAGTTTCTTCATTCTAATTACAAGTCTGACTATTATAAACTAAAGCATCAAACTTATACAAAATTCATCAAACACAAATTTCCATGCCATAGCTTATATAGATGAGTCAAACTTTAATCACTGGGTTATACCTGAAAAACATGTTGAAAAAGGTCAACTATGAAAATAGTTGGTGAGTTAGCAGGTTTGAAGACTCAATAAACAGTTTTAAATAAATGCACATAACGATATATTCATGATATGAGATACAACCAAACCTTTAACGTACTATGCCCTAGTAAAAAAAAATACAGTGGATTTATGTATTCATTGGACATGAATTGTGATGAAATGTCCTAGATTGGCGCTACCAATCCATGAATAGGGTGTCAACCAATAGTACTATCCATAAAGTCCCCGGCTCATATCAAATAAGTTAGATGGTTGTGAGTTTTAATATACAGGGCCTTTTGTATAAAACAATCTCATTTAAAAATATATCAATAGAAATCATAACATGTGCATAAGTAATAAAGTAAACATGTTTTTCACCCCAAATAAATAAAACAAGTAAAAAGGGGCTGCGATAACTCACTGAAATAGGTGGTAATGAAATAGGATTCAACAGTAAAACACCAACGCTGAATCCAATATAGCAGTTCTACTCGTGTCCTAAAATAAAATTTAGAACAACTTAAGTTTTATGTACTAACTTAAGTTATACTTCAAATATTATCTTGAATGAATACACTAGTTAATTAAGATAGTCATAAATTAAAACTATCTATATTTAAACAATGTGACAAGTTTAAATATTTGGGTTATTTTTATTTGACCATACATGTGTTGATATTTTGTATCTTTATTATGGATATTCTAAAAAAATAACCTTACAAAATTTATTAAGCAGATATAATGCCGGTTCTCGGGTAAATGCCCAGTTTTAAGTATGCATAAACTATTTGAAGTAATATTAATTATTATAAATTTGTATTGAGTATTAAATACTTATATGTATGAATACATACATACATACATACATACATATATATGTATGTAATTGACAATTATTCTATAAATTATGTTACTTAACATGATTTTATAAATGTTAGATATTAAATTTAAATTATTTAAATTGTATAAAAATAATATAAATATATATGATATTATTTTAAACTTTAGAAATTTTATTTCTGCAAAATAAATATTTTAATTAGATTTATAATTTATTTATTATCCTTTGCATTTTTAGTCTTACAATATGTCTTATTAAAGTGAAAATACAAATTAATAATTATACGATTCAAAAATTTACAAAAATTATTTTATAACACTTTCATATTGTTATAAAATTTCTGTAAAAATTTCAGAATTTAATTCTATCAGAAGCTATTATTTTCGTATTTCCACATTATTTTATATTCTAAAAATTTAAATAATTACTAAAACAGCTCTGAAAATTATGGAAATTATTTTCTATACTCTAATAAATATTACAAGACTTCTGGGAAAATCCTGAGTTTCTATTAATTCAAAGGCTATATATTTATAAATTTGTTCTTATTTAATGTAAAAATACGGAAAATATATATAGACTTTTCAGAAAATTATAAAATTTGTATCGAGATCTTTTTTTTACCAAATAATGATTCTGTGAATTTTTCAGATTTTTATAAGTTCATTTATATATAATTTATATTTTTGAGAATTATTAAATAGATAAAATACAAATAAACAGAGAACGAAATCCAAAAATTTTGAAAATTTGTCAGAAATTTTATTTTATTATTTAAAATTTACTATAAAATTTGTAGAATTTTTAGAGGTTTTGAAGATCCTTATCTTAATTTCTCTCGAAATTTCGGCATTATAACCGCTTAATTTTTGTATTTTTCCATTATATAAGATTTCAAATCAACACATATAATTTGTTTCATCTTTAAACCTGGTCAAATAATATAATTACAATCCATATGAATATTTATGTAAAAATATCAATTCTTTTTGCAAAGAATACTATTTTTAAACTAAATGTACAAGTCTCTAATGCACATCTTATTTGTAACTCTTATTTTTATGTTATAAAACTTTTTAATCAGATTATAGTTCATGATATATACATATAAAACATATCATTGGTGATATATATTGAAGATTGTAATATATTTTAAATCATATTCGTAAAATAATGACTTTTATTAACATGCATGTATAGATTGTTGACATATTTCTAACAAAATCATAGTTTGATCATAGATTATCATATTGATGTTTAGAACATGTAAACATGTTTATATTGATAATCTCACAAACATTTTATGACTTTGTGAAGATTAAGGATGTATAAAGTAGTAAAAACAATTGTTTAAGCAAGGTTTCTCCTCTTGATCATTGAAACCATAAAGTATGTGTATGTTATACCTTTGGACCAGATTTTTATCACTTGAATGAAGATGTAGAATAGTTGAAAATGGTTGAACTTTCTTTAAGTGTGTGTGAGAGTGTAGAGAGAAGGAAGAGAAATAGGAAGTAATTGCAAGAAAAAAAAATTGTATGAACATATGTATATATGTTGCATGTGTTTACGGCAATTCAAAAGAAAAAGAAAAGAAAAAAAAATGAAATGTGAAGTGATGGGTCATAAATGTTTTGCATGTATGTAATGATTTTGTTCAAGTGGATGATGAGTTTTAAAAATATTTAATCAAGTTAAAATTAATTAATGTAAATTCTTATGCACATAATTTGTATAAAAGTGTTTAGATATTTAATATGTAGTATAAAGTGGGTAAAAACGAGTTGATGGAGACATATTTTGGTTACATAAAATTTTATAAAAATTATATAAATTACTAAAAAAATAATTTCCAATAAAACCGACTAACTAGTTTCATGAAAGATTACCACCTCATTACCGTTTATTTACATTGTTAAATGACTTGGGTACTTAGTTAATTTGTATATCACCAATGATTTTTTTTTTTTTAAAATATATATATAAGAATAATAATAAAAAAATATATTAATTAAAATATTAGGCTTTAAAATATAAAATCCTATTTTATTGATTATAACTTAGTTTGGTACCAAACTTGTAATTTTTCTACATTTATGTTCTAACAATTATGATATTTTATAACTCAAATAATAAAATAAAAGTTTTAGATAGAAGAAGACCTGGAAAATTTTGAGAATGTTACATTCTCCCCCTGTTAAAGAAATTTCGTCCTCGAAATTTAAACTTGCTTGTGAGGATGATTTCTTTCAAACAAGTGAGGATACTTTAGTTTGAATTGGTCTTCTCGTTCCCATGTATATTCAGGACCTCGTTTGGAGTTCCATTTAACTTTAATAATCGGGATACGACTCCGTCGAAGCTTTTTAACATCCTTATTAACAATTTCAAGTGGTTCCTCTATAAAATGTAATTTGTCATCCAACCGAATTTCTTCATGAGGTATAATCAATGTTTCATCCGATAAACATTTCTTCAAATTGGATACATGAAATACATCATGTATACCTGATAGCTCTTGTGGAAGATCCAATTTATAGGCTACCGTGCCAATTCGTGCAATAACTTTGAATGGTCCAATATATCTTGGACTCAATTTACCCTTTTTACCGAATCGAATTATGCCTCTCCAAGGTGATACTTTTAACATGACCTTGTCCCCTATTTGAAATTCTAAGGGCTTTCGTCTGTGATCAGCATAACTTTTCTGTCTATCTCTGGCGGCTTTCAAACTATCTTTAATCTTGAAAATTTTATCAGTTGTTTCTTGAATGATTTCTGGACCTGTAATTTGACTATCTCCAATTTCTGTCCAGCATAGTGGTGATCTACATTTTCGACCATAAAGGGCTTCGAATGGTGCAGCATTGATACTTGTATGATAACTATTATTGTAGGAAAACTCAACTAATGGTAGATGAGTATCCCAATTTCCACCAAAATCTATTACACAAGATCTTAACATATCCTCAAGGGTTTGGATAGTTCTTTCACTTTGACCATCTGTTTGGGGATGATATGCAGTACTCAAGTTTAGACATGTTCCCAAAGCAATTTGTAGTTTTTGCCAAAATTGTGAAGTAAATCTACCATCCCTATCAGAGATAATTGAAAGAGGTACACCATGTCTAGCAATGATTTCATTAACATATATTCTAGCCAATTTCTCCATTTTATAATCTTCTCTAATTGGTAAAAAGTGTGCTGACTTTGTCAATCGATCAACAATAACCCAAATTGCATCATGACCACTAGAAGTTCTTGGTAATTTTGTGACAAAATCCATTGTGATTTGCTCCCACTTCCATTGTGGTATTTCAGGTTGCTGTAACAATCCTGATGGTTTTTGGTGTTCAGCCTTGACCTTAGCACAGGTCAAACATTTTTCTATATATGTGGCAATTGATTTCTTCATCCCTGGCCACCAATAAAATGTTTTCAAATCTTTATACATCTTGTCAGAGCCTCGATGAATTGAATATTTAGACTTATGAGCTTCATCCATGATAAGTTCTCTTAAACCATCACGGTTTGGAATCCAAATTCGATCCATGAAATAGAGAATCTTATCTGTTTTAGTTTCAAATTTGTTCTCTAACCCAGTCAATGCTTCATTTTTCAAATTATTTTCTTTAAGTGCCTCAATTTGTGCTTCCCAAATTTGAGTTTTTAGGCTAGTTTGAACAGTCATTCCTAAAGCACAAATTCTAATAGGCTTAACCCTTTCCTTCCGACTCAATGCATCAGCTACTACATTAGCCTTTCCAGGATGGTATTTGATTTCACAATCATAATCATTCAGTAATTCTACCCATCTTCTTTGACGCATATTCAACATTTTCTGGTCAAGGATGTGTTGAAGACTTTTATGGTCAGTGTAGATTGTACACTTAGTACCATAAAGATAATGCCTCCAAATTTTGAGTGCAAAAACCACAGCTCCAAGTTCTAAATCATGAGTGGTATAATTCTTTTCATGAACTTTAAGCTGTCGTGAGGCATAAGCGATGACTTTGTCTTTTTGCATTAAAACACAACCAATACCTTGGTGAGAAGCATCACAATACACTACAAAATTATCTGTTCCCTCAGGCAAAGACAAAATAGGTGCACTACATAACTTCTGTTTCAATACTTGAAATGAATTTTCTTGTTTTTCTCCCCACTCAAATTTCTTATCTTTCTGAGTAAGAGTAGTGAGTGGTACAGCTATTCTAGAAAAATTCTCAATAAAACGACGATAATAACCGGCTAATCCCAAAAATGACCGAATCTCTGTGGGAGTTTTGGGGTATCCCAATTTTTAATCGCTTCAATTTTTGTGGGATCAACTTGAATTCCTTTATTGTTAATTACATGACCAAGGAAATGTACTTCACGGATCCAAAATTCACATTTTGAAAATTTTGCATAAAGTTTTTCGTTCCGCAAGAGTTCAAGGATTAACTTCAAGTGTTGTTCATGATCTTCTTTGTTTCGTGAATAAATCAATATATCATCAATGAAAACTATCACAAATTTATCTAAATAAGGTTTGCAGACCCTATTCATAAGATCCATGAAAATAGCAGGTGCATTGGTTAAACCAAATGGCATAACCAAGAACTCATAATGCCCATACCGAGTTCTGAATGCGGTTTTAGGCACATCATTATCATGGACTCTCAACTGATGATACCCAGATCTCAAATCTATTTTAGAAAAGTAACAAGCACCTTGTAATTGATCGAACAAATCATCAATACGAGGGAGAGGGTATCTATTCTTAATTGTTACTTTGTTTAACTCTCTATAATCTATACACATTCTCATTGAACCGTCCTTCTTTTTCACAAATAAGACTGGAGCTCCCCAAGGCGAGAAACTCGGTCTTATAAATCCTTTATCCAGCAATTCTTGAAGTTGATTCATCAGTTCCTGTAGCTCTGATGGTGCAAGACGATATGGTGCTTTTGCAATTGGTGCCGCTCCTGGCATCAAATCGATTTTGAATTCGACTTGTCTTTGTGGTGGAAGTCCCGGTAGTTCTTCAGGAAAAACTTCTGGAAACTCACAAACAATTGATATATCTTGAATCTTTATCTCCTCCTTCTTTCGTTCAACAACATGTGCTAGATATGCCATGCATCCTTTCTTCAAATACTTTCGAGCTTTCATACAAGAGATTGTATGAGATCCATCTCCTGGTCTTTCTCCATAAATAATGTGTGTGTTGCCATCAGAAAGTGGAATTCGTACAATCTTCTCAAAACATATGATTTCTGCTCTATTATTGGATAGCCAATCCATACCAATTACTATATCAAAACTACCAAGCTCAACAGGAATTAAATCTATACTAAAGTGATGATCATTTAAGTTTAAGGTACAACCTTTAATGATTTCTCTAGCTTCAATCAACTTACCATCAGCTAGTTCTATAGTATAGATGTCATTCAACTTACTAGACTTTAAACTAATTAAAGGCCTAAATTCAGTTGAAATGAAACTTCTATCAGCACCAGTATCAAATAAAATTGAAGCATAGTTATTATTGACAAGAAACGTACCCGTCACCGTGTGTGGGTCCTTACGAGCTTCTCCTGCTCCCATTACAAAAGCACGACCCCGTGATTGATTACCGGTTGCATTTTGACCCCGTTTTACTTTAGGACATGTATTCCTAAGATGTTGATTACTTCCACACTCATAACACACCCGTTGCACTTCATTTTTGCATCCATTTGACATATGCCCCAACTTCTTGCATTTGAAACAAAACATACACTCACCAAAATGATGTAAATTGCATTTATTACATTTTGGTTTCTGTCCTTGATAATTTTTCTTCTCTTGGTTGTCTCCTTGACCGACCATGGCAAAGTTTTTTACTACTTTTGGTCGTTTGTCAGATTTTCTACTATTCTTTTTCCAAGGTTTACCTTCAAATTTTCTCTTTTCTGTTGATCCTGTTTTACTTAGAGTCCCATTTCTCACCATTTCATCTGTCAAGCTTCCCGACAACAAGATTGCACTATGAAGAGTTGTAGGTTTTGATGCAGTTACCATTCCTCGCATTTGAGGTGGTAAACCCCAAATATACCGCTCAATGCGACGGTGTTCTGGTGTAACCATGTGTGGTACTAATCTTGCTAACTCATGAAATTTGTTGGTATATTCCAAATGATTAGCTCCAATCATCGTGTGATTCCACAACTCATGTTCAATTTTCTGGATCTCGTTTTGTGGACAGAAGTTTTCAATCAACAGTATCTTCAAATCATCCCATGACATAGCATTAATTGCATCAAGGCCTCGAGATTGCACAACAGAATTCCACCAAGTTAAAGCTTGATCTTGGAAAGAGCAAGTTGCATATTTAACCACATCAATTTCTTGACATGCGCTAATGTTAATCACAGTCTCCATTCTTTCGATCCACTTCATAATTCCAACTGGTCCTTCAGTACCTTTGTAATCCATAGGTTTACAAGACATAAAAGTCTTATACGAACAGCCTCGGCGTTTGTTATTGCCTTCGGTGTTATCCCCATCATCGTGATCATTGTTGTGGTGATTATTATTATTGTTGGTGTTGTCATTGTTATTATTGTTGCGGTTATTGATCTGAGCGACCATTGTGGGTATTGATGCTCTAATCTGCTCAAAAACGATGCGTGCAATAACTTCTTCTGAGATAACATTGTTGTTATTGTTTGTTCCTGAACCCGAACCATCTCCTGTTCCAGATGGGTTTTCCATTTCTATATATTTACACACATATATATGCAATTATTATTAATATTATATATAATATTTTTAATGCACACATATTTCAATAATAAATAATATAGATAATTACAACATAACCATATCTTGTTAATTTTCAAATTTTATACAAAATCTTAACAAAATTCTGGCAGCATGCTGGTTTAGACAGGAGTGCTAATCACTTACTGTCTAGTACATAAGATACTAGTAAAAGATAGAACATGATATATCCAAATCAAAATGGGCAGCATAACTAGTAGATAGTAGTGTAATCACTTGCTATCTAGTACAAAATATAACTAGAATAATATGCCCAACTAACGTATAAATAAAAGTACTACCACTAAAAGTAACAATCCAGCTATCCAACTGATAACAAACTGGTTCCAGATGCTCTGTAGATCTACTTTCCTAAATCGACAAAACATGTCCAACTCTTCTCGAACAGCTGCAAGCTCTAACTGTGTCAAATGAAAGTTATAATCTATATCATTAACACGTCCGACTAAATAATCAGTGTATCTAGACTGATTCATAAACACTTGTTCCCAATCTTGTCTCCAATTTGAATAACGAGTCCAACGGATATAGTCCTCCTCAGTCAAGATAGAATCTCTTCGTGAAGAAGGTGTAGATGTATGAATATGTGGTTGTGGTGGCGGTATAGGTTGCTCTGGCTGTCGTGGTGGTTCCTGTGGTGGAGGTGCAGATGAAGTTCCACCAACTTCATACGTAGAAGGTCTCTCTTCACGATCAGAAAATGTAACCCTAGTAATATGTCCCACAGACTTTCTAGCTGTGTGTCTGATACGTGGTCCACTATGTAGAAACGTGGTAGCATCAGGCGATGGTGATCGTAACGCTGTCTCAACAGGTACTATAGGTGAACGAGATCTATGATATCCCTCAGATGCCTCATCATCAGATGTGATCACTCGTTGTGATGGTACAAATGGCTGATATTCTTCCTCAAATTCATCATCATCAGAACTGAGTTCTAAACTAGAACCCCTAGGTGTATAAGTAGGTGACATATGTGGTACTGGTGATGAGTGATGAATCAGAGAAGTCTGATGTACAGGTGAAGAGTGAGGTGCAGGTGAGGAGTGATGAACTGGAGATGACTCATGTATTGGGGAAAGTGGATGATGTGGGGGTGACTGATGCGT
The DNA here is from genome assembly GCA_009363875.1 of Mikania micrantha. Classification (NCBI taxonomy): domain Eukaryota; kingdom Viridiplantae; phylum Streptophyta; class Magnoliopsida; order Asterales; family Asteraceae; genus Mikania; species Mikania micrantha. The sequence goes on along the minus strand of CM018698.1, from coordinate 39,090,649 downwards.
GGGTGACTGGTGTGTGGGTATAGGCTGGTGATGTGGTGATGAAGGTGGCATAGAAGCACCACTATCACCATCAGCAAAGTCCTCCTGTGGATCCTCATCAGATGCTTCTGTATGAAAAGATGATGCAAAAGATGGAATAGGCGACTCAGGTACGGATGGCTCAACCATAGGAATATCAGTATAGCCAGTCGAATCCTGTGGAGAACCAGGATATGATGGTATCCTAGGTGGCGACGAAGTCATTACTATAACAATAATGATTAAATAAAATATCATAAGCATTTAATCTTATAATAAAACAATTAAGACAAGTAATTTCACACATAACACGTAATATTCTAAGTTTTCTAAATCCCAATATGTTTAGTCCTCATGGTTATAGTCTAGGTTTTACTAAAGGAAAACCTAATTCTCTATAACCAATGGCTCTGATACCACTTCTGTCACACCCCGCTAAAGCGGAAACACGAGGTTGCGACTCAAAGTGTAAGAACAGAACACATTGATCAAAGAGAAAACTAAACATTACATAATTATATATGTCTTACAAAATAACTAATCAAGTTTCTTCATTCTAATTACAAGTCTGACTATTATAAACTAAAGCATCAAACTTATACAAAATTCATCAAACACAAATTTCCATGCCATAGCTTATATAGATGAGTCAAACTTTAATCACTGGGTTATACCTGAAAAACATGTTGAAAAAGGTCAACTATGAAAATAGTTGGTGAGTTAGCAGGTTTGAAGACTCAATAAACAGTTTTAAATAAATGCACATAACGATATATTCATGATATGAGATACAACCAAACCTTTAACGTACTATGCCCTAGTAAAAAAAAAATACAGTGGATTTATGTATTCATTGGACATGAATTGTGATGAAATGTCCTAGATTGGCGCTACCAATCCATGAATAGGGTGTCAACCAATAGTACTATCCATAAAGTCCCCGGCTCATATCAAATAAGTTAGATGGTTGTGAGTTTTAATATACAGGGCCTTTTGTATAAAACAATCTCATTTAAAAATATATCAATAGAAATCATAACATGTGCATAAGTAATAAAGTAAACATGTTTTTCACCCCAAATAAATAAAACAAGTAAAAAGGGGCTGCGATAACTCACTGAAATAGGTGGTAATGAAATAGGATTCAACAGTAAAACACCAACGCTGAATCCAATATAGCAGTTCTACTCGTGTCCTAAAATAAAATTTAGAACAACTTAAGTTTTATGTACTAACTTAAGTTATACTTCAAATATTATCTTGAATGAATACACTAGTTAATTAAGATAGTCATAAATTAAAACTATCTATATTTAAACAATGTGACAAGTTTAAATATTTGGGTTATTTTTATTTGACCATACATGTGTTGATATTTTGTATCTTTATTATGGATATTCTAAAAAAATAACCTTACAAAATTTATTAAGCAGATATAATGCCGGTTCTCGGGTAAATGCCCAGTTTTAAGTATGCATAAACTATTTGAAGTAATATTAATTATTATAAATTTGTATTGAGTATTAAATACTTATATGTATGTAATTGAAAATTATTCTATAAATTATGTTACTTAACATGATTTTATAAATGTTAGATATTAAATTTAAATTATTTAAATTGTATAAAAATAATATAAATATATATGATATTATTTTAAACTTTAGAAATTTTATTTCTGCAAAATAAATATTTTAATTAGATTTATAATTTATTTATTATCCTTTGCATTTTTAGTCTTACAATATGTCTTATTAAAGTGAAAATACAAATTAATAATTATACGATTCAAAAATTTACAAAAATTATTTTATAACACTTTCATATTGTTATAAAATTTCTGTAAAAATTTCAGAATTTAATTCTATCAGAAGCTATTATTTTCGTATTTCCACATTATTTTATATTCTAAAAATTTAAATAATTACTAAAACAGCTCTGAAAATTATGGAAATTATTTTCTATACTCTAATAAATATTACAAGACTTCTGGGAAAATCCTGAGTTTCTATTAATTCAAAGGCTATATATTTATAAATTTGTTCTTATTTAATGTAAAAATACGGAAAATATATATAGACTTTTCAGAAAATTATAAAATTTGTATCGAGATCTTTTCTTTACCAAATAATGATTCTGTGAATTTTTCAGATTTTTATAAGTTCATTTATATATAATTTATATTTTTGAGAATTATTAAATAGATAAAATACAAATAAACAGAGAACGAAATCCAAAAATTTTGAAAATTTGTCAGAAATTTTATTTTATTATTTAAAATTTACTATAAAATTTGTAGAATTTTTAGAGGTTTTGAAGATCCTTATCTTAATTTCTCTCGAAATTTCGGCATTATAACGGCTTAATTTTTGTATTTTTCCATTATATAAGATTTCAAATCAACACATATAATTTGTTTCATCTTTAAACCTGGTCAAATAATATAATTACAATCCATATGAATATTTATATAAAAATATCAATTCTTTTTGCAAAGAATACTATTTTTAAACTAAATGTACAAGTCTCTAATGCACATCTTATTTGTAACTCTTATTTTTATGTTATAAAACTTTTTAATCAGATTATAGTTCATGATATATACATATAAAACATATCATTGGTGATATATATTGAAGATTGTAATATATTTTAAATCATATTCGTAAAATAATGACTTTTATTAACATGCATGTATAGATTGTTGACATATTTCTAACAAAATCATAGTTTGATCATAGATTATCATATTGATGTTTAGAACATGTAAACATGTTTATATTGATAATCTCACAAACATTTTATGACTTTGTGAAGATTAAGGATGTATAAAGTAGTAAAAACAATTGTTTAAGCAAGGTTTCTCCTCTTGATCATTGAAACCATAAAGTATGTGTATGTTATACCTTTGGACCAGATTTTTATCACTTGAATGAAGATGTAGAATAGTTGAAAATGGCTGAACTTTCTTTAAGTGTGTGTGAGAGTGTAGAGAGAAGGAAGAGAAATAGGAAGTAATTGCAAGGAAAAAAAATTGTATGAACATATGTATATATGTTGCATGTGTTTACGGCAATTCAAAAGAAAAAGAAAAGAAAAAAAAATGAAATGTGAAGTGATGGGTCATAAATGTTTTGCATGTATGTAATGATTTTGTTCAAGTGGATGATGAGTTTTAAAAATATTTAATCAAGTTAAAATTAATTAATGTAAATTCTTATGCACATAATTTGTATAAAAGTGTTTAGATATTTAATATGTAGTATAAAGTGGGTAAAAACGAGTTGATGGAGACATATTTTGGTTACATAAAATTTTATAAAAATTATATAAATTACTAAAAAAATAATTTCCAATAAAACCGACTAACTAGTTTCATGAAAGATTACCACCTCATTACCGTTTATTTACATTGTAAAATGACTTGGGTACTTAGTTAATTTGTATATCACCAATGATTTTTTTTTTTTTAAATATATATATAAGAATAATAATAAAAAAATATATTAATTAAAATATTAGGCTTTAAAATATAAAATCCTATTTTATTGATTATAACTTAGTTTGGTACCAAACTTGTAATTTTTCTACATTTATGTTCTAACAATTATGATATTTTATAACTCAAATAATAAAATAAAAGTTTTAGATAGAAGAAGACCTGGAAAATTTTGAGAATGTTACAGTTCGACCCAACCGCCACTGGTTTTTGATATTTAAACAAATTTTGATGTTTTGATCATATCTCATTCGTTTTAACTCCGTTTCGACTCGTTCAAATTTCGTTGGAACCGAAATGAAAATACCAAAAACATGAAATGATAAAATTCATATTTTCACTCGAAAACATAATCGCGTATAATTACGCGTATTTAAACGAAATCGTATTGGTTTAAACAATTTAAACAAACGATCCCAAAGTAGTGCGTACTTTTGTATGTACATTTCAAACAATATAACATACGTGTGTTGACATGTATGTGATTTTAAACATAAAAAAACATCCCGAATAACACAATGTTATTGTTAAAACACAGATTACTCGTAGAAGACTGTTTACGCAATTTCACGTGTGTTTGATCTTTCTACTGCATTCAAAGGTGCGTACACGGCCCCATTTCTAATTTTTACTGTTTTTGGGGAGAAAACATGTGCAACAAACATTTTAGATACATATCACTTGTATGAGTTATCTATTTACGATAAGTGCGAACATAGCATTACAAGTCCTTACATATCGAACCGTTTAGTTTGACGTAGTGCAAAGCGTGGTAGTTGGAAATAGATCTATTGGGTTTGACAAACCTCACTTGGTAGATTGTAGGTCTACGCAAGTGTTTGACTAGCCAATTCAAACATTACTATTGTTTGTGCTAGACAATAGTGGAAAGGCAAATTACATTCTAACAGTCAGCTTTGGTGTCGACCGCTTTTGTAAATAGTACAAATGACTAGCTATCATGACTATGCATGTGTGATTATGTTATCTGCAAACATTTCGTTTCAAACAGTTGTTCAAACATTTGTGATTATTCAAACCTGTGTATGCACCAACCTTTGTGTTGACTTGATTTACATGTTTTCTCAGGACACTAAAGCACAAGTAAGCACAAGCATGGACTAGGATGTGGAGTCGCATGCATACATTTTAAATTCATGTGTTTTGAATTTGACTATTTAAGAATTTGAACTTGTAATTTACGTTTTACAAACCGTTACGTTTTGTTATTTGTTTTGAAATGATTCCGCAAACTTTGACGCTTTGATATTACAGTTTAGGCCAAAATTATGTTTGAAAATCATATAGAGGTCTTTCGTTGTGTCTAATGACTGAGATCCTGGTTTATCACGCCCTAAATGGTATGATTCCGTTAGTTGGAATTTAGGGGTGTGACACTTGCTTCCTGTAAGTATCCATCAAACTTTAAAGAATACATAGTTACATTGAGTGTAATCAAACACATTTAAAGAGAAAAACTCTCCTTTTATAATAAAACTCTTTTATCACAAACACTCATAATCTTAACTAGGAACCACGGTAATAAGAACAACCAAACCAACTCTTTTGTTATAAAATCTGTATAAGAAGCAAGACCTATGCCATATCACTATGGATGACCCCACTAACAGCCCCCAAACTTCCGACAAGGCATGAAAGGACCGTGAGGACCTAACCAAGACATGCCGGGGCTGTCATTCAAGCAACCCTCCTTCGTTCATATGGAGCTAGAAGAAGCTCCATGCACACGTAAATACCCATTCAAGCAACCCTCATTCGTTTGCATGGGTTATCTATCATATTATATATTAGGACATAGGATATAGGCGCACCAAATTTTGTTAATAGGATGTTAGGTGACTACACTACGTTCTATGGTCATGCCACCCATATTTAAGAACTATCCTTGAACTTATACATCTTGATGTACGATGATGATTTTAATGAAATATTATCTAATTTCTTGTATTGAATTTTTGTGTAAATATGTTGCAGTAAGAATGTCGTATGGGGACAATCATTTCATCAACCATCGCATTCCTTTAGTTATCCTGTCTGACAGCAATACCGACCCTTTCAAGCATTTCGGACTATTCAGCTAAAGAAAGCCACGGGCAATCAATGCCTATGCCACAACTATAGGTGATGCCAGCAGTACGAGACTACCCTCGGGGACGGGGGCGCAAACGTGCAACTGCATGCAAAACCACTGGGCAACCCTCAAGACGCCACATGCTGCCGGGGGAAGGAATGTGAAATGTTGCTCAAGGCCACGGACTAAATGATGCTATACGCCACCAACTCCAAGCCAACTTTGTGCCATGCAGTGAATTCCACACCTGGAGTAATACTTTCAGGTTCAAATTCGTTCATTGGGCGGAGAAGACGCAGGAATTCCACGAAGGGTAGAATGATTTGGTGGAGGAGGTGCACACCAATGATGTAGGGGTGGCTTTCATGAGAGAGGAGCTTAGAAATCATAGGCGTTTGGCGGTGATGGCGATGGTGACTACCTGGTTGGTGATGGTGATAATGGCAGGGGCCATGTATTTTCTGATGGCATAATAGATTAGGGGCAATTTATACCGGTGTTGTTTATGAGCGAGACCTCCCAAGAAATTTTCAAAACTCGAATATGTATTATGTTAACTATGTTGCATGAGACATTTTTATGTTTTATGATATGCATCGAAGTATCAAGGCAAGCGTCATCGAAAGGTTCTTGTAGATTCTCGTGAGCAAGCATTTGTTCAGGCTCGACAAGTGAAAAGTCATTCCCCACCCTGGATAACAATTGTTATATGAGAACTCTAATAGACGTAAATGATTATCCAAATTGCCACCAAAGTCAATGGCACATGCTCTAAGCATATCTTCAAGAGTTTGAATCGTTCGCTCAGTCTGACTATCCTGTTTAAGGATGATAAGCCGTGCTATGGTCCAAACGAGCACCAGACATTTCATGAAGCAATTCCCAAAAACAAGCCGTGAAATGAGCATCGCGATCAAATATGATGCTAAGAAGTATGCCATGTCAACTTACAATTTCTTTAACATAGATGCAAGCTACTCTCACATAGGATAGTTCTCGCGAATTGGTAAGAAATGAGCAGATTAGTTAAACGGTCACTGATCACTAATATATTGTCATGACCACTAGAGGTTCTGGGGAGTTTAGTGATGAAATCCCTAGAGATGTTTTCCCATTTCCATATGGGAATTTCAGTTAGCCCAAACAAACCCGATGGTCTTTGGTGCTTGATTTTGACTTTGGAGCAAGTCAAACACTTTGCAACATACTCGGCAATGTCTTTCTTCATGCCCGGCAGCAAATAGAGGACTCAAAGGTCTTGATACATTTTATATGCACCGCGATGAATGGAATAACAAGATGTGTGTTCCTTGTTCATGATAGTAGGTCGTAGATCATTGCGATTAGGAAACCAAATACGGTTCAAGAAGTAAAGCAAACCATTAGACTAGATTTCTAGTTGAAGTTCAGTACCACAAGACATTTCACCATGAGAATTTCCTTGGGTCAAAGAAAATCGTTGAACTACAACTAAGTTTTTATGAGGTTTGGTTTAGATTCTAATTCTATGAAATTGGATATGGCTCTTACGACTGAGTGTATCAGCTACAACAATCGAATTTCAAAATCAAAATCGTTAAGCAGTTCGACCCCACGTGTAACATCCCAAATTATTCTAAATACAAGTTATTTGAATTTACACATGCGCGATGGATAATATACGTGTAGGGAAAAATACGAAAGAATAAAACAAGTTAAGACCCAAAAACGCGTACTCGAACTCAATTTCGAGTACACATGTTCTCGAAACTATTGCAGTCGAAATCCAAGTTTTCGAGTACAAGGACACTGCCTATATATAGGAGTTCCATGGGAAATGTGCCAACCTTTGGCCGGAAGCTCATTCTCTCCCTCGTACTCGGAGCAGATTTCGACAACTTCCAAGATCGAGTTTTTAATCGACCAAACGGAAGGGGAAGCACACGAGAATCTACAAAAGTGATCATCTAGCATCAAGTAAGCATCCTAAACTAGAAATTTAGGATTTTTACATGAAAGTGAACTTATGCATAAAGCTCGCACCTTTATGTGCAAAGTTCGGGACTTTGAGGTTTCAACGTGTTGGTAACAGCATAAGGAACCCAGAACTAGCCCCCATGAGCCTAGGACGGATTTCTGATATCTTTATACAGAAAAGAATGTGTACTCGAAATTATGACCCAAAGAGGTGTACTCGAAAACATACTAGTTTCGTATACACAAGTTTCGTGTACAGTGCCTTCGAGAACACTCGTTTCGTGTACACTACTTTGGAGTACACTAGCTTTGTGTACACTACTTTCGGGTACCCGAGTAGTTCGTGTACATGGATTTCGAGTATATGATGCTTAATGAACCTCAAGTGTTTCGAATACTTAGCTAAGGTTCGGGAACTTGAGCTTATAATGGGGAACTAGTTGACTATGAGAACTTAGAATAATTTCTAAGTCTAAGAATGCGATGTAACGAGGTAATGTACTGATGTAGATTCTTAAGGCCTAGCTAAGGAGTTCGACTAAGGAAATAAGAGTCTACTATCAGGTGAGCTTATAATGGGGAACTAGTTGACTATGGTGATAGTTTTTATTGATGATATTTTGATTTACTCAAAGAACGAGGGAGACCATGCTTGCCACGTACGTGAGGTATTGGAGGTCCTGAGGAAAGAGAAACTTTATGCTAAATTCTCCAAATGCGATTTCTGGTTACGAGAGGTACAGTTTCTGGGTCACGTGGTGAACCCAGAAGGCATTATGGTAGATCCAGCTAAAGTTGAAACGGTTATGAAATGGAGCACTCCGAAGTCACCGACGGAAGTACGCAGTTTTCTTGGTTTGGCCGGCTACTATCAGAGATTTATTCAAGACTTCTCCAAGATAGCGACGCCACTAACGAAGCTCACGAAGAAAGATGTAAAGTACGAATGGGGTCAGAACCAAGAACAAGCGTTTTCAGAGCTAAAGGAGAAACTTACCCAAGCTCCTGTTCTTGCACTACCGGATGGAAATGATGATCTTGTTGTGTATGCCGATGCGTCACGACAAGGGTTGGGATGTGTACTTATGCAAAGGGGAAGGGTGATAGCTTATGCTTCGCGCCAGCTAAAGATTCATGAGGCTAACTACCCAACCCACGATCTTGAACTCGCTGCAGTGGTGTTTGCATTGAAAATATGGAGGCACTATTTGTATGGAGTAAGGAGTACCATCTATACCGACCACAAGAGCTTGAAGTACTTCTTCGAGCAAAAGGATTTGAACATGAGGCAGAGACGATGGCTTGAGCTGTTAAAGGATTACGATTGTGATATTTTATATCACCCGGGAAAGGCCAATGTGGTGGCAGATGCTTTGATTCGTAGGGCTGATCATCCTGCCATACGAGTGAAATCGTATAGTTTGGTGATAACGCCAGAATTTTTGAACGAGCTCAAGCAGGTGCAACAGAAAGGACTGAAAGAAGAAAATGTGGGTTTTGAACGTGTCTTCGGACAAGTCAAGAACTTGGAAGACAATGACCATGGGATAAAGATACGATTCGGTCGGATGTGGGTACCCAGAAATGGGGACATTCGGTCAAGGATTTTAGATGAAGCCCGCAAATCACGTTATTCGGTGCATCCCGGTGCGACAAAGATGTATCAAGATCTTCGACAGGATTATTGGTGGCCGGGTATGAAGTTTAACGTGATGCAGTACGTGAACAGGTGCCTTACTTGTGCGCAAGTGAAGGCTGAACATCAGAAACCCTACGGATATGTGCAACCTCTCGAGGTACCGGAATGGAAATGGGAACACATCACCATGGATTTCATCACCAAGCTACCGAGAACAGCTAAACAACATGATACCAAATGGGTGATTGTGGACCGACTGACGAAGAGCGCACACTTTCTTCCTATCAGGGAAACGTATACGTCCGAAAGGTTGTCTGAGTTGTTCGTGAAAGAGATTGTGACACGACATGGAGTTCCTGTCTCCATTGTGTCAGATCGGGATACGAGGTTTACTTCCAGATTCTGGAAGTAGTTTCATATGCCATGGGAACGAGACTGAACATCAGTGCCGCCTATCACCCCCAGACAGATGGATAGTCTAAACAGACTATCCAAACGTTGGAGGATATGTTTAGGGCGTGCATTATCGATTTTGGAGGAAGCTGGGATGATCACTTACCATTGGTGAAGTTTTCGTATAATAACAGCTATCACTCTAGTATCGGAATGCCTCCATGTGAGGTGTTGTACGGAAGACGATGTAGGACCCCGGTATGTTGGGGTGAAGTTGGACAGAAGGAAATGAAAAACAAGGTTGCCGTAATTGATATGGCAGAAAAGTTACGAGTGATTAAGGAACGAATGAAAGCTGCACAAGATCGCCAGAAGTCCTACGCTGACAAGCGCCGAAGACCAATCGAGTTTAATGCGGGCGATCAAGTGTTGCTAAAAGTATCACCATGGAAGGGAATCATTCGATTTTGAAAGCGAGGAAAGCTGAGTCCGAGGTACATCGGACCATTTCAGATAAAGGCAAGGGTGGAAAAAGTCGCGTATAGACTCAACATACCAGAGGAGCTGAACGGGATTCATCCTACCTTCCACGTGTCAGATCTTAGGAAGTGTCTGGCAGACGAGCAAGCACATGTTCCTTTGTATGACATTGAGATAGATGAAAAACTTAACTATATTGAAGAACCGGTTGCGATCGTGGATACGAAGGAAAAGCAACTACGTAATAAGACGGTTCGTCAAGTCAAAGTTCAGTGGAAGCATCGGAAGGGTTCAGACACTACCTGGAAAATGGAAGACGAGATGAGGAAGTAGTATCCTCAATTGTTCGAGTAGTAGACGAGTCAGGTTTTGGGACAAAACCTATTGTAAGGAGGGGAGACTTGTAAAATCCCAAATTTTTCTAAATACAAGTTATTTGAATTTACACGCGCTATGGATAATATACGTGTAGGGAAAAATACGAAAGAATAAAACAAGTTAAGACCCAAAAACGTGTACTCGAACTCAATTTCGAGTACACATGTTCTCGAAACTATTGTAGTTGAAATCCCAATTTTCGAGTACAAGGACACTGCCTATAAATAGGAGTGCCTTGGGAAATGAGGCAACCTTTGGTTGGAAGCTCATTCTCTCCCTCGTACTCGGAGCAGATTTCGACAACTTCCAAGATCGAGTTTTTAATCGACCAAACGGAAGGGGAAGCGCACGAGAATCTATAGAAGTGATCATCTAGCATCAAGTAAGCATCCTATACCAAAAAGTTAGGATTTTTACATGGAAGTGAACTTATGCATAAAGCTCGCACCTTTATGTGCAAAGTTCGGGACTTTGAGGTTTCAACGTGTTGGTAACAGCATAAGGAACCCAGAACTAGCCCCCATGAGCCTAGGACGGATTTCTGATATGTTTATACAGAAAAGAATGTGTACTCGAAATTATGACCCAAAGAGGTGTACTCGAAAACATACTAGTTTCGTATACACAACTTTCGTGTGTACTGCCTTCGAGAACACTCGTTTCGTGTACACTACTTTGGAGTACACTAGCTTTGTGTACACTAATTTCGTGTAGTCCATAAGTTCGGGTACCCGAGTAGTTCGTGTACATGGATTTCGAGTATATGATGCTTAATGAACCTCAAGTGTTTCGAATACTTAGCTAAGGTTCGGGAACTTGAGCTTATAATGGGGAACTAGTTGACTATGAGAACTTAGAATAATTTCTAAGTCTAAGAATGTGATGTAACGAGGTAATGTACTGATGTAGGTTCTTAAGGCCTAGCTAAGGAGTTCGACTAAGGAAATAAGAGTCTACTATCAGGTGAGCTCTAGATGCCCTGTTTCACACTTAATGTTTTGGGCTGTCATACATGTTTGCGTTATGTTATGATGTTATGTGCTTACGTATGATGATGAACGAATGATGATATGCCATGTGTATGTATGCATGTATATGTGTTATGCATGATGACTATGTATGGAAATATGCTATGTATGATGTATGAATGTTACTAAACCATAATGACAATAATTATGATGATAGTCATAAGTTAACATGCTATGATGAATTCCTAATCTGTTAGGATAGTATGACATGATGATAAAGATGCTAGCATGAGATTTTATGATATGATATGTGCATTTGTTGCTAGGGCAGAATGCTATGATGATAAGATGCTAGTATGAAAAGTTCATGACGGCCAGAATGTATGATCCGATGGTATGATGATAGCATGATATGTATTCATTGCTAGGAGGTTATGATGATATGATGAAATGATACTGGCATGACATGATATGATGAGTCCTATGATATTAGGACAATGTGATGATGTTATGATGATAAGATACTAGCATGTAATGTTATGATGTATACCATGGATGATGATATGATGCTAGTAAGTCATGTGTGACGAACGGATGATGTTCCTATACATGTTATAGGAAAATGTACGAATGATAGTCAACCATGACTATAACTAGGTATGATAGTCAACCACGACTATAACTGGGTATGATAGTCAACCACGACTATAACTGGGTATGATAGTCAACCACGGCTATAACTGGGTATGATAGTCAACCACGACTATAACTGGGTAGGATAGTCAACCACGACTATAACTGGGTATGATAGTCAACCACACCTATAACTGGGTACGATAGTCAACCACGACTATAACCGGGTATGGTAGTCAACCATGACTATAACAGGGTATGGAGCCTTGTGCCGGCATAAGCCCACTGTTAGTATGGTGACAGTGGAATGTGTGATGATGATGTCACGATGTTATGTGCTAAGGTTATGGACTATGTGTACAGAATGATGTCTATGTTAAATATGTTTAATGTTGTTTTCTGAAAACTAGAACTCACCAGCATAAGCTGACTTGATTTAGCATGTATATCACGTTGAAGGTATGATAAAAGAAGGCAGGGAGCTCGGGCATAGAGTCAGACGATCCGGTGGTTTGGCAATTCGATATGTTTTTGATACAGACACTTTACTGTATTCTATTTATCAATCTATGTTTACATTTCCGCTGCACGATTATGAAAGTTTTAGTTTAAGATCTATGTGTTATGATGAAACCAACCTTTGTGGGGTCACCCGGGATCGGGGCCTCACACCACATCATTGCCTCATGTTGAATTCTCTTTCTGTTAAGGATGTGTTGAAAGATTTTGTGAACGGTGAAGACCACACACTTACGCCATTGAGACAATGTCTCCAAATATTCAAGGCGAAGATGGAAACATCAAGTTCAAGATCGTATGTCGTCGAAGGGGTTTTTGCTCTCAGGATGAAAATTCTTTGTTTGGGGTCAATAGAAAACGCATCAACAATGCGGTCATCACCTTTACTTATACCACAAATACCTGAGTTAGAAGTTTCAACTTTCAACTCACACGCCATCATAAGTGGTGATTTGATAACCCTTAGGTCGTGTATTATAATTTTTATTTGTTTTGATGTATGTAATTTATAGTATTGTCTAATGAACTAGCGTTTCCCAGTCATGAACTACTTATGAGACCAAATCATTTGAAATGTTAGCATCATAAGTTGACGTTTGACTCAAGATTTGGAGTTTGAAATTTTCCAGTTATAGATAGGATATTGATGTATTCGTCTTTTGAGTTTTCATTTCAATAGTTTTGAGTTATAAATAGCTTAGCTGTCTTGATGTAAAGACTACTACAACCTTTGATTGAGTTGTTGTAAAAATACCCACCGATTTTTAATAAACGAGAATCAGTTGATTAAACTAATAGCTCTAACTAAGATGAACCTTCTTGATAATAACACTTGAATTCATGGTTCCTAAAATTGGTCAAGCTTTTGGTTCTACTTCCAACGTATTGTTGGTGCTTATATATAGGGTTTACCATAGCCAAACCACCACACCATCAATACTTTTAAAGTATACAATTGCCTACCAATACAACACAACATACAGATGTTTCACTTTGTATGATGTCTACATGATTCACTTTGTGGTGCCACGACTCCCGTAGGTACCACTCATTAGGTAATCACATAACATGAATGATTTAGTTCAAACAAACAAACAGCGGAATAATTTTAATCATTCATGGTAACAGAAAGCACATTCAAGTCACTTTACTTTCACCTAATATTTACCACCCAAAATTTCATTTCTACAAGAGTTTATCCAGATTTACAACAAAACATAACCATCCAAAAGAAATAATGGAGATGAGATTTCATCACGACAGTTTTCCTGACGAGTTGTCTTGCTCATCTCCACCATTATCCTACATCTTTGCTTTTCCCTTATTTCCTACCACGGAGGTATTACCTGGCATACAACAAAACAATTTCAGTATACACCGGTGAGTTCTAAGTTTTACACATTTAGAAACCATAGTATACAAAAATAAATACATGTAATATTACGGATAGTTCCACGATTCTTATTTAAGAACCCACAAAATAGTAGAAGTTATTCTTGAACTGTCATCAAAACAAGTATTTATAGAGTTGTAATTATAACTAGGCAACTATAAAAATAAGTCACTGTCTTAGGGTCACGTTCACCCTCTGGCAGGCCGATCGTCACCAGCCACTTTCGCTAACTGATCAATCAACTCCTTTTGAATGACACAACTGTTAAGGCTATTCCTCCCGGAGCGAATAGGTAAAATCTCAACACTATGAGACCCGACAGTATACGACTCTATTATTTAGATGCGAGGTCATGATCACAATTTAAAATATAATTTAAATATCTTCAAAATAATGTTTTACATTAAGGTTATGTGCCAGCTCAAAACAAATGAAAATAAAGCAACAGAGAACTCACCTGGTTATTCTCTTAACTTATCTTCCTTGAAGTTGTTAACCAAGTATCAGTGACCTATAATAACATTCATATGGTTTTATTTAGTATGCTCTAATTATTTACGAATGTCTTATTCATTCGCAAACGTACTGATTTTAAAACTTGTTCATTTGCAAAGTCATGGTTACTCGTTCGCAAATCTAACCAGTTTTGTTTATTTGTAATTGTGAATATTCATTCGCCATCATGATAAGTATAATTTACTTGTTCGCAAATGTTTGCTAATGTTCATTCGCAAATACCGCAAGTATTATTTACTTGTTCGAAAATATTCACAGATGTTCATTCACAATTACTACAAGTATTATTCACTTGTTCGTAATTACTCATGATCACTCATTCGCAAATATCCCAAGTAAAATCTACTTGTTCGCAAAAGTTTGTGATTCTTCATTCACAGATATTCCAAGCATGGTTTACTTGTTCGCAAATGTTTATGATTATTCATCCACAAATCTTCCAAATATATTTTACTTGTTCGAAGTTGTTCATGAACTCTCCTTTGCGATTATTCCTTGTATTGATACCAAGTATACCTTGTAATCCCCAACGTTTCCCGCTACGAATTCGATTATTTTAATCGTATTTGGTTATGATAATAAAACAAAGTCCTTGACATCATTTACAACTCTGGTATTCATAAACCAATAGATATATGTATATGTACATATATTTTCTATGTAAATATAATCAACAAACAATTTAATAATTTTATCCATTAATGTAATGATAATGAGATTAATCATCAGCAGTGTTGTAAAACTCGGCCTAGGCGGCCGAGTACTCGGTACTCGGCCCTCGGCAGAATCGATTTTCTCCTACTCGGCCAGACCAACTCGGCCAAAAAAACTCGGTCAAACTCGGAAAAAATGGGTCAAACTCGGGACAAATCGGTCAAAATCGGGCCGACTCGGACCTACTCGGCCAACTCGGACCAACTCGGTTTTTCGCTGTTTTTTACCAATTTTTCCTATTTTTCACTGGTTTTCACTGGTTTTCATCAATTATTGATTGATTTTGTCTATATATATTTAATTTCTATTGATATTCACTATATATGTTATATATGCTAGTAAACATATGATATTTGATATATATATATATATATAATTTTTTAAAAATTATTTTTTTATCATTTACCGTATCCGAGTACTCCCCGCCTAGGTCGAGTACTCGCAACTCCCCAGTCGACCGACCTGGCAGCGCCTAGCGATTTCTCCAACCATGATCATAAGTTAAGACATTATAAAATTTGTAAAATAATTATTTTATAGATTAAAAGCTATAAGTCAACTTGAGTATAAATAATTATATATATTAAAAAACTAATATATATAAACATATATTAGCGATAATCTAAATATGTGATGATGATGATGCTGCTGCCACACAATAGATCATTTCGAGATCTCTTTAAATCAATAATACTTTAAACATATTAAGTTTATAAGAAAACATTTTAAAAGTTTATAAATCTTTAAAAAAAATAAAAAAACAACTTTGAAGGACTGATTTGAACATTTATTAAACTACAAACACAGCCCTAAAAGTTAAAAATGAAAATGACAACATTATGAAATCTTGGAGGACTGAAAATGTAAAACTCCCAATCTCCTCCTCTCCCTTACCCGGTTACACCCACAACCCACGACCCGGACACCATGCGTGACCCGAATAGCTTCTAGCTAATTACACGCGTAGCCAGCTCGATCGTGATGGTTTTGGAAAGGATTCAAGCATGTAAAGTCATCCCAATCAACAATTAAATCACTTAATCACAGATCACGCGTGAAACGAATACCAAAAATATACCATTGACAAAAATTACGAGTTCGATCTAGAGCAGTATATAATCCAAATCAAATGAAACAATTCTTCTCCTTTGAAACTTGCCAACCTGTCTGCAGAAGAACAACACACTCACAACTTCTCTAAATCGCGATTAAAGACCAAGAACAAGTGATAACTCTACTCACTCGAACACTCCTCATTCGAAGACAAATCAGGTGATTATCTATACCAATCTACTCTTTATTCTTTGTAGATCAAAAGCCCCATCATTTCAGAGGCTTACAATCTATGAATCAAATGAATTCAAACCGAAAAAGAATTAGGGTTCATAGGTTTAGAACTTGATTTCAGAACCTGTATTAGTCCAATTAGAATCCAGTTCCTTCAAGCACCCGTCACCCAACCGGAAGGTTAAAACACTCAGGCCGGGTTGAAGGGACCAGAGTTCGAATCCGGTTGAATGCACCCAGAACCGGTTTTTGGGCTATTCCTCCTCTTTCCATTCATTTTTTTAGTTAAAATTCAGAAATTTATTTTTAAATATTCTTTTAAATTTCACGTTAATTGTTAAGTAGATTGTAATTAGTTTTTTTTTAACAAACTAATTTAATAAATATATTAAATGATGTAAAAATCCTATTACATGTTTAAAAATATTCTTTAAAGCATATAAAACATATTTATAATGTTAATACAAATTAATTATTTATAATCCCAAGTTTAATAATATATATATATATATATAGGATTTTGTTTAAATAAGAATCCTGCTCAATTGCGGTAACCCAATAACTTCGACAAAAAATGCCTGAATCTTTGGTTTTTTCACCCTCTTTATTATACATATTTACGGGGGTTTCTATTTTGTGTTTTGGCTAATTCACAAGGCAAATCGAATTTGCATTGATGTAAAAGTTTTGCAATTTTCGTAACATTTAGAAAATTGCAAAACTTTTACACCGATGCAAATTCGATTTGCCTTGTAAATTAGCCAAAACACAAAAAAGAAACCCCCTAAATATGTATAATAAATACCATGAAAAAAATTAACCAAAGATTCGGGCATTTTTTGTCGAAGTTATTGGGTTACCGCAGTTAAGGTGGGCTAACAATGGAACCATCCCCATATATATATATATATATATATATATATATATATATATATATATATATATATATTCCTTCTTTAAACAAAATGATTTTTTAAAGATAACTATTATAATAAAATTCATTTTAAAATATATGTTAAAATCCAAAACTTAAAAATGTTATCTTCAAAACTTTTGAAGAAAGCTTTTTATCATTTTGTTGAAAGATAATCTAAAATTATTTTAAAAGTCCAAATTAAAAAAAAGGTTATTTAAAAAAAAACAAATGGCTATTCAAATAAATGATGTTTTATTAATAATGTTTTAAAATAACTTTTAAATAAAATTAATAACTATTATAAGTTATTAATCAAACACTCATGATTTTACATACAAATAAATGTGTTTAAATAAACATTTTGTTTACAAAAGAAATGGATGGAAAGTTATTCAAGTAGCATTATTAAAAAAATTCAAATACAAAATAATAAATAAAAAGAATATTCAATATTATATTTTATTTATTATAAGAATATTATTAAATATTCGTAAAGAATTAGTCTAGTTTATTCTTACAAATAATATTGATAAATAAATAGAATACATTTGATTTTCTATTTTATTAAATCAATATTATAAATTTAGTCATTCAAAGTCCCATTCAAAACATAGATTCATTCAAACTAGGACTTCCATTAGGATGCATAGTTTTAGGATCCTTGAACTTGAACTTTAGGATTGCTAAGACTTGAATTACTCAAATTATAGGTGGGTAGATAGCCTTACTTCGTCATTGTTTAAATCAAGGACTTGGAACTAGCTAAGCATCTAAACAAGCGAGTTTTCTTCACACTCCCTTTTACATTCTTTGCTTTTGGGATGTTACACATGTCTTATTCAAACTTTATTCAATTTATTATTCATTCAATCTATGATGCAAGCCTTAGACCTAGATAGCTTTATGTGTTAGATGCTAAGCTTATACAATGTGTTGATTATATGTGTGATTCTATGTGTGTTGTCAGTCAAGCAAGCTAGTACTTAGTAGCCTAAGATGTGTTAGATACCATCTTCGCATTAGCTTTTGTCATTGTGTGAAAAAGGTGAAAAGTACACCTAGCAAACTTGTTGAATTATAACTGTTAATTTACAGTAAGGCCATACTTGAATTAACATGTTGTAAGGATACTTGTTTGGACATGTAACACCCCGACCGATGGCGGAAATGTCGGGATGCCACGAGGGATGTGTAGATTGTTCAAAAGCTCGTGGGCATCTAAATCAAATCATCATATATCATTCGATCAACCAAAATAATTACACAAAAATCATGTCTATCATGAAATAGTTACATCAATTACAAAATAGATTTAGCTATCTAACTAAATTCAAATCGCCAGAATTTCAGTTATTTAGCTAAGTCCAAGATCCTATATGATGATGTCCAAAAGTGAGAGTTCTTCTTCCTCAACCTACTTAGCTTAATTACCTGAAACATGTGAAAATCAAGTGTCAACTACAAAGTAGTTGGTGAGTAATGATAAGTTTTATATTTAAATTATTATACAAAGAGTTTTGAAGTGTTTATATTTTCTTGATAACATCCGTATGAGCATCTGTGAGATCATTCAACACAATATTCAAGTACACAATCCTAACACATAATTCAAACACATAATCACATATATTAATAAATCATAGATAATCAATCATATGTTCAATCAACCAATCACAATCCATCAATATTCTCAATTAATATATGTGACCATACATGCATCATTGTATATGACCGAGGTCCATGACAACGACACACGGAGTTGTGGAAACATCCACGTGACAATACAAGTAAACATTGAGGAAGACCGAAGTCAACCACAACGAATACACGGAGTTGTGGAAACATCCACGTGACAATACATGCAGTCGTCACGAATGACACAAAGTCATTAGCTTCAACTCATGGAATAGTGACAATACATGCAGTCATTACAAATGACCAAAGTCATTAGTAACAACTCATGGAATATGACAATCCATAACTATGGATCTCATACAAGCAAACAAGTGTCATCCCTGTGTTATCAAGTCAATATGTAAATTGGTATACATGTTTCACCTCCGAGTTTAAAAACAAAATAGTTTAAAAGAAAGGGAGGTTATGAGAACTCACCTGAATCCTTAGAATCAGTGTTCCTGTAATGTGCGCGCTCGCGTAAGTGAACTCAAAAATCTGTAATTATAGTAGTGTTCGTGTTCATAAGTATATGTGTTTTTATTCCCGTCAATTATCCATAAGTGTTAACTTTTAATCACTAAGTTGTCTTAACTTAGTTTATTTATCCTATGTTAAAATGTTTGAACCAACATTTCGTAATTATTCACTATTAGTTTATGATTGAGACTCGTTGGTTCTTTGTAGCATCCCATAATAATGGACAAACCTTGAGATTCCATGTACAAATTCATAGGTATATATATATATATATATATGTAAAGGTGGTAATCATACCTATGCTTACATGCATGATTTCATTCATTTAACCACCATAATCTAAGTTTTTATAGTAAATCTTATGTTTAAAAAGAAATATTTGCATTTAACTTATCCTCTTGAGAGGTTAAGTGTTACCCAACAAATTCAACATATATATATATATAACTTCATGATTTTAAAGAAAACTTAAGTTAGAGAGAGAAAAGGTGGTGGCTAGTATCATCATTCATGCATGTATGATTTTACATGGTCCCTCATAGTCCTTAGTTAAATGCTTAAAGTTCGACAACTCGAAAGTGGGTGGGGGCAGCCCTTGGTCCAGCGAACCCTTTTGGTTCAGCAGGCTAAGGTTCGGCCATCCCATCCATCTAGGCGAACCTTATGGTTCGTGACAAATGGGTTTGGCCACAAGGGTTCGTGGCTAGGTCTTCTTGGTTCGGCCATTTAATGTTTTATATGATAAAGGTTCATGAAATGAGGGCTTCGACTAGATGGATCAAGATTCGGCTCATTCAGAGAACTTGGCCAGCTAAGGTTCGTCTGACCCTATAGGTTCGCTGCTATGTGTAGCCCCACGAACCCCTCAGGTTCGGCTGGAATGGTTCGCCTAAGGTGAAGAAGGTTCGTGGGCTCCTATGTTTGCTGTGACAGGTTTGGCCAATTGTAGAAAGGTTCGTTGGTGGCTGCATGGGGTTCGCCGGTTTAGCAGGTTCGCCCACTTCAGTCCAGGTAGGTTCGTGTGGCCAGAAAGGTTTGGCCCTCACCTGGTTGTTGGCAGTAGGTTCGCCGATCTGTTCTCACTCCCCCACGACCGGACCTGCACATCATTTTCATCATCCTCAATAATCTATGGGTTACAAGGTTGTCTATGGCTTTCCTCGGCTCAATAACAACTCGATTAATAAGTATAAAACCCAACAATCGTTTACAATAATGATGATGATAGTTAAGGTATGTTTAAGTGTAAAAACAGAAAGAAAACTCAAGATTTACCCCGATTTGTCGTTCCAACGTGAAATTTTCTTGTACTTTCTTGTTCTCCTTGATTCTCCGGTTGTTTAGGCGCCAAGATCTCGTGATTTCGTTGGGTAACGAAGAAGTGATGGTAGAGAGAAGATTTAGAGAGAGAAAATGATGGATTTAGGGTTTTCGTGAGAGAGAGGAATGGTGAGAATGAGGAAGAAGAAAGAATTTCTTCTTTCATATACCCATTTCATTCCCACGTGCCCGGTCTTGTTTTTATCGGGCAAATATTATAAATTGCTCGGTTTTTAGCGTAAAGCTTATTTAAAATAACACCCGTTTAAATAATTACGTTTCAAAGAAATAAAACATTTTTAATTACATTATTTCGTAAAAGTGATTCATTTATATTCCGTTGATTAAATTGTTTACTTAAGACTATTTGTTCGGATTTATTTTAGGTCGTAATTCTTAGTAAACATTATTAGTTTTCATTTATTAATGTAATATCATCAAATATTATTTAATTTATCTCGTCGAAACGCATTACTTGCGTACGTATTCGTAAAGATCGTCACCTTTACGAATCCATCATTCGTAATGTATTTCGATTCGATTTTGGATTTGTGGAATATCGTTTCAGAATATTATCCTCAATAATTATATTCATATGAATCGTCACCCACGCGAATACGTTATTAAGTTAATAATTCTGAAATAATATCCACGTTTAAGTTATGATCGTAACCTCACCATCTCGTAATTAATTAAAATTTTGCTTCCATATTATATTAACTTTAATATTATCAATCCCAATCCAAAACCTACTAAACCCCAGTCACTGACACATCCGTGATAGACCTAAATATGCATATATATATATATAGGGCATATGTAGGGGTCAGTCGCAACTGCCCCAGCCACCGTCCCACCGCTATTTCGATAAACCATGACCATGTGTCCTTGACTATGTTTAGTAACTACTCAACAATCAACTCCAAACTCTTTTCCATTCCAAACCAACAATCCATATTTGTGAATTTATCTGCGATAAACTCTCTGGTTTTGTTCAGTTGGATTACAACTAAACTTCCCATGGTTTACCCGTATAATATGTTCTAAATATGTATACCAATAACAGTGATAATCATCAAATAATGCATCCAATAATTCATTATCATTAATAATTATTATATCCGGTCGTAACAGTACAATCGTACAGATGTACGGACAACCTGAAATTCAGTGATGTTACAGGACACAAGCTATTGTTATTCACTCATTCATCGTATTCATGCTATGCTTATGATACATATCTAGTTAGGCTATAGTTTGCATCCTTTTTATACTTATTATTTAAACTTAGTGTGTGAACTCACCAACTATGCAAATAGTTGACAAACTCTATTTTACATATGTAAGAGGATAAGGAAGCATGATGAAGACATAGGATAAGACTTAGTAGACCTAGTTAAATTTAAACAGTGTTTTAGCATTCAATTGAAATTATTTTGTATTCAATTCATGTAATATTATTTGAATTTAATGAATGACATGTTGTATTGTTTTAATGATGACACATTAAATATTGAAACGCATAATAACACCATGAGCTAATGAACAGACTCAGTTCGCGCCCCGACGTATTCGTCGTCGGTCGGGGTGTGACATACCTTGTCTGTTCGCAGATGTCTCTAAGTACAAATTCACATTTGTCTTATCTATTTAATGAAATTTTACTTAATTTAATCATTAATTAAATTTCTTTCTTTTTCTTTGATATTCACCAAATTTGCCAATTATCATCTATAAGTCTAAATTCATTTTCTACAATATTTAAACAATTTACAATAATTATACATTTGAAAGTAATTAAAATATCTTACAATATATAATCCCCCAATATGTACATTATTATCTCTTTTTTATTTTCTCTTCCTAATTATACCCTTCTTTGATAAAAAGTACTCTGGTTCACAAGTCCAGTCCACCAACCAAGCAACTAAATTTTTCCCCAACTCTTACAGTTGTTCCAAAATTATTCGGTCCAATTGGCATATTTTGTGAACATCATCTTGGTATCATTTCTTTCTGACCCCTATCACCATCTCCTCTTTAGATTTGGGTCTTTACCCCAATCTTTCGCTTGCGATGATTGCGCTTTGAGGGGTTTGCACCACCACCATTTCCCTTTTTATTGTGAACCTTATTGTTATTGACTGATCATTTGAGTTGGGTTTCGAAGTTAGTCAACATCGTAGCCATTGTTATGAGACAAGTACAGGTAGTTCTTGGTTATTGGTGTTTTTACGACAAGTAGACATGCTTCTACAATAGTTCAAAGGTAGAGGGTCGGAAATTTTGCACTGTAGCACATAACTCCAGAAGTTTGAACATGATTTGAGAGTTCAAAGAGAGCTCAGATGAAAGTTCAATCACAAAGCAATACTTTAATCAGATAAAGTCTAAATTACTCATGTTAACATAATTTATTAATTAAAAACGTTGAAGTTAAGTTAATTGATTTTTAACAAAAATTAATAACCATTTGAAATAATTTATTAATTTAACATGAGAAATATTAAGTTTTAAAACTTTAGATAACGTTAATTGAACATTATTAAATACCAACAGGATTTAATAAAATGTGTAAGAATGTTTTTATAAAAATCTAACATTTTAGTTTATCAATATTTCTAAATAATATTTTTATATGCAACATATTTTTATTTATAGAAAATGAGATTATAATTTATAAAACTTTAAATAAGTGCTTAAAATTTATTTGGATGTTATAAATGTGAACATATGTTTATAAAATGAATAAAAAGGTTTTTATAAAATTTAAAATTTTAGTTTATCAAAACATTTGTTTAACATAAGTTAATAAAAATAAATTCATATAACATGATCAAACATTATATAAAAATATTTATTTTATAAGATGTATAAAATTTTATATACAGTTATTAAATTAATTTTAAGTATTTAATCTACTTATATATAATTATTTACTTATAATATATATATATATATATATATGTGTGTTATATATATTATTATATATATTATTAGAATGATATTTATATTTTTTATTAAAAATGGTAGCATTTTAATAAATATAATTTTCTCTGAAAACCGAATAAAATTTTGAGTTTTAAATAAAAAGTTATTATTTAAAATGTTAAAAAAATGGTCCAACCCGCCTAAGAAGGGGTCGAACCCGAGAGCGAAAGAAATCCGGATAGTTAATATTTAAACTATACTTAAATATACACACACATATATACATACGTACGTACGTATATGCATGTATGTATGTATGTATGTATGTATGTATGTATGTATGTATGTATGTATGTATGTATGTATGTATGTATGTATGTATGTATGTATGTATGTATGTATGTATGTATGTATGTATGTATGTATGTATGTATGTATGTATGTATGTATGTATGTACGTACGTATGTATGTAAGTATGCATGTATGTATGTATGTAAGTATGCATGTATGTATATTTAAAGTATGTTTAAATTTTGTTTTCTCATATAATTGTTTAACTATACATATATTTTATCTATATACGTATATGTAAACTCATAGATGAAATCACAAATGATTTCATAATTTCTTTGTTAAATATAACGGTTTAGTAAATATAATGGTTTATTACAAATTACAGGAAGGTTACATGGTTCATAAGATGATTTAACTGCTGCTTTTGGCAAACACACGCGTTTAACGCAATTTTCTCAGTTTTTTACGCATTTCACATTTTAATTCATCTAGATCGAGTTTTTGGATGAATATTAATAATAAGATTAATATTATACGATAATAATTACTTATTTTGACAGGTTATATGATAATCAATTCTCTGACATGTTAATCGGTTAATTGTTCATTTTCTTTCACAAGAGTTAACAACTCAAATAATGACTTGTTAAAAAAAAAACTATTAGTTTAGACTAGCTTAAGTAGGCCTAGTTCATTTGGTTCAATTAACAAAAATTCTATTATCAAACTTTGACGGTGTCACAGACTGAGATTTGTAATGTCTCAGAAGAGATTTTCTTCTAAAGAGTTTATGATGATAAAAATAAGCATGCTACAGTAGTCTAAAGATAAAGCTTTTGAAAGCAAGATATATATTGGAAAACAAATCCTCCTCAAAAGAGTTATGCCACAAACTAAAAGTCTAAATTCCCAGGATACCATCATCCTGCACACAGGCAAGCTGCAAACATGATATCAGGACGCTTGCTGTAAAATTTATCAAAGTTTCTATAATTGCTCTATACATGTGTTGATCAACATCCTCCTCCTCAAGATCATGGCATAAGGAAGTGGTCTTTGACATAGTTGTAGCTAGAGCTTTGCAACCAACAAACTTGAATCTTTTGATAAGGTCCTTGAGATACTTAGACTGATTAATGAATATCCTGTAGGAGTTTGCTTCACTTGCAGGCCAAGAAGGAAACTGAGTTCACACATTGAACTCATTTCAAATTTCGACTTCATCAGTGTTTAACTTTTCCATTACAAGAATGAGCTATTGACATCCATCTGAGACACATTGAATGACACACCCCCACCTCTCGTCACCTGATGATGGCATCACTGATCACTCTTTAAACGTTGCGGAAGCATAGTGGTGATGTCTCAAAGTTACTTGAACCAGTATCACAACACACAAGATTATTTAAAGAAAATATATTTCAAGGGTAAAGTTTCCAATACAAACCATAAGTATTGTTCACAACTTAAAACATACAAAACATTCTGAGTTACTTATTCGCTGTCTACCTGTAATAAAAATTTAAGTTTGAAAAGTTAGCATAAAGTTGGTGAGTTCGAAATGAATTAATCAATACAATATGATATGATAATACAGTCATGGACACACATTGAGAAAGATAACCTTGGGACCCATATCTAGTTCCTTTTGGACTGAATAATCTGATAAGATATTACCTGTCGGCAATACCCTTGTGCCTCATTCTTAATGTCTATCACGTACATTAAGCTAAAATTGGAAAGTGGTAACAAACATTTAGACTAGAGGAGATGCAATCCTCCCTGCAAACGGGTTGTCAGTCGATAGTACTATCATTATTCCCTCTTCGGCCCCACATGGGTTCACTCGATACGGTTTGATATATGAGGACTTTTTGATATTGTGATAGAAAGATACACATTGACATCCGATAAAATCCCAAGAAATACATGAAATCACACAGATAACAGTGAAGCATATCATGTGTTTAAGAAAAATTTCAGAATAATACCAAATAGGTATTGTTGTTGATAATATCACCAAAAGAGTTTCCCGATTGATTTCTGGTTTAGGAATAGTCAATCCTTGTTATTGATCATGTAGATATCATGAAACACAGGAATATCATACTAGAATAGGTTTAATAATCATATACAATATACTAATCTGACTGTTAAGATGAACGTCATATCGTTATTCCAATGATTATCCTAACGTTTGTCATTAGCTTGAAGCACTTGGATTTGATCTGGAATTTCAAGCAATGATCAAGTCATTCACAAACATTTTTAAGATCATATAGGTCAAAACCATTATGATCTATATAATAGTTTCATGATAACCGGACAGCATAACGGATCAAAACAGGGATTTCACTATTAACATACTGATTTCTTTGTTTATGTCTATTCCTAAACATCATCTAGAAAATAATCAACAACAATAACCATTTCGTTACGTTCAAAAACTAGATTTAATACATACATTATCAAACTAGTAGGAGAGATCGAATCGTTACCCATTCGGACAGATTTTTGCTTGAAAAATGATTATCTAGTGTTGTTGGATTGTTCCCGAGCTTGATCCTGATGTTTCTTTGGTTTAACAGCAAAGATTTAGGGTTGGGAAGGCTTGCATCGTCTTTTTGAGAGAAATTTCGAAACAAAGAAAACTTAGAGCTATTTTGCATGAAGTCTGATTGTTCTGCAAATTTATTTCTACCGACCTATCGTCGTGTACCGCCAAGAAGGCCTGAAAGGGGCTTGGCATGTCGTGAAGAAATCTGGAGAATTTTAGATATTTTCTGCTTATCACGTACAGACAAGAGTACCCAAAGTGGTCATCGCATACCGCGAAGGATTTCGGAGTAAGATATTTTCTTGTTTTTCTTGTTTTTACAATTTCCGGAGAATATGAACTCCCTTTTTCGCATGGTTTTCACCCTCATTTACGATTTCTCGCGTATTTTCTAATCAATATATTTACGATCGTATTATCATGGATTTAAAATGAGAATGAATTACACTAACGATACTTGCTAAGAATAACAACCTAACGTAACGTGATTGTCACATTGACGTCCTTTGCATCAATTCAGGCAACTGGTGCAAAGACTTCATCATAATCAATTCCTTCTTCTTTAGTGTACCCTTGAACCACTAGTCATGCCTTTTTTTTAAAGTCAACACCTTTGTCATCCTTCTTGTTTCTGAACATCAATTTGGTTCCAATGGCTGACTCCTCTTGGAAGAGGACAAATATTTCACACTTGCCTTTCAAATTGCAAAAGCTCTTCTTGCATTGCTTCTACCTAGATATTGCCCTTTGATGATTCAATAACCTTATTGGTTTCTATCTGGGTGAAGAAGCAAGAAAATAAACAAATGCTTGCTTCATGGAAGGAACTTCTAGTTTTTATTATTTCATCCTTATCTCTAGTTATGTTCTCAACTAGATGGGTGTTATGTATATGCAGTCTTGCACTCTCTTTCAAAGTGCCCAAGCGGCTGGCAGTTGAAACACTCCAGATTGGATTTGTCCATTTGTCCAAGCCAAACCCAGTGTTCATATTGTGCTTCTTGAATTGACTGCCGGTTCTTTGGTATAAATTCTTAGCTCTGTAGGATATCATGGCCATCTAATAGTTGATATCTATTTCTTCCAAATCATCAGTTAGAATTCCATCCAAATTCTCCTGACACAGATAAAAGTAGTTTGACTCTTTAGCTAAGAATGCTCCTTGGCCAGAGATAAATAAAGGAAAAGGATTCGCAAAAGGGATACTTTAAGATGTGGATGGTGTGGGGGTCTAGGTATGTGATTATTGACGAAGATTTAAGTGATAAATAGGCTAATAACTCTAAAATGACAAGTTATGTATGGGATCATACAAAGCTGCTGATCCTGAAGTACAGTGGTCAATGGTTTTGTTTCTTGAAAATCAATCTCTATTTGGTATGCACTTAATATACCAAAGAGTTCACTAAGTTTTAGTGTTTTAAAATTTTATGTCCTTCACATGGTGACAAAGTAAATTTTCCACACTTATGGAAGAGATCTCAAAAATTTCCTTATTACATCCTGATGATAGAAAGCAACTATGATTCCTTCTTGAATAGGAAATCAACATCAGCAGAGGAATATCTTCAGAAATCTTTTTATCGGAAGCTTTTGTGCATTCTCCAAGTATCTTCGTTATCAAAAGACCTTTGTAAGATACTGTACTTCTGAACCATTAGGGCAGGCAACTTGGGCTGAGCATCAGAAGACCAGATTATTGAGGCTTGCAACATGTACCTTGTGTTCTTTTGTTGCCCAAATCATTAAGGCATGCACCATGTTGCTTTTTTCGGAAGCTTTGTCTTCTATCTGTTTGTAAGAAGGACTGAGTTATCCTCCGGAAGTATTCAATCTTCCTAAGGTTAAATTAAACCTTTTGAAGGCTGAGAACTTCCTATGGATAATTCTATCCTTTTGATGAATTTTTTGGACTTTTGGGAGTTTGGCGAGGCCAAGGAATGTAACATTTGTGCATTTAGTCATGATAGTCGTAAACAATGTTAGAACAGTGTGTGTACATGTTCAGTCAGTCAATGTGAATCATGTGTCATTATGTGCTTGTGTGTTAGAATCTTTATCATTTAACAAGTATGTATTATTTATTTACAGTCGAGTTCACTAGGCAAGAACAGTATTGTGTTATATCGAAACAGTGGTGGGCAGCGAGAGTGAGCCCTATATATATACTGCGTTCGGTGTAACAGGATAGTGTTGGTGCGTAGTGTTAAGACGAATATTATAACAATTAATTAATTCAACAAGAATCGTAATACGTAAGCGAGACTGAGTATAGTTATGGGTGACGATCCATAATGATACGAATGTTGAACTTATAATTATGATTAAACGACTTTAAATAATTAATACGATCGAAAAACGTACGCGATTGCGGGTATACACGTAATTGTGAATGTTTAACGATCTGTCAACACACGAAGAGTAAAAATAATTAGATTATTTATTTTATATTTTTACAATTTTGAAACTCATCATTTATTTGAGTTTAACAAGTCTTTTATATTAAATCTGCGTAAAATACGCGTTACGTTCCGGAAACGCGAACCGAGCGACCGAAACGGACCCGAACACCACCCGGACTATAAAAGCCTTGAACAAGGCTTAAATCCTCATTTATTTCACCTACAACCACTTCTCTCTCTAAATTTTCGTCCAACCCTTCCTCTCTCTAGAAAACCAACTTTAAACGTTCGTAACTCGCTTATTTCTCCACGGATTTCGTCATTCTTGGTGTCCACGCGAAGCTCTCGACATCCTCTACGCAGAAGTACAAGAAATCAGTGGTTTTGTCCAGCCAAATCAGAGGTACGAGCCAAAGAAGTTTCTTAAAAATAGGGTTTTCTTGTGTGTTCTTGTGTAAACCCGACACTTGGCCGATTCTAGCAATCCACTTCCATTTTCGCACCCATAGTAACACTCCCTGATGTTAGGATAGCATGAATCAAGGTCTGAATCCAGGTGTTCGATGATGGTGATGAAGCTGGTAACAGGTTCGGCGGCCGAACCCTGATCAACCCTACGGCCGAACCTTCCTTTGAGCGCACATCATAAGGCGAACCCTGCATGGTTCGTGGAGTTAACAGCCGAACCCTAGGGGTCCTCACGAGCCTTCATGCTGTCGACGAACCATCCTAAAGTCACGAACCCTCCTGGATTAAACGAACCCTTGCATGCTGTTGCTGAAACCAGCCGAAGTCTCCATGTAGCGAACCCTAGTGTCCGAACCTTCATGCATCCCATGAACCTTCTTGTAATCACGAACCCTAAGGGATGCAACGAACCTTGTATGGTTCTCTAATCATGTGACGAACCTGTGTTTCATAAGGGGACCGAACCTATGGGAACATCCTGGCCGAACCTTGTTGAAATTCTTAAGATCTACGAACCTAGTATGGTTCGCAGCTTCATCAGCCGAACCCTTCTGATGGTTATGGTCAACGAACCTTGACTCCCTGGCGAACCTGCACGAGGTCATCTTGTTCACGAACCCATAACCATCCTCACGAACCTTGCATGCAACCATGGGACCGAACCATTTAACCTTAGGCCGAACATTGGTGGTGTCTCAAAGCAGCCGAACCTTAGGCATGAACCAAGGAGGTTCGCTGCCCAAAGTTGGCAGCCTATAACCCTCGGCCCAACCCAACTCTTATTCGGCCCAAACAACTCCTATTCGGCCCAAACAACTCCTACTCGGCCCAATCCTATTAGTAATCGGCCATAGGACAAATTAAGCCCAATGGAGATTAGCTTTGGCCCATTATGCTTTTAAGTTGGATCAAGGATGCCTTAGAAGCTTACTTGGTCTACATACACATTAGGTGGCCCAACTTAAATTCTCTAGGTCCAATCAAATCCCATTCGGTCCACTATGACTCTAGTTGGCTCAAGATTATTATTGGTGTTTTACAAGGCCCATGAATATGTCGGTTGGCCCAACACCATATCCAATTGGCCCTTGTTAACCTAAAAGGCCCATGGACCTCTATTAAAGCCTATTATGATTATGGGCTTAAGGCCCATAATGTGGGCCACAACTCAAGGGAAGTTATGAATTGATCTTAATTAAGTTAAGTTATAACTTAGCCTAATTATAAGATCATGTCACAATCATAAAGATCTTAAAACGCTTAAACAATTGGAACATCTTTTCATAAGTCATGTTAATCAATGGTTATCAAATCCTAGAACATTTATCATTTTATGCATAAGATTAAGCACAAAAGAACATTTCATATTCGTTTCTTGGACCCATGATCAAACAAGTGATTCAAATCATAACTTTCAAGTTTTCACAACAATCTTAATCATGAGAACAAATTATCATGTGATAATCAATTTCAAGAGAACACAAGTCAATCAATGAATCAAGGTCTATTCAATTATAAATCCTATATCTTATGTATGATTACAATGTTATAGGAATCAATTAGAAGTCCTGTTTGCTACTTGCTATCTGTTTTAGTTCAGAGTCTACTGCAGACAGGTGAGAACTTTAGCCCCTCTTTTACTGTTTTATAACTGTTTTGGGGTGGAACACGTGATCAAACCAATCGTTTACAATCATATTTCATTACACAAGGTGTGTGTATTCTTATAAAAATTATGGGTTCATTTTACGAATCCTAGGGATTCATCGACTGTTTTAAAGGAATTATCAACTATTAAACTCTTTTCACTAAAAAGGTTTATAAAGGATCTTTGAACTGTTTTGTAACAGATTTACTCAAATGTACTTATGAAGGATAAACACTTTTAAATAAATGATTTTATAAACTCTTTTGTTATAAACCTTGTTGTTACACAAGGTCACTATTTTATGGTATTCAAATCAAGTGGTTCACATCATAGTATTCAAATCAAGTGGTTCATTTCATGGTATTCAAATCAAGTGGTTCACATCATGGTATTCAAATCAAGTGGTTCACATCATGGTATTCAAATCAAGTGGTTCATTTCATGGTATTCAAATCAACAGATTCATTTCATGTTATTCAAAACAAAGGATTTAATTCGTGGAATTAAATCTAGGTTTTCAATTCATGTTATCAAATAAGGCATTAACACATCCGGTTAAAGTAAGGTTCAGAAACATGGTGTCTATTGTTGTAAACAAACTTGTAAAAGCATCAAGTATCATATTCATTAGCGTTAGTACTGGGTGATCACAACAAGGGAAAGCGGACGCACACATTTGGGGCAGACCGATTGCTGCAGTTAGTTTTTAAATTTGTTTTATAAACCAACTGCAGATTTCGGTTACGTATGGTTTTATCAAAACTGTTGACACATTATCTAACTCCAAACGTGGTTTGGGACTTGATATTATATGTTGACTCTTGTGCAAACAGTGATTGGACTGTTTACACTCATTTTCTTACTTGATGTTAGTTTGGGTTGTAGCTCATCCATGTGAATCATTTATTACTTTAACATACCTATGCCTTATATCATATATTCATGTTTACAAATGATTAAACCTATTGTTCTCACCAACTACGTCTGTAGTTGACAGTTACTTTTCACGTGTTTCAGGAAATCAGGTTTAAGACTTTCGCAGGGACAACTAAGGAGACCATACTAAGATAGAACAAGATGAAGAAACATGCTAGGAGGGATTAGAAACACACTAAATCCTAATTGTTTAATTGTCTTGTTTGAAGTCTTATTTTGTAAACTATATTTTGGGTCTGTAGTTGTCTTTCTTTTGGTAGATAGATTGTCTGTAACTAAACAACTGTCTAAACATTATGAAATGTAGTAATCCATTGTGGTTGTTCTTATTCAATACTTGTGCATGATTCAACTGTTCATACGTCACCGCGCCGTGGATTCCGCACGCGGCGGAGGGGTGTGACAGGTTGGTATCAGAGCCAAGGTTGTAGAGAACTAGGAAAAACCCAATGTTTAATGACCTAGACTATAACCTAAGCTACCCAATAGGACTAAGTGCTATAGGCTTGAGGAACTTAGGAGCTAAGTAACTTAAGTGAGGATTAAGTCTACATCAAGCTTGAAAGATCTTAGGGACATTTTACTAAGATTAGATATCGAGTCAAAGAATTTGAATCGGACTTCTATAATTTTAGAAACCGAATTAAATTCTCACACATATGCATTTAAGGATTTCAGAGGCAAGGATCTGTATTCTTGGTATCCTTGATCTGAAATTCTCACACAGAGATCATTATAGGATTTAGAGGCAAAGATTTGTATCTTTGATCTAAAGTCCTTGTCATATTCATTATAGGATTTAGAGGCAAAGATTTGTATCTTTGATCTAAAGTCCTTGTCATATTCATTATAGGATTTAGAGGCAAAGATTTGTATCTTTGATCTAAAGTCCTTGTCATATTCATTATAGGATTTAGAGGCAAAGATTTATATCTTTGATCTAAAGTCCTTGTCATATTCACTATAGGAATTCAAAGGTCAAGATCTATTAACTTAGAATCTTGATTTGAAATCCTTGTCATATTCACTATAGGAATTCAAAGGTCAAGATCTATTAACTTAGAATCTTGATTTGAAATCCTTGTCATGTTTATTATAGGAATTCAAATGGCAAGATCTATTAGTTTAGAGTCTTGAATTGAAATCCTTGTCATGTTATCATTATCAGGTGTTCATTATCATAGGAACTTTATAACTTAGAATCTGTGTAACAGTATTCTTTAGTTGAAGTTCTCACAGGAGATCATTATACTCAATACGGTAAGTATTGGGAACCTAGGTTAAATTAACCTAGGACACATATACAGAAACCTAAGGTTTTAATTTCTAAGTAAATTAAGAACTATGGTTTACATAATCATCATCATAGTCACAGAACAAGAGGCAATCATGAAACAATCATAATCAATCAACAGTTGGAATCTTAGCCCCAAATATAGACGACGGATTAACGCTGACGTGTTGAGGTAAGTGGTGGGTCGGTGAGAGCTTACCCTATATATAAGCTTATTTCAGTATGTTAGGGGGAATCCGGCGTTCGTATTTGGAGTGAGGATTCGGGATCAACTGGAATCATTGAATGTTAGTCAAACACATGGGATACAAACATTTGGGAAACAATCATTGGTGAATCAAATCATAGTGCAATTCAAACTTGGATGAACCAAACATTATGGCGAATCAATCAAGTTGTGAACATTCTTTAAATGTAAACCTTAAGTGAAATTCTTAAGTGATTACATCATTAGTACTTACTAACATAGCTTAACAAGAAAAATGTAGAGCACACATATGATTTAGTTCTACATGTTAACAACTGTTAGTAGGTGCACGCATAACATAATCATAGTTCAATCATGGAATCAATCATAGTTCAAGTTGATCAAAGATCATGAGATTCTTAATCAATGGAACACACTTGGGAATCAGTACAAACGTGTTGCCAAATGCTAGCAAGGGCATGATCGTGGTATATCGAAACGGTGGTGGGCAGCGAGAGTGAGCCCTATATATAAGCTATTTTCGGTATATCGGGAAAGTGTCAGTGTGTAGGTTTGGTGGAGAGATCATGGGACATCGTACATATTCACATGATAAGTATGCAAATAAGTTGATAACTTATACGTGTACTGGATCATATTACAATTGAATGATAATACTAGTAGTATGGATATATTACTGACCCTATCATGAAAATTCAATTGTATCCTTCCTCATTACTGACCCGCTTGTGGCTTCTATTCGTAGAATGCCTCCCCGACGTGATCCTAACGGAGGGGGTTCAACAAGTGGCAACGACGATGAGATCAACAAGATTGCTCGAGCTATCGCTGTTCATATGCGGGATGTAATCCCTGGTATGGTCACTGATATTACCCAGAATCTTCGGGAAAGTACTAGTGATTCAGCACATAACTCAAATGCTACAACTACTGGAACTGCTAACTTCACTTTCAAGCAGTTCAATGATGCTAAGCCTCCTAAGTACGCTGGTACAGAAGGAGCTACTGGGCTACTACAGTGGTTAGAGAGCATTGAGGACATTCTCGACTTCACTGGATGCCCTGAGAATCTGAAGGTCAAGATGGCCTCAAGCGCTTTTCATAAGGGCACACTCACTTGGTGGAATTCTGAAAAGAACACCAGAGGACGCGAAGTCGCTTTAGCTTTACCGTGGGACGGATTCAAGAATCTACTCGTGGAAAAGTTTTGTCCACGTCATGAACTGAAGAAACTCGAGGTGGAGATGTGGAATCTGGTGCAAGATAGTGGAGAGAACGCAAAGTATACAACTCGATTCCATGAGTTGTGCATTCTGGTACCCCATTTGGTTACTCCTCTATCCCGCAGGATAGAGAAGTACATTGAAGGTCTACCCTTAGTAGTCAGGGGAACTGTCATGGGTAATAACCCTACTACTTTGGAGGCAGCCATTCAACTTGGTGCTACTCTTACTGAAGAATATGTGAAGTCTGGGGTGCTCACCCGAAAGGGATTCAAGAGAGCACAAATTGAAGAAGGCAAGAAGCCTGAACAGCACCATCACAAGAAGAAGAAGCAAAAGACAATCAAGAACTTTGCAGCGTTGACTGCAGCTACACCTACTCATGCTACATCCATTACTGCTATGCCACAACCTGCTAATGCCAGAAAGCCTTACACTGGCCCGTTTCCACTTTGCACCAAATGCCAGTATCATCATCTACCCAACACTCCATGCAGAAAGTGTCTCAAATGTGGGCGTATGGGACACTTGGCGGCTACATGCCGATCTGCTCATCTTGCTGCTGCAACAACTGCTACCACAACCACTGCTGCTACAGGTGGAAGGGCCTGTTATAATTGTGGAGCAGAAGGACACTTCAGAAACCAGTGTCCAAAACTGAACAACAATACTGCTGCTGCTCGTGCTTTTATTATTGGAACTGTCGAAGCACGTGAGGATCCGGCAGTTATCACGGGTACATTTCTTATCAATGATCACTACGTTTCTATCATATTTGATACTGGTGCTGATAAAAGCTTTATCTCTGCTCATACTGCTTCTTTGCTTAATATGCAACTATCTATACTTACTGCTCCCTATACAGTAGAAGTAGCGAATGGTAAGACTATAGTTGTAGATTCTATTATCCATGGTTGTGAATTAAGATTAAATGACCATCTTTTCTCCATCGATCTCATTCCTATGACTCTCGGAAGCTTCGAAGTTGTGATAGGAATGGATTGGTTATCCAAAAACAATGCTGAAATCGTATGCTCTGAGAAACTTATTCGAATTCCTCTACCGTCCGGCGAAACGATGATAGTCTACGGCGAGAAACCATGCCGCGGATTGAAGATTGTATCGTGCATCAAGGCGAGGAAGTACTTGAAGAAGAAGTATTATGCTTTCCTGGCTCACGTGGTAGAAAAGAAACCTGAAAAGAAAGCAGTTGGAGACGTTCCAGTTATCAGAGATTATCCAGACGTATTTCCAGAAGACTTGCCTGGACTACCCCCAGTCCGACAAGTGGAATTTAGAATCGATCTTGTCCCTGGAGCAAACCCAGTGGCGAAGTCACCGTATCGATTAGCACCATCTGAGATGCAAGAACTGTCTAGTCAGCTTCAAGAACTTTTAGACAAAGGTTTCATAAGACCGAGTTTCTCTCCATGGGGAGATCCGGTTCTCTTTGTCAAAAAGAAAGACGGTTCATTTCGTATGTGCATCGACTATCGTGAGTTAAACAAGTTGACAATCAAGAATAGATATCCTCTGCCCAGGATCGATGATCTGTTTGATCAATTACAGGGAGCAACTTGCTTCTCTAAGATTGATTTACGATCCGGGTATCATCAGTTAAGAGTAAATGATGAGGATATACCAAAGACGGCGTTTAGGACTCGATATGGACACTATGAGTTCGTGGTCATGCCATTTGGGCTGACCAACGCACCTGCAGTGTTCATGGACTTGATGAATCGAGTCTGCAGGCCATACTTGGATCAGTTTGTTATTGTCTTTATTGACGATATATTGATTTATTCCAAGTCAGAACAAGAGCATGAAGATCATTTGAGGAAAGTCCTAGAACTACTAAGAGGAGAACAACTTTATGCTAAATTCTCAAAATGTGAATTTTGGCTGAAGGAGGTTCACTTCTTAGGACATGTCATAAACAAGGATGGAATACATGTAGATCCAGCCAAGATTGAGGCGATTAAGAACTGGACTACTCCATCTACTCCAACAGAGATTCGTTCATTTCTGGGTCTGGCAGGCTATTACAGGAGATTCATTGCAAATTTCTCTAAGATTGCTTTGCCACTTACCACACTGACTCAGAAAAGTCAAGCCTTTATATGGGGACAGAAACAGGAAGATGCATTTCAACTTCTTAAACAGAAGTTATGCAACACCCCTATCCTTAGTCTTCCAGAAGGCAGTGATGATTTCATTGTCTACTGTGATGCTTCAAACCTTGGTCTCGGTTGTGTACTTATGCAACGGGACAAGGTCATTGCTTATGCTTCAAGACAACTTAAGGTTCACGAGAAGAATTACACTACTCATGACCTTGAGTTAGGGGCTGTGGTCTTTGCATTGAAGATTTGGAGACACTACCTGTATGGTACTAAATGTGTCATCTATACAGACCACAAGAGCCTACAGCACATTCTCAATCAGAAAGAACTCAACATGAGACAACGACGTTGGGTTGAGCTCCTAACTGATTACGACTGTGAGATTCGTTACCATCCGGGTAAAGCCAATGTGGTGGCGGATGCTCTTAGTCGCAAGGAACCAGTCAAACCAATTCGTGTAAGAGCCATGGAGATCAACACACAGCCAAACTTGAAAGACTTGATTCGTATTGCACAACAACAAGTAGTAACAGACAATCAACTCAAGACAGACTTGGATTGTGGCATTGAGAAGAAACTAGAACCTCGAACTGACGGGGTGTTATATCTCAACGGCCGCATTTGGATTCCAAAGTCTGAAGAATTGCGCACACTCATCTGTGATGAGGCTCATAAGTCGCGATACTCAGTTCATCCTGGAGCCGATAAGATGTATCAGGACTTGAGGACATCTTACTGGTGGCCGGGAATGAAGAAAGACATAGCACTGTACGTGGGAAAGTGTCTTACATGTTCAAAAGTCAAAGCAGAACATCAAAAGCCTTCGGGACTTCTGCAGCAACCTGAAATTCCTCAATGGAAATGGGAGCAAATTTCCATGGATTTCATAACTAAGTTGCCGAGAACTCCACGAGGTTTCGATTCGATTTGGGTGATCGTTGATCGACTCACCAAATCTGCTCATTTTCTCCCTATCCGAGAGGATTACAAAATGGAGAAGCTATCTACTCTGTACATCAACGAAATCATTGCACGTCATGGCACACCAACATCAATCATTTCTGATCGTGATAGTCATTTCACTTCTCGCTTTTGGCAATCATTGCAAAAGGCTTTGGGAACGCGTGTTAATCTTAGCACGGCGTATCATCCCCAAACCGATGGTCAAAGCGAAAGGACTATCCAAACACTTGAGGACATGCTTCGTTCTTGTGTCATTGACTTCGGTGGAAGTTGGGACACTCATCTCCCACTCATTGAGTTTTCATATAACAATAGCTATCATACGAGCATTCAATGTGCACCATTCGAAGCTCTATATGGTAGAAAGTGCCGATCACCGGTCTGTTGGACCGAGATTGGTGACTCACAGGTCGTAGGACCAGAACTCATTCAGGAAACATCAGACAAAATCACAATCATTCAGTCACGGCTTAAGGCCGCACGAGATCGGCAGAAGAGTTATGCTGATCGACGTCGGAAACCGCTTGAGTTTCAAGTCGGTGACCGAGTCTTACTCAAAGTTTCTCCCTGGAAAGGCGTTGTCCGATTCGGGAAGAAAGGGAAACTTGCACCAAGGTACGTTGGACCTTTTGAGATCCTGGAACGGATTGGTCCCGTAGCCTACAAACTCAAACTTCCAGTGGAGCTAAGCAATGTTCATGATACTTTTCATGTATCAAATCTTAAGAAATGCTTGGCGGATCATGATGTCCAGATTCCACTGGAAGACATACAGATTCAGAACAACATGCAATTCATAGAACGTCCAGTTGAAATCATGGATCATGGGGTCAAGAAACTTAAACGCAGCCGTATCCCGATCGTAAAGGTACGATGGGAGGGCAAACGCGGTGCTGAGTTCACCTGGGAACGTGAAGACCAGATGAAGCTTAAGTACCCTCATCTTTTTACAGTATCTTCGGCTAGTTAATTTCGGGACGAAATTCCCTTAACTAGGGGAGACTGTAACATTTGTGCATTTAGTCATGATAGTCGTAAACAATGTTAGAACAGTGTGTGTACATGTTCAGTCAGTCAATGTGAATCATGTGTCATTATGTGCTTGTGTGTTAGAATCTTTATCATTTAACAAGTATGTATTATTTATTTACAGTCGAGTTCACTAGGCAAGAACAATATTGTGTTATATCGAAACAGTGGTGGGCAGCGAGAGTGAGCCCTATATATATACTGCGTTCGGTGTAACAGGATAGTGTTGGTGCGTAGTGTTAAGACGAATATTATAACAATTAATTAATTCAACAAGAATCGTAATACGTAAGCGAAACTGAGTATAGTTATGGGTGACGATCCATAATGATACGAATGTTGAACTTACAATTATGATTAAACGACTTTAAATAATTAATACGATCGAAAAACGTACGCGATTGCGGGTATACACGTAATTGTGAATGTTTAACGATCTGTCAACACACGAAGAGTAAAAATAATTAGATTATTTATTTTATATTTTTACAATTTTGAAACTCAACATTTATTTGAGTTTAACAAGTCTTTTATATTAAATCCGCGTAAAATACGCGTTACGTTCCGGAAACGCGAACCGAGCGACCGAAACGGACCTGAACACCACCCGGACTATAAAAGCCTTGAACAAGGCTTAAATCCTCATTTATTTCACCTACAACCACTTCTCTCTCTAAATTTTCGTCCAACCCTTCCTCTCTCTAGAAAACCAACTTTAAACGTTCGTAACTCGCTTATTTCTCCACGGATTTCGTCATTCTTGGTGTCCACGCAAAGCTCTCGACATCCTCTACGCAGAAGTACAAGAAATCAGTGGTTTTGTCCAGCCAAATCAGAGGTACGAGCCAAAGAAGTTTCTTAAAAATAGGGTTTTCTTGTGTGTTCTTGTGTAAACCCGACACTTGGCCGATTCTAGCAATCCACTTCCATTTTCGCACCCATAGTAACACTCCCTGATGTTAGGATAGCATGAATCAAGGTCTGAATCCAGGTGTTCGATGATGGTGATGAAGCTGGTAACAGGTTCGGCGGCCGAACCCTGATCAACCCTACGGCCGAACCTTCCTTTGAGCGCACATCATAAGGCGAACCCTGCATGGTTCGTGGAGTTAACAGCCGAACCCTAGGGGTCCTCACGAGCCTTCATGCTGTCGACGAACCATCCTAAAGTCACGAACCCTCCTGGATTAAACGAACCCTTGCATGCTGTTGCTGAAACCAGCCGAAGTCTCCATGTAGCGAACCCTAGTGTCCGAACCTTCATGCATCCCATGAACCTTCTTGTAATCACGAACCCTAAGGGATGCAACGAACCTTGTATGGTTCTCTAATCATGTGACGAACCTGTGTTTCATAAGGGGACCGAACCTATGGGAACATCCTGGCCGAACCTTGTTGAAATTCTTAAGATCTACGAACCTAGTATGGTTCGCAGCTTCATCAGCCGAACCCTTCTGATGGTTATGGTCAACGAACCTTGACTCCCTGGCGAACCTGCACGAGGTCATCTTGTTCAAGAACCCATAACCATCCTCACGAACCTTGCATGCAACCATGGGACCGAACCATTTAACCTTAGGCCGAACATTGGTGGTGTCTCAAAGCAGCCGAACCTTAGGCATGAACCAAGGAGGTTCGCTGCCCAAAGTTGGCAGCCTATAACCCTCGGCCCAACCCAACTCTTATTCGGCCCAAACAACTCCTATTCGGCCCAAACAACTCCTACTCGGCCCAATCCTATTAGTAATCGGCCATAGGACAAATTAAGCCCAATGGAGATTAGCTTTGGCCCATTATGCTTTTAAGTTGGATCAAGGATGCCTTAGAAGCTTACTTGGTCTACATACACATTAGGTGGCCCAACTTAAATTCTCTAGGTCCAATCAAATCCCATTCGGTCCACTATGACTCTAGTTGGCTCAAGATTATTATTGGTGTTTTACAAGGCCCATGAATATGTCGGTTGGCCCAACACCATATCCAATTGGCCCTTGTTAACCTAAAAGGCCCATGGACCTCTATTAAAGCCTATTATGATTATGGGCTTAAGGCCCATAATGTGGGCCACAACTCAAGGGAAGTTATGAATTGATCTTAATTAAGTTAAGTTATAACTTAGCCTAATTATAAGATCATGTCACAATCATAAAGATCTTAAAACGCTTAAACAATTGGAACATCTTTTCATAAGTCATGTTAATCAATGGTTATCAAATCCTAGAACATTTATCATTTTATGCATAAGATAAAGCACAAAAGAACATTTCATATTCGTTTCTTGGACCCATGATCAAACAAGTGATTCAAATCATAACTTTCAAGTTTTCACAACAATCTTAATCATGAGAACAAATTATCATGTGATAATCAATTTCAAGAGAACACAAGTCAATCAATGAATCAAGGTCTATTCAATTATAAATCCTATATCTTATGTATGATTACAATGTTATAGGAATCAATTAGAAGTCCTGTTTGCTACTTGCTATCTGTTTTAGTTCAGAGTCTACTGCAGACAGGTGAGAACTTTAGCCCCTCTTTTACTGTTTTATAACTGTTTTGGGGTGGAACACGTGATCAAACCAATCGTTTACAATCATATTTCATTACACAAGGTGTGTGTATTCTTATAAACATTATGGGTTCATTTTACGAATCCTAGGGATTCATCGACTGTTTTAAAGGAATTATCAACTATTAAACTCTTTTCACTAAAAAGGTTTATAAAGGATCTTTGAACTGTTTTGTAACAGATTTACTCAAATGTACTTATGAAGGATAAACACTTTTAAATAAATGATTTTATAAACTCTTTTGTTATAAACCTTGTTGTTACACAAGGTCACTATTTTATGGTATTCAAATCAAGTGGTTCACATCATAGTATTCAAATCAAGTGGTTCATTTCATGGTATTCAAATCAAGTGGTTCACATCATGGTATTCAAATCAAGTGGTTGACATCATGGTATTCAAATCAAGTGGTTCATTTCATGGTATTCAAATCAACAGATTCATTTCATGTTATTCAAAACAAAGGATTTAATTCGTGGAATTAAATCTAGGTTTTCAATTCATGTTATCAAATAAGGCATTAACACATCCGGTTAAAGTAAGGTTCAGAAACATGGTGTCTATTGTTGTAAACAAACTTGTAAAAGCATCAAGTATCATATTCATTAGCGTTAGTACTGGGTGATCACAACAAGGGAAAGCGGACACACACATTTGGGGCAGACCGATTGCTGCAGTTAGTTTTTAAATTTGTTTTATAAACCAACTGCAGATTTCGGTTACGTATGGTTTTATCAAAACTGTTGACACATTATCTAACTCCAAACGTGGTTTGGGACTTGATATTATATGTTGACTCTTGTGCAAACAGTGATTGGACTGTTTACACTCATTTTCTTACTTGATGTTAGTTTGGGTTGCAGCTCATCCATGTGAATCATTTATTACTTTAACATACCTATGCCTTATATCATATATTCATGTTTACAAATGATTAAACCTATTGTTCTCACCAACTACGTCTGTAGTTGACAGTTACTTTTCACGTGTTTCAGGAAATCAGGTTTAAGACTTTCGCAGGGACAACTAAGGAGACCATACTAAGATAGAACAAGATGAAGAAACATGCTAGGATGGATTAGAAACACACTAAATCCTAATTGTTTAATTGTCTTGTTTGAAGTCTTATTTTGTAAACTATATTTTGGGTCTGTAGTTGTCTTTCTTTTGGTAGATAGATTGTCTGTAACTAAACAACTGTCTAAACATTATGAAATGTAGTAATCCATTGTGGTTGTTCTTATTCAATACTTGTGCATGATTCAACTGTTCATACGTCACCGCGCCGTGGATTCCGCACGCGGCGCAGGGGTGTGACAAGGAAGTTGGTGTTTTTTGGAAGCACTAGCCTTTTTGATCTTACATGGGGGATAATCCCTGTGATTATTATCCCTAATACAATTGCAAGTAAATTACTAAGATAGTTCTTATAATTTGCTAGTATTTAACCATTGGTCCTTCATTTTTATAAATTATATCAAACTTTAAACATTTGTCATACATACAATTTTTAGGTGAGGATAAATTGGTGACCTAAAAGTATTGTATGTGTTATAAAAGTTTAAAGTATTGGGACCATATTAGTAATTTATAATACTTAAGGATCAAGAGTAAAATATCAAGAAACCAAAGGAATCATCTCTGCTATTTAAACTAAAATTATTGATGCCTAATATAGTCACAATATTTACACCTATGTGGTGACACAAATTTATTAATGCTTAGAGTGGGTTTAAATGTTTATACATTGCCAATAGGTTTATATCCCAATTGACACCGCTTTGACTTTTTTAAGTGAGAAATCTTGAGTTCGAATATATGTCAAAACAAGGCGAGGGTTTTTTTCCTTACGGTTTACCACATGAGCAGGTGTCACATTATTATGTAGTTGTAACTATTTAAAAATGTTTTTCTATGTAAGACTAACTCACTTTAAAGATGTTTATTCCTCTAAGATCTGAGGTGAGAGGTAAAAAACAATTCCGGAACTAGAACTGATTCCCTAAATCGGTTCTATCTTTACCCTGCCAAAAATTAGAATTGACAAAAAAAGTTAAAAAATGGTCAAAAACCTGAATCTAACCGAAACCGGTTCTTGACTTTGTTGTTGGAACTGGTCCGGTAAAAAAACAGATTTTCCCACCTTTCCTAACAAGAATATATTTGGTTATTTTAAGAGTATATTTGAAATATTTGGACCCTGGTCATTGTTAAAAACAAGTTAAACAGAACAAATAAT
Organism: Mikania micrantha; assembly: GCA_009363875.1. NCBI lineage: Eukaryota > Viridiplantae > Streptophyta > Magnoliopsida > Asterales > Asteraceae > Mikania > Mikania micrantha. Next base: position 39,046,885 of record CM018698.1, on the reverse strand, counting down.
GATGGGAAATAAAAAAATAAATAAATAAATAAATAACATTAAAAAAATCGTCGTGGTTAAGTCTAACACACGTAATCTTTGAATAAAAAGTAGCATTCTTTAATCCACTAATATAGTCGCAAAGATTTAATTTCAAATTCATTAAGTACATAAGTTAAATTTATTACATAATTGGATAAAACTATACAATTAGAAATTTTATTTTTATTAAAAAAACAAAAATGCACCTTTTTATATTATTATTCAAATTGTAATATGAATGCCAAAAAGTTGATCAAAGCACTCATATTTAGTGCACCATATCAAATAGTTTTATGCCACTCACACAAAGCTACCATAAGTTGTCGAACCAAATTAGAATTTGTTCGGAATAGTTTTTGGTTTAAAGGGTTTTTTAACGATTAACATGCTACAATATCTTATCCTAACAAGAATTAAAATAATTAAAAATAAATAAATGTAAATGAGGAACACGTAGCTATTTTTGTCCTTGTATCCACAAAGGTTTCTTAATTAAATTTTATATAATAATATTAACAACTAAGATTTGATGCTATACTATCTAAATGAAAAATAATATAATACCCTTTTATTCAAAAAAAAATCCTAAAAAATCAAAACAAGCCCCCTAGTCGACCTCACCCCCGTCACGGTCGCCGCCTCGCCTCTGCCACTGCCTCCCATTGCTGACCTCACCACCGTCATCGCCATCGCCATACCTCCATCACGGTCGCGGTCGACCTCGATGTGAAGCGGCACCTCATTCGATGTGAAGCGGCGGTAGAACCTGGGAGATGGGATCTGCTGCATCGTGCGTCGTGGGAGACGGGAGGCGGTGACCGGTATTGGAGAGGGTGACAGTGACAACAGACGAAGTTGACGAATTGGGAGTGTATGTGATAAATTTGAGGAGCTAGGGAGTGGGGAGTAGGGGTGTTCAGTTTTTGAATCGGACTCAAAAAAATAAAAATTCGATTTGATTTTTATTCCAAATTCGATTAGAATATTCGTATTCGGATCGAAATTCGAATAAATTATTTATATATCTATGTTTTTATTATATATATACAAATATTTACTATATTTAAAAATTAAGTTTTTTAGTTAAGTAGTTTAGTTTATAAACTAAAGTACTTTTACACAAATGTCAAGCCAATTATATAATACCTACAATTTTATTAATTAGTTTAAATGTTATCGCTAGTATTACAACTCAAATGTTAGTTATTTGATATTTACATGTTTATAGTGGATTTGATATTTACATGTTTATAGTATATATGATATTTTGAATGCATAAACATATGTAGCAAGTATAAACAATTTTTTAATTAAATTTGAATCAAACTAATTCGAATTCAAATGCTCTTAAAAAATTCAAAATTCAAAATCATTCGATTCGAAATATTCAAGTTATTCGAAATTCGATTCGATGAACACCCCTAGTGCGAAGGAAATAGGAAATAAGGTTCATATTCTCATTCAGACTTGCTGTAACATCTTAACCACTAAGATGCTCATTCAAATGTTTTATTCTTTCGAACCCAAACAAACAACCCCTTATACTTATGTCTTTGTTTAAATAGGTGAAAATGTGCATTATCCCAAATTAGTGAATTACATGTTTAAAATTATGACCTAGCTAGTCTTGACTTCAACTTTGTGATGGCGCTTGTTTGGAGATTTTTGTTGTGACATACTTTAAATCTATATCTATTTGGAACATTTGGTTTAGCATCTTTCATATATATATATATATATATATATGTGTGTGTGTGTGTGTGAATCTATGAGTTCTCGCCAACTATGCAAATAGTTGATCGAAAAATTATTTTACATATGTAACAGGTTAGAGACAAAGGCGAAGACTAAAGATTATGAACCTAGTTAATTTGGAACTTGAACATTGTTTTGTAATGGTTTTATATGTTATGGATATTGAATGTTTTTTATTTGTTTGAATGTAATGAATGAGTTGAATGTTAAATGAGATTGTTTCAATACTGAAATTACAAATAGCATCATGAGCTTTTAGGACAATTGCAAATCACACCTTAATGTACCTCCATAGGTTGGGGTGTAGTAGGTAGACAACTAGACAATTCATACAATACATTACATAATTTCCAGTTAGACAATTATCAAAGTCATTTAACTAGCGAGGTGAGCCAGTGGACATGTATTGCATAGATATATTTGGGGTTGACAACTCTCATATATGATTTGTTTGCACCAACCAACACTCTTTGTGAACAAATAAATGAATATACTCGATACAATTTTTGGGTACTTGAAAAAGACAAAGACAATACAATCAACAAGTCTTTGATACTTTTGTTTTGGGGCAATCTAGTTATAGGCTTGATTGTAAGCTCATGTAACATAATATATTATAATCTTATACATGTGATACTTGACAGTTGACATTACAATGGTGCAGACATCCATATTTTTTTATTTAGTCATTAAAAAATGAAAGCTTACCAGCTTTTTAGTTGACACTTGAGCAAGATTTTAGGTTATACTTAATAAAATGATAAGGATAATTATTTGTGACAAATTACTATTACAAGATTAGGGGTGTTCATCGAATCGCATTTCGAAATAACTCGAATATTTAGAATCGAATGATCTCGAATTTTGAATTTTTTAAGAGCATTCGAATTCGATTCGTATTCGAATTCCAATCGAATTCAAATTAGTTTGATTCATATTTAATTAAAATAATTGTTTATACTTGCTATATATGTTTATCCATTCAAAATATCAAATACACTATAAACATGTAAATATGAATAACTAACATTTAAGTTGTAATACCAGCGATAACATTCAAACTAATAAAATTATAGATATTATATAATTGGGTTAACATTTGTGTAAAAGTCCTTCAGTTTTTATAAACTAAACTACTTAACTAAAAAACTTAATTTTTAAATAGAGTAAATATTTGTATATATATAATAAAAATACATATATAAATAATTTTATTCGAATTTCGATTCAAATACGAATATTCGAATGCAATTTCGACTTGGTATTTTCGAATAAAAATCGAATCGAATTTCGATTTTTTCGAGTCCGATTCGAAAACTGAACATCCCTAACAAGATACAAGTTATTGATCAAGTGTTTCATAAAAGTTATGTTTAGGTTGTTTATGCTTGTTGTATGTTTATTTCATGACTGTTATTTTCATGTTGAATGTAAAACTTTTATTAATATTACATGCATATTGAGACTATATGCCGAATTTATATCATGGCGTATTTATTGAAATAAAAATATTTATTTAGTATTTCTTTTAAACAAATGTGTTATGATATAAGATCGGTCTCATTTTCGCCTTTCCACCAACAGCGGAGTGTGACAATAAAGTATACGAAAGGTTTTTGATGGATTTCAGTGTAAAAAAAATTGAGTCTTAATGTTTTTGGATAGAAAATGAAATAAAACAATCAGTTATGAGGGTTTTCAGGTTGTCCTTGATCAAAAATAAATAAACAAACTTGGACAAAACCAAAAATTGAATGAAACATGCAAGAACCTTGAGGTTAATTTTTGTTGGCAAGTTCAGAAGAATTCCGAAATTCTGGTGAAACTAGAAGGTTTCTACCGAATGCTTATAGAGAATCCATATAGTTTCGGACAAAAGGTGAGCGTAATTTATGTATATTGGCCAAAAGCCAGTAAAGGAGAGTTTTCTAAGTATTCATATGGTTCACATGTGAATTGATGATGGGTTGTTAAGGGTCTCTAGCTTCTAGCAAGGGTTTAGATTTTCTAATTTATATTGTTTGATTACTATAACCATGCTAGTTCTAGTGCCACGTTTCTTACTATTTTAGGCTTATATGCATGCTATGTTACATGTTATGACTAGAAATATCTATGGTCAATGATATATGTTACGAGTATGTGATTAATGATCGATGTTAAATGTTAAATAATTGATGGTTTTTGATAAATGTTATACGATTGATTATTTATGTTAAAGGTTATGTGATTGATGATTTATGGTTACCATTCATTGCTAGAGATATTGATGAAACATCTAAATGTGGCGACAAATAAGGAAGTCTTATACTAGCAAAAGCCTTTTTGTTTATGTGACATGGAGTTGATTATGAAGTTAGCTTCATAAATTGATGTTTAAACAAAATGTTTTATTCAAATGATAATCTAATGTTTGCTTTCACTTAAATAAATTAGTGTTTCACTCAACGTAGATAATTTTTTAGCATGGATGTAAAGTTGAGCAAACATTGATGTTGATAAAAAGTCATGTGGCATTGTTTGAAAATTACCCTAATTAGAGGACTGACTTCCTATCGATCTTAGACTATCTTTTATGAACTCTAATTGTTATGTTCTATCATATATGAACAAACTCATAAAATGGATACTTGATGTTTTCACCTCTATTTTATGTTATATATTGTTTAATAACTATATTGCGTTTGTTAACACAACTATAAGGTCTTCCTAGTTTGAGCTGCTTACAATTCAAAATTCAGATAAATGCATAAATGAAGTTGGGGGCTTCAATTCATGTAGTGCAAGATCGCAAACAATCTTGCATGAAAAAGAGAAGAGGATTAGAGTTTGAGGTAACATTATTATCTAATAATTAACGTAAAATTGGATCTCTTAAGCTTGTTCTAGATAAATATATTTAATAGGGTCATTATTTAAGGTTTAAATCATGTCTTCGATAGGAAAAATTACACTAGAGTAAGAGGTATGAAAACCTCAAATGTTCAAAAAAAAAAAGCAAGCAAAATATGGCCATGTGGGGGATGGCCAGTTGAATAGTCAACCCAGGGGCGGCCCGAAGAGGGGGGCAAACCCGACCTCCCTTTCGAACCCATTTTTTTTTGGGCACAATATTTTCAGTATATATAGAGATTGATTCAATGAGAACCAACAAGTTATAAAAAACCCAAAAAACTATTTATAAATACATAATTATGAGGTATAAAAATAAATTTCTTTTAAAAGTATAAGTATATGAAGTTACTTTCATGCATTTTAAACTAGGGGTGTTCCTCGGTTTGGTTAACGGTGTATTTGGTTCAATTGAATCGGTTTTCAGTTTTTTCCTTGTCCGAAAACGAACTGAGTTTGAGAAGTGATTCAGTTTGGTTTCGGCTAAAACCGAATAAACCAATTGAAAACCAAATAAACAGGTTAAAAACTGAATAAACCGAATTTAATCGAATAAACCGATTGTAAACCAAGCAAACCGGTTAAAAACCAAATAAATGGATCCAAATAAAATAAATTCAACCAAATGTATTATTAATAAAATAATAAATTTAAATCTCAATTTGGTTTAAGCAGTTAACCGAATAAACCGAACAATCAGAATTCAAAAGAAATTCAGAAACAATAACCGAACCAAAAACCGAATTCAAAATTCAAGAAGTGGTTCGGTTCGATTTCGGTTGAAACTGAGTAAACCGATTAAAAACCTAATAAATAGACTAAAAATCGAATAAACTGATCCGTATAAACAGACTTCAGTTGAATAAACCAAATTCAATTGAATAAACCGATTATAAACCATACAAACCGGTTAAAAATCAAGTAAACCAATCCGAATAACCAAATTTATACCTTATATATTATTATTAAAATAATAAACTTAAATCTGAATTCGGTTTACCGGTTGAACGAATAAACCGAACAAACCAAACTTCAAAAAGTTTTTGGAATTGACAACCGAACCGAAATTTAAAATTCAGATATGGTTAGGAACCGAACCGAAATCAAAATTCAGAATTCAGTTTTCAGTTTTGAACGGTTTTTAGTTTCTTTAAACACCCCTACTTTAATATTTAAATTCGCTAGGACCATTTTTTTCCGATTCGTCCTGAGCACGTAAATATTCAGGGTCGCCCCTGAGTCGACAGTTAAAGGGCTTATGAGTACAAACTTTTTGCTTCACTTGTCATATATACAATTGGCTTTATCTAACCTTTTAACTCATTCTTTTAGTTTTTCAAATAACAAGTAAATATTTATTATGACTCTTTAATATATTCATTATATTTATCATGGATATTCATCGGGTCGGATTACGAGTTACTCGGTTTATTCTAGTCAGGTTTTTGGATTTGACTTTTTGATGTCTTTAGCCGAAGCCCAACCCGAATTGAATCAAATCTCATCCGACCCGAATCTATCCGAAATAGAATTTGGTTCGGGTTCGGATATATTCGAATCAAGCTAAATAAAAATTTCCTATATTTTTCTTGCTTTGTCTATTTATTTTTTCGTATATTTCGGTACCTAAAAGTAAACATTTCACTAGTTTAAATTCATAAAACAATATTTTAAAGTTCAAAATTAAACATTTTAAAGTTTAAAACTAAAAAGCGAACACAAATCTATCATTAAATAATAGCCTAAGTAAACTCCATGACTCATAAAAAAAATATCTGAACAACTCGAACAAACCAAACAACTACAATATAATCGGATTATTCATATACCCGAACAACCCGAATCACATAAAACTAAATATCTGAATCCGACCAGAATATCCGAATAACTTTTTTGGATTCAGATTGATCCAAACTAAGCCACCCGAATCAAGATTCGAATCCATTTTTTTGGATTTTGGTACAATTCGGGGTTCGATTTTTTTTAGATTTCGGATTTTTTGAACACCTCTAATATTTATATCATTTTAAGTAGGGATGACAATGGGTCAGGTTTGGGACATGTTTGAGTAATCCAATTTCATAGCTGATTATAAAAGTTTGTCTCATATCCAGCCTAAAACCCATCGGGTACCTATCAGGTAGGTATTTACCCGTCGAGTATCGGGTATCCTCACGGGTTCCGGGTATATCCGTTAATTAGCTAAATATACCCGTTAGTTAGCTGAATATACCTATCGAGAATAAGTTACTTAAAACTCGTCAGGTATGCATCGTGTAACTGATAATAAATTTAAGTTTTTCACAACCGAAAAAAATATATTAAATATGACAATAACTAAGGGGCTGTTTGGTAGCATCTGAATCATTAAGTGCTGAATGATTAAGATGTTTGAATGGTTAAGAGGGTCTGAATCATTAAGTGCTGAATGGTTAAGACTGTTTGGTTGAACATCAGAATAAATATGCAGAATGACTATTTTACCCTTCTGAATAACAATCGTATTATCAAAATCCATAACATAGGCAAATTCAACATCATCTGATCTTATTATCGAAATCCAACTTGCATCAAAACCAAAATCCAAGAATTAAAAAAAAAAAATCCAACTTGCATCAAAAAACAAAAATCCAAGAACATCACCATAACATAGGCAAATTCAACAATCGTATAGGCAAATTCAACCATCATATAACCAACTTGAATCAAAAAACCAAAATCCAAGAACAAGAGTCACAGAAACATCAATTACAGATCCAAAAAAAAAAACAGAAGAAGATTATGGGCTTACAGGTTGTATACGACGGCGGCGGCGGAGAACGGAGCTACTGCGGCGGCGGAGAAAGAATGGGTAGCTGCGGCAGCGGAGAAGGAACTGCTGCGGCGGAGGAGCTGATGCGGCTGAGAGGTTAGCTGCGGGAGAAGTTAGCTGCGAGAGGGAGGCAACGGGAAGACATGGGTTGAGGGCGGCGACGGCTGGGTTGAGGGCAGCGGCGGCAACGGCTGGGTTGAGGGAGGCGACGGCTGGGTTGAGGGAGGAAGGGAGCTGAGGGTATGCGACGGGGAAAACGTGGAAAGAAGGAGAAAATAGGTTTTCAAATGAAAAGGAAATCAAGACCCCTGATTTTTTTCCTCCATTTCCCATTCAGACTTGTTTTCAAATCTGAACCATTCAGACCCTCATTCAGATGGTTTTTTTCATTCAGACGTCCCAACCAAACGGTCTGAATCTGAATGGTTCAGATTCAGACCCATTCAGATCCATTCAGACCCTACCAAACAGCCCCTAAGATTATTGGTTATAAGAAATAGCATGAAAATTTGAATGTGAAAATTAGGAAATAATTATATACTAAAAACAATAATAAATATCCGAAGAAGAAAATCATGTTATACTTATCGGGTAAATGAGTAATTATAATCAGGTACACAGGCAGATAATAAGGTACACAGGGCGAGTGTATGAAAAAAATCTCATGTCCGTTTGATACCCTTGAAAATTTTAAAAATTAATCTAATATCCAATCTCATACCCATCAGATTCAGAAAATACCCGTCCCATATGCTCAGATTTCGAGTAAAACTGTCGGGCATGAGTTTTTTTCGCCATCTAGATTTTTAAAGACAAAGTTTCTTAAATAAAAATAAAGATAAAAAACAAAGAAAGAAAAGTATTACAAGTTTGATATGCATATCTTAAGTTGTACTTGCAAATAATTAACTACACTTATTAATGAAGAGTGTTGAGATAGGATCTGTTTTTTTAAAGAGTGACCAGTGAGACTGGATTGTGATGTATTATTTTCATATAGTTTAAATTTATATAAAAGTATAAAGATTACTATCTTGTGATGTATTAATTTGTGTACGTGAATGTTCGTTAATATGTTCTTTTGTATCTTATTAAAAACAGAGTAATTTAAAATTAAGATGTGTGTTACATTAGTTCATTTATGTCTGTTGCAACCACTGATGTCACTAGTCCAAAAACCAATGTTGTCACTTGAAAACATCGTTCATAAATGTCCATATACACTGAAAAATCAATGATGTCCGGGGACATCGGTCTCACCTTATTACATCCGCCCCTGCGTATAACCCTTCAGACACCCAATGATTTGCATGATTAGTTAGATATACGTCATGTATAGGAGGCATATATGAAATAAATCATTAACACTGATAAATTATGGCAACCAATGATTGCTCCCATATACGTCTCGTATAAGCATATACAAGGTATATAGAGGGCATAGAGGGTGTGGGGTAGATGTGAGAATAACATAGCCCCATTTATATAGAAACATAAAAGACCTACGTTCTTATATATCTTACATTTGTAGTCTTTTTATATTCATAAAACAATGGTTAACTTAAGAATTAACAAAAATAAATAAATAAATAATAATGATTTGTAGTTGTTTGAAAATTCAAAAGGAAAGATTCCAAAGAGAAGGCGATCGAATTTTTGGTAATTTCCTAGAAGGTTTATACATGCCACTTTCTTACAAACACATGGTATACCTACAAAAAGTAGTTATAGTAAACATCTAGAAAAAAGGCTTACCGAATATAAAACATGTTAGTTTGTTTATGAAAAACTCACACAAACAAAAAAAGATAAAACTAAAAGTCCTAGAGAACTAGATGTTCAAAACCCTTGCTTGAGTTTTCTCTCCATTAGAGGTAATGTATGAAAATAAGGTTTGTTAGTATAGTGTCTCACCTAGAAAGTAAACCTTCATGTGATGATTAAATGACGTAAATTTTAATATTTAAAGATGGTGTGTTTTTATTCTTCTATGAAAAAAAATAATAAACAACTTCCAAAACGATGGAAATCTAAATAAAATGAAAATAATATCATGCATGGTTACTTAAATTTTTTTCCTAAAAATATTTTCGTACAAAACAAAATTTCTCTCTTTTATAAAAAGAAACTTTTAAAAGTTTAGGTTACTTTTGATTAATTTTGACGTTTAATTTCAATAATACTTATGACTTTGATGTAAACTCATGTTTTTGTTGTTTGGTGTTCAGTAGTTTAATGAGTTCAAGATTAAAATCAAATAAAACTACAAGAATATTAAGAATTTAAATGAACGTAAGGATATACGTCATATATAACTAGACATGCACGAACCGGTTAAACGATGGAAAATCGGTTTTCCAATAACCAAATTGATTAACCGATTATATTGATAGACCATTTTTTTTGGATAACTGGTTAGGTTAAAAACCGGTTTTTAAACCTATAATTTTGTAACTGGTTGAACTGATTCAATAACCTATTTTTAGAAAAAAAAAATTATATAATTTTGTTTTATAAAAGCATATGATTTTTTATATGATTTAAATTTAAAATTAATTAATAAAAGTTGAATATACAATTTTAATGCAATATAAAATTAAATTAAAATAAAAATTAAGCAAAAATTAAATAAAATTTTTTTAATTATACAAAACGATACATTTATAACAAAAACTAAATAAAAATTTAACATATAATTACACAAATTTAGAAAAAGAAAATTAAATATATCGCAAAATCGCTAATATTGAAAGCGTAATTAGCCTTCAGATGGGAATTCAGATTGGACTTATGGGTTATTATTCCGAATCTATTCATTAATTGCTTATTCTTCATCAGATAGTGGTAATGTCATTCCTTCCCTCACTTTTCCGGTTCGTGTATTTTTTCTTCTACTTCAAGCTTGCCTAAAGATTTCCCTTGTCTTGTGTATGTTCCATTACACCATAATGGTCCTTCAAACAAATGCATATTTCCAATGATGTTGAAGTAAACCGGTTTTTTTGCTCATGTATGAATACAACACTCATCAAATCGTAGTCAGTGTGTAAAAAGAGAAATAATTTTCTAATTTTTGACAAAACATAGCTCGACCAAAAATAAATATAATCTATTTCCAAATGCTTTAGCAGTTTATTTTTAAAAGAAAAGATTAAAAGTAAAAACTATTAAATTACATAAGTGTAACTTTATTTTATACTTTTTTTTTTTGATAAAAATTATAAATAGGCATGTAAAGTAGAAAACAAAAAAGTAGGAGGACTGGAGGAGCCGCCGATGGGGTCGGTCAAAAATGCAAAAACTTTATAGGCCTTGTCCACCATGCATCTAAATTTGATTTGTGGGATCTAAATATATAACGACACAACTAAATTTTAATCTACAACTTTATTTTGACAAACCCTTAGGTAAAACACAAGGTGATCAAATAAAAAAAAAAGCGCCCTAATTTGACATTTAAAGAAAAGGTAAAACACGAGAATGATCAAAGGGTTTTTAGCCTAACCCTCTTGATTTTTCTTACGAGTTGTCTTGGGTTTAAGTTTCTTTGAGAGAAATTGCTTCTGGATAAGCAAAAGGTTACTAAGTTGTGAGTTTCCTCCTGAATTGTTGAGATCTAGGCGGTGTGTCTGATGTACGAGTTTTCCTTCGCGAACATGTCAGGCAATCGACAACTGATATTAAAAGAAATGACTTGGGTGGGTCACCCGAAACTATCATCATGTTAGTTACTAAGTCGGGTATTATATAACCTGACATTTACTCGTAAATGTAGGGTGAACCCAAGTAAACAATCGAAGTTACCTACATAAAACCTTAATTTATATGGAAATGCTTAAAATCCAATAATCTAACAATATAAAAGGGTTTTGTTTAAGCTTTCCAAAACCAAGTTATTACCCAATTACCACGAGAATTCATTATTAAAAAATCTCACAAGACCTTATCAATTGATTTTTTAGTTTAACTTTACCCGCTTAAAAAGCCCTAAACAATTAATCTATAAATAATCACCCCAACAATGGTTCGTTTAGATATGTTAACGGTTTCGTCTAGCATCATGGCATGGCATGTTTAGTCGTACCGTTGATAACAATTTTTATACTCCATAGACCAAAACAACATCTTAGCAAAACTAAAATCAAACCAATGAAATGCAACCAATAATTCAAATAGTCACAAAATCAAACCAATGAAATGCAAACTATTAAATTCATTAAAAGAAAACTGCACAAATGCGACCAAAATTTACGAAGCACACGTAAATATGCTACCAAAATTGCGTCCGGATATCATGGACGTAAATAACAACCAATAATTCAAATAGTCACAAAAGGGTTGCAATGTTGCGAGAGTTTTAGCTTCAGTTGCAAAGTAACAAGTAATAGATTAACAAATTAATATGAAAGCGAATTTTAGAAAATCAATGCATGGCACGTTGGATTATTTTAAAGTACTATTTACATATTTCTCATTTCTAATATCATTTATTACATATATAACTAACTAAAAAGTCAATTACATATTCCTCATTTTTTTAAAAATATTTCCGCTTCCAAATAAACTAGTCAATTACTTTTTTACTCCTCCAAAGGAGAAATATGTGATAAATTTTAATGGTTGGATAATTATGTAATAAAGATTTTTACTAGAGGATATATGTAAATAATCATATTTTAAAAGACCTCAAGACTTTAACTCTTATTGATGTTTGATTAACCGACCAACTTAACGTTTTTAATGTTATTTTCACAAAAGTAACTAATGTTGAAATGATAGATGATTTATAAAACTCAAAACACAAATTTGGTATTTAAATGACGTTATGGATAGAAGCAATACGCTTTACCACCAGAGTTTGCAGTGGTTAGGTTTTGATAATTTTCAAATTAAAATATAAATAAAAAATTAAATAAGCACAATATAATGCTATATATACTCAAAGTCCCAAATACGTTTGTGTGAAAAGGATAATTAGATAAAACAAAATACAACTTAAAAATAAAAGAAGCAAAACTATAAAATAATTAATCTAGCTTAAGTTTTAAATGAAATTTATATCAAAACATTGAGTGTATCGCAACGTATTAGTTAATGTGAGTCTAAAATTAATTATAAATATTAAAGTAATACCAATAGTAAAATGTAAAAAGTACAAAACAATTTTTTAATATAAAATACGTTTAAAATTACATAAATTTGGTACTTTAAATAATAAAAATAATAGTATCATATTTTCAAACTTTTGTTTCTAAAAGTTTTTTTTTTCCAAAAAATACAGGTTATTATCTGTACATTACATTAGTTAAATAAAAAAAATAATTAGTAATAAAAACTTATAAATTTAAATCAATATTTTGATATAAAATATAATTGAGATTATTTATAAATAAATAATTTAAGTAATAAAAGAATAAGATTATTTTTTAACCTATTATTTTTTAAAAGTTTGTTTCTTAAACATTTTGTTGCAACCATGTTTTATAAAATATTAATATTTGCAAAAATCTAAGGTAATACCTCCTATATCATTTTGAGTCAAAAAAAAATGTTGAATAATTATATGAGAATATTAACGAAGCATGTAACAATATTTTGTAGTTTGAGATAAAAATAACTCACGATTACAACGATAATAATGATAATTCACCAAGATTAATACTTAATCTTTGTTTTTTTTTATTATCATTATTACAAATGTATCACACTTTCTCTTTTTATATGTCACTACTAGAAAATAGACATAATGTAACCCTGATAAAATGTTGCATATATTATACCTTTAAAAAGTTGCAATAGACCTAATGCAACCTTTTTATCAGGAGCTACATTAAAAGCGGTTACATTAGATCTAATGCAACTTTTTCAAAGGGTAATGCAACTTTTTCAAAGGGTAATGCAACCTTTTTTAAAAGTGTTGCATCTAATGTTCAAATGCAACATTTTTAAGATGCAAAACATTTTTCCATCATAAAGCAACCTTTTTAATTAAATATGCAACTTTATTTATAATCAATTGCAACTTTTTTATAATAAAATGCAACTTTTATTATATTTTAGTTACAAAAATGCAACATTTATTACATGCAATTACAACCTTTTTATAATTCGACGCAACCTTTATTAGAAATTTGGTTGCAAAATTGCAACCTTAATCTAGACTTAATGCAACCATTTTTATGTTATTATTACCTAACCCAAATGCAATTTTGTAACATAAATTTAATTACTATTAATTAAATACATGTAATCATAATTCATCAAAATAGTAATAAGACACATGTCATTGATAGCTAAATATGCAGTTTAACATAATTGTCCAAAGTTAAATAACATAATAAAAAACACAAAGTGTCATTGCATTAATAAAAAGAAATGAAAGCATTTTAGTCTTCTCGATCACCCAGAGGTAGTTGTTTAATAACGTTTTGCATCATAGCCAAAGTTTTGTCGTTGGCTATCAATATCTTCTCGCATAACTTCAAGCTTGGCTTTTTTCTTTCATGATCATATTCAATCTCCTTGTGCATTTCAATTAACTGGTTTTTCTCAACATCAATGTTTGCTTTAAATGATTCCATTAGGCCATCTGGAATTATGTATGATGTAGAAGCACCCTCTAATTTTTTTATCATTGTACATGTAACACATCTACCATAAAGTCGACGATATCCATAGTTCTCTTTGTTCATTACAACCAGAAATGGATATATTGTTGTGTTGTCATTCTCTGTAACCTTGTAGTTCTTCATTTGCTCCTACAATATTGTCCAAAATAATATAAAGAAAATATAGTCAAAACAATGTTATATATTACAAATGAAATTTATATTTTTGTTGAAATATACTTAAAAAGTAACTAAATCACAAACCGATACAAATTAAATAATTACAAGTACGCAAAACTTAAAAAGTGATGAAAAGAAAAGGAGCGTATTGCAGATTGTTGTGTGTGTATGTCACACCCCCACCTCTCGTCACCTATTAATGATGTCACTAAAACGGTCGCGGAAGCATAGTGGTGATGTCTCAGAGATGAGGGGTGACTTACTTGATCTAATATCACAAGCACACAGATTAACTTAGGATAATTACATTACATGGTTCGTTATTACAATTCACATTACAACATTAACTTATTCAGTTACAAGTTTGTGAAGTGCAGTCTTACCGGAATCACTGTCTACCTACAAAAGTTTTAAGTTTAAACCGTCAGCACAAAGCTGGTGAGTTCGTAAAGTTTAGTAATTAAACAATATGATATGCAAAATTTCAAGATATACAGTTCAGATAACCATGGGACCCGTATCTAGTTCCTTTCGGACAGTTTTACGTTTTACGAAGATACTACCCGTCGGTAAATATCTTAATGCCTCATTATCTTAATGTCTATCACTAACATTAAGAAAGTGTTTCAGAAACAGGTAACAAACATTCACACCAGGGGAGATGCAATCCTCCCAGCAAATGGGTTGTCAGCTAATAGTACTATCAATGCTTCCTGTTCGGCCCCACATGGGTTCACTAGATACAGTTTCAAAGAATGAGGGCTTTTGATACTGTGATAGAGATACTAACGGCAAAATCCCATGAAATCACACAAAAGTCACATGCAATCACAAAGATAGCAGTGATACATATCATATGTTCAGAAACCGATTTGCAGAAATTCCTCGATATTTGTAAAACACTAAAATGAAAAGTGGTTGTACGAAACTCACCTGAAGTCTCAAGATAATAAGATCACTCGTAGACTGGTACTAATGGTGTAATTCTGCATTAATTTATGTCAAAGACATTGCCTTGAAAGTCATCAAACCGATATTAGGTTTTTAATTAATTATTTTAATATCATATCATACAATGTATGATAATGTAGGAACCTATACTGATTCAGGTTCTTAATACTAGGTTGATGACACACTTGATTAATCAGAGTAATCTCAGATTAATCAAATAGCTAATGCTGTTGAGTATAATGCTAAAACAGTTTCTAGACAGATTAATGGCTTAGGAATGATCAATCCTTGTTATTGTTTACCCAAATATCATGAAATATCACAATGTAGCATTAGAATAGGTTTAACAACCATGTTTAACATACTAATCTGACTGTTATCATAAACATCAGATAATCGTTCCAATGAGTATGTTAATGATTGTGATTAGTTTTAAACACTTGGATTTAACCTTGCATTTCAAAGATGAATCCAACTAATCACCTACATTGTCATAATCAAATGGTTTAAACCATTATAATTATGGATATGATTTTATGCAAACCGGGCATTACAACGGATCAAAACAAGGATTTAACCGTTAAAACATCGTGTTCTTCATTTATAATCAATCCTAGCCATCATCTATGCAATAACCAACAATCCTAACTATGTCATTACGTTCAAAATCAAGATCTAATCAATCAATAACAAACTAGAAGGTTAAAACGAACCGTTACCTGATCTGACGGATTTCTGCGGTTAAAACAACGATCGGGACTTGAAAACACGATCCTTAGTGAGTTTGGGATGTTTAGACACCTTCAATCTTGATTTTGGAGGCCAAAAATTGAAGAATTTTCGTTGGGAGGTCGAACAGAAGCGAGTAGAAGAAAAAAAATTTAAGTTTCCCAAGCAATCTGATCCTTTAACCAACTTTTTGCTGACATAAGGTCCCGGGCGCACCGCCCCGGCTCGGAGTGTGGCCCGGGGCGTAACTCCCCACATCACTTTTGTCAAATTTTTGATTTTCTTGTTTTCGCGATAACTTGAGCATACGAACTCCGTTTTACGTGCGGTTTTCGCCCACGTTCACGATTTTTTGAGCTCTTTCCAATGGTTATAATTTCTAGACCTGAAGAGTTCAAAATATCTGATCTCTTATTTAACGTTATATTCGACTCAGTGTATCTTGAAATCGGAGGCTCGTTTCATGATTTCGCTTACACTCATTCTCTTTATTTCTGAGTTATGATTCTATGCATGAAATCGGTTGGTCGCCTATTTGAATAAGCATTAGGTGATGGATATTTCTTTGCGATCTACTAACATCATTTCTCGCATCCTATCGACCTGTAATAATTACAATCATCAAATCAACGTGGATTTCTAGAACGACGACATGTGCTCATGTCATCGATGACGTAATTCTCAACTGCAATTGTCACAGTGTATTGCGTGTAGTGTGCAAATATAAAATTTTTTTGGACAAAGACCTCAAATAAAGATTCAAGTGGAAGTGTTGATCAAATGTGTATTAGTGGGTAATTGTTTGCCCTTGATACAATTATTGTGATAAAGTAAAATTAGTAAATATCTTAACGGGTCAAATGGGCAATAAATTTGTGTTTAATTATGTCTATTTATGAGCTGTTAAAGTAGGTATTATGTAAGCCCAAAGTGTGTGTTTTACTATGTTAATGTGTATAACTTTATAGGCCAAATGGTCAAAATGTGTAGTTTTGTTAATTAACTATTTTAACAATTAAAGAAAATTGTAAAGACTATTTTTACATCACATTTACGTACACTGCACACATTGTACGCACACTGCACACGTTACACACACTGCACATACTGCAGACACATTCACACACTACACACATACACACACTACACACATATACATAAGCACACAATGCAGTTTTAATACGTGTGGCGTTTTAAAGGCTATGTCTATTTAAATTTAGTTCTATTCTAGCTGCAACAGGTGCCAATTAGAAAAATAAGCTTCTGCAGTGTGTGTATATATGTGTTTATTGTGTTCAAATATGTGCAGTATGTGTTCAGTGTGTGTATGTAATGCCTGAAGGACCTCGCAAAACTAACCTGGTCGCATAAATTGGGTTGCTTTGGAAAGTATGTGTTCAGTGTGTATGTGTGTGTATTATGTCTGCAGCAGACCTGGCAAAACTAATCTGGTCAAATAACTTGGGTTACTTTGGAGTTTGGATTTTAAGCAATGAAATCATAAGTTGTTTTGGCAAACCAGGTACATAACTTTGGGTTGATTTGGACTTTAAACAATGAAGTCATGAGTTGCTTTGGGTTAAGTTTTATTATGCAAGGGTTAGGATGGGTAAGTTAAAAATAAAAAAAGAAATTTTAACAGGTTAAGATGAGTCATACCCTATATAAGGCGAGTCCTAATCAACAAGCTACAACTATAATAAAAAATAAATGATTGTGCATCATGAATGAAGAAGTTTGATAAGTGAAGTAACAAATATCCAAAAATCTATTATAACTAGCTGATAAAGATCACTTTCCTACTAGCTCTTTGTACTTAAGTTTCAATGGTACTTATGGTTCTGCAGGCCTTAGTTGTAGTTTACTCTTGGACCATTTTGGGAACCTACAGTATTTCCAATTATTCACAATGACTACTTTTTATAGTTCTTTTTTCTTATTTTGACGAAGTGCAAACCTAACATGGCATAAAATGACCCAAATTGACTCAAAATTGAGTAATTGTGCTTCTTTTACAAGTTCGATATTTACATAATGTTAATATGGGCATGGATATTTATACAAGGTAAAACTTAAAGAACTTACAACTTTTCTTGTCGTGTCATCATATATGTCAACATATGTATGTCCTTTCGTCCTTTTACATGTACGTTCAAACAACTGGGTTGAAGTAGGTGTTTTTTTGGTTTGGGTCATCATTTAACTGTATTCATAATAACAAAAACATCAACAACAAACAATGGCATATTAAAAAACAAAAACAAAAAAAGAAACAACTCATTAGCAAATAAAAAAACACATTACCATCTCCTCTCGAATCCTAGCAAAACTCTTCAGACTAGTTGTATGCATATTAATCTGAGACATGCGAGATTATTTAGCTTGTGCACAACGATTCTGTATACAACGTAGCTACTTGAGAAACTTGTTTTTTGATGATAACATGTTTACCATCATCAGAAAATACCGGTTGAAGCCTTTCTTTAATGCCGAGTTCTAAAATATCAAATCGAGCTTTTGGATGATCTTTTGACTTCCCACTAACATCCAACAATGTCCCTATCACATTATCACATATATTTTTTCAATGTGCATGACATAAAGATTATGTATGTGATATTTCACACTAAAACACTTCATATTTCAAACTGTAAGAACAAACATTTTATACAATTGGTTTTGTTACAAACAGTTGTGCTGAACACAAACACTATATTTTATACAATTGGTTTTGTTACAAAAAATTGTGCTGAACACAAACCCTATAGAATTCAAACACTTTCAAGCATGATTAGTTACAATCAATGTGCTACATTACATTTTATGTGCTACATTTCATAAGTTACATGGTATGGTAGTACAAACATGATTGGTTATAAACAATTAGCTATGTGCAAGGTTACATAGTATGTTATGATTGAACATGAACACTCACAGTTAGGTGTACTAACTGGTGTGCATGCAAACAATTACATGGAACGATCACACGTAGGGGTGATGTTGCCAAACATTGGACATAGAACAACCACACTTAGGTGTGGTGTTGCAAACATTGAACTTTGAGTGTGAGTACACACAAGTACATAGAATGATCAAGTATCGCACTAACACGCACAATCTGAACTCACAAGTAGTGTACTAGCTACTTCTAACATTTAACAATTTTCGGGACGAAAATTCCTTCAACAATGGGATAATGTCACAATCCGGCATTCCGGATTAACTCCGTTATTTAGAAACCTTTTTTTTAGTATTTTTGTCACAAAACGCTCGTTTTAACTCCGATTTAATCCGTTCCAGTTGCGTTGGAACAAGAATTGAATTCCGAACCTAAAGAAACAAAAAATTTATATTTTAGATCAAAAGAAAACGATCACGTACGTTACGTGTATCTAAATTAAATCGTATACGTTTATATGATTTAAAAAAACGAAATAAAATTCGTGCATACTTTTGTATGTACGTTTCAAACATTTTAACATACGTATGTTGACACGTATGCAATTACAAACGTGATGTGACATTTCAAATAACAATACGTTATCGTAAATACACAGATTTTTCGTAGAAGGTTGTCTACGCGAATTTACAAGCACGTGATCATTATGTTTACTATCAAAGGTGCGTACACAGCCCCTTTTTACTGTTACTGTTTTGGGGGAGAAAACATGTGCAAACAAACGCTTTTAGATACATATCACTTACATGAGTTAGCTGTTTATCATAAGTGCGAACATAACACTCAAAGTCCTTACATTTCGAACCGATTAGTTTGCCGTAGTGCAAAGCGTGGTAGTTGAAGATAGATCTATTGGGCTTGACAAACCTCACTTGGTAGATGGGATCTACGCAGGTGTTTAACTAGCCAATTCAAACATTACTATTGTTTGTGTTACACAATAGTGGAAAGGCAACCAAACGACAAACAGTCAGCTTCGGTGTCAACCACTTATGTAAATGGTACAATGACTAGCTATCATGACTATGCAATGTGTGATTATGTTTTCTGCAAACATTACATTTCAAACAGTTGGTAAAACATTTGTGATTACATATACAAACCTGTGTATGCACCAACCTTTGTGTTGACTTGATTTACATGTTTTCTCATGATACTAAGGCACAAGCAAGGACAAGCAGGGACTAGAACGTTGAGTCTCATGCATACAGTTTATTTTGATTGTTGATTTAAAACATTGAACATTGTATTTACGGTTTTGCAACTGTTACATTTGATTATTGTTTTTCAAACGCTTCCGCAATGTTAAACTTTGGTTTTACAAATTAAGACTGAATTATGTTTAAAAGCATATAGAGGTCTTTAGTTATGTCTAATGCCTGAGATTAACTCCGTTATTCGGAAACTAACACAAATGAGACGAAATTATACGAAATCAAACTAGAAGGATTAAACTTAAACAAAACAACTTTACAAACATTTAAATTATAAAAATTAATGCTGAAATTACATAAAATGTCAATCTTGATTTTTAAAGTCAAGATTCGAGTGTAAAACAATGAGAAAATTGAAATTTACATTAAAACATCATAATTAAACAAATTAATCAGACATAAAACATGTATTGATGATTAGCAAGGGTTATCAGTTGTTATTGACATCATAATGATCAAATTAAATGAGATAATTAACCAAAATGTTGAAACCGTCACTTGTGGCTACAGGATCCTTACAATTCGATCAAATTTCACGAAATTGAACACATAAACATTCCAATCGGCACCTTTAGGGACTAAAACACCTATCAATTCGAATCAAGAGGCATTGGGAAGAAGATTTGATCTAAGGGTCGGCCGAACTCGAGCACAAAGTCGAACTCCTTCAAATCGATATCAAAGAATGTTTGACCAAAAGAACCAATGAGCCTGATCAGAAAATCCTCTAAGTCCCACAGGCACACAACAACTGAAGAAGAGCACAACAGCTGAAGACAAACGACTGTTGAAGAGAAGATCTGAAGAGTTACAAGCTGTGAAGAACAAGTCTTCAGATGTTGTTCACAACAGCTGAAGTGTTAGTTTTCAGATGTTGTAGTTAGCCTTCAGTAGTTGTGGTTTTATTTCAGTAGTTTTAATTCTTCAGTAGTTGTAAGAGGATGTTTTCAGTTGTTGTAAACATTCTCAGTAGTTTAGTTATTTCAGTAGTTATCTTTTGTCTGTTAGGTGTCAACATCATGTGACATCATCAGACGTCACTGCTTCTATATAAGGGCAGTTGACATATTGTATCTTTAACGAAGTTAGTGCGAATTGAATGAATTATTCCTTTTGCAGAATTCTCTTTCTATAACAACTTGTGCTTTACTGTTCTATTAGATTAACTTTGTTCTTGCTAATTTTGAGCTAATTCATCTTTGAATTCCGCTGCTATAACCTAATATTGATCAAATGAGAACATCTGATCCTACAATTGGTATCAGAGCTTGGTTAATCATTGATCGATTAAACAATTGATCTCTGAAACTGCTCAATTCAGTTCTCTGGTTGATCGAATTAGCCGATTAGTAAGAATTTGTTATAGTTTGAAGATTTCTGATAACTTCTGTTGATTTGTTTTTCAATATCAATTTGTTTTGAATCAATTGGACAACAATCTTCTGGGTCTGGTCAACAACAATTTTATCCAGCTCATTTTGTACCACAAAGTCCTATGCCTTATCCATATCCTTACTTCTATATGCCACAATCCACTCACACTCCAGCAATAATACCCTCTCAATCACCTGCTCTTCCTGACCCCAGCAAATCTCAAACAAATCAACAGCCTCAACAACAACAACAACATCAGAGCTTCTTCACCCCTGGAGTAGCTGATTGGAGTAGTTTACCTGATGACTTATCTGATTTCAATATACAGTTATACTCTGAAGCTGGTCCACATGGTGGAGACAATCCATTTGGGAATCTTGCTTTGATGGCTATAGATTCAACTGACACCTGAGGTCCAACTTCTTCAACATCTCAGGTATCATCTGAATCAAAAGCTAAGTTGTGTTCAGAATCATGTATTTCAGCATTTGCTTCCATTAGAGAAATAAATGTTGAATTAATCAATGAGAAGTTGGATTTAGAAAAGGTTGTGACTAAGAATAAAACTGAATTTGAGAAAGTTTTGAATGAAAAAGAGTCTGAAATTTATAAACTCAAGTGTCAATTGTCTGATGAAAAGGCTAGGGTGGAAGTCATGCTTGTAAAACACAATGATCTGAAACAAACACTTGCAGCAACCCAAATAGAGTGTGAAAAATGGGTTGAGTCTTGCAAGGGGTTTGAGATGTTATTAAACAAACAAATAGCATCAAATGTGAAGTTTGGTATTGGATACAATCATACTGCCCCTCCAGCTGATTATACACCAAAAAATCTTGACTGTGAGTCTGAAGGGGATAGTGTATACCAATCCACCAAATCTTCAGAAAAGTCTGATGCTGAAGAATCCTCTGAAAGTGAGTTAAGTGCATGCAAATCTGAGTCTGAAACTGTGGATATTGAGACATATTCTTACTCTATTGGATGTACAAATGTCATTCAGGGTGACACATGTCAAGATAGTGTTTTAATTGAAATTAATCCTGATGAAAAAGTTTCCAATGAGTTAAATTTAAAACTGATTGAGTCAGATGAGCATGGCACTGGAGAGAAAGATGCGCGGCTTCTGATAAGCCAGAGTGTCTCATCAGCAGTTATAGAAAAAGCTGGTAATGTTACAACTGCTGATGAAAATCGTGTTGATAGACAAGTGCTGAAGAATAACTCTTCAGAGGTTGTCAACACATCAGCTGTTGTTAGCATGTCTACAAAGACTGATGTTAAACAAGTACTGAAGAAGACAAATTCAGTATCTAAGTCTTCAGTACTTGTCGATACTCACAAGGAGAACCACAAGAGGGTGCCTTGTGAAATTTGTAGGTTGTTTAATCATTCCTCTGATGAATGCTGGTACAGAAAAGGTTCTAAATTCAATAAAATAAAGCATAAAAACAAGAACATACTCAAAATGAAAAATGAATTTAGTTCCAAGTTTGTAACAGAATCATCAGTAGTTTCAAAATCTGGAAAAACCTCACAAGGAAATGAATCAAGTAAATCCAAGAAAGGTAAAGGGGTTGTTCCAGATTCAAAGAAACAACACTTGAAAGAGTCTTTATCAATTAAAGAAACTAAGTTGACAAAACACAAAAATCAAAAGTCAAGTCCTGATGTGTCTGATGAAATCAAAATTTTGACTCAAAACCATAATCAACTGATGTTAATGATGCAACAACTGCTAGGAAGAGTTAATCTAGCAGAATTATCTGTTGCTTCATTTCAAAAGAAGAAACCAAAATCAAAAGTTAAGGCTCAACTTTCTGATAAGAATGCTTCAAGTGTTGCTTCAACTGAAAATGCTAATTCTATTTCCTCATATGTTACAAGACCCAAAACCAAAATGGTTTGGGTCCAAAAGTCTAACTGAGTGTGTTGATGTATGCAGGGTCCTTCAGCATGCCAAAATAGCATCTGGTATGTTGACAGTGGAGGATCCATGCATATGACTGGGAGCAGATCTCTTCTTAATGACTATTTTATAGGAAGGAAGGGATTTGTGTCTTTTGGAAATGATGCTAAGGGTTATATTATAGGGAAAGGTTATGTGACAAATGGTGAGATAAGGTTTGATGATGTGAATCATGTGGAGAATCTTAAGTATAATCTTCTGAGTGTTAGTCAGATGTGTGATAAGGGTCACATTTCTCTTTTCACCAAGCAAGACTGCAGAATACTGTCTTCTGAAGTGTTGCCTCTGATTGGCAAAGTCTTAGATAAGTATACTCTCCTTAAGGCTAACAGAGTGGGAAAGGTTTATGCCTTTGATTTGTCAAAGAAAATCTCTGTTAAAGGTCATCCTTGTTTATTCTCTAAGGCTTCTTTCAAGGAATCAAATCTGTGGCACAGAAGATTAGGTCATGTGAATCTCAAAAACATGAATCAACTGGTGAAACATGGGTTGGTTAGAGGTCTTCCAATGAAGGATTTTAGTTGTGATGAGAATTGCACTGCTTGCTTGAAAGGGAAGCAACACAAAGTTTCTTTTCCTCCAATTGGTGATCCCAAATCAACTGGTTGTTTGCAAATGTTGCACATGGATTTGTTTGGGCCAGTGAGGGTTATGAGTATGGCAAAGAAGAAGTATTGCTTAGTAATTGTTGATGATTACTCAAGGTTTGTCTGGACCTTCTTCTTGCACTCAAAAGATGAGGTTGCCAAATCCATTATAAACTTTGTGTTGTATGTTGAGAAGCAATATTCTCTCCCTATCAAGTGTGTAAGGAGTGATAATGGCACAGAGTTCAGAAATCATATTCTGGATGAGTTTTATTTGTCAAAGGGAATCAAGAGGCAGTACATCATTCCTAGAACTCCAGAACAAAATGGAGTAGTTGAAAGGAAAAACAGAACCTTGATTGAAGCTGCCAGAACAATGCTGGCTGATTCTAGATTGCCATTGACTTTCTGGGCAGAAGCTGTCAATACTGCTTGTTATGTGCACAACAGGGTTTTGGTGAATCAAAGATGGTTGAAAACTCCTTATGAACTGCTTCATAATTTGACCCCTTTGATTTCCTTCTTCAGAGCTTTTGGATGTCCTTGCTATATCCTCAATACCAAAGATCCACTTAAAAAGTTTGACTCCAAAGTTGATGCAGGATATTTTGTTGGCTATTCTTCAACTTGCAAGGCTTACAGAGTGTTCAACTACAGAACAAAGATGGTTGAAGAAACTCTTCATGTCAAATTCAATGAATGTCCAAAAGATTCTATTCCACAAAATCCTGTTGAGATGTTTAATCTAGACATCTTGCAACATGAATCCTATCAATCTCCAGTTGAGTCTATTGGTGTGACAGATGATGTATTTAAAGCAGTTCCACCAACAGCTTCTACAGCAACCACACAAGGCAGTCTTGATGATGAAGATGAAAGTACTCATTTGTTCAGATTTAGTGATAATCTGCCAATGTCTGCTAAATCTGATGCTCCTCCTGCTCCAGTTGTTCCTCCCAATACCAATGCTGATGAAATTCTAGAATCTTCTACATCATTTGAAATTCCTGCTGCACTGTTCCCGGGTTCTTCATCAACATCTGCAGCAACTGGACCTCCAGCAAACACTTGCACTGATCTTATTCCATATCAAGAACTGAAGGATCATCCATTATCTCAAGTTCTGGGTGACATTTCTGCTGGTGTTTCAACAAGAAGTCAATTGTCAAACTTTTGTCTCTATGCTTTATTTGTCAGTCAACAAGAGCCAAAGAACTATCACACAGCACTTAGAGACAATAGCTGGGTGGAGGCTATGCAGTTGGAGTTGTTGTAGTTCAAGAAACAACAAGTCTGGGAGCTGGTTCCTTTACCCCAAGGTAAGTGTGCAATAGGCACTAAATGGGTGTTTAGGAATAAAACTGATGAAAATGGTCAAATAATTAAGAACAAGGCCAGACTGGTTGTACAGGGGTTCTCTCAGGAAGAAGGTATTGATTATGATGAAACTTTTGCCCCTGTAGCCAGAATAGAAGCAATTAGGTTGTTTTTAGCATATGCTGCCTTACACAAATTAAAATTTTTTCAAATGGATGTCAAAAGTGCTTTCTTATATGGTAAAATAAAAGAAGAAGTGTATGTGTGCCAACCACCAGGCTTTGAGGACAATAAACATCCTGATTGGGTGTATAAGCTTGATAAAGCTCTTTATGGGCTGAAACAAGCACCTAGAGCCTGGTATGACACTCTATCCACTTTTCTTCTTCAAAATAATTTCACTAGAGGCTCCATTGATAAAACTTTGTTCATAAAGAAAGTAGGACAGCATAAGCTACTTGTTCAAATTTATGTTGATGACATAATTTTTGCTTCATCTGATCCAAAGTTGTGTGCTGATTTTACTGAGTTAATGACCAAGAATTTTGAAATGAGTGCCATGGGGGAATTACAATTTTTCTTGGGTCTTCAAATCAAACAGAATCCTGATAGAATTTTCATTCATCAATCCAAATACACAAAAGAGCTGTTAAAGAAATTTGATTTGCAAAACTGTAAACAATGTTCTAACCCAATGAGCAGCACCACACAACTTGATGCAGATTTGAAAGGTAAATCAGTGGATGAAACACTTTATAGATGTATGATTGGTTCCTTGATGTATCTCACAGCATCTAGGCCAGACATTATGTTTGCTACATGTGTTTGTGCTAGATTTCAGGCTGCACCTAAAGAAGCTCATTTGATTGCTGTTAAAAGAATTTTCAGATACTTGCAGGGCACTCAATCACTGGGAATTTGGTATTCCACTGGGCATTCCTGCAAGCTTGTTACTTTCTCTGATAGTGACTATGCAGGATGCAAACTTACCAGAAAATCAACTTCTGGTGGTTGTCAGTTTCTAGGAAACTGTTTGGTTTCTTGGCAGAGTAAGAAACAAACATCTGTGGCTACCTCCACAGCTGAAGCCGAGTACATTGCTGCTGCAAGCTGTACTTCACAAATTCTCTGGCTTCAGACTCAACTTTTGGATTATGGCATCAAAGAGTCTAAGACACCATTGTTAATGGATAGTGCTTCAGCTCTTTGTATTGTCAAGAATCCAGTTCAGCACTCTAGGACCAAACACATTGAAATCAGACATCATTTTATAAGGGATTGTTTTGAAAAGGGTCTGATTGATCCAAAGTTTGTTCCTAGTGCTGATGAACTTGCAGATATCTTTACTAAGCCTTTAGACACTTCAACTTTTCAAAATTTAGTTCTACGGCTTGGTATGTTGCAACTTGAATAATTTGGCTTTCACTCTAATAAAATTTCATTTCCCAGTTTAAAAGTTTCAAAAATACAAAAATATTTATTTCTTCTCACCTTGCAACTTCTGATATTTTTAGTAAATACTGATAAGTATCAGAAGTACTGATTCAAGGAAACATCTGACCTTTACCAATATTATCAGTTAAAAGTACTGATGGGTTTTGGTTGACAAAGTACTGAAGGTCAAAAATATTTCACAAAGTCTGATGAACAACTTTTGTTCACAAGTTCTGATGACAAATTTTTCACAAAATCTGATGAGAAAATCTGATGATTCACAACGTCTGATGAGCAATTGATGAAAACAGCTGATGAACAAAAATTGTCAACAACACCTGATGAGTAACTTTACTCTTCAGCTGTTTCAACCACTGCTGTTTTCTCTTTATAACATCTGAAGAACAACTTCCAATATCTATTTAATCCAAACCCTCTTCAGTTGTTTCATTACCACTTCATCAGAACTTTCAATCTTTTTCAAAAACCTATCTTCCCTCTCAAGTCTCTGCTTCCATGGCGACAATGAACCTTAAACCTCGTCATAACTCAGTCGCATATCTCACCAAATCATCCTTCTGGTCCAAGTTTGATGAAGCTGTTGATCTCATGAATGCATCGCAATTCCAAACCGCGTTTCTTATCAATCCCACACTTCATGTTGAATCCATTCATCAATTCTGGATGAATGTCGAGCTCATCAACATCGGCACTGGTGTTATTTCTCTTCGCTCTACAGTAAATGGACACACTGTCCACATCAGTCCAGCCGAACTGAGGGAGGTTCTTCAACTTGATGATGCAAACCTAGTCACTCAATTCCCAAAGAACCTAACTGACCTCTGTTTCACAAGTCACGAATACCAGGGTGACTTGAGTGACTCAACTCTGTACAAGAAGCATTTCAATGATCCTGAGCGTCTTATCTTTCACATGATCAACATCTGCTTGGCTCCAAAATCATCCTCATGGGACCAGATGTCATCAAGGTGGCAGCAGGTATTATTCTCAATTCTAGAATCTCAAAAACTAAATTTTTCCCAAATTCTATTTTCCGAATTAACTGAACATGCTGCTAAACCTGTTTCTTCTAGATGGCTTCTTTACCCACGTTTTATCATGGCCATCATAGAAAAACAGTTAAAGCAAAATGGCCTTGTTGGTCAGGGGATCTCTGCTCCAGCAGTTCTACTGGAGGTATATTCCCGACACAACACTAACCTCAATCTCAAAGAGGCTGCCCGAAAGCTAAAACCCAAGCATAGGGAACCCACAGTCTCCACTTCCAAATCAAAATCCATAGTCCCCACCAAACCACATTCTAAAAAGCCCAAAAAGGCTGCTCAGGGAAATGAATCCCCTGAGTCTGCCCATGCCTCACCAAGGCATGACATGGTCACTGGAAGTAGTCAGCCAGTGGTCCATCAGACTCCACCAGCTGAAACCGCCCAGGCTTCCTCTCAACAGGAACTTGGTGCAACCATGGAAGGGGTAGACACACTTCTAGAGCCTCTTTCATTTGAAAAGGCTTCTATTGAACAGCACCAATCTTCCCGGGTGCACTCTGCTTCATAGCCTATTCCTACTGAAACCACCCAACAAAGCCCAACTTTTGTAATTGACCAAATCCTGGATCAGTTAAACACTCCTATCCCCACCCAGACACCTATTAAAACTGGGATTAGCTCCAACATTGAGGGGGAGGATTAAAGTGTTTCTGATAACCCACAGGATTCTGACTACCATATCAGATCTCCTAGTGTGGACAGAGAGATTCTGACATCTGACAGGGCTGCTACTTCATCACCTCCATCATTTGGAGTGATTGATAGTAGTACCATATCTAAGACCCTGCCAGAGGCAACAACTGATGAAGGGTTTATCCCTGAGGTTGGAAGTCCCCAGTACCAAGACAAAGGGGCACCTGAACATGTTGAGCCACACTCAACTCAGGTACATCCTGATACTATCAGGAGGTCAGATGATTCAGCCAAGGCTGATGATGACCAAACATTGTTATCAACTGTTCTATCAAGGAACAAATTCCTTGAGGCTGAGGTCTGCAGACTCAATGAGCTGCTCACCAAAATGTCCAAGGATAAAAGTCCATCTGCCCTTTCTAACCCACAGATGGCACCTTCAACTTCTGGAGGTCCCCAAAACACTTCATCCTCCACACAAAAACAACAACAGCCACCTGCCTCTGCTTCATTGCTGCTCTTCCTCTCATCACTCCCATCCTCCAAACCCTTATTTCCCAATCTCTTGACAAGCTACTTCCCTCACAAACACAAATCCAAAAAATTATAGATGGTGCAGTTCAAACAATTCTTTCTAGCCTTAAACCTCCTACACCAACTGCAGCCATAAAGGGGGAGTCTAGTTCTGTCATAGAGACAAAAAGGAAAGATTCTGGTGATGTACAGGAAGTGGGTATACAAGTTGAAGCTATAGACTTTGAAAAGCCTGCCTCTCCTCTGAAATTTACCTACAAAAGGCAGAAGAAATCTTCCAAGGCTGATGTGGTTGAAAAAGTTGTAGAGAAAGAGATTGCAAGTGAAAAAGCTGAAAAGATTATAGTTGAAAAGGCTGCTGATGTGATAGAGCCTGAAATGTCTGAGCTTCAGAAGCTAGTACAACAGGTTGATCAAGTCCATTTTCAAGCCATGGATGAAATCATAAGCCAACTTTTCAAGGAGGATGCTGAACCTGAAGATCTGAATAAGAAGATCAGGGAATTGGAAATAAATCATATAGACAACATTTGGAAGCAATATGACAAGGAAGAAAGTAAGAGACTTCATGTCATGGCTAGGTTTGTAGCCAAATTCTTAGGGAGATCAGTTGCTAAGATCAGGGCTTGGGATAGGAATAATCTTATCAAAGTTACAACAAAGATCTGCAGCTCTGAGACTCCTAACGAAGAACTGATAGTTGAAGCAATGGATGTGGTGGGCCTGAAGAAAAAGAAGGAGCTGCTTAAAAAGTCTCAACAGGAACTCACTTCCAGCATGCTTAATTTTCATAAACCTGCTCCAAAATCAGACACTTCCATCCCAAAATCAAAACCTGTCAAAACAATTGTTGCACCTCTCAAGAAGAGGAGAAAGCTGATGATTCAGGAGGAAGATGATGAAGATAGGCAACCACTGTCAACTGTTCTAAAACTGAAAAAGCCTGAGTCTTCCATTGTCCCTGTAATGACTCCTGAATCTCAGATGCAAGCTGTAAAAGTGAAGATAGAAGAAGAGGAAAGTCAGAGACTATATGATGACAAAATTCTGAGATTGGTAGACAAAGACTACCCTCAGACTTCCTCGCTAACAGCTATGAGGAAGGAAGCACAAAGGTTATTTGCACTAAGGCATACCTTCCAGTACAGGAAAGAAGTAATCCGGGTATGGCCTGACCCAAGGGTACAGCACAGGATACACAAAAGAAACATTCCACAAGCCTACAGAGGAAGAATCAAAAAGGTGATAAGTGCTGACATTATGGCTGGGTTTGTGATGGACCCTTGGGAAATCATTGAAGATTTTAAGAAGGTTTACAATGTTAAACTGCCAGTTTCCAAGCTATTGGAAAACAAAATGATCAAGAAGGGGCTGGTATACAATAGAATGGAAGGGTTAAAGAAGAATGAGTTACAATTGTTCCTGGAAGGAAAACATCCAGATGAATTTGTATACAGAGAAATCACAAGGATTGAATTGCACAATGGGTCTACAAGCAGGTACCTTTCTGAATACTATGGACCTAAGTTCTTCTTTGAAGGTGAGCCAGAGCTACTAACCATTGAAGATCAAGTAGTCCTTCTGGAAGCCTATGTCAGAGAATCTTTTAGACTCGTGCATGGGCAGTAGCTTCAATGAGAGAGGCAACAACTCTTAGTCCATTCCCCAATTGGAGTTCTCTCTCATCCTTCAAATGTTAGATCTTCTGATGCTGCTGTCATCCAGGCCTACACTTAATTGGTCATCTTAGAAGCTGATCTCTAAGGAAAAAGACACATCTTTCTGCCTGGAAAATCAACAATAAGTGGGACAACTAATAATTAGAGGTTTTGGCTGCATTGGTTCAGGGGGAGTTTGTTGGACCAAAAGAACCAATGAGCCTGATCAGAAAATCCTCTAAGTCCCACATGCACACAACAACTGAAGAAGAGCACAACAGCTGAAGACAAACGACTGTTGAAGAGAAGATCTGAAGAGTTACAAGCTCTGAAGAACAAGTCTTCAGATGTTGTTCACAACAGCTGAAGTGTTAGTTTTCAGATGTTGTAGTTAGCCTTCAGTAGTTGTGGTTTTATTTCAGTAGTTTTAATTCTTCAGTAGTTGTAAGAGGATGTTTTCAGTTGTTGTAAACATTCTCAGTAGTTTAGTTATTTCAGTAGTTATCTTTTGTCTGTTAGGTGTCAACATCATGTGACATCATCAGACGTCACTGCTTCTATATAAGGGCAGTTGACATATTGTATCTTTAACGAAGTTAGTGCGAATTGAATAAATTATTCCTTTTGCAGAATTCTCTTTCTATAACAACTTGTGCTTTACTGTTCTATTAGATTAACTTTGTTCTTGCTAATTTTGAGCTAATTCATCTTTGAATTCTGCTGCTATAACCTAATATTGATCAAATGAGAACATCTGATCCTACAAAGAAGGTAAACATTGGTTCCTACACAACCTAAAATGGCCGAATAAACAAACCCCTAACATAATTTCAGCTAACAACATCGAAATATAGGATTTCAAGTTCTAGGGTTCATCATTGAAACCGATTTGGGGGTTTTTAATCAAACGAGTTTAAAAACCAAATTAATCTATACAGAGAGTTTCGAAAACATCCATATAATGAAACACCTATATTAGTTTTAACAAACAATAACGAATTAAACGAGTTCTAATTCTAGGGTTTATCATATGAACGAAATTGGGGGTTTTGATTTAATTGAATGCAAAAATGAAATTAAAAGATACCCACAGTTTCAGAGAAGCTCGATTAACATAAACCCTATGTTAATTGTAACAAACAACATCGAATTGTATGAGATTGGGTTTTAGGGTTCTTGAGTTAAAACGAATTGGGGATTTCGAGTTGATAGAACTTGATATTCGAATTAAACCTTTCAGAAAGTCTCGAAATCCCTAGTGTAATGGAAACCTTATGATTTTTCACATTAACAGTAACTAATTTGATGAATTTGAATTGTGGGTTCTTGAACTTGTTTTCGAGACCATGTATAACCGAATGCATGATCTTGAGTTGACAATTTATCAAATTGAATTCACCTATAAACTCGCCTAAGTCTATAGAAAAATAGCCCTATGGTTCAGGGAACGATTTGGGCTTAAATCGGGTTCAATTGGAACCATGGGGTTCGGTTGATTAAACAAAGGAGAACCAGGCTAGCTGTTGTTAAAATGATTTAAAACGAAAGAGAATTATAATTGCAGAAGCAGAGGAACTGGTTAGGGGTGTTTGTTGGGTTTGGGAGGTCAAGGGTTCGACCCTTGCCTTTGCCACCTTTTGGGTTTTAAAACCATTTTTTTAGCATTTTCGTAATAAAACCCTCGTTATAACTCCGATTTAATCCGTTCCAGTTGCGTTGGAACCAGAATTGAATTCCGAACCTAATGAAACAAAAAATTTATATTTTAGATCAAAAGAAAACGATCGCGTACGTTACGTGTATCTAAATTAAATCGTATACGTTTATATGATTTAAAAAACAAAATAAAATTCGTGCATACTTTTGTATGTACGTTTCAAACAATCTAACATACGTATGTTGACACGTATGCGACTTCAAACATGATGTGACATTTCAAATAACGATACGTTATCGTAAAGACACAGATTTTTCGTAGAAGGTTGTCTATGCGAATTTACAAGCACGTGATCATTCTGTTTACTATCAAAGATGCGTACACGACCCCTTTTTACTTTTACTGTTTTGGGGAAGAAAACACGTGCACACAAACGCTTGTAGATACATATCACTTGCATGAGTTAGCTGTTTATCATAAGTGCGAACATAACACTCAAAGTCCTTACATTTCGAACCGATTAGTTTGCCGTAGTGCAAAGCGTGGTAGTTGAAGATAGATCTATTGGGTTTGACAAACCTCACTTGGTAGATGGGATCTACGCAGGTGTTTAACTAGCCAATTCAAACACTACTATTGTTTGTGTTAGACAATAGTGGAAAGGCAACCAAACGACAAACAGTCGGCTTCGGTGTCGACCGCTTATGTAAATGGTACAATGACTAGCTATCATGACTATGCAATGTGTGATTATGTTATATGCAAACATTACATTTCAAACAGTTGGTCAAACATTTGTGATTGCATATACAAACCTGTGTATGCACCAACCTTTGTGTTGACTTGATTTACATGTTTTCTCAGGATACTAAGGCACAAGCAAGGACAAGCAGGGACTAGAACGTGGAGTCTCATGCATACAGTTTATTTTGATTGTTGATTTAAAACATTGAACATTGTATTTACGGTTTTGCAACTGTTACATTTGATTATTGGTTTTCAAACGCTTCCGCAATGTTAAACTTTGATTTTACAAATTAAGACTGAATTATGTTTAAAAGCATATAGAGGTCTTTAGTTATGTCTAATGCCTGAGATTAACTCCGTTATTCGGAAACTAACAGAAATGAGACAAAATTATACGAAATCAAACTAGAAGGATTAAACTTAAACAAAACAACTTTACAAACATTTAAATTCTAAAAATTAACGCTGAAATTACATAAAATGTTCAATCTTGACTTTTTAAAGTCAAGATTCGAGTGTAAAACAATGAGAAAATTGACATTTACATTAAAACAACATAATTACACAAATTAATCAGTCATAAAACATGTATTGATGATTAGCAACGGTTATCTATTGTTGTTGACATCATAATGATCAAATTAAATGAGATAATTAATCAAAATGTTGAAACCGTCACTTTAGGCTATAGGATCCTTACAATTCGATCAAAATTCACGAAATTGAACACACAAACATTCCAATCGGCACCTTTAGGGACTAAAACACCTATCAATTAGAATAAAGAGGCA
The DNA here is from genome assembly GCA_009363875.1 of Mikania micrantha. Classification (NCBI taxonomy): domain Eukaryota; kingdom Viridiplantae; phylum Streptophyta; class Magnoliopsida; order Asterales; family Asteraceae; genus Mikania; species Mikania micrantha. The sequence goes on along the minus strand of CM018698.1, from coordinate 39,012,996 downwards.
TTGGGAAGAAGATTTGATCTAAGGGTCGGCCGAACTCGAGCACAAAGTCGAACTCCTTCAAATCGATATCAAAGCAGGTAAACATTGGTAACTACACAACCTAAAATGGCCGAATAAACAAACCCCTAACATAATTTCAGCTAACAACATCGAAATATAGGATTTCAAGTTCTAGGGTTCATAATTGAAACCTCTTTGGGGGTTTTTACTCGAACGAGTTAAAAAACCAAATTAATTTATACAGAGAGTTTCGAAAACATCCATATAATGAAACACCTACATTAGTTTTAACAAACAATAACGAATTAAACGAGTTTGAATTCTAGGGTTTATCCTATGAACGAAATTGGGGGTTTTGATTTAATTGAATGCAAAACTGAAATTAAAAGATACCCACAGTTTCAGACAAGCTCGATTAACATAAACCCTATGTTAATTGTAACAAACAACATCAAATTGTATGAGATTGGGTTTTAGGGTTCTTGAGTTAAAACGAATTGGGGATTTCGAGTTGATATAACTTGATATTCGAATTAAACCTTTCAGAAAGTCTCGAAATCCCTAGTGTAATGGAAACCCTATGATTTTTCACATTAACAGTAACTAATTTGATGAATTTGAATTGTGGGTTCTTGAACTTGTTTTCGAGACCATGTATAACCGAATGCATGATCTTGAGTTGACAATTTATCAAATTGAATTCATCTATAAACTCGCCTAAGTCTATAGAAAAATAGCCCTATGGTTCGGGGAACGATTTGGACTTAAATCGGGTTCAATTGGAACCATGGGGTTCGGTTGATTAAACAAAGGAGAACCAGGCTAGCTGTTGTTAAAATCATTTAAAACAAAAGTGAATTATAATTGTAGAAGCAGAGGAACTGGTTGGGGGTGTTTGTTGGGTTTGGGAGGTCAAGGGTTCTACCCTTGCCTCTGCCACCTTTTGGGTTTTAAAACCATTTTTTTAGCATTTTCGTAATAAAACGCTCGTTTTAACTCCGATTTAATCCGTTCCAGTTGCGTTGGAACCAGAATTGAATTCCGAACCTAATGAAACAAAAAAATTTATATTTTAGATCAAAAGAAAACGATCGCGTACGTTACGTGTATCTAAATTAAATCGTATACGTTTATATGATTTAGAAACACGAAATAAAATTCGTGCATACTTTTGTATGTACGTTTCAAACATTCTAACATACGTATGTTGACACATATGCGATTACAAACGTGATGTGACATTTCAAATAACGATACGTTATCGTAAATACACAGATTTTTCGTAGAAGGTTGTCTACGCGAATTTACAAAAACGTGATCATTATGTTTACTATCAAAGGTGCGTACACGGACCCTTTTTACTTTTACTGTTTTGGGGGAGAAAACATGTGCAAACAAACGCTTTTAGATACATATCACTTGCATGAGTTAGCTGTTTATCATAAGTGCAAACATAACACTCAAAGTCCTTACATTTCGAACCGATTAGTTTGCCGTAGTGCAAAGCGTGGTAGTTGAAGATAGATCTATTGGGTTTGACAAACCTCACTTGGTAGATGGGATCTACGCAGGTGTTTAACTATCCAATTCAAACATTACTATTGTTTGTGTTAGACAATAGTGGAAAGGCAACCAAACGACAAACAGTCAGCTTCGGTGTCGACCGCTTATGTAAATGGTACAATGACTAGCTATCATGACTATGCAATGTCAGTCATGAAATGTGAGATTATGTTATCTGCAAACATTACATTTCAAACAGTTGGTCAAACATTTGTGATTGCATATACAAACCTGTGTATGCACCAACCTTTGTGTTGACTTGATACACATGGTTTCTTAGGATACTAAGGCACAAGCAAGGACAAGCAGGGACTAGAACGTTGAGTCTCATGCATACAGTTTATTTTGATTGTTGATTTAAAACACTGAACATTGTATTTACGGTTTTGCAACTGTTACATTTGATTATTGGTTTTCAAACGCTTCCGCAATGTTAAACTTTGGTTTTACAAATTAAGACTGAATTATGTTTAAAAGCATATAGAGGTCTTTAGTTATGTCTAATGCCTGAGATTAACTCCGTTATTCGGAAACTAACAGAAATGAGACGAAATTATACGAAATCAAACTAGAAGGATTAAACTTAAACAAAACAACTTTTCAAACATTTAAATTATAAAAATTAATACTAAAATTACATAAAATGTTCAATCTTGACTTTTTAAAGTCAAGATTCGAGTGTAAACAACGAGAAAATTGAAATTTACATTAAAACATCATAATTACACAAATTAATCAGTCATAAAACATGTATTGATGATTAGCAACGGTTATCAGTTGTTATTGACATCATAATGATCAAATTAAATGAGATAATTAACCAAAATTTTGAAATCGTCACTTGTGGCTATAGGATCCTTACAATTCGAACAAAATTCACGAAATTGAACACATAAACATTCCAATCGGCACCTTTAGGGACTAAAACACCTATCAATTCGACTCAAGAGGCATTGGGAAGGAGATTTGATCTAAGGGTCGGCCGAACTAGAGCACAAAGTCAAACTCCTTCAAGTCGATATCAAAGCAGGTAAACATTGGTTCCTACACAACCTAAAATGGCCGAATAAACAAACCCCTAACATAATTTCAGCTAACAACATCGAAATATAGGATTTCAAGTTCTAGGGTTCATCATTGAAACCGATTTGGGGGTTTTTACTCAAACGAGTTTAAAAACCAAATTAATCTATACAGAGAGTTTCGAAAACATCCATATAATGAAACACCTATATTAGTTTTAACAAACAATAACGAATTAAACGAGTTCGAATTATAGGGTTTATCATATGAACGAAATTGGGGGTTTTGATTCAATTGAATGCAAAAATGAAATTAAAAGATACCCACAGTTTCAGAGAAGCTCGATTAACATAAACCTTATGTTAATTGTAACAAACAACATCGAATTGTATGAGATTGGGTTTTAGGGTTCTTGAGTTAAAACGAATTGGGGATTTCGAGTTGATAGAACTTGATATTCGAATTAAAACTTTCAGAAAGTCTCGAAATCCCTAGTGTAATGGAAACCCTATGATTTTTCACATTAACAGAAACTAATTTGATGAATTTGAATTGTGGGTTCTTGAACTTGTTTTCGAGACCATGTATAACCGAATGCATGATCTTGAGTTGATAATTTATCAAATTGAATTCATCTATAAACTCGCCTAAGTCTATAGAAAAATAGCCCTATGGTTCGGGGAACGATTTGGGCTTAAATCGGGGTCAATTGGAACCATGGGGTTCGGTTGATTAAACAAAGGGGAACCAGGCTAGCTGTTGTTAAAATCATTTAAAACGAAAGTGAATTATAATTGCAGAAGCAGAGGAACTGGTTGGGGGTGTTTGTTGGGTTTGGGAGGTCAAGGGTTCGACCCTTGCCTCTGCCACCTTTTGGGTTTTAAAACCATTTTTTAGCATTTTCGTAATAAAACGCTCGTTTTAACTCCGATTTAATCCGCTCCAGTTGCGTTGGAACTAGAATTGAATTCCGAACCTAATGAAACAAAAAAATTATATTTTAGATGAAAAGAAAACGATCGCGTACATTACGTGTATCTAAATTAAATTGTATACGTTTATATGATTTAAAAAAAACGAAATAAAATTCGTGCATACTTTTGTATGTACGTTTCAAACATTCTAACATACGTATGTTGACACGTATGCGATTACATACGTGATGTGACATTTCAAATAATGATACGTTATCGTAAATACACAGATTTTTCGTAGAAGGTTGTCTACGCGAATTTACAAAAACATGATCATTTTGTTTACTATCAAAGGTGCATACAGTTTATTTTGATTGTTGATTTAAAACACTGAACATTGTATTTACGGTTTTGCAACTGTTACATTTGATTATTGGTTTTCAAACGCTTCCGCAATGTTAAACTTTGGTTGACAAATTAAGACTGAATTATGTTTAAAAGCATATAGAGGTCTTTAGTTATGTCTAATGCCTGAGATTAACTCCATTATTCGGAAACTAACACAAATGAGACGAAATTATACGAAATCAAACTAGAAGGATTAAACTTAAACAAAACAACTTTACAAACATTTAAATTGTAAAAATTAATGCTGAAATTACATAAAATGTTCAATCTTGACTTTTTAAAGTCAAGATTCGAGTGTAAAACATTGAGAAAATTGAAATTTACATTAAAACATCATACTTACACAAATTAATCAGTCATAAAACATGTATTGATGATTAGCAACGGTTATATGTTGTTATTGACATCATAATGATCAAATTAAATGAGATAATTAACCAAAATGTTGAAACCGTCACTTGTGGCTATAGGATCCTTACAATTCGATCAAAATTCACGACATTGAACACATAAACATTCCAATCGGCACCTTTAAGGACTAAAACATCTATCAATTCGAATCAAGAGGCATTGGGAAGAAGATTTGATCTAAGGGTCGGCCGAACTGGAGCACAACGTCGAACTCCTTCAAATCGATATCAAAGCAGGTAAACATTGGTTCCTACACAACCTAAAATGGCCGAATAAACAAACCCCTAACATAATTTCAGCTAACAACATCGAAATATAGGATTTCAATTTCTAGGGTTCATCATTGAAACCGATTTGGGGGTTTTTACTCAAACGATTTTAAAAACCAAATTAATCTAAAGGAGAGTTTCGAAAACATCCATATAATGAAACACCTATATTAGTTTTAACAAACAGTAACGAAATAAACGAGTTCGAATTCTAGGGTTTATCATATGAACGAAATTGGGGGTTTTGATTCAATTGAATGCAAAAATGAAATTAAAAGATACCCACAGTTTCAGACAAGCTCGATTAACATAAACCCTATGTTAATTGTAACAAACAACATCGAATTGTATGAGATTAGGTTTTAGGGTTCTTGAGTTAAAACGAATTGGAAATTTCGAGTTGATAGAACTTGATATTCGAATTAAACCTTTCAGAAAGTCTCGAAATCCCTAGTGTAATGGAAACCCTATGATTTTTCACATTAACAGTAACTAATTTGTTGAATTTGAATTGTGGGTTCTTGAACTTGTTTTCGAGACCATGTATAACCGAATGCGTGATCTTGAGTTGATAATTTATCAAATTGAATTCATCTATAAACTCGCCTAAGTCTATAGAAAAATAACCCTATGGTTCGGGGAACGATTTGGGCTTAAATCGCGTTCAATTGGAACCATGGGGTTCGGTTGATTAAACGAAGGGGAACGAGGCTAGCTGTTGTTAAAATCATTTAAAACGAAAGTGAATTATAATTGCAGAAGCAGAGGAACTGGTTGGGGGTGTTTGTTGGGTTTGGGAGGTCAAGGGTTCGACCCTTGCCTCTGCCACCTTTTGGGTTTTAAAACCATTTTTTTAGCATTTTCGTCATAAAACGCTCGTTTTAACTCCGATTTAATCCGTTCCAGTTGCGTTGGAACCATTATTTAATTCCGAACCTAATGAAACAAAAAAAATTATATTTTAGATCAAAAGCAAACGATCGCGTACGTTACGTGTATCTAAATTAAATCGTATACGTTAATATGATTTAAAAAAACAAAATAAAATTCGTGCATACTTTTGTATGTATGTTTCAAACATTCTAACATATGTATGTTGACACGTATGCGACTATAAACGTGATGTGACATTTAAAATAACGATACGTTATCGTAAATACACAGATTTTTCGTAGAAGGTTGTCTACGCGAATTTACAAGCACGTGATCATGCTGCTTACTATCAAAGGTGCATACACTGCCCCTTTTTACTTTTACTATTTTGGGGGAGAAAACATGTGCAAACAAACGCTTTTAGATACATATCTCTTGCATGAGTTAGCTGTTTATCATAAGTGCGAACATAACACTCAAAGTCCTTACATTTCGAACCGATTAGTTTGTCGTAGTGCAAAGCGTGGTAGTTGAAGATAGATCTATTGGGTTTGACAAACCTCACTTGGTAGATGGGATCTACGCAGGTGTTTAACTAGCCAATTCAAACATTACTATTGTTTGTGTTAGACAATAGTGGAAAGGCAACCAAACGACAAACAGTCAGCTTCGATGTCGACCGCTTATGTAAATGGTACAATGACTAGCTATCATGACTATGCAATGTGTGATTATGTTATCTGCAAACATTACATTTCAAACAGTTGGTCAACCATTTGTGATTACATATACAAACCTGTGTATGCACCAACCTTTGAGTTGACTTGATTTACATGTTTTCTCAGGATAGTAAGGCACAAGCAAGGACAAGCAGGGACTAGAACGTTGAGTCTCATGCATACAGTTTATTTTGATTGTTGATTTGAAACATTGAACATTGTATTTACGGTTTTGCAACTGTTACATTTGATTTTTGGTTTTCAAACGTTTCCGCAATGTTAAACTTTGATTTTTGGTTTGTCACGACCTAAACGGTATGATTCCGTTAGTTGAAATTTGGGGGTGTGACAATGTCTGCATTTATTGAATTGCCATTATGGCAAGTCAAAAAATATTGACATTTTCTTTCATGGGAAAGTGCTACCATTTTTCTTCTTTTGTGTCTTTCCAAATAGACTTTTAGAATTAGACAGCTCACTCAAAGCTTAAGCACCTAATAGAGGTTTTGGAGAAACCCTCTTCTCAATCTTCCCATTAATGCACTCTTGTTACGTCGCCATGGGTGTTGCGCATCTAAAATTCTACGGTGATCCATATAGCACATTTTCTTACTATGCGTCAAGTAAAGTGAGCTAGTCTCATGATTACAACATGGACATGAAAATTTCTGTTTGTTTTCCACCCTAACAACATTGAGTAAGCTAGAAAATCACTAATTGTCCACATTAAGGCGGCATGCATTTCAAAGGCCTCATCACTATATTTATCGTATGTGTCCAACCCATTAATCCATAATTCCTTAAGCTCCTCAACTAAAGGTTGTAAATAAACGTCTATATTATTACCCGGAGATTCGGGTCTGGGAATTAACAAAGACAACATGAAGTATTCTGGTTTTAGTGACATCCATGGAGGCGAATTGTAGTTAACCAATACCATAGGCCATGTGCTATGAGCAATGCTCATTGTTCCAAATGGATTAAATCCATTGCTTGACAACCCTAACCTCACATTTCTAGTTTCTTTTGCAAAATGAGGATGCAAGGTATCAAATTCCTTCCAGCTTTGCCCATCTACAGGATGCCTTAAATTACCATCTTTAGGGTGTCCCTTATCATGCCATGTATGTTTAGTTGTTTCATAACATATGAAAAGTTTTTGCAATCGGTTTTAAAGGAAAATGCCACATCACTTTAGCCAGATTTTTGAAGGTTTTTTAGAATCCTCATTATTAAGCTTGTTTTATTTTTTCCTTCATTTGTTTCCACTCAGAAGTTTTGCAAATGCGACACACTTCAATATGTTCATCATCTTTCGAGTAAAGCATGCAACCATTTGGAGATGCATGAATCTTCTTATAATCAAGGCCTAAATCCCTTACGATTTCCGTGCTTCAGTAAAACTACTTGGAAGCTTTTCCTCTGGAATCATCTCTTTTAAAAGTATTAGAAGATCATCGAATGCTACATTACTATACCCATGAAGGTTCTTATAGAGAAGAAGTCTAACATTAAAAGATAGCTTTGAAAAACTCTTACACCTAGGGAATAAATTGTCACACCTCGAGCCGGCGGGGTTGGATCGGAGTCCCCATCAGGCGGAAGGTTCTGAGGGCGCGATATCGAGAGTGATAATCAAAGTGATCAGATTATTTACATTGCACATGATATAAATGAGAAATGCTAAATAAAATAGAATTACAAAGTTAAATTACATCCGTATTGTTCATAATTTAACAATGTAAATCTATCATAAACATCATAAGATATCTATCTTGTAACTGCACAAAATATTCAAAATAAGTGTATAATGATGTTCCAAAAATATGCAGGTCGAAATATACTAAGTCTTCTATCTGAAGTCCTAGTCCAAAAGCATAAGCTTCTTAATTGACATGTTCGTCACCTGAGAAGTCATGCAGAAATAAAGTCAACACATGGTTGGTGAGTTCATTAAGTATTATAAAAAAAATGAATTTGAACAACTTGAATGACAACCTTAACCTCACCATTAACCACCTATACCATCTAGTTCAGTATGCTTATATATAGGGCATATGTAGGGGACAAGCCCCAGCCACCGTCCCACCACATACTTAACCACATGATATATTGTTCCTGGTGATAGTTAAGCATTTCATTCTACTACTTGGATTCCATGACACATGATTCATAGCATTTGATCACCCTGAAAATGTAAACCTTGTTTCCCCGAAGTGACAACCTTAACCTCATCAACAACCACCTCTGTTAACCAATCAAGTATGCTTATATATAGGGCATATGTAGGGGACAAGCCCCAGCCACCGTCCCACCACATACTGAACTGCTTAACATATTGTTGTTAATGATAGTTAAGCATTTCACCCTTACCATTACCCAAAATGATTCTTCAGTTCATTGTTCCTGTAAATACAATAATCTGGAATCTAGGTTGATTCCTTAAGTACATCACAATAATGATCAACCACAGTAATTTTAGGAACAGTCATAAATGCTTAATTAAATAAATAAGTAAAAATTTAATAAAAATCTAAGTCCTAATGATTGGGCCTTGGTCAACTTGAGTAAACTAGTCTGTCAATCAATATACTTAGTAGTTAGGGAATTCTATAAATATCAGCAAACATATGACCTACAAATCAAACGGTCTAGCTAGGACTTCTTGAAATGTAGGATTTCTTATTTCGTACTTGATTCTTCTTGTTTCGTATTGTTTCGTTGGCATATGTTATCTTTGATATTTCCCAGACTTTCCCTTGAAAATGATTCGTAGATTCGTTTGATTCGTTTGATTCGTTGAACCCATACACTTGTTTCGTCAAAATAGTTTCGTTTGATTTGTTGAAATGACACACTTGATTTGTCAAAATAATTTCGTTTGATTCGTTGAAATGACACACTTGATTCGTCAAAATAGTTTCGTTTGATTCGTTGAAATGTTTAGTTTAACCCAATTAATCACTTAAGGTATAAGTAGATAACTTTAGTAAAAACCTGCATAAAATTTACCTAGACATGATCTAGGATATCCATCATACATGTAAAACATATAGAATTTAAAAGCATTTAAGTAAACAATTTAATTAAACAGTTTACGCATGCTTCTCAGCCCCGCGTTTTAAAACAAAATGTTAGAAAAGGGGCAATGAACTCACCTGTGTTGATGTCTAATGTTCTATCACAGAATGCGCACTCTTGTTTGTAGGCTAAGTATCTTCAGTTCCTGAGTTGTTTTAAAGAAATTCGAATACTATAAGTATACGTATTAGTCGCCGCGTCTAAGGTTTGGTCGGTGCGTGTAACTAAGTGTCCTACTTTACTAAGTGATTCTATGATCTAGTCTAACTTACTTACCCTTTTACGACCCCAATCCCATGTTTATTATAACAACTTACTTTTAAATTTTTACAAAATTCAGGCAGAGTTTCCTTTGTTTTTAGTTCGAATCCAGACAATTTATATTGTCCATTTCTCAACAATTACTCAAACAATTTAATCACAGTAAGCCTTAAATCAAAACATTTATAATAAAATTCCATTTTAATTCAATATTAAGTCAAACTCAATTAATTAAGCTAGCAAGTTTATAAATCGGTTTCTTTTATTAAAATCTAATTACTCCTTGAATCAAATAAGCATTTTCAATATGATGGGCCTTAGTTAGCCCATTAGGTCCATATCGGCCCGTTTAGTAAACTTTGATTCCGTATTGATAACAAACTTTGATTTTGATCCATATGAGTTCTTGGAAGTCTTTCACGTGTGTTAAACTTAATTAATAGATGTTAACATTCATATTGATGTGTTATTGTGTTTCATGAAAGCCCGTATCTCTTAGTGACTCTACTTATTAGTCCATACACAAACACACACATACTTCATGCATGCATGTATCCTTAGCTCGTTTCTAGACCTTGAGTTCTCATATGTACATTCCCGTGGTTCTTAGACTTAAATTCATAGCCCTTAGTCCATCACAACACTAATTCGATAACATTTTGGGTTCGGTATCCCCCAAGGAGCAGCGAACCTTTTGAGGCAATCTCCTTGGGTTCGGCTAACACTTCAACACTAACGAACCCTTAGGGTTCGGCTATGATGAGGGAAGGTTCGGCCGAAGGAGGATGGTTCGTGGTCTTGATGGTTCGGCTACACTAACATAGGGGTTCGGCTCTAATGGTTCGTGTCTATTAAGGTTTGCATGGCCAAGGTTCGCCCATGCATGGTTCGTTGTCCCTAATGCTTCGGCTGAGCAGGGTTAGTGTCTTATCCTAGGTTTGGCCATCACTAGGCTCACCGGAGTATGAGCCAAGGTTCGGCCATGCAGAACCACAGGTTCGTCTGCAGGTTGGTGCAGGGTTCGGCTATATTCAAAAGGTTTGGCTAGAATAATCTGGTTTGCTAGGTAACAGGTTCGGCCCTGGTTGGTTGGCATGTACCACAGGTTCGTTGCAGAAGTCCACGTGATGGTGCAGGGTTCGTTGCAGGGTGATGGTTAGGTGGTAGCAGGTTCGTGTATCTCATGCCCCACTGATAAAGGTTCGGCCAGAATTATAGGGTTCGGCCAGCTCTATGTCTTCACGAACCTGTATCCAATTGCGCCTCACCATCTTCATTCTAACAAACACCACCTATTACAACCACAATCTATCTATTCCTACGTACGTGTATCAATTTATTGTAGGGTTTTCTAGTGTTTTAAACCGGTGTTAACATCATAGTTACAAGGATTCGAGATAACCCTCAAAACCGAAAATAAAGTGAATGTTTACCTCAAACTCATCGGTTAAATGCTGGAAATTCTTGTACTCTTGTGATCTACTTGATGAGGGGGTCGTTTTAGCACCAAAAGTTCTTGAATCCAACGAGATATGAGTGCGTAGTTGTAGAGAGAAGATGGAGAAAACCCTTTTTAGAGAGAGAGAGAGTTCAAAAACGAAAATGAGGAGGATAAAGAAAGTTGGTGGTGGTGGGTGAGGGATTTAATGTCTCATTTAATGATTTAGGAACACCCAGTATGTAACGACCGGTTTTAACGGTTACGTGTGTTAATAAATAAACTTTATTATATTTTAAATAATGTTGTGATAATAATATAATAACATTTGGAGTATTATATTTAACTAGTAACTAACTTGATCAGATTGGTTAAGTGGGTTAACTAGTTAAAATTCTGAGGGGCTAAACTTGCCAAATAGGCAAAATTGATTTAAAAGAGGGGTAAGGGCTTTGACTTAAGTCAAAGTCCAGAAATTTCATTTATGTGTGTGTGTTTTACGTGAAGAGCAAGAGGAGAAGAAGAGAAGTTCAAGCCCTAGTTCTTCATCCATGATTCTCGTTGACTACATGGGAAAATTTCAAGATTTAAGCCTTTAATCTTAACCCTAAGTGCTATCTAACGTCTTGTAAGTGATTCTAATCTCATTATGATGTTGGTTGAATGTTTTTAAGATGAACAAAGTTAGAGTTTAGTTTAAATCTTGAAATTGGTTGTTTAAATGGGTTAGAAACCATAAGTATATGGGTGATCAAGTAACTAAACATCTAATTTGATTAAAATCAATGATTATGAACATGGGTGTTCATGGGAGATTTTATGATGGCTGAAATTGAATGAAAAACAAGTTAGTAAATCATGCACATGTGGTGTTTTTGAAAGAAAAGAGATTATATGCTGAATTAAAAGAAATTGTGTTGCTGCACTGTTATTGTAAAATCTGTATAAAATCATAGAAAAATCATGAGAAAATGAGCCTTATATGCTTAGAAAGCTCTTTGAAAGGGCTACAATCCATATTTTTACATGAAAAGCTGAAAACAAACTTAAGATGGGTTAAAATGGCAATTACAGCAGCAACATAGAAAAATTCAGCAAGCTGAATTGTGAAAATAAAGGTGCAGACCTGATTTTGTAAATTGTGTATAAAATCAACCGTGTATCCGTTTGAGGCGTATTTTATATGCTTGAAAAGTTCTAAGAGTCTATTACAACCCATATTTGAACATGAAGAGCTAAAACATATTGTAAATGTGTCAAAAATGTTGATTACAGCAGCAACTCAGAAAGTTGCTGCACAAAAATAAGATTTTCCATAATGTGATAAAAATGGGAAATTGAGTATGGGTGATGTTGAACATAAATAGATGATACTAGTGGGTTATGTACATCTAAATAAATGTTTTAGAAGTATCTAAGATACTTGTTCATGGGTTTTGATGGGAATGATGGGTTTTGGGTAGAACTCATGTAAGACAGCATTGTTGGGTGGATATGGATCATAATCCATGGGTTAAATGTTAATATGAAATAAATTGATGTTAAAATTGATAAAAGTTATGATCTTGGGTGAATATTGACTAAAAAGGGTGATTATGGATAATCATGGGATGATTAGGATCATAACTAATGTAATGAACATCAATATTTGATAAATGCCTAAGGGAGGCATAGAATATGATTAATTGTGATAATTGGCTAAAACTTGCTAGATGTAGTAAGATAGAGTCAATTGAGTGATAAATTGACTTTGAGAAAGTCAAACGGGTCAAGTAGGTTGAACTTGATTGTATGTATGTGTGTATGTTAAGATGATTGCAATGTGTGCATAGGTGATGAAAACAAACTTCATAGGAAAGGAAAGGAGCTTGCTTTGTAGTTAGAGCTTTGGACCAAAGGTAAGTCACCTAATTGATTGAGTCACTTAATATGTTGTTAAATTCACAAGGTGTGTGATTAAGGTAAATTGACTCTAAGTGATGGTTAGTAAATTGAATTTACTATGTGGTTGACCCATTGGGGATATGGGCAACAATACACAATGAGTGTGTAAATCACAATGAGTGTGATGTGAATGTCTTGAGTGACATGTGTTGAATAGTAATTGAGTTTACTATACACGACGGGCGTGTAAGTCACACGGGTGTGACATTAATGTCTTGGGTGACATGTGCTGCATAGTAATTATGTGGATTAAACACAATGTGTGCGTGTGTTAAATTAAATCTACAAATAAGTGTACAATAAGATTGTGGTGGCAATCGTATTATCTACTAGTGAGTAGACTAAACTTAATAACCATGAGGGTTAATATGTGTATGTGGTGCAATGAGTGCGTAAACATAAATGTAAACCGTAATGTGTGTGGTTAGAGTTTACAATGAGGGTATGAAAGTGTTAGTAGACTATTGACTTACGGTAGTAGCTACCAGTATGTTGACTTCTAAAGTCAAAGTTGTGTGTTTTGTTTAATTATTGTTAGAATTGAAATGTGTGTGTGACTTTTTGATTAGATTGTGTATGTGTATGGGTTGTAAGTCACTTAATTGAAATGAGTTGTGTTTAAAACGTGGCTAAATTCACAATGTGTGAGATTGTGTTAAGTGACTTTAGGTGTTCATTAGTAAATTGTGTTTACTATGTGATTGACCCATTTGATATATGGGTATTTATACACAATGGTGTGTAAGTTACCCAACTTGCTATAAAATTACATACAAGTAGTAGAAAGAGTCTACTTGATTGTTGGTGTTTATATATTGATTGTGCATAACTTGACTAATGAAACTAATTGAGTTAAGAGACCTATGAGAAGGCATTTTTAGTTTCAATATGAATGTTATGCTTGAGTTGTATGTGTAATATAAATTGCATAATATTAGCAGGATGAGCCGGTAGATGATTTCATGATACCACATGAGTGTGGATAACCGGATGAGCCGGTGAAATTGATCAATTAAACCACTAGATGGTGGACAACCAAATGAGTTGGTAATAATGAGTCAAACCACTAGAGTGTGGATAACTGGAAGATTCGGGAATTTAAATTGGTGAAACCCCTAGTGTGTGGGTAATTGGATGAGCCAATAATTTGAGAATAGTGTTGTAATTAGCCAAACAGTTTTTCTGAATTCGTGTTTGGCTATTCGGATGGCATTCTAAGGCACTGTAACCCCTGAGAATGTTCCATAAACATGTGTTAAAGTTTTTTAGGTGTTCTTACTTAGTTCTAACGAACTAATGGTGAAAACAACGTGTGTTATGCAGGTACTTATGTAATAAAGGCGAATGTGATCGGGAAAGGATGATATTGGATCGAATGAAGCTTCGAGCGATACAAGTTAATATTGAGAAGACTTGTTTATTTAAAAAAACAGATGTGTTTGTATATACTAAACTATATAAGTGGTTTTTAAACAAGTTTGTGTTGGTTTTTGAATGTGACAGGTTATAAAGGGTTGTTTATTTAGTTTTCAAACAAACCCTTGCAAAATTTTTTTATGGGACCAAATTCCGCAACGTTTTTATGTTTAAAACAAGTGTTTTCTGATCCGTGTGGGATTAGGGTGTCACACGGTAGTTCAGTCTCATTCGGTTTCGCGTTAAATGCCGGTTTGCTAGTTTTCGTATGAAACGATACGGATTATAAAATAGAATTTATAAAATTTAATTCAAGTTGTGATTCCTAATAAATTAACTAATATCTTTTATTTATTTTAAAAATTTCAGAATATTTAATTAACTGTTTAAATTGAATCGTACGGTTGTCGCGCGTATTCGCTCGAATCGTCACGCGTACGAACACGACGATAACTATACTTTTCAATATTGTTTTCTAATTATTGGATATTATTCAGAACGCTAAACCTTCATATATATTCGTACAGATCGTCACCTATACGAATAATCCGTCAATTTAGCATTCACATAACAACATCCGTGTGTTTTGTTCTATAAAGCCTCACATATAATAAATCCTAACAATTAATCCCATGATGGTTCTATGTTGCCAAATGATTATCTGACTCAAGAACCATGATTCTGAACTTTGTTTCTGTTAAATGTTTCTGAACTTGTTGTCTGATAACATAAAATGATAATGACAATGGACATGAATAGAAAATGCACTGAAATGTATATTGTTCGTACCTGTTTACTGTTCATGTTACTGTTTAAGATCACTGTTCTGGTACGGTTCCGGCACTGATGTTACATAAATCTTGCTTTCCATCTTCTATCAGCGTATACAACTTTTTAAGTTCTTCATTTAAACCTCCAATTTTTGTACTTGCTTCCTCTATAGTTTCTCTAAACCTATCATGCATTAATTTATCAAAATTGTCATGCATATCATCTCTATTATGTCTTGTTTGCAAGGAGGTTTCTCCATGAAAGACCCATACATAGTAGTCTTCTACAAATCCATGTCCTTTTAAATGATCAAATGCATCATCTCTTCGATGCCAGTAACGTTTCATACACCGTTTGTAAGGACAACAGATTTGAGATTCTTTCGCCACCTTACCGAACGAAGCATTGAGAAATTCAATTACTCCATCTTCAAATTCAGGTAACCGTTTAGGTAAATACATCCAGTCTCTAACATTCCCCATGTCTCTCGTACTCAGAAACTTGTATTAAATTATGTCATAAAATTATGTACTTTATCACCTTTTTGAAAATTTTAATTTAGTGCAACAAAATCTAAGTTGCTGCTATAATTGTCCAATTTGATAACTTTACAATTTTATTCAACATAATGTTCAAATATGGATTGTAGTAGACTTAAAGATCTTTCCAACTATATAAGGCACATTTTCTACACATTTTTATATGATTTTTCAAAGAACTATTCAACAGTTTACAAAAAAAATCAGCTTTTACACAACATATGAAGCTATTTTGAAATGCAGTTTTTTCGAGAAATAGATTTGATTGTCCATCTTTTGATAGATTGGATATCTATATAAGGCATTCTCCGGATAATTCAAATCGAAGCGTCTACCTATCTTATTAATCTTTTCTATTTCTAAAACTCTTTATAAAGTAGACTCAATAAGCTTTCCGATGACATATTACACGTCTCAAACCGATTATTGGTTGTTTTATATGATTTTTTTAAATTAGTGCAACAAATAAAATAATTCCAATAAACACTAAATCTAACTTTTCATTCAATCTTTTTAACAAACACTTGGTGTGCATATGACTTCTAACGCATAGTGTAATCACCTAAATCTACTAATTAAGCATCATTCATTATCATACAATCTCAAGGTAGGTGATTCCAAATTCTTCTATATGATCTACATGAACCCCATTAACATTTGTTCCTATCAAGCAACACTTTTCGAGTTTTTGCCCAACCCTTCCATAACCCACTAATTAATCACCAAAATACAATAAAATAGTCACCTTGATGTAGAGTAACACAAGTAGAACTACAATTTATAGCTGAATTCAATATTAATACTTGATTTGGTGACGATTAAGCTTAAAATCCAAATTTGAGCTTTCCCTCTTGTTCACGTACGTTAGTTCAACATCAAAATATGGGGATTTTGACTAAAGTCAATAATCCTCTCCTCTTTAAAAACTTATTTTCACAACTAGGCAATTTCAACCCTTCTACTTTTCTATGAAAACTTCACTAGGTTTATTTACTAGGTAGTTATTTACTATTTAACTTACTAATCAAATATCATAGTTAAATAATATTTAAGTTAAAAGTTTTGTCATAAATGATTAAATTCGTAAATAACTTAAAACAGGTCGTTACATAATTACATTTTGATACTGCATTTGGATGCGACCTTTAAAAATAATAGTTGCATTTAAAACTTTCATAATGCAACTTTTGAACATAAAAGTTGCATTTTTAGTAAATTAGCAACTTTTAAATACAAAAAGTTGCAAATTCAATAAAATGTTGCAACATTTTATCGAAAATGTTGCATTAGATCTTTCATAGTATAATAAAGTTGCATTAGAATCAAATGCAAATGTTGCTTCTAAAAAGATGCATTAGATCTATTTTCTAGTAGTGTGTATGTCTAAATTCAAGTTCGTCTTAGAGTTAGCATCAAGGTAAAGGTTTAGATTTATTTCAATGTAAATTTTTTGATAAAATAAATCTAAACCATCATTAAATCTTAAAAGAATGTGAATTTACACATACATATAAACAAAAAAAAATATTATACATGTGTAACAATGATATTCGAAAAAAATAAAAAATTGGATTTATTTTGGTGGGTTATCAAAGGTTATCACTGTAAAAGTGAGTTATTATGTATACATACATAGATACATATATGAGTAAATTATAGAGATCGCCCATTTGGTTTGCCAGTATTTCGCTCTTGGTTCGTAAGTTTCATAAATAACTCATATGTTCCCAAGCCTTTAAACATTTGTAACACATACATTTTCTAGATTTCACTGTTGATCCCTAAATTTCACATGACCAAAGGAGTATATCTGTTGTAAATGCTTAGAAGTTTTGATCATACAAGTAATTCATGAAACTAAAGAAGAAAGAGAGAAATACCAACAAAATATATGAACTATCTCGGTAATTGAGTGTGTGTTTTAAAAATAGTTATTATCCACGACATGCCCACCCTTTATTTTTGTTGGAAATTTGAGTTATTTGATTAATTATCAAATTTAATTTGAATTAAAATCTATACTCTCCATATTACTCAAAACTTTTCAAATTACTCAAGACTTTTCAAATTACATGTATTGATATTAATTCAAGACTTTTGGAATAACAATCTTGTAGTATATTGGTGTCTTGTTTGGTTGTCTACTTGATGATTTCAAGATTACTTCATGCAATCTGCCACATATGTTGAATAATTTTTAGCTTTCTTGACTCTTCAGTCTCTAGTTTAAAATATCTTTTTCAAGTGCTAGGTTAATCTCGGCAGTACACAAACTTTTTCGGTTGTTGTACCATGGGAGACAGACGCGTTCATCTTGAGAAGAGGCGCTAAATCTGTTTTAAGGGAAGCGTGTTGAATACGTGCCTCAACCACGATCATCAACACATCTAATTCATCTTGCAGTGAAGAATAAGTGGAAGACACAATGGATTGAAAACATTGTCAAAAGGCTTGATTAAAGACTCAACATGGATCATGCTATAATCAAGGAAGCTATTTGTAGTATCCAACGAAGACATAGATCAAAAAAGTTTGGTATATATATTTATAATTTATATTATTTTATTTTAATGTTGTAACTGGTATTGTACTATATTATTTCTATGAATCTCGAGAATACCGTTATTATGTATATTTTATTATTGTTTTATAATAAAAATGTGAACCCATTTTCTACAATCTTAAAACAGACTTTCGTGAAAAACTTATAAATAAGGATTTTGGGTTCATGAAAGTTAAATATAAACTGAGATTTTTGATAAAATCTAGTAAATATTTTTGAGAAATATTTAGTACAAATTGGTCGGATTTTGTAATTGAAGTACAATATTTAATCCGAATACCGTGTTACAAGACATATGATTTGATTCATTGTTTTGAATTCATGGGTTTCGGTTGTGAATTGAGCCATGGAACAATTTTTGGTTTGTTTCAAAATAAGTTTTGAACTTTCATTTTCTAAGAATTGTATTAGAAGAATGTGGCTTTGTAAACACATACAAAGTGTTTGACTTGTTTTTCCTTCTAAAATGCTTGTTAGAAGTTTATTATTTTTTTTAGCAAAATATTATTATTTACGAAACCTTTACATTTTCTAACAAGCATCCTAGATGTAATTATTGTTTTTGGTAAACAATATTGGTTTGAACTATTTAAGTTTTCAAACTGACGTGTTAGAAACAAGGTGGTTTTCGAAACCGTATAATCGGTTATCAACATTTAACTTATATTTCTAATGAGCGTGTTAGAAATTATAATGTTGATTAAAATAATAAATATTCTAACGAACGCAAGCATTTGTTTAGAATAGTTCTCATGCCTTTATATTTTCAAACGAGCATGTTAGAAATGAGAGTATTGGTACAAAACTTTGTTTATTTTATAACGAGCGCGTTATAAAAGATTACTTTGCAAAGTTTTATGCTTTATAACGATTTTGGTAATCTTTTATTTTCTAACAGGTGTGTTAGAATTAGTTTATTTTATATAAACATAATAAGGTTTAACGATTTTGGTAATCGTTTATTTTCAAACAAGAGTGTTAAAATCAGTTTATTTTGTATAAACATAATGAGCTTTATAACAATTTTGATAATCATCTATTTTCTAACAATTATGTTAGAATCAGTTAATTTTGTATAAACATAATAAGATATATAACGATTTTGGTAATTGTTTATTTTTTAACAAAGTGGGTTAAAACCAGTTTATTTTATAAAAAAGGGCTTTATAACGGTTCGGGTAATCGTTTATTTCTAACAAGCGTGTTACAACCGAATTATTTTATAAACCGAAAGGCTTTAAAAAAGATTTGAGTAATCGTTTCTTTTCTAACAAGTGTGTTAGAACCTGTTTATTTTGTATAAACCAAAAGGCTTTATAATGGTTCTGGTAATTGTTTATTTATAACAAGAATGTTAGAACCGATTTATTTTGCATAAACTTATAAGCTTAAGACGAATTTGATGATAGTCATTTCTCATAAACATATTAGAACCGATTTATTTTGTATGAATCAATAAGCTTTAAAATGATTTTGTAATCATATACTTATAATGAGTGTCTTAGAAATGGAATCATCATATAAACCAAAAATTTGGAGCTTTTGCTAAACGTTCAAATTCTAATTAGCTATTAGAATTAATTGGTTACTTGCAATGATTTGGCAATCGTTTTATTCTCTAACAAGCTAGTTAGATATTGTTTTATAAAACTATATCATAATTAATGGACTTGATAAACATAAATAAATATAGTTTAAAATTAAAACTGTTGCAAACTTGACAATGTGTTTTAGATAAATAAAACATGGGTTTTCGCAATGGTTTGATATTCATACAAAAAACATCACTACTTGAACCATAAATAGTCTCGAAAAGATTTTTTGGTGGAAAACAACCCAGTGTTGTTATGAACATAGTCGATTGTTCAAACTACTTGCAAGCAGTTATTCTTCAGACAACTTTGTGTTTGTTATAGATTAATGTTTCTAAATGAAATGAATAAAATTAGTGCATACGTTTTATTGAGGGAGGATCTCAAAATGCCACATGGCAAAGTCATTTGTGATGATTTCGATAGACGTTGAAAGTGTTGAAGAAATAACACTATAAGATTGATGTTTAGCTATTATTCTTGTACCCGTTTAAAATATATTAATTATTAAATTTTATTATAAACGTCCAACTATAGCTTAAGTTTATTTTTTTAAGTAAACAAGTTGATCTAAAGATAATAAAATGATAAATGGTAAATAATATTTAAATTTTGGAGAATTTAAATTTTTTAGTATAAGAAAGATACATATTTAAACCGAAATTACAAGTGGGGACTTGCACGAACACAATGAGCGGGTTGTGATCTTGACTTATGTTTCAAATCACATATCAAACATCAATGTAATATGATGAGCGTGTTAAAAAGAAATACACAATAACGAAGGATGTCCTCTAATATATGTTGAGAGCATCAACATGGAAATTCATAAGTGTATTTTAATTACTATAACATATGAAAGAAGTATATGTTATTGTAAATAATCTTAATAAATTTTGCACATTAATTAAAGATACTTACAATAGTGATGGTATTGTAGATTATGCTACAACCATTAACGTTATTAAAACTATGTGGAGGATTTATTCTTCAATTTGAGAGAGCATCCCAATAAATGGTTTCCTTGAAACAACAATAGAAATGTATAAATCACTTTGGACAAATATGATGTTATGTTGTTGAGGGTCAATCTAGTTGACTATATCTCAAGAGTTTAGTGATTTTATACAAATATCATTTATACTATTGGTGATGAATGTCTCCACCAAAATGAGATGATCTAAGGCTTATGTTAAGACTTTGTGAGTAAATGGTGAAGACTTGGAGATTAAAGGCAAATGAGTTATGACCCTATATAATAGATGAAGTTTACTGTTATTATGAGCTTTCCTTAAACCAAGAGTTTAAAAATCTCATCATTCTTGTCTAAACTAAGATATGAATGTTTGTAGAGATATTGTGTTATCTCTAGGAGCTATAGATGACCAGAATGATGCATCTTCTGTCACACCCCGAGCCGGCGGGGTTGGATCGAAGTCCCCGGCGGGCGGAAGGTTCTCGGGGCGCAATATGGTGAGTGATAATCGTAATGATCAGATTGTTTACATAGCATCAATGTTAAGAATAACTAAAGCACAATCAAACATTTAAACTAGGATTACAAAGTTAAATTACAATAGCAATGTTCGGTAATTTAACTCGATAAACCTAACAAAAGAATCAAATGTTTTCTATCTTGTAATTTGTACAAGACATTCAAAGTAATTTGTATGATCAGCAAAATATGTGCTTCCAAAATCAACTAGGTCCTCTATCTAGGCCACCTAGCATGCAATCCAATAGCCTTAGCTTAAACATGTTCTTCACCTGAGAAAGCATGTAAGAAAAACAAAGTCAACACAATGGTTGGTGAGTTCATAAAGTTTATAAGTTTAAAAATAGCTTTAGCAAACCTCCTTCGGTAAAACCTTAACCTCATTAACTCCACATGTAATATCCAAATCGGTATGCTTATATATAGGGCATACCCCTGAGTCGAGCCTACAACCCGCCCAGATGCCGTCCCACCACATACTAATCCGCATATGACACTCTTGTTAATAATAATTAAGCATTTTACCTACCATTCAAACCATTCCTCGTCATAGATTTAGTTTATTGTTTCAAAGTTTACAAGTCTATAGCATTCATAAGTATTAGCCTCAAAGTAAGTTTCACAAGCATCATAGTTTCACACGCACATAGTTTCGCTTACACTAATCTCAAGCGTGAGTACAAGCCCTGCTATAGCAGAAGTTTAGCAATTACGTAGCTCACGGATAGATACAAGCCCTGCTCTAGCAGAAGTTTAGCCATTACGTATCTCATGAATTAGTTAAGCCTAGTCTAGCAATTACGTGTCTCCTATACAAGATACAAGCCCTGCTCTAGCAGAAGTTTAGCAATTACGGTTAATCATCTCAGGGATGACATCTTTCAAATGGTTTTGTCAATTGGCTACTCAGAAGTGTCGCCAAAAGCGATAGTGGCAGGACCAATAACTAGACCCTCTTATATCGGGTTCGGTGGAGTTTAGGTTTAGCGAAGGAGGAGGAGGTGGCGGTGGTTTAAATCCGGCGGTGACGGTGTAGAAGAGTGTGGTGCAGATGTCATGTTTAGTAGTTACCGGATTCGGTTGTCTTTGGGCGGCATTCTGATCATAAGCAAAAGAATTTGGTTTTAGTGCAGTGATCGAACGCAGAAGACACAATGCAACTTAAGTATTATGTTCTCTACATGAAGGTCCCTAAGTTATAGTCTAGGCCAAACCGTTTAAGTAAATGACCTATTAAGCTCTATAAGCATTGAGTTTATACCAATCTGTCACACCCCGAGCCGGTGTATTTTGGATCGAAGTCCCCGGCGGGCGAAAGGTTCTCGGGGCGCGATATCGTGAGTGATAATCGTAATGATCAGATTGTTTACATAGTCCATCAATGTTAAGAATAACTGAAAAGCACAATCAAACATTTAAACTAGGATTACAAAGTTAAATTACAATAGCAATGTCGGTAATTTAACTCGGTAAACCTAACAAAGAAATCAAATGCTTTCTATCTTGTAATATGTACAAGACATTTGCAAAGTAATTCGTATGATCAGCAAAATATGTGCTTCCAAAATCAACTAGGTCCTCTATCTAGGCCACCTAGCATGCAATCCAATAGCCTTAGCTTAAACATGTTTTCACCTGAGAAAGCATGTAAGAAAAACAAAGTCAACCCAATGGTTGGTGAGTTCATAAAGTTTATAAGTTTAAAAATAGCTTTAGCAAACCTCCTTGGTAAAACCTTAACCTCATTAACTCCACATGTAATTCCAAATCGGTATGCTTATATATAGGGCATACCCCTGAGTCGAGCCTACAACCCGCCCAGACACCGTCCCACCACATATCTAATCTGCATATGACACTGTTGTTAATAATAATTATGCATTTTACCTACCATTCAAACCATTCCTCGTCATAGATTTAGTTTACTGTTTAAAAGTTTACAAGTCTATAGCATTCATAAGTATTAGCCTCAAAGTAAGTTTCACAAGCATCATAGTTTCACACGCACATAGTTTCGCTTTCACTAATGTCAAGAGTGAGTACAAGCCCTACTATAGCAGAATTTAGCAATTACGTAGCTCACGGATAGATACAAGCCCTGCTCTAGCAGAAGTTTAGCCATTACGTATCTCATGAATTAGTTAAGCCTAGTCTAGCAATTACGTGTCTCCTATACAAGATACAAGCCCTGCTCTAGCAGAAGTTTAGCAATTACGTATCTCATACATAGACACAAGCCATGCATACACAAACAATCCAGCAATTACATATCTCTATTAGCAGACAAAAGCCCTGCTATAGCAGAAGTTTAGCAATTACATGTCTCTTATATAGATATAGCTTAGCCTCGTCACAGTTTAGCTTTCACACATCTCAATACATGGGTACAAGCCCTGCTATAGCAGAAGTTTAGCAATTACGTAGCCCATGATTAGATACAAGCTTAGCATATCGCACGCACGCAATCATAGTTTCAAGCATATAGTTTCAAGCATTAGCATGTAGTTCAACCACGAAATTCATAGTATAAGCATCAGTATGTAGTTTAAGCCTCTAGTTTGTAGCATAAGCATCAAGCCTCAAGTTTAAGCATTTAGTTCATAGCATAAGCCTCAAGCATCGAGTTCAAGCATCGAGTTTCAAGCATAAGCATTAAGCATCAAGTTTAAGCATCTAGTTTATAGAATAAGCATCAAGCACATAGTTTCTCAAAGTATTTTAGTTTCCAAGCATAATCCTTGTTGTAAGCATCATAGTTATGTTTAAAAGCATTAAATAACATTTTAATAATTTATTAAAATGCCTAACATGCTTCTCAGTCCCGAAGTAAAAACAAATAAGTTTGAAAAGGGACATATGAACTCACCTTGTGTCCGTAGTAGTTGACTACGTAAAACAAGAATACGCACGCTCTTTGTTTGCACTTGTTGTGATGTTCACGTTCCTGTATTGATTATCATAGTATTTGCAGCTTATAAGTATGTGTTGTAGTAATTTGTGTGCGTGTATGTGTTAGCCCTAAAGTTGGCTAACACTTGTGAGTTTCGGTATTAATTCAGCCCCATCTATGTGTTGTCATAACTTCCAATTTAGTACATAGTTTTAAATGCTTTCTTTCTCAAAGTTTCAATCATATCCTCTTATACTAAGGAATTGCATTGATAAAATGTTTATAAATAAATTACCGTTAATACTGTACGTATTAAACCCTTGTATTTTAAGTTCTTGTGTTTACCTCGAGTTAACCGTGTTGTGGCTAAATAAATTTCTAGATGGGCCGATTTAAAGAGGCTGTTGGGCCGTTAAGGTCAATGTGGTCGAATATTGGCCATGGGCCAACTATCGGGCCAATTATAAATTAATCTAAGTGTTGGGCTTGTGCAATGATAGGTTAGGTCGGCTAAATGTATTGGGCCTGAGAATTTATGTTGGGCCGAGAGTGGGCCTTAGGCTGGATTAAATGGTTGTGTTTGATCACATGGATTTAATTGGGCCGCACAAATTCAATGGTCCGCATCAAAATAAGTGGGCCGGTGTAGGGCAAGGGTGGGCAGAATCATTTTATTGGGCCCAGATGGTGACTTTATTATTGCCGGTCAAGACAAAATCGGGTAACACTTTGAACCAGCGAACCTATCAACCTAGGGTTCGTGAGATGTTAGACAAAACCAAGGTTCGTCTATTGGTTATCGGTCACACAATATCATAGGTTCGTTAGTGGCACTTAGGGTTCGGCAGTGTTTGCTCCCAGAAGGAAGGTTCGTGGGAACTAGGGTTCGGCCATGTTAGCTTTAAGGTTCGGCTGATGCTTGGCAAAAAGGTTCGGTGACTTGTGCTCAAAGGTTCGCTCAATGGTCTAAGGCTCGGTGCTGCACACGAGGTTCGGGGAAAGTTGCAGGTTCGTCGATCCTTGGAGGTTCGTAGCTAGACTCGTTTCATAGGAGGGTTCGTCGGGGTTCGTGAGTCAGCAAGAAGGTTCTGCATTAGCATAAAGGTTCGTGGAGTCGAGATTCGGCTGAGGGTTCGTCACATGGGATGGTTCGTGAACAACCTGCATGGTTCGTGGTTATCACCCAAAGGTTCGTGTGAAGGAGGTTCGGCCAGGAAGCTTTCACGAACCTGTAGGAGCTTGTCTTCATCAGCTCGATCACTCCTTTATCTGTTCCAGGTCTGTTATCCCATGGGGAAAGGTGTTTAGAGAAGCGAAACTCATGGTGGTTGAGCCTAGGACCGGTTTTCACGGTGATACTTGAACAATCAAAGAAAATCATAAAAACCCTAGTTTTTCAGCCTTTCTAAGCTTCATACCTCGAGATCAGCTGGACAAACGTTCCGATCTGTTGTACTTTCGCGTAGGGCTCGTTGTTAGCTACACGTGGACACCAAAATCATGCGATGTCGTGAAGAAATGATCAAGTTATGGAGGATTGAAGGTGTAAACTTAGAGAGGGAGAAGGGTGACGGGATTGAGGGTTAGAGAGAGAGAAGGTTTGTAGAAAATGAGAAAAATAGTCTCGTTCAAGGTTTATATACCTCGGGGATGTTCGGGTTCGTTTCGGTTGCTTGGTTCGTATTTTCGTCGCGTTTCCGGATCCTTACGCGTGTTTATCGTAAATTAAATAAAAGGATTTATTTTAGGATGTTTAGAATACAATTATTATTGGAAATCATTTTAAATATCGTTGTATTCAATTATTTATCAAATTATATCATTTTTACGCGTTTCGTAAATTGTTTCGTGAATTAATAAAATAGTTTAGTTTACTTTTATTTATGATGACTTTCAAAATTGTAAAATAGGAAAATATTATATTTCCTTAAGTTTATGATCGTTCGTATCGTTTTCGTGTTCGTTTTCGTTTCGTCAGAACGCGTCGCCATCGCTCGTATTCGTTCGAATCGTCATTCGAACGAACACGACGATGGTTTGGCTTTCTGATTCTTGTTCTCTACTTTTCAGTCATTATTTCAGAACGTTAAACTTTCAGAATCATTCGTACAGATCGTCACCTATACGAATAACTCGTCGGTTTAGCATTCCGTAACAACATCTGTTATAGTTTCGTTCTGTTTAACCTCACATACGTTTATACACAATAGCATCAAATCAAGTATATGTGTTGTCTGATATATTTTCTGACTGTTAAACCCTAAGGTTTAAAATCAGATTTCAGACAATCGCATAATAGTTTCGTGTTAAGCATAATGTATCAATAGCATAAACATAGTTTCACGTAATGTGTACCCGAGTTACTGTACTATTTACTGTTGCGATCACTGTTCCGGCACGCGTCCGGCACTGATGTTACAGTCTCCCCTTGTTAGAGAAATTTCGTCACGAAATTTAAGACTCGTTATTCGGTACCGCTTCCTCTGCAAAGAGTTGGGGATACTTGTTCTTCATGTGATCTTCCCGTTCCCAAGTAAACTCGGGTCAACGCCTTGAGTTCCAACGAACCTTAACGATTGGAATACGGCTTCGCATCAGTTTCTTAACTTTGCGATCCATAATCTCCAAAGGTTCTTCAACAAAACGTAAGTGTTCATCCAATTGAATTTCTTCAATTGGTATGATAAGAGTTTCATCGGCAAGGCATTTCTTCAAGTTTGAGACATGAAACACGTCGTGTACACCACTAAGTTCATCTGGTAAGCTTAATCTGTACACCAGAGGACCAATACGTTCGATGATCTCGAACGGTCCCACGTACCGTGGTGTTAGTTTGCCTTTCTTTGTAAAACGGACTACGCCTTTTCATGGGGAAACCTTTAGCATAACACGGTCTCCCACTTGGAATTCCAACGGCTTGCGCCGTTTATCAGCATAGCTCTTTTGTCTGCTTCGTGTTGCTTGTAACCGTTGTTGTATCTGAGCTATTTTGTCTGTTGTTTCTTGAATGAGTTCTGGCCCGGTGATACGATTATATCCCGCTTCCAACCAACAGATCGGCGATCGACATTTGCGACCATAGAGAGCCTCGAACGATGCACATCCGATGCTACTATGATAGTTGTTGTTGTAGGAGAATTCAATCAATGGCAAATGAGAACCCCAATTACCACCAAAGTCTAGAACACAAGTTCTTAACATATCCTCTAGGGTCTGTATAGTACGTTCGCTTTGACCATCCGTTTATGGATGATAAGCTGTACTCAGGTTTAATTGTGTCCCCAGGGATTTCTGCAATGATTGCCAGAACCTTGATGTGAATCTGCTATCACGATCTGAAATGATAGACAATGGCACACCATCGTGTACCA
Organism: Mikania micrantha; assembly: GCA_009363875.1. Lineage (NCBI taxonomy): Eukaryota > Viridiplantae > Streptophyta > Magnoliopsida > Asterales > Asteraceae > Mikania > Mikania micrantha. Next base: position 38,985,455 of record CM018698.1, on the reverse strand, counting down.
CTATCTCGTTGATGTAAAGCTTCGCTAGTTTATCCGTCGTGTAAGTTTCTCGCATCGGCAAGAAATGAGCAGATTTGGTTAATCGATCAACGATAACCCATATAGTGTCATGTCCACTGGAAGTGTGGGGTAGCTTAGTAACAAAGTCCATAGCTATCTGTTCCCATTTCCAAAGTGGAATTTCAGGCTGTTCCAGCAAACCTGATGGTTTCTGGTGTTCCGCCTTCACTTTAGCACACGTGAGACATCGACCAACGTACTCGGCTATGTCTTTCTTCATGCCCGGCCACCAATAATACGCACGTAAGTCTTGGTACATTTTATCAGCTCCGGGATGCACAGAGTATTTGGTCTTGTGTGCTTCATCAAAAATAAGCTTTCTCAACTCATCTACTGCAGGAATCCATATACGATCCTTGTAGTAGACAAGTCCATCAGGTTTTGTTTCCAATTGCTTTTCCACTCCACAATCCAATTCTTTCTTCAAGTTTGCTCGTTCAATCGCCTCTTGTTGTGCTTGCATAATGTTGTCATGTAAGCTTGTATGCACAGTCATTCCCATTCCTCTGACGCGCAAGGGTTTGACTCGTTCCTTCCGACTTAAGGCATCAGCTACAACGTTTGCCTTTCCCGGATGGTATTTGATTACACAGTCGTAATCATTCAGAAGCTCAACCCATTGTCGCTGTCGCATGTTGAGTTCCTTCTGATAAAATATGTGTTGTAGACTTTTGTGATCAGTAAATATAGTACACTTAGTGCCATATAAGTAATGCCTCCAGATTTTCAGTGCAAACACCACTGCTCCCAGTTCTAGATCATGAGTAGTGTAGTTCTTCTCATGAATCTTTAGTTGTCTTGAAGCATAAGCAATAACTTTGTCCCACTGCATCAACACACAGCCAAGTCCCTGATGGGATGCATCACAATACACAACATAGTCATCGCAACCATCTGGGAGAGATAAGATCGGAGCATCACATAGCTTTTGCTTCAAGGTCTGAAAGGCTTCTTCCTGCTTTTGTTCCCAAACAAACGGCTCGCTCTTCTGTGTCAGCTTGGTGAGTGGCAGGGCTATCTTAGAAAAGTTCGAGATGAACCTTCTGTGATAACCTTCTAAGCCTAGAAAAGAACGTATCTCCGTCGGTGTCTTCGGAGTGTCCCAATCCTTTATTGCTTCAATATTGGCATGATCGACGTGTATTCCCTCACTGTTAACAACGTGGCCTAGGAATTGAACCTCTTTTAACCAAAATTCACACTTGGAGAATTTGGCATAGAGTTTCTCTTCCTTTAACAGTTCCAAAATCGTTCTAAGATGTTGCTCATGTTCTGCTTTGCTCTTGGAATAGATCAATATGTCATCAATGAAAACAATAACAAATTGATCTAAGTACGGCTTACACACTCGGTTCATGAGATCTGTCACACCCCTGCGCCGCGTGCGGAATCCACGGCGCGGTGACGTATGAACAGTTGAATCATGCACAAGTATTGAATAAGAACAACCACAACGGATTACTATGTTTCATAATGTTAAGACAATTGTTTAGTTACAGACAGCTATCTACCAAAAGAAGGACAACTACAGACCCAAAATATAGTTTACAAAGTAAGACTTCAATCAAGACAAGTAAACAATTAGGATTTAGTGTGTTTCTAATCCATCCTAGCATGTTTCTTCATCTTGTTCTATCTTAGTATGGTCTCCTTAGTCGTCTCTGAGAATTTCTTAAACCTGATTACCTGAAACACGTGAAAAGTAACTGTCAACTACAGACGTAGTTGGTGAGAACAATAGGTTTAAACATTTGTAAACATGAGTATATGATATAAGGCAGAGGTAAGTTAAAGCAACATAAGATTCACATGGATGAGCTGCAACCCAAACTAAAATCAAGTAAGAAAATGAGTGTAAACAGTCCAATCACTGTTCGCACGAAAGCCAACATATAATATCAAGTCCCAAAACACGTTTGGAGTTAGATAATACATCAGCAGTTTTGATAACCATATGACACCAGACCTGCAGTTGGCTTTTAAAAACAAATTTAAAAGCCAACTCCATCCTGGATAAGAAAACAATGACACCAGACCTACAGTTAGCTTTTAAAACAAATTTAAAAGCTAACTCCATCCTGGATAAGAAACAATGTGTCCGCTTTCCCTTGTTGTGATCACCCAGTACTAACACTAATGAATATGATACTTGATGCTTTTACAAGTTTGTTTACAACAATAGACACCATGTTTTCTGAATCTTACTTTAACCAAATGTGTTAATGCCTTATTTGATAACATGAATTGAAAACCAAGATTTAATTCCACGAATTTAATCCTTTGTTTTGTATACCATGAAATGAATCTCTTGATTTGAATACCATGATGTGAACCACTTGATTTGAATACCATGATGTGAACCACTTGATTTGAATACCATGATGTGAACCACTTGATTTTAATACCATGATTTAGTGACCTTGTGTAACAACAAGGTTTATAACAAAAGAGTTTATCAAATCATTTATTTAAAAGTGTTGATCCCTTATAAGAACATTTGAGTAAATCTGTTATAACACATTTCAAAGAGTCTTTATATAATCCTTTTTAGTGAAAAGATTCCAATAGTTAATAAGTCCTTAAAACGGTTGACAATTTCTTTAAACAATTGATGAATCCCTTGGATTCGTAAGATGAACCTGTAATGTTTATGAAATACACATAACTTGTGTAATGAAACAAGATTTAAATAGCGGTTTTGATCACGTGTTCCACCCCAAAACAGTTATAAAACAGTAAAAGAGGGGCTAAAGTTCTCACCTGTCTGCAGTAGACTCTGAACTAAAACAGATAGCAAGTAGCAAACAGGACTCCTAATTGATTCCTATAACATTGTAATCATACATAAGTTATAGGATTTATAATTGTATAGGCTTTGATTCATTGGTTAACTTGTGTTCTCATGATTGATTATCACATGATAACTTGTTCTCATGATTATGATTGTTGTGAAAACTTGAAAGTTATGGTTTGAATCACTTGATTGATCATGGGTCCAAGAAACGAATATGAAATGATCCTTGTGCATAAATCTTATGCATAACATGATAATTGTTTGCGAATTTGATAACCATTGATTAACATGACTTATGAAAAGATGTTCCAATTGTTTAAGTTCTTGAGATTGTGACTTGATCCCATGATTAGTTTAAGTTGCAACTTAAACCAACTAAGATCAATTTACAATCATTTTGAGTTGTGACCAACCATGGGCCATTTAAGTTAACCATGAGCCAATTGAAAGTGGTGTTGGGCCAATTGAGTGTGATGTTGGCCCAACAACTTGCATATAGGCCTCGTAACGCGCCCAAGTTAATATCGAGCTAATTAGGATCATAATGAACCGTATGGGCTTGGATTGGGCCTAAGGGATTTGTGTTGGGCCGTCCAATGTTCATGTAGGCCATTTAAGCTTCTAAGTCAATATTGGGCCACTTAAGACCATCATGGGCCAAATAGGATATAATTGGGCCTATTGGCATTGTTTTGGGCCGTATGGTATTGAATTGGGCTACATGGAATTGGGTTGGGCCGAAAAGTTTATGGATTGACAATCATGGGCAGCGAACCTTGTTCCACTTCCTCCTAAGGTTCGGCTGAAGTTGTTCAAGGCCAATGGTTCGTTGCATGGCTACTAAGGTTCGTGATCTTACAGGCTTTAGCTCATGTGGGTTCGTTTCTCATGAGAAAACATCAAGGTTCGGTCAAAGAACCTTACGAGGTTCGGTTGACATAGCTTCTGCCACACGAGTTAGGGTTCGCCAAGATGCATAAGGGTTCGCTGCATGTTGATAAAGGCTCGTGAAAGCAAAGGTTCGTGATGATGGTTATGGGTTCGTGAACAAGATGACCTCATGCAGGTTCGCTAGTGAATCAGGGTTCATCGACCATAACCATCAGAAGGGTTCGGCTGCTCATGTCACATGAAGGTTCGGCTCAAATGAAGACTTCGGCCCTAAGTTCCAATGGTTCGGCAATAATCAACGAACCATGCAGGTTCGTCTTCCTATGGTTCGGCATAGGAGGGTTCGTGGGCGGCATGAAGGCTCGGTACAGGCTCGTGAGGATCTTCTGGGTTCGGCTAGTCGGGTAACGAACCATGTGGGTGTATTAGGGTTCGCCTCACACGAATGGTTCGGCCAAAGAACCCTAACAGGTTCGTTCCATTGCTGTGGTTGCTGAACCCTCGCGAACCTGTTACCTGCATCATCACATCTTCGAATCTTTGGATCCAGACCACGATCTAAGCTATATTATCATCAAAAACTATTGCTATAGGTGCGGAAATGGATTTGGATTGCTAGAACCAGCCGAATGTGTTGGTTTAAACAAAAATACACATGAAAACCCTAATTTTTCAGCCCTTTCACTCGATCATACCTCGTTTTTGGCCGGATAAATCTGCGAAATTCTTGTACTTTCTGATAGAAGATGTTGAGAGCTTCGCGTGGACACCAAGAACGACGAAATCCGTTGAGAAACAAAGAGATACGCGCGTTTGAAGGTCGGTTTCTAGAGAGAGAGGGTAGACGGGATTCTAGAGAGAGAAGTGATTGTTGGGGAATTAAATGAGAAAATGACCTTGTTCAAGGCTTTTATAGCCCGGATGGTGTTCGGGTCCGTTTCGGTCGCTCGGTTCGCGTTTCCGGAACGTAACGCGTATTTTACGCGGTTTTAAAATAAAAAGAGTTGTTAAACTCATTAAAATGATGAGTTTCAAAATTGTAAAAATATAAAATAATTAATATAATTATTTTTACTCTTCGTGTGTTGCCAGATCGTTAAACATTCACAATTACGTGTATACCCGCAATCGCGTACGTTTTTCGATCGTATTAAAATATTTAAAGTCGTTTAATCATAATTATAAGTTCAACATTCGTATCATTATGGATCGTCACCCATAACTATACTCAGTCTCGCTTACGTATTACGATTCTTGTTGAATTAATTGTCATAATATTCGTCTTGACACTACGCACCAACACTATCCTGTTACACCGAACGCAGTATATATATAGGGCTCACTCTCGCTGCCCACCACTGTTTCGATATAACACAATACTGTTCTTGCCTAGTGAACTCGACTGTAAATAAATAATACATACTTGTTAAATGATAAAGATTCTAACACACAAGCACATAATGACACATGATTCACATTGACTGACTGAACATGGATACACACTGTTCTAACACTGTTCACTACTACATGACTAAATGTACAAATGTTACAGTCTCCCCTAGTTAAGGGAATTTCGTCCCGAAATTAACTAGCCGAAGATACTGTAAAAAGATGAGGGTACTTAAGCTTCATCTGGTCTTCACGTTCCCAGGTGAACTCAGCACCGCGTTTGCCCTCCCATCGTACTTTCACGATCGGGATACGGCTGCGTTTAAGTTTCTTGACCCCATGATCCATGATCTCAACTGGACGTTCTATGAATTGCATGTTGTTCTGAATCTGTATGTCTTCCAGTGGAATCTGAACATCATGATCCGCTAAGCATTTCTTAAGATTTGATACATGAAAAGTATCATGAACATTGCTTAGCTCCACTGGAAGTTTGAGTTTGTAGGCTACGGGACCAATCCGTTCCAGGATCTCAAAAGGTCCAACGTACCTTGGTGCAAGTTTCCCTTTCTTCCCGAATCGGACAACGCCTTTCCAGGGAGAAACTTTGAGTAAGACTCGGTCACCGACTTGAAACTCAAGCGGTTTCCGACGTCGATCAGCATAACTCTTCTGCCGATCTCGTGCGGCCTTAAGCCGTGACTGAATGATTGTGATCTTGTCTGATGTTTCCTGAATGAGTTCTGGTCCTACGACCTGTGAGTCACCAATCTCGGTCCAACAGACCGGTGATCGGCACTTTCTACCATATAGAGCTTCGAATGGTGCACATTGAATGCTCGTATGATAGCTATTGTTATATGAAAACTCAATGAGTGGGAGATGAGTGTCCCAACTTCCACCGAAGTCAATGACACAAGAACGAAGCATGTCTTCAAGTGTTTGGATAGTCCTTTCGCTTTGGCCGTCGGTTTGAGGATGATACGCCGTGCTAAGATTAACACGCGTTCCCAAAGCCTTTTGCAATGATTGCCAAAAGCGAGAAGTGAAACGACTATCACGATCAGATATGATTGATGTTGGAGTACCATGACGTGCAATGATTTCGTTGATGTACAATGTGGATAACTTCTCCATCTTGTAATCCTCTCGGATAGGGAGAAAATGAGCAGATTTGGTGAGTCGATCAACGATCACCCAAATCGAATCGAAACCTCGCGGAGTTCTCGGCAACTTTGTTATGAAATCCATGGAAATTTGCTCCCATTTCCATTGAGGAATTTCAGGTTGCTGCAGAAGTCCCGAAGGTTTTTGATGTTCTGCTTTGACCTTTGAACATGTAAGACATTTTCCCACATACAGTGCTATGTCTTTCTTCATTCCCGGCCACCAGTAAGATGTCCTCAAGTCCTGATACATCTTATCGGCTCCAGGATGAACTGAGTATCGCGACTTATGAGCCTCATCACAGATGAGTGTGCGCAATTCTTCAGACTTTGGAATCCAAATGCGGCCGTTGAGATATAACACCCCATCAGATCGGGGTTCTAGTTTCTTCTCAATGCCACAATCCAAGTCTGTCTTGAGTTGATTGTTGTTACTACTTGTTGTTGTGCAATACGAATCAAGTCTTTCAAGTTTGGCTGTGTGTTGATCTCCATGGCTCTTACACGAATTGGTTTGACTGGTTCCTTGCGACTAAGAGCATCCGCCACCACATTGGCTTTACCCGGATGGTAACGAATCTCACAGTCGTAATCAGTTAGAAGCTCAACCCAACGCCGTTGTCTCATGTTGAGTTCTTTCTGATTGAGAATGTGTTGTAGGCTCTTGTGGTCTGTATAGATGACACATTTAGTACCATAAAGGTAGTGTCTCCAAATTTTCAATGCAAAGACCACAGCCCCTAACTCAAGGTCATGAGTAGTGTAATTCTTCTCGTGAACCTTAAGTTGTCTTGAAGCATAAGCAATGACCTTGTCCCGTTGCATAAGTACACAACCGAGACCAAGGTTTGAAGCATCACAGTAGACAATGAAATCATCACTGCCTTCTGGAAGACTAAGGATAGGGGAGTTGCATAACTTCTGTTTAAGAAGTTGAAATGCATCTTCCTGTTTCTGTCCCCATATAAACGCTTGACTTTTCTGAGTCAAAGTGGTAAGTGGCAAGGCTATCTTAGAGAAGTTTGCAATGAATCTTCTGTAATAACCTGCCAAACCCAGAAATGAACGAATCTCTGTTGGAGTAGATGGAGTAGTCCAGTTCTTAATCGCCTCAATCTTGGCTGGATCTACATGTATTCCATCCTTGTTTATGACATGTCCTAAGAAGTGAACTTCCTTTAGCCAAAATTCACACTTTGAGAATTTAGCATAGAGTTGTTCAGCTCTTAGTAACTCTAAGACTTTCCTCAAATGATCTTCATGCTCTTGTTCCGACTTGGAATAAATCAGTATATCATCAATAAAGACAATAACAAACTGATCCAAGTAAGGCCTGCAGACTCGATTCATCAAATCCATGAACACTGCAGGTGCATTGGTCAGCCCAAATGGCATAACCACAAACTCATAGTGTCCATATCGAGTCCTAAATGCTGTCTTTGGTATATCCTCATCATTTACTCTTAACTGATGATACCCGGATCGCAAATCAATCTTAGAGAAGCAAGTTGCTCCCTGTAATTGATCAAATAGATCATCGATCCTGGGCAGAGGATATCTATTCTTGATTGTCAACTTGTTTAGCTCACGATAGTCGATGCACATGCGAAATGAACCGTCTTTCTTTTTGACAAAGAGAACCGGAGCTCCCCATGGAGAGAAACTCGGTCTTATGAAACCTTTGTCTAAAAGTTCTTGAAGCTGACTAGACAGTTCTTGCATCTCAGACGGTGCTAATCGATACGGTGACTTCGCCACTGGGTTTGCTCCAGGGACGAGATCAATTCTAAACTCCACTTGTCGGACTGGTGGTAGTCCAGGCAAGTCTTCTGGAAATACGTCTGGATATTCTTTGATAACTGGAACATCTCCAACTGCTTTCTTTTCAGGTTTCTTTTCCACTACATGAGCTAGGAAAGCATAATATTTCTTCTTCAAGTACTTCCTCGCCTTGATGCACGATACAATCTTCAATCCGCGGCATGGTTTCTCGCCGTAGACTATCATCGTTTCGCCGGACGGTAAGGGGATTCGGATAAGTTTCTCAGAGCATACGATTTCAGCATTGTTTTTGGATAACCAATCCATTCCTATCACAACTTCGAAGCTCTCCGAGAGTCATAGGAATGAGATCGATGGAGAAAAGATGGTCATTTAATCTTAATTCACAACCATGGATAATAGAATCTACAACTATAGTCTTACCATTCGCTACTTCTACTGTATAGGGAGCAGTAAGTATAGATAGTTGCATATTAAGCAAAGAAGCAGTATGAGCAGAGATAAAGCTTTTATCAGCACCAGTATCGAATATGATAGAAACATAGTGATCATTGATAAGAAATGTACCCGTGATGACTGCTGGCTCTTCACGTGCTTCAGCAGTTCCAATAACAAAAGCACGAGCAGCAGCAGTGGTGTTGTTGAGTTTTGGACACTGGTTTCTGAAGTGTCCCTCTGCTCCACAATTATAACAGGCCCTTCCACCTGTAGCAGCAGTGGTAGTGGTAGCAGTTGTTGTAGCAGCAAGATGAGCAGCTCGGCATGTAGCTGCAAAGTGTCCCATACGCCCACATTTGAGACACTTCTTGCATGGAGTGTTGGGCAGATGATGATACTGGCATTAGCAGATTGTGGCATAGCATTGATAGGTGTGGCATGAGTAGGTGCAGCCACAGTCAACGCTGCAAAGTTCTTGATTGTCTTTTGTTTCTTCTTCTTGTGATGGTGCTGTTCAGGCTTCTTTCCTTCTTCAATCTGTGCTCTCTTGAATCCCTTTCGGGTGAGCACACCAGATTTTACATACTCTTCAGTAAGAGTAGCACCAAGTTGAATAGCGGCTTCCAGAGTAGTGGGGTTATTCCCCATAACAGTTCCTCTGACAACTAGAGGCAAGCCTTCGATGTATTTCTCTATCCTGCGGGATAGAGGAGTAACCAAATGGGGTACCAGAATGCACAACTCACGGAAACGAGTTGTATACTTTGCGTTTTCACCACTATCTTGCACCAGATTCCACATCTCCACCTCCAATTTCTTCAGTTCGTGACGTGGACAAAACTTTTCCACAAGCAGATTTTTGAAACCGTCCCACGGTAAAGCTAAGGCAACTTCACGTCCTCTGGTGTTCTTCTCAGAATTCCACCAGGTGAGTGCGCCCTTATGAAAAGCGCTTGAGGCCATCTTGACCTTCAGATTCTCAGGACATCCAGTGAAGTCGAGAATGTCTTCAATGCTTTCCAGCCACTGCAGTAGGCCGGTAGCTCCCTCGGTACCAGAGTACTTAGGAGGCTTAGCATCGTTGAACTGCTTGAAAGTAAAGTTAGCAGTTCCAGCGTTAGTGGCATTTGAGTTGTGTGCGGAATCACTGGTACTTCCCCGAAGATTCAGGGTAATATCAGTGACCATGCCAGGAATCACATCCCGCATATGAACCGCGATAGCTCGAGCAATCTTGTTGATCTCATCGTCGTTGCCACTTGTTGAACCCCCTCCGTTAGGATCACGTCGGGGAGGCATTCTACGAATAGAAGCCACAAGTGGGTCAGTAATGAGGAAGGATACAATTGAATTTTCATGATAAGGTCAGTAATATTTCCATACTACTAGTATTATCATTCAATTGTAATATGATCCAGTACACGTATAAGTTATCAACTTATTTGCATACTTATCATGTGAATATGTACGATGTTCCATGATCTCTCCACCAAACCTACACACTGACACTTTCCCGATATACCGAAAATAGTTTATATATAGGGCTCACTCTCGCTGCCCACCACCGTTTCGATATACCACGATCATGCCCTTGCTAGCATTTGGCAACACGTTTGTACTGATTTCCAAGTGTGTTCCATTGATTAAGAATCCCATGATCTTTGATCAACTTGAACTATGATTGATTCCATGATTGAACTATGATTATGTTATGCGTGCACCTACTAACAGTTGTTAACATGTAGAACTAAATCATACGTGTGTTCTACACTTTCCTGTTAACTTATGTCAGTAAGTACTAATGATGTAATCACTTAAGAATTTCACTTAAGGTTTACATTGAAAATGTTCACAACTTGATTGATTCACCATAATGTTTGGTTCATCCAAGTTTGAATTGCACTATGATTTGATTCACCAATGATTGTTTCCCAAATGTTTGTATCCCATGTGTTTGACTAATGTTCAATGTTCCAGTTGATCCCGAATCCTCACTCCAAATACAAACGCCGGATTCCCCCTAACATACTGAAATAAGCTTATATATAGGGTAAGCTCTCACCGACCCACCACTTACCTCAACACATCAGCGTTAATCCGTCGTCTATATTTGGGGCTAAGATTCCAACTGTTGATTGATTATGATTGTTTCATGATTGCCTCTTGTTCTGTGACTATGATAATGATTATGTAAACCATGGTTCTTAATTTACTCGAAATTAAAACCTTAGATTTTAGCATGTGTGTCCTAGGTTAATTAACCTAGGTTCTCAATACCTACAGTATCGAGTATAATGATCTCTTGTGAGAACTTCAACTAAAGAATACTGTTACACAGATTCTAAGTTATAAAGTTCCTATGATAATGAACACCTGATAATGATAACAATGATAACAATGACAAGGATTCCAACTCAAGATTCTAAATTAATAGTTCTTGACCTTTGAATTCCTATAATGAGCATGACAAGGATTTCAAATCAAGACTCTAAATTAATAGATCTTGACATTTGAATTCCTATTATGAATATGACAAGGATTTCAAATCAAGCCTCTAAATAAATAGATCTTGACATTTGAATTCCTATAATGAATATGACAAGGATTTCAAATCAAGACTCTAAATTAATAGATCTTGACATTTGAATTCCTATAATGAATATGACAAGGATTTCAAATCAAGACTCTAAATTAATAGATCTTGACATTTGAATTCCTATAATGAATATGACAAGGACTTTAGATCAAAGATATCAATCTTTGCCTCTAAATCCTATAATGAATATGACAAGAAATTCATATCAAAGATACTGAAAATACAGATCTTTGCCTCCGAATTTCTATAATGATCTCTGTGTGAGAATTTCAGATCAAGGATACTAAGAATACAGATCCTTGCCTCTGAAATCCTTAAATGCATATGTGTGAGAATTTAAATCCGGTTTCTAAAATTATAGAATTCCGGTTCAAATTCTTTGACTCGATATCTAATCTTAGAAAAATGTCCCTAAGATCTTTCAAGCTTATTGTAGACTTAATGCTCACTTAAGTTACTTAGATCCTAAGTTCCTCAAGCCTATAGCACTTAGTCCTATTGGGTAGCTTAGGTTATAGTCTAGGTCATTAAACATTGGGTTTTTCCTAGTTCTCTACAACCTTGGCTCTGATACCAACCTGTCACACCCCTGCGCCGCGTGCGGAATCCACGGCGCGGTGACGTATGAACAGTTGAATCATGCACAAGTATTGAATAAGAACAACCACAACGGATTACTATGTTTCATAATGTTAAGACAATTGTTTAGTTACAGACAGCTATCTACCAAAAGAAGGACAACTACAGACCCAAAATATAGTTTACAAAGTAAGACTTCAATCAAGACAAGTAAACAATTAGGATTTAGTGTGTTTCTAATCCATCCTAGCATGTTTCTTCATCTTGTTCTATCTTAGTATGGTCTCCTTAGTCGTCTCTGAGAATGTCTTAAACCTGATTACCTGAAACACGTGAAAAGTAACTGTCAACTACAGACGTAGTTGGTGAGAACAATAGGTTTAAACATTTGTAAACATGAGTATATGATATAAGGCATAGGTAAGTTAAAGCAACATAAGATTCACACGGATGAGCTGCAACCCAAACTAACATCAAGTAAGAAAATGAGTGTAAACAGTCCAATCACTGTTCGCACGAAAGCCAACATATAATATCAAGTCCCAAAACACGTTTGGAGTTAGATAATACATCAGCAGTTTTGATAACCATATGACACCAGACCTGCAGTTGGCTTTTAAAAACAAATTTAAAAGCCAACTCCATCCTGGATAAGAAAACAATGACACCAGACCTACAGTTAGCTTTTAAAACAAATTTAAAAGCTAACTCCATCCTGGATAAGAAACAATGTGTCCGCTTTCCCTTGTTGTGATCACCCAGTACTAACGCTAATGAATATGATACTTGATGCTTTTACAAGTTTGTTTACAACAATAGACACCATGTTTTCTGAATCTTACTTTAACCAAATGTGTTAATGCCTTATTTGATAACATGAATTGAAAACCAAGATTTAATTCCACGAATTTAATCCTTTGTTTTGTATACCATGAAATGAATCTCTTGATTTGAATACCATGATGTGAACCACTTGATTTGAATACCATGATGTGAACCACTTGATTTGAATACCATGATGTGAACCACTTGATTTGAATACCATGATTTAGTGACCTTGTGTAACAACAAGGTTTATAACAAAAGAGTTTATCAAATCATTTATTTAAAAGTGTTGATCCCTTATAAGAACATTTGAGTAAATCTGTTATAACACATTTCAAAGAGTCTTTATAAAATCCTTTTTAGTGAAAAGATTCCAATAGTTAATAAGTCCTTAAAACGGTTGACAATTTCTTTAAACAATTGATGAATCCCTTGGATTCGTAAGATGAACCTGTAATGTTTATGAAATACACATAACTTGTGTAATGAAACAAGATTTAAATAGCGGTTTTGATCACGTGTTCCACCCCAAAACATTTATAAAACAGTAAAAGAGGGGCTAAAGTTCTCACCTGTCTGCAGTAGACTCTGAACTAAAACAGATAGCAAGTAGCAAACAGGACTCCTAATTGATTCCTATAACATTGTAATCATACATAAGTTATAGGATTTATAATTGTATAGGCTTTGATTCATTGGTTAACTTGTGTTCTCATGATTGATTATCACATGATAACTTGTTCTCATGATTATGATTGTTGTGAAAACTTGAAAGTTATGGTTTGAATCACTTGATTGATCATGGGTCCAAGAAACGAATATGAAATGATCCTTGTGCATAAATCTTATGCATAACATGATAATTGTTTGCGAATTTGATAACCATTGATTAACATGACTTATGAAAAGATGTTCCAATTGTTTAAGTTCTTGAGATTGTGACTTGATCCCATGATTAGTTTAAGTTGCAACTTAAACCAACTAAGATCAATTTACAATCATTTTGAGTTGTGACCAACCATGGGCCATTTAAGTTAACCATGAGCCAATTGAAAGTGGTGTTGGGCCAATTGAGTGTGATGTTGGCCCAACAACTTGCATATAGGCCTCGTAACGCGCCCAAGTTAATATCGAGCTAATTAGGATCATAATGAACCGTATGGGCTTGGATTGGGCCTAAGGGATTTGTGTTGGGCCGTCCAATGTTCATGTAGGCCATTTAAGCTTCTAAGTCAATATTGGGCCACTTAAGACCATCATGGGCCAAATAGGATATAATTGGGCCTATTGGCATTTTTTTGGGCCGTATGGTATTGAATTGGGCTACATGGAATTGGGTTGGGCCGAAAAGTTTATGGATTGACAATCATGGGCAGCGAACCTTGTTCCACTTCCTCCTAAGGTTCGGCTGAAGTTGTTCAAGGCCCAATGGTTCGTTGCATGGCTACTAAGGTTCGTGATCTTACAGGCTTTAGCTCATGTGGGTTCGTTTCTCATGAGAAAACATCAAGGTTCGGTCAAAGAACCTTACGAGGTTCGGTTGACATAGCTTCTGCCACACGAGTTAGGGTTCGCCAAGATGCATAAGGGTTCGCTGCATGTTGATAAAGGCTCGTGAAAGCAAAGGTTCGTGATGATGGTTATGGGTTCGTGAACAAGATGACCTCATGCAGGTTCGCTAGTGAATCAGGGTTCGTCGACCATAACCATCAGAAGGGTTCGGCTGCTCATGTCACATGAAGGTTCGGCTCAAATGAAGACTTCGGCCCTAAGTTCCAATGGTTCGGCAATAATCAACGAACCATGCAGGGTTCGTCTTCCTATGGTTCGGCATAGGAGGGTTCGTGGGCGGCATGAAGGCTCGGTACAGGCTCGTGAGGATCTTCTGGGTTCGGCTAGTCGGGTAACGAACCATGTGGGTGTATTAGGGTTCGCCTCACACGAATGGTTCGGCCAAAGAACCCTAACAGGTTCGTTCCATTGCTGTGGTTGCTGAACCCTCGCGAACCTGTTACCTGCATCATCACCATCTTCGAATCTTTGGATCCAGACCACGATCTAAGCTATATTATCATCAAAAACTGTTGCTATAGGTGCGGAAATGGATTTGGATTGCTAGAACCAGCCGAATGTTTGGTTTAAACAAAAATACACATGAAAACCCTAATTTTTCAGCCCTTTCACTCGATCATACCTCGTTTTTGGCCGGATAAATCTGCGAAATTCTTGTACTTTCTGATAGAAGATGTTGAGAGCTTCGAGTGGACACCAAGAACGACGAAATCCGTTGAGAAACGAAGAGGATACGCGCGTTTGAAGGTCGGTTTTCTAGAGAGAGAGGGTAGACGGGATTTCTAGAGAGAGAAGTGATTGTTGGGGAATTAAATGAGAAAATGACCTTGTTCAAGGCTTTTATAGCCCGGATGGTGTTCGGGTCCGTTTCGGTCGCGCGGTTCGCGTTTCCGGAACGTAACGCGTATTTTACGCGGTTTAAAATAAAAAGAGTTGTTAAACTCATTAAAATGATGAGTTTCAAAATTGTAAAAATATAAAATAATTAATATAATTATTTTTACTCTTCGTGTGTTGCCAGATCGTTAAACATTCACAATTACGTGTATACCCGCAATCGCGTACGTTTTTCGATCGTATTAAAATATTTAAAGTCGTTTAATCATAATTATAAGTTCAACATTCGTATCATTATGGATCGTCACCCATAACTATACTCAGTCTCGCTTACGTATTACGATTCTTGTTGAATTAATTGTCATAATATTCGTCTTGACACTACGCACCAACACTATCCTGTTACACCGAACGCAGTATATATATAGGGCTCACTCTCGCTGCCCACCACTGTTTCGATATAACACAATACTGTTCTTGCCTAGTGAACTCGACTGTAAATAAATAATACATACTTGTTAAATGATAAAGATTCTAACACACAAGCACATAATGACACATGATTCACATTGACTGACTGAACATGGATACACACTGTTCTAACACTGTTCACTACTACATGACTAAATGTACAAATGTTACAAGATCCATGAAAACCGCGGGTGCATTCGTCAACCCAAAAGGCATCACCATAAACTCGTAATGCCTGTATCTGGTACGAAACGCCGTCTTTGGTATATCTTCGTCTTGTACTCTGAGCTGATGGTATCCGGAACGCAAATCGATCTTTGAAAAGTATTGAGCTCCTTGCAATTGATCAAACAAATCATCAATCCTCGGCAATGGATACCGATTCTTAATGGTAAGTTTGTTTAACTCCCTGTAGTCTATGCACATACGAAAGGATCCATCCTTCTTTTTCACGAACAGAACCGGAGCTCCCCAAGGTGAGTAGCTCGGTCGAATGAAACCTTTGTCAAGTAGCTCCTGTAATTGGTTGGATAATTCCTGCATCTCCGAAGGTGCTAACATGTAAGGAGATTTAGCAACGGGTGTTGCTCCAGGAATCAAATCAATACGAAACTCTACCGGTCGCACAGGTGGCAAACCAGGTAGATCTTCCGGGAATACTTCAGGGTATTCCTTTACTATCGGCACGTCTTGTATTGTTTTCTTGTCTTTCTCTTTCTCCACTACGTGAGCCAAGAAAGCTATGCACTTATTTTGTAGACACTTACGCGCTTTTATGCATGATATGATCTTTACGTTTCGCTTTGCTTGATCCCCACGAACTTCCAATACACGATCATTCGCGACTGGAATCCGAAGTAGCTTTTCGGAACAGATGACTTCGACCCTATTGAGTGATAGCCAATCCATCCCCACAATGATGTCGAAACTGCCCAACTCCATCGGCAATAAGTCGATGGTAAATGTGTGATCTGTGAGTGTAAGTAGGCAGTTCCTAAGTATAGTGCTAACTGTAACTTGTTTCCCATTCGCTACTTCGATAATGTAAGGGGAGTCTAAAGTTTCCTCAGTAAGACTAAGTTGTCGTGCAAAATTAGATGAAATAAAACTCTGGTCTGCACCAGTATCAAATAGTATAGATGCATAAGAGTCATGTAAAAGAAATGTACCAGTGACCACATTAGGGTCTTGGCGTGCAGCATTGGCTCCGATAACAAAAGCACGTCCGCGAGGTGCTTGTGCTCCTGGTTGCACTCTCTTTGGACAGTCGCTAGAGAAATGACCCATTTCCCCGCAGTTGTAGCATCCCATGTTGTTGTTATTGTTGTTGTTGCCCGGTGGTGGTGGTGGAGGTAGTGCTCTTGCTACAGTGTTAGTAGCTTGCATTGCCAGAGCGCGACAATTTGCAACCCAGTGGCCAAACCGACCATAGTTAGTGCACTTCCTACACTGTGCAACAGGTGGATGACGATACTTGCAATGATTGCACTGAGGATACACTCCCACATAGTTCTTGAGTGTAGTGTTGACAGGTGCTGCAGGAGCCTGTCTCAAAGGAGTAACGGCCGCATAGTTCTTAACGACCTTTTGTTTATTCTTTTGGTGGCACTCTGGTTTCTTTGTTGTTGTTTCCTTGGCCTTTCTCGCATCGTCTTTTAAAACTCCTGACTTTACCATCACCTTGGTAAGTTTGGCTGAAAGGGAGATGGTTGACTCCAGAGTAGCAGGATATGCAGCCAGCACAATGCTTTGAATACAAGAAGGTAATCCTGCTACGTATCGATCAATCAGCTTTTCCAAGGTTGGCACCATCTCTGGCACCAATGCTACCAGTTCATGATAACGGTTGGTAAAAGTCATATGATCGGCTCCCTTCATCACATGGTTCGAGAGCTCAACCTCTAGCTGCTGCAGTTCATGTTTCGGACAGAATTCGTTCCTCAGAAGAAGTTTGAATTCTGCCCAAGGCATTGCCATCGTTTCATCTCTTCCTCGGGCTCTGATCTGAGCGTTCCACTATGTCAAAGCTCGCTTGATGAAAGATCCAGCCGCATAGCAAACTTTGTGGTGTTCAGGACAACTGCTTATGTCTAAAGTGTTCTCCATTTTCTCCGACCATTGGATAAGTCCAACAGCTCCTTCGACACCAGTGAAGCTTGGTGGCTTGCATCCTACAAATGACTTTAGGAGAAGTCAGAAGTATGGCTAGTGTTCCCACTAGCTTCCCCAGTAGTATAGCCAGAGTTGTTGCCGTGGCCTTGAATCCGGTTAATCATCTCAGGGATGACATCTTTCAAATGGTTTGTCAATTGGCTACTCAGAAGTGTCGCCAAAGCGATAGTGGCAGGATCAATAACTAGACCCGCATTCGGGTTCGGTGGAGGGTTTAGCGAAGGAGGAGGAGGTGGCGGTGGTGAATCCGGCGGTGACGGTGTAGAAGAGTGTGGTGCAGATGTCTGTGTAGTAGGTACCGGAGTCGGTTGTCTTCTGGGCGGCATTCTGATCATAACCAAAAGAATTTGGTTAGTGCAGTGATCGAACGCAGAAGACACAATGCAACTTAAGTATTATGTTCTCTACATGAAGGTCCCTAAGTTATAGTCTAGGCCAAACCGTTTAAGTAAATGACCTATTATTATCTATAACCTTGAGCTCTGATACCAATCTGTCACACCCCGAGCCGGTGGGGTTGGATCGAAGTCCCCGGCGGGCGGAAGGTTCTCGGGGCGCGATATCGTGAGTGATAATCGTAATGATCAGATTGTTTACATAGCATAAATGTTAAGAATAACTAAAGCACATCATCAAAATTTAAACTAGGATTACAAAGTTAAATTACAATAGCAATGTTCGGTAATTTAACTCGGTAAACCTAACAAAAGAATCAAATGCTTTCTATCTTGTAATATGTACAAGACATTCAAAGTAATTCGTATGATCAGCAAAATATGTGCTTCCAAAATCAACTAGGTCCTCTATCTAGGCCACCTAGCATGCAATCCAACAGCCTTAGCTTAAACATGTTCTTCACCTGAGAAAGCATGTAAGAAAAACAAAGTCAACAGAATGGTTGGTGAGTTCATAAAGTTTATAAGTTTAAAAATAGCTTTAGCAAACCTCCTTCGGTAAAACCTTAACCTCATTAACTCCACATGTAATATCCAAATCGGTATGCTTATATATAGGGCATACCCCTGAGTCGAGCCTACAACCCGCCCAGACACCGTCCCACCACATACTAATCCGCATATGACACTGTTGTTAATAATAATTATGCATTTTACCTACCATTCAAACCATTCCTCGTCATAGATTTAGTTTACTGTTTAAAAGTTTACAAGTCTATAGCATTCATAAGTATTAGCCTCAAAGTAAGTTTCACAAGCATCATAGTTTCACACGCACATAGTTTCGCTTTCACTAATCTCAAGAGTGAGTACAAGCCCTACTATAGCAGAAGTTTCGCAATTACGTAGCTCACGAATAGATACAAGCCCTGCTCTAGCAGAAGTTTAGCCATTACGTATCTCATGAATTAGTTAAGCCTAGTCTAGCAATTACGTGTCTCCTATACAAGATACAAGCCCTGCTCTAGCAGAAGTTTAGCAATTACGTATCTCATACATAGACA
Organism: Mikania micrantha; assembly: GCA_009363875.1. Lineage (NCBI taxonomy): Eukaryota > Viridiplantae > Streptophyta > Magnoliopsida > Asterales > Asteraceae > Mikania > Mikania micrantha. Next base: position 38,966,424 of record CM018698.1, on the reverse strand, counting down.
CAAGCCATGCATACACAAACAATCCAGCAATTACATATCTCATATAAGCAGACAAAAGCCCTGCTATAGCAGAAGTTTAGCAATTACATGTCTCTTATATAGATAATAGCTTAGCCTCGTCATAGTTTAGCTTTCACGCATCTCAATACATGGGTACAAGCCCTGCTATAGCAGAAGTTTAGCAATTACGTAGCCCATGATTAGATACAAGCTTAGCATATCGCACGCAATCATAGTTTCCAAGCATATAGTTTCAAGCATTAGCATGTAGTTCAACCACGAAATTCATAGTATAAGCATCAAGTATGTAGTTTAAGCCTCTAGTTTGTAGCATAAGCATCAAGCCTCAAGTTTAAGCATTTAGTTCATAGCATAAGCCTCAAGCATCGAGTTCAAGCATCGAGTTTCAAGCATAAGCATTAAGCATCAAGTTTAAGCATCTAGTTTGTAGAATCAGCATCAAGCACATAGTTTCTCAAAGTATTTTAGTTTCCAAGCATAATCCTTGTTGTAAGCATCGTAGTTATGTTTAAAAGCATTAAATAACATTTTAATAATTTATTAAAATGCCTAACATGCTTCTCAGTCCCGAAGTAAAAACAAATAAGTTTGAAAAGGGACATATGAACTCACCTTGTGTCCGTAGTAGTTGACTACGTAAAACAAGAATACGCACGCTCTTTGTTTGCACTTGTTGTGATGTTCACGTTCCTGTATTGATTATCATAGTATTTGCTAAACACAAGAACTTAAAATACAAGGGTTTAATACGTACAGTATTAACGGTAATTTGTGTGCGTGTATGTGTTAGCCCTAAAGTTGGCTAACACTTGTGAGTTTCGGTATTAATTCAGCCCCATCTATGTGTAGTCATAACTTCCAATTTAGTACATAGTTTTAAATGCTTTCTTTCTCAAAGTTTCAATCATATCCTCTTATACTAAGGAATTGCATTGATAAAATGTTTATAAATAAATTACCGTTAATACTGTACGTATTAAACCCTTGTATTTTAAGTTCTTGTGTTTACCTCGAGTTAACCGTGTTGTGGCTAAATAAATTTCTAGATGGGCCGATTTAAAGAGGCTGTTGGGCCGTTAGGGTCAATGTGGTCGAATATTGGCCATGGGCCAACTATCGGGCCAATTATAAATTAATCTAAGTGTTGGGCTTGTGCAATGATAGGTTGGGCCGGCTAAATGTATTGGGCCTGAGAGTTTATGTTGGGCAGAGAGTGGGCCTTAGGCTGGATTAAATGGTTGTGTTTGATCACATGGATTTAATTGGGCCGCACAAATTCAATGGTCCGCATCAAAATAAGTGGGCCGGTGTAGGGCAAGGGTGGGCTGAATCATTTTATTGGGCCCAGATGGTGACTTTATTATTGCCGGTCAAGACAAAATCGGGTAACACTTTGAACCTGCGAACCTATCATCCTAGGGTTCGTGAGATGTTAGAAAAACCAAGGTTCGTCTACTGGTTATCGGTCACACAATATCACAGGTTCGTTAGTGGCACTTAGGGTTCGGCAGCGTTTGCTCCCAGAAGGAAGGTTCGTGGGAACTAGGGTTCGGCCACGTTAGCTTTAAGGTTCGGCTGATGCTTGGCAAAAAGGTTCGGTGACTTGTGCTCAAAGGTTCGCTCAATGGTCTAAGGCTCGGTGCTGCACACGAGGTTCGGGGAAAGTTGCAGGTTCGTCGATCCTTGGAGGTTCGTAGCTAGACTCGTTGCATGGGAGGGTTCGTCGGGGTTCGTGAGTCAGCAAGAAGGTTCGGAATTAGCATAAAGGTTCGTGGAGTCGAGATTCGGCTGAGGGTTCGTCGCATGGGATGGTTCGTGAACAACCTGCATGGTTCGTGGTTATCACCCAAAGGTTCGTGTGAAGGAGGTTCGGCCAGGAAGCTTTCACGAACCTGTAGGAGCTTGTCTTTATCAGCTCGATCACTCATTTATCTGTTCCAGGTCTGTTATCCCATGGGGAAAGGTGTTTAGAGAAGCGAAACTCATGGTGGTTGAGCCTAGGACCTGTTTTCACGGTGATACTTGAACAATCAAAGAAAATCATAAAAACCCTAGTTTTTCAGCCTTTCTAAGCTTCATACCTCGAGATCAGCTGGACAAACGTTCCGATCTGTTGTACTTTCGCGTAGGGCTCGTTGTTAGCTACGCGTGGACACCAAAATCATGCGATTTCATGAAGAAATGATCAAGTTATGGAGGATTGAAGGTGTAAACTTAGAGAGGGAGAGGGGTGACGGGATTGAGGGTTACAGAGAGAGAGAAGGTTTGTAGAAAATGAGAAAAATAGTCTCATTCAAGGTTTATATACCTCGGGGATGTTCGGGTTCGTTTCGGTTGCTCGGTTCGTATTTTCGTCGCGTTTCCGGATCGTTACGTGTGTTTATCGTAAATTAAATAAAAGGATTTATTTTAGGATGTTTAGAATACAATTATTATTGGAAATCATTTTAAATATCGTTGTATTCAATTATTTATCTAATTATATCATTTTTACGCGTTTCGTAAATTGTTTCGTGAATTAATAAAATAGTTTAGTTTACTTTTATTTATGATGACTTTCAAAATTGTAAAATAGGAAAATATTATATGTCCCTAAGTTTATGATCGTTCGTATCGTTTTAGATCCAATAACATGGGAGATTAAGTTGAGGAATGTGACTAAAACCCATGTAAAAGATATTTGAAGGAAACCTAACCTTGTTGATTGGAGATCCCAAGATCTAGGTTCAATAGGATAACTAATTCATATATCTATGGTGATCACTGTGGGAGCATAGTCGTACAATGGATGTATAAGCTAATATATACATATATATATATATGTGTGTGTGTGTGTTGATATATATACTCCTAAACTGTAAAAGGATGTTTAAATACGTCCTAGTCCATTCCTATAACAATCAGTGACATTGTTGTGTGAGGCTAAGCATAATATATGGTTAATGATCTATGTAAATCATGATAATCAAAATGCTTTTAATGATTTGTGGACAAATCACCTATGTTAGAGAGAAGTGAGGTTGCTTCGAATGGAATTGTGGGGCATAATTCCTAGAGCTCTCGTAGAATCAAGATAGTGTTCCATGACCATAACGGACACGACAATGAGGGGTTAACAAGACTAGGAAGAATATTGTGTGAAGTGTAATAACGCTACATAAAAGGGGTTTAGTTCAAGGACATCGCGTCTACTAACCGCTAGGAGAGCAAGTATACTTCACAAAGAAAAGTTTAAAGGGAACACCTACTTCTTCTGCAATACTCAACCGTTGAAATTGTATCTTGACACTTGAGCATACAAGTTGATTTTTATTCATGTGAGGGATTGTTGGAAATTTGAGTTCTTTGATTTATTATCAAATTTAATTTGAATTAAAATCAAGACTCTCTATATTACTCAAGAATTTTCAAATTACATGCATTGATTATATGTATTAATTCAAGAGTTTTGGAATCACAGTCTTGTAGTATAAATACAAGACAACTGCTGTTTTGTTTGGTTGTCTACTTGATAACTTCAAGAATATTACATGCAATCTAACACATACATTGAATAATTTCTAGCTTTATCGATTTTTCAACCTCTTTGTTTAAGATATCTTTTTTAGGTGCTAGGTTAATCCCAACAGTATACAAACTGTTTTGGTTGTTGTGCCCTGGGAGACAGACGCGTTCATCTTGAGAAGAGGCGCGAAATCTATTTTAAGGGAAGCGTATTGAATACATGTCTCAACCACAATCATCAACACATCTAATTCATGTTGCAGTGAAGAATAAGTGGAAGACACAATGGATTGAAAACATCGTCAAAAGGCTTGATTAAAGACTCAACATGGATCATGCTCTAATCAAGAAAGTTATTTGTAATATTCAACGAAAACATGGATCAAAACAAGTTGGTATATAAATTTATAATTTATATTATTTTATTTTAATGTTGTAACTGGTATTGTACTAGATTATTTCCTACGAATCACGAGAGCATCATTATTATGTATATTTTATTATTGTTTTATAATAAAAACATGAACCCATTTCCTACAATTTTTACCATGTTTGGGCACATATAACTTTATATTTATTTGATTCGAATATTCAAACAAATAATAATAATTCATAAACTACTCTACTATAAATATATAAATTTGATAATTGTGGAAAACTTTGTAACTGTTCAATGGTAAGGCTTCCAATAATGTTCAAAAGCAATTTAAAATGCTAAAATAACTTTGTAGCAAGAATAAATAATAATCTCCCGTACCACAACAAATTAAAGAAATACATGAGCCATAAAAAATTATCCGGACCACAACAAATCATAGAAAAAGATGAAATGAAGCCGTCATTAAAGCCGTAGATTAAGATTGTGAAAAAAAAAAAAAAGTTAAATGGCAAAATGGTCCCTGTATTTATATCAAAAATGTCATTTTAGTCCCTAAATAAAATTTGTTGCCATTTTAGTCCTTGTGTTTTAATTTAGTTGCCAAAATGGTCCTTCTAGTTGCCATTTTAGGGACTATATTGGCAATTAAAATTCAAACACAAGGATTAAAATGGCAACAAAAATTTAGACGAATGACTATTTTGGCAACTAAATTAAAAAAAAGATTAAAATGGCAACAAATTTTATTTACGGACTAAAATGTCATTTTTGATATAAATACAGGGACCAATTTGGTATTTAACTCAAACTTCTTCCTGATTTTTTTTAAACCGCTATATCAAGTCTCATTTGGTAAACATGCAACTTAACCCTGCCATTTAGGAGGGCATCCTTACTGGAAAAACTCTTTGCTAATCTGGAAGCAATTGCTCATATAAAGACTCGAACCCGAAACTTTTATAAAAGAAGTCAAAAATGTATCGCTAGGCTAGGATCCTTTTGGTCAAACTTCTGCGCAAAGTATATTCATAAGATGTCGGATTAGTTTGTTGTTATAATCAATTTGAATTCGCATTTGGCAAGTTCAGAAATGTAACGTAACAAAATTTTTCCTTTTATTGTTATTGAGGTAGATGCTTAAAATTCTTTTGTTTTGTGGGTCTAAAAGTAGATAATAAGATAGATGGGTGCTTACAATAACACTGAGTTATATTTTTTTCCCAATCTATGATGTATATATATATATACACACACTAGGTTATTAACATGTGTACAAAACGGAGTTGTATAAAAATAAACATTTGTTAAATTGATTCCTTATAAAAAAATTAGACATAAATAAAGAAAAATTTTTAATAGATCATTTAATATAGTTACTCTTATTGTCTTCAGTAATTGTATGTGGGATGAGGTAGTTTAGTTAATAAAAATAATGAATTGAAAAGCTATAAAAAATGGAAAATTGTTTTTTAGTAAATTATATTTGTATTGGCACAAAAAATTGTAACATTAAAAGATAACAAAGGTTAATAAATTTAAAAGATAAAACAATTACATCTTTACATACAAAACAAATGATTAATAATATTGAAAACAAATGTTTTAAAAATCAAAATAATAAAAAGTGTGATTATTATAGGTTTAATAATCATATGAACCACATAATCAAGAATTATATATTTTTATATAATAAATACGTATAAAAATTTAGAACTAAAACTTAGTTTTTCAAAAAAAAAATTATTCATTATTATTTGACATATTACATTTTACCATCTAACGACATTAAATTATTAAAAATTATAAATATCCATAAATAATAATTATTATCATTATTCTTTCTTTTTTAGTTACAATTTAAAACTTTTGAATTATGTATCTTGATAATTAAATTTGATTAAATTTTTATTCATTGATTAAAATCAACTGAATATTTTAATATGGGATTTGAAAATTTTGAATTTCAAAATTATTGATAAAAAAATGGAAAATTTTCGCATTATTGCGTTAACAATAACCCGTCAAGATTAAGTCAATTCTTGGATTTTTTAACATCATTGTAACACATTTGGAACACTTTCTTATTATATGAGTTTACGTAAATTCATCATCGTTTGAAAGTTAACATCGTTGTCAACTCTCAAACGGTAAGTAATTTACACAAACTCATAAAAGACGTAAATGTTCTAAATATTTTACAATGATTTTAAAAAAAAATCCAATATTTGGCTTGATTTTTACGAGTTATTTGAGTTAGTTCAAAAAATGTGTTTATATATTACTTCGATTCCCTGTATATCATTTACCAATGTCAGTGACATTAACAGAGTTTGCCTTTCAACTTTTATAAATTAAAACTTTTGCTTCTTAAGTCTCTAAACTTCAAAGTAACTTCCATATAATATGTATAGTATAATCTGATTTTCTTTTCATAAAATTTGTTCGTTAATTAACTTTAAAAATTAATTTATTACATGATAAGTTTATGTACTTGTTATATAAATTCGAATTGCTCTATTTCAACGTAAATTTTGTTGTAAACCGATTCAGGTAAAATTTAATATTTTTTCATGTTTTTTTTTTTTGTGTGTTTTGGGTTAGTATACATACCAACGTAAATTTAGTTGGGAAAAAACATGTTTCAAACATAACATGTTTTAGTTCGATGTCACGAATTCGGGTTTGTTTAAAAACAATGTTCGGTTTATAATAATTTATACTTAATCACACCACATACGTTTAATATATAAACACAAATTGAATTCATGTTTCATGGCGATTGTGTTCGCAATCGGGAAGCTTATGCTCATTTTTAAGTATTTGACCAGTGCATGTTGATTTTACCACCGAAACCGTGCTCACAACAAAATTTCGAGGTTAAATTATAAGATATGCAAACATCTTCTTTGCCATGTTAGGTCCTCGTACGGCATCACGACAGCACTTGGAGTCAAAGACACTTGTTATAATCATCTTATAATGCCATTTTTAAAATTTTATTTTATTATTTATTCATTTATATCCTTAGCGAATGTTGTCACAAGCTGTGATAGTAACATTGACGTGATTCAACACATAATGAGAGTTGTGTGAAGTTGTGGGGACTTGATTTCCAATATATCATAACACACACACAAAAAATCACATCAAACTATATATTTAAAATTTAAGAAACTATAAGTTGCGACATTATAAAAATGATCGTTAAGAAACAAAAAAGCTAGCTTTAAAAGAAAAGGTAAACGTTTTATCTCGAAACATCAAAAAAACTATAATAATAAGGTGAAAAATAAATGTATCTAGTAGAACTTTCGAGTGAGATGATAGATTTCAAAGTTCACTACTAAAACAATTTATACTAAGTTTTTAAAGTCAACAACATGACTTTTAGTAAGTTGTGAATAATCACCAATATGACACATGAAATTAAGCTAAGGATTGCCACTTCAACGGACAAAGACTATTGAGGGCAAAAACGTGTTAGGAATTTTAAAAATATGTTTTATTATTAAAATGTGTTTTGTAAAGTGTGAAAAGAAAAAAAGAAAAAGAAAAAGAAAATAGACAACTTTTCATCTACCTATTCAATGGCCAAGAATTGATTGGTAACCAAGCCATGAACATGTTTGTTAATTGACATAATGGCAAGCTTTGGAATGTCATATGATACATGTATAAATAGAGACACTTGGTCTCTTGTTTTCTTTGCTACTTTTTGAGATCTCTACACAAATCGAGACATACACAAACAAGCTTCAAAGGTTCTCAACACAAGCATATACTTTGTTGAGTTCTCAACAACCTACAACGATCGATCCCTCGTGTTAAACACTCTTGTTTCAGGTAACGTTTCGGGTTTCGGTTAACTCTGGCAATGTAACATCACTACATTTCAGGTAATTGTTATTGCACATACTTTATTTTGATAGAACACATTATGCTGATTGAATGCTTTGGTTTTGAATTGTGATATGATCATTGGTGTATACTAATGAGAACACATAGCTAATGTGCATAAACCATAGGGAAGTTTAGTTTGAAATATAACTAGACATACCCACAATGTTTTACTGCAGTTGAATACGCATGGTATATTTGGTCTAAATGGTATTGGTAGTAGTGTAGGATTCTATCATCAAATATAGGCAAGGACATAGTCATGGTCTATCTAAAAGGTGGTGGGCTGATAGCAGGATAAGTTGTGACTGACTCCTACGTATGCCCTATACATAAGCTTTCTTCGGTTTATCATGAGTATGTTGGTGTTAGGAATTGGTGAGGAGAATCTGAGGTTAGTTATCGTTTTGGATAAAGGTTTAAGGTTTGGTCACTAAATATAGTCAAGGACACATGATCATAGTTTATCGAAATGGTGGTGGGACGGCGGCTGGATAGGTTGCGATCGACTCATACGTATGCCCTATACATAAACTTATTTCGGTCTATCATGGATGTGTCAGTGATATGATTTAGTAAGGAGAATGATTGGGAAATTAAAATTGGTAAACATATTAAAATAATATTTATAGTGAAAACATTTACGCGATGGTGAGGTCACAAGTAAAATTGAAAACGCGAATGTTATTTCAGAAAGATTAGCCTAATAGCGTGTTCGTGTGGGTGACGATTCACACGTATACATTTATTAGGAATAATATTCTGAAACGATATTCCATAAATTGTAAATCAAGTTGGAATACAATACGAGCGTTGTATTTGTAAAGATGATGATCTTTATAAATATAAACGTGTGTTACGCGTTCCAACGAGATAACCAAAAGAAATATTTTCATGATATTTAAAATAATAAGAGGAATTTAAACACGCTTATTAGGAATAACAACCTTTAAAAGATGTAAAAGAAAACCTTTTATGAAAATGTCTTGTGTTTTAAAAAGTGATTTCAAGCAGACCGAGCAAAAAGAAATGACAAAACGCAAACGAAATAAAACCGAACACGCGGGATCGTTCCGGGCAATGAAAGCTTTGAACCACTTCTTCTTCCTCATAATTTCCTCTCTACTCTCTCTCTCTCTATAAAGCACAAAACCAGAACTTTCTCTTTCTAAGTTTCTCTCTCTAGAGTTCTTCATTTCTCAACCATTTTGCAAGATCTTGGTGTCAAAACATTCACCATAACAAGTAGATCAAGAACCCACGATGATTTCGAGCTATTACAACCTCAAAGGAGGTAAATCTGAGTGATTTCTTTTGGGTTTTGAGCTCCAACAAGAACCGGTGCATTTACAAACTAAAAATCTTATTAATCTTTCTTAGAAGCATGAGAATCATGATCTTTGAACCATACGAAAACCTACAACTAATCTGGAGATTTTTGGAGCTGCATAATGGAGACGATGAACAATGCATCAAACTTGGTAGTGTCGACATGGACACTGTCGAACTTAGTAATCTCGACAGGAGGCTCCATCGAACTTAGCTTCGGTCGATACTAGACTCATTGAAATAGACCCATCGATATTACACATGGTCTATATTGAGGTCATCGAACATAAGCATCAATACTGATGGTCACTGAGAATGGATCACCGAAACTAATAAGTTCGAAAGAGGTTGGGGGACAGTCGATGCTAATGCTATCATCGGTATTATCATGAACCACCGATACTATCTTCAAAGTTGATATCAATACTAAACCATCAAACATAACTAAGTTCGGTGGTGGTGTTGTCGATACTATGAGTATGGTTAATGAATCAATATCGATGAATACACATAAACATAATGGAAATATTAAAGGATAAACTAAAGAATGTTTGTACAACAAGAATATACATGCATGAATTCATGCACGCATGTATATTCTAGGCTACCACCTTTCTATAGTGTATATATACACACACACACACATATAAGTTAATATAACTTAGTTTTACTTACACATTACCATCACAATTTGACTTTAACTTAACAAAGTTTTAAAACCCTAAACATGATGGTTTTAATATAAGTAAGACACGTATAATTCACTACAATTTAGATAAGCTCACACGAATAAACACATAATATCTCAATTATAAATTAAACACATCACACATTACATATTGATAAAGACACATATATTTATGAATACAAAACACATGAAATACAGGTTGTTGAGGCATTGTTGATTCCACGATAGTGAGCGCGCATTTCACAAACGCAAAAACACTAAACATCACAATGCCTTTTTAAATCTTTTTGCTTTTAAACTCGGGGGTGGAACATGTATAGTAAAACTCTTATTCCTTGATATAACACTTGTGAAACTTGGATATCATAGATGTATGGACGCTAGACTTGCATTAACCTGCATCATCGTTATTTGAGTTGACTCCGGTCCTCCGCAGTGATTACACTATTGATTGAGTCGACTTCGGTCCTCTGCAGTGATTAAGGTAAACTCTTATACTCATTGAACCACTGATGATTGAGTTGACTTCGGTCCTCCGCAGCGATTCATCACACTGTTGATTGAGTCGACTTTGGTCCTCCGTCGTGCATAGGATAAACTCTTATACATATAGAACCATCGTTGATTGAGTTGACTATGGTTCTCCGCGATGATTCCTCATATTGTTGATTGAGTTGACCAGGTCCTTTGCAGTACATTAAGTTAAACTCTTGTTGTGGTTATTGGTTATTGATTGAATATATTTGGATGAGTGTTTGTACTTACTTGGATTATTTGATTGATATGCTTGTTAGTGAATATACAGGATATGATCATCTTTACAGGTTCACATGTGCATACTTAAAACTCTTATATTTATTTTTGGGTGTTTGTTAAACTTATGATTACTCACAAACTACGTATGTAGTTGACACTTAATTTTCTACATGTTTCAAGAAATGAGGAGAAGTAGGTAGAGAAGGATAGCTCTACACCTTTGGGATATCGTCACATAGGGTCTTGGGCTTAGCTAAATTAACTGGATCATTAAAGACTAGTATTTAGTTAATCTAGCTATATCTTTTGTGTAACTTGTTGTAATTGATTTATGACAAACATTATTTTTGTGTAATTACCTTAATTAAATTAAATGATATGTGATGATACATTTAGATGCCCACGAGCTTATGAACAATCTGCGCATCCCTCGTGACATCCCGATGGTGGCCTAGTGGTAAGGGGTCGAAATCCATAATGGAGGTCTAGGGTTCAAAGTCCGGCACCACCCAATTTTCCCTGGGTCACGCGATTTACCTCTCTCATGTTGGTATGGGACCGATCGGTGAGGGGCGCCTAATGGTGGCGTTCACCAATTTGCACATCCCTCGTGGCATCCCGACGTTTCTGCTATCGGTCGGGGTTTTACAGGCAGTACATAATGTTTCGGCTGTTGTACCCTGGGAAACAGTCGGGTTCACCTAGGTGGCCCGAAATCTGTTTTAAGAGACCTTTGTTGAACAGAAATCCTCAGCCACCGAACTCATTTAAATTCATTTCATCTTATTTTATACATCTTTATTGTAATTTAAATTTTTGCATTTTATATTTCTTGTAATACTTTATTTTATATTTTGTATTTCTCTGAATTGTAATTCAAGTAACTGAATAATAAAAGTAATTTGTTTATTTTTGTGAACGATGTTCCTACAATCTTAAAATAGATTTTAAAATCACTCTTCGTAAGTTTGTGTTTTTAAAATTCATCGGATTACAAAACAGAAATATAAACTATTTAGTTTCGTACAAATATTTGTTTATCAAGAAAATTTAAAATGTGATTCTAAATTTTGCTCCTGGGTAAAGTATTTTTTTATTAATAGGAAAGTTAAAACGTTTTTTTTTGTAAACAAGTACAGTTTTCTTATTAATAGGAAATTAAAAACATTTTCTTTTGGTTTTTTGTAAACCATAACTAATTGTTTTTTGTTTTGATAATTGTTAACAAAGTTTGGTTTTGTATAATTCAATTTCTTTTTGTGTAAACCAAAAGTTTTATGAACCATTTTGTTAACGTTTATTTAACGAACATAGTTGAATCAATTTTTTTTTCTTGTTTTTTGAACTATGAGTTTTGTAAACGATAGTTATAATCGTTTATTTCTAAGGAGCGTGTTAGAAAAAGTTTTATGATATAAAAACTGAAAATTAAAAAACGTTTGATGATTTTAAAAAAATAATTCGATTTTGGGGTCAGTTTTATGTAAACCATAATTCCTCAAATAATTGTCAATTTTAGTAAAATTTGATTTTAGATTTGTGTAAACCATACGGTTGTTTGTAAACCACAGAATATTTTTATAAATTAAACTCGTCAAAATTTAAGTTCTAAGTGGAGGATTTGTAGTAACCGTATGGGTGGACATCGTTATCTAAGTAACCTGTCTAGGGAAGCAATTCGCATATATCCCAAACAACCGAGGGACATGTCTTGCTTTCCTGGGGATTCTTGTAAAGAGTTTCTTAACCTATTAGGCCAAAATAAGTCATGCAAACATCACACGAACTTAAATAACTTTGTTTGAGTTAAAAGTTTAGTTTAAACTTTGGTTTGTGTAAACCTTATTTCTGAAAATTTGACTGGCTTCGTTAGCATTTCCACTCTTGTTTCAGAAATGACAATTGTACCTGCTCAAACTTCAACACCTATGGGACCATTAGTTGGTACCCTAGCTTCTCAGACTATGGAAAATCATGCTAAAAGACCCGAAAAATTTTCGGTTTGGACTTCAAGAGGTGGCAATGAAATATGTTTTACTTGACCACTTTGAACCTTGCAAGGTTCCTGACTGAATCCCCTCCTGAAATTACTGATGGGGATGTCCAATCCATAAGCGCTTTTGAAGCGTGGAAACACTCGGAATATCTGTGTCGTAACTATGTGTTGAATGGTTTAGTGGATACTTTGTATAATGTTCACTGCAAGATAACAACTGCCAAAGAATTATGGGAGTCGTTAGACAAAAATTATAGAGCGGAGGATGCTGGCACGAAGAAGTTTGTGGTAGCCTGTTTCTTGGACTATAAAATGGTTGATACTAAAACAGTGTTGAACCAAGTTTAAGAGTTGCAAATTATACTAAGCATTCTGACAGAATGACTCTTAGTGAGACATTTTAAGTTGCAGCCATGATTGAAAAATTGCCTCCTAGTTAGGTGGATTTCTGTGATAACTAGTACCTGACCGGCCGGCAAGTCCGTACGGTACGTGTACTTTCAACAGTAACTATGTGTAATTACATGTGTATAAACAGTACTTGTATTAACAGAATTCTAAATACAAGAAACAGTTGTACGTATTTTCGTGTAAACTTAAATACTGTAAGTACAACACGCATTTGAAACATTATGTAACATCAGTGCCGGAACCGCCACCGGAACAGTGATCTCTACAGTACATGATCAGTAAAACAGGTATGAATCATACACATTCAGTAATTTTCATATTCATGTCATTTATCATTATCATGGTGAGTTGTCATAGAACAGTTTCAGACACATTTAACAGAAACACAGTTCAGAACAATGGTTCTTGAGTCGGATAATTATCTGGCAATACAGAACCATCATGTGATTATTTGCTTAGGACTTATTATGTATAAACGTATGTGAGGCTTTACAGAACAAAAACACACGAATGTCGTTATGTGAATGCTAAATTTACGGGTTATTCGTATAGGTGACGATCTGTACGAATATATCTGAAAGTTTAACGTTCTGAATGATATTCTTTAATTAGAAAACAAGATTGAAAAGTATAGTTGTCGTCGTGTTCGTACGGGTGACGACTCGAACGAATACGCGCGACGACCGTACATTTCGATTTAAACAGTTGATTTTGTTTTAAATTTTTAATAAATAAAAGATATTAGTTAATTTATTAGGAATCACAACCTGGAATAATTAAATAAACTCTATTTTATAAAATCGTATCGTTATGTCGCGAAAATTACGTGATTCGACATTTTACGCGAAACCGAACGAGACCGACTAACCGGGTGTTATGAAATTTCTTATTATGGCATTAAATTGCCATAACTCCTTTCACCAACTCACTCTCTCTCTAAATCTCGTCCTACCCTCTCTCTCTAGTTCTTCATAAGAAAACCATCTTCTTTTCAAGATTTGGAGGCTTAAATCTCGTCGGATTCGAGTGTTCTAGGTGCCAAGACGTTCCTCTCAACACGTAGATCACGGAAGTACAACTCATTCAAGCTTCCATTCACGAAATCTAAGGTAAAAATCTACTTTAAAATCCGGTTTATTAGGGTTTTCACGAATTTATATGAGTGTGTATTAGGATGGATGTTAAGCACTTAAGACACTTAAATGATGATGTCTAGCATGTTTAGAACTGGTTAGGGATGGATCTTGTAACAGGTTTAAACCCTAGGACGAAGAGGATGATGCAAAACCCTTACAGGTTCGTGAAGTTTAGATCGGATACAGGTTCGTCTAGGGTGGCCGAACCCTACACGAACCACACAATCAAGCCGAACCATACATGGCCTCTGCAACGAACCCTGGACTACCTGCACCGAACCATTTTCTGCACCGAACCCTGGTGGGTTTGACTCACGAACCTGTCGACATTAAAGGAGGTCTGCAACGAACCTGTATAGAGCAGCAACGAACCCTGCTCCTTTCTGCAACGAACCCTCCTTGGACGAACCCTAGAAGACGAACCTGCATGCATGACGAACCTTTACTTGTTAACCGAACCATAGGGGACGAACTATGGGCAAACGAACCTTTATGTTAAAGCCGAACCCTACATCAGCCGAATCTACGCCTTGCACACGAACCCTGATGACCACGAACCAATGTGTTGGGCGAACCTTGTAGCAGCAAACCCTACACGAACCTAACTTTGAACAGCCGAACCTATACCCATATCCTAATAGGTTCGCTGCCCTAAGTGTGATTGAACTCAAAATATTGGTCAATTAAGGAAATTCAGTACCTAGGGCTATTGAAATTAGTTGTAAGAACAAGGAAATGATGATATGAGTACTCAAAGCTTTGAAATGAACTAAGGAACATGCATAAAGTGTTGGTGTTAATCTCAACATCTATACTTAACACTTAGAAATCCTATTCAAATGTATACGACTAATTTGGATTGTTCAATTATGCACTCCAAATTAAGTTGTAAACTCGGAAGAGCAAGAATCAAGTTGGGAAACAAAGAACTACCAAAGGGCTTGGAATTGACCTAAATGGGGTAATTCAAAGTCTAACATGTTTAATTTATATGTTTCATGAAAATATTTTATGTTTTAAATAAAATGTGATGATTTTAATTAGTAGCTCATTGTTATATTTTATAAATGTCATTGGTTTCTTTTAAAGTTAGTATTATAATTGATTTGGGATTTTGTTATAAAATAGACAATATAATTGTCTGGATTTAAATTAAAACAAAGGAAACTCTGCCGAAATTTTCTAAAATTAAAGGTAAGTTAGTAACTAACCATGGGAATTGGGATCATAAGAAGGGTAATTAAGATAGAGTAGATCTTAGATACACGTAGTACTAAGACACTTAGTTGCACACACAACGAGACTCAAGGTCTTAGGCACAACGACTACTACGCGTACTTATTATATTCGAATTCTTGAAAAATAACTCAGGAACCGAAGAAACTTAGCTTACATACAGGAGCGCGCATTTTGTGTTAGATCAAATTATAGCAGCACAGGTGAGTTCATTGCCCCTTTTCTAAACATTTTTGTTTTTAAAACGCGGGGCTGAGAAGCATGCGTAAACTGTTTACTTAAATTGTTTACTTAAATGCTTTTAAATTTATATGTTTTACATATATATAAATGATATCCTAGACCATGTCTAGGAAGATTTTATGAAGGTTTATTAAGATTTACTTATATATTAAGTGAATAATCAAGTTAAACTTAACTTTTCAACCAGTCAAAACATTTCAAACAAATCAAATCAAACATTTTGACAAAACAAGTGGGTGAGTTCAATGGATCAAGACAAACATTTTGACAAAACAATTGGGTGAATTCAAGGGATCAAATCGAACATTTTGACAAAACAAGTGTGGGACATCAAGACATCAACAAAACAATCTTTGCAAAGACAACATTCAATGTACTACAAACCAAGTGTTTGTTGAACAATGAATCAAGTGTACTACCGATCGATGAATCTTGTATTCTATGATCAACACATCAAGTACATCTTGTGACAAAATCAGACGATCATTAAATCATTTTTGAGGGATAGTATGGGAAATATCAGAGATAACATTTGCCAACACATTGAATTCAGAAATCCTATATTTCAAGAAGTCCTAGCTAGACTGATTGACTTGTAGGTCTTATGTTTGATGATATTTACAGAATTCCCTAACTACTAAGTACCTAGATTGACAGACTAGTCTACTCGAGTATGACCATAGGCCCCAATCATAAGGACTTAGATTTTATTAAATGTTTATTTACTTGTTTAATTAAGCATTTATTAAACTGTTTCTACAATTTCTGTGGTTGATCACTATTGTGATGAACCTAAGGAATCAACATAGATTCCAAATTGTTGTATTTACAGGATCAAAGGACTGACGAATCATTGGGTTAAAGGTAGGGGTAAAATGCTTAATTTTCATTAACAACAATGTCCTATGCTGATTAGTGTATGTGGGACGGCGTCTGGGCGGGGTTGTAGCCTCGACTCAGGGGTATGCCCTATATATAAGCATACCGATCTGGATGATACATGTGATGTTAATGAGATTAAGGTTGTTACCCGTGGGTCAATCAAAGGTTTTGTGAGAACATTTGAGTCATTGTAAACAAAAGTGTGATAGGTAAAGATGCTTAATTATCATTAACAACAATGTCCTATGCGGATTAGTATGTGGTGGGACGGCGTCTGGGCGGGGTTGTAGCCTCGACTCAGGGGTATGCCCTATACATAAGCATACCGATCTGGATGATACATGTGGTGTTAATGAGGTTAGGGTCTTTACCAAAGGAGGTTTCAAATCATTTTCCAATCATTTTCCAATACTAAACAATATGAACTCACCAACCATGTGTTGACTTTTACTTTGCATGACTTCTCAGGTGACGAACAGGTCAACTAAGGAGTTATTTCTTTTGGACTAGGACTTCATATAGAAGACTAGTATTTTGGACCTGCATACTTTTGAAGACATCATTATACAAACTATTTTGTATATCTTGTGTAAATACAAGATAGTCATTTATTGATGTTTTACAATAGATTTACATTGTTAAATTATAAACGTTACTGCTGTAATTTAACTTTGTAATTCTATTATATTTAGCATTTCTCATTTATATCATGTGCAATGTAAACAATCTGATCACTTCTGATTATCACTCCCGATATCGCGCCCGGGGAACCTTCCGCCCGACGGGGACTCCGATCCTACCCCGCCGGCTCGGGGTGTGACACATTAGTTGTGTGTATTTAAGTGAAAATCTAAGTACAGTTAACACAACAGATCATGAGAAACGACAGTGTTCAAGCAAATAACAATAACAAATCGGTTGCGATCTGATCTCCATATATGACAGGAATCAGATGGCCGACAATTCAATGTGAAAACAATGTGATGACAGGGTGTTTAGTTGACTCCGACAGTGAGGAAATACAAGTTAAAACAATAATTCGGTGTTGTTTCAGAATAACGAACTGACAGTGTGTTTGCGTGGGTGACGATTCACACAAACATATCTGTGAGTTAACGTTCTGAAATGACAACTGAAAAGTAGAAAACAAAAGTCGAAAAGCAAACCATCGTCGTGTTCGTTCGAATGACGATTCGAACGAATACGCGCGATGGTGACGCGATTTGACGAAACGACAACGAAAACACGACACGAGCGAAATTTAAATTAATAAAATAAAATATTTAACATTTTACAATTTTGGAACTCATCAAATAATTAAAATAATATTTCTTTTATTTATTACAAATTAATTACGCGTAATATTCCGGAAATGCGACGAAAACGCGAAACGAGCAACCGAAACAAACCCGAACACACTGGGGGTATAAAAACCCTAAATGAGCTTCATTTCTCATTCTATCATTTTCCACTCTCTCTCTACCTTAGATTTCCGGCCACCACCCTTTCACCACCATTAACCACCTTCAAAGCTTCGTATCTCACTCGTTTGTGGACGAAATCGGGCGTTCTTGGTGTCCACGTGAAGCTCTTGACTCCCTCTACATAGAAGTACAACCGATCTAAAGAGTTACTCACTGAAAATTTAGGTATGATGCCACGAAACTTGTAAAAATTAGGGTTTTCTTGATGTGTTGTCAACTCCACCACATATCCGACCGATAACCCTAACCCCGTTACCCTCACACCTTCGTCGGACCAGAAGCAAGTAACAAAACATGGAATAACTTGAGAGCTCATGGGAACGATGGTGATGATGTTGAAGCTCGACCAAGGCAACAGGTTCGCTGGATCTTCAGGTGGCCGAACCCAAGCATGAACACACGAACCTTTAACCCTACGAACCTTAGGGTGACTCACGAACCATCAGATGATGAACAACGAACCTGGTAGCTGGCAGCCGAACCATTTACTTTGGCGACGAACCTGTGCCAGTGAATCACTAGCCGAACCCTGCTAGGGTCCCATGTACACGAACCCTAAGCCATGCAGACGAACCCTCACCCTCGGCAGCCGAGCCTTTCATCGGCGAACCTTAGGCTGCATCATCAGCGAACCCTCTTGAAAAGGTAGCCGAACCAAGTAGGATCATGCATGGGCGAACCTTCAAACCCTAGCCGAACCAATTGATATGGCCGAACCCTT
Source organism: Mikania micrantha (assembly GCA_009363875.1). NCBI lineage: Eukaryota > Viridiplantae > Streptophyta > Magnoliopsida > Asterales > Asteraceae > Mikania > Mikania micrantha. Next base: position 38,947,741 of record CM018698.1, on the reverse strand, counting down.
TTACACGAACCTAAGCTGCAACAACCGAACCTGTGTCAGATCAGGGCCGAACCTTCGACATTTTGAACGAACCTGTGAGTCATCCACGAACCATTCCATGGCCGAACCATAGCCCTTTTAATTCAATAGGTTCGCTGATGGATGCCAAGCATTACACTAACCGGTTGAGTTTAATATACCACTCGGCCAACAGTTGGGCCCTTGGTCGTTTATTTCGGTCCAGATATTTGTTGATCAGCCCAAATTTGTTCTCTTGGCCCACGTGAATTCTGGCCCAGCTAAACTATCGGCCAAGTGACATGATACGGCCCACAAGCTAATCGGCCCAAAACTAGTTCACAAGCGGCCCATGTGTCACCCACAAGCCCAACCATTGCATTCGGCCCAAATATGAAGGATAGACACACACAACCTCAGCCCAAGACCTATTCCGGCCCAACAATGGACTTTGGCTCATATTAACTAATATGGTTCAAGGCCCATACACATATCGATCACTTAGAATCATTCGGCTCAGAACAATTAACGAGGGAACATTTTAAAACTACACTCATAATCACTTGCATGGGAATTTGATTGTTGATTATGGATACCATAAAAAGTGGTAACAAACTATTACATGGCACCAAACAATTAGAAACCATTTTACAGACTTTATTGGAGATAAGTGATTACATAAAATACATGCTAAGGGCATTTTTAAACGTGTTAAGAAATTACTTAATCACAAAGATTTTGTCAATGTATTATTAGCATGTGATGACAAGTACTTGAGTTTACAAGAAAGGAGCTAAAGCTAAACACTCAACCTAAATTAATTGGTAATAATAAATCCAACTTTAAATATATTGGGCCGAATGATGATCAAGATCATGAAGTGATGATCAAGTAAGGTTAACACATACACGCACACAAATCCATATAACTTATACTTATAAGTTACAACAATATGAAATCAATACAGGATCATGAAAACCACTACAAATACAATCAAGGGAGCGCGTGCATTCTTCTTTTAAGCTAAGTCAACCCTACAACAACAAGGTGAGTTCATATGCCCCTTTTACTTTAATCTTAATTGATTTTAAACTCTCGGGGCTGAGAAACATGCTTACTTTTATTTACTTAAAAGTTTTGTTTAACATATTGCTATTACATTGATTTTGATAATACTTAATTGTTTATTATCATTTATCATTGTATGCATGCTTGTATGATCATGAAATGACAGGGATAATCAGGTGAACAAGATAATATATCTTATTAGTTCAACAACACATTATAATAACCTAGTGTAAGATTTTATCTTATAACACTTAGTTATTCTTACATAAAAAAACATTGGAATAATCACAGACAAGCATATGAATGTTATAAAGATACTATATATCTTTGTAATAACATTCGACACAAGAGTTAAGTAAGTGCAATAGGACAAGTCCTTTTAACACTTAGCTTTACAACTCAACACATATTACAGGAGAACATGGAATAAAGAATGATAATCATGATACTGTAACTTCATGATAACAACATCATTCACCCAATAATTAACATAATGTAATTAGACAATTTCTTATTTAACTTTGTTAATAACACTGAGAGAACATATGACATTGAGAACAATAACACGGATGAACACAATTACAATTAGTTACTATTGACCTGGTATTATATCACTTCAATCATGTGCCATTTGTACAAGTTGATCATGTAAGCCCCTATAATTCGCTGACCAGTTAGTTTGACGTGACTAAACCGACGATAGTATAGTGGTACCATAGGTTTGACAACCTCTAGCTTGTAGGGCTAGTATGTTGATCGTATTAATTCATTGGCTGGTAACGTATGACCGGTGACAGGGCGACTTCAAGTCAGGTTCTGGAAAGCGACACATGGTGATATTAATCTGCAGTGATAAGTAATTAATCCATCGTTAACCGTTGACTAGTAGACTGAGGAATTTATTTTCTCTCATGTCATATTTCTAGTAAACCGTTTCGATGAGGCCTACGGTAATACAAAGTGGCAGAGGTAAATCGGATGCATTGTAATACGATTACGTGAGGATTGCAATGGATTCCTTTTATGCTCTATGCACTTTAAGTTGAGAAAAAATATTCAATTGGTTAACTCTCACACCCCCCAATTTCAACTAACGGAATCATACGTTTGGGACGTGACAAACCAGGATCTCAGATCATTAGACATAACGAAGACCTCTATATGATTTTCAAACATACTTTGGTCTTAATTTGTAAAATCAAAGTTTGTTATTTGCGGAAGCGTTTGAAAACTAATAATAGAAAGTAACTATTGCAAAAACCATAAATACAATGTTCAATGTTTTAAATCAACCAACTAAAGTAAACGTATGCATGAGACTCAACGCCCTAGTCCCTGCTTTGTCCTTGCTTGGACTTAGTGTCCTGAGAAAACATGTAAATCAAGTCAACACAAAGGTTGGTGCATACACAGGTTTGTATGA